>JACYFF010019584.1:107807474-107909306 GCA_017589665.1 Selenicereus undatus | reverse complement strand
GGGGGGTCAATTAACCCCCTTGCCCCAACATGGCTCCGCCTATGGGATAACCCGGTCTTGCCTGTGCTACGGAAACCCCCAGAATCTGGACATTGAATGTTGACGGTGAAAGTGTGGGGCGGCTAGGAAGGGGAATAGGGATGGAGGTTCGTGGTGCGGTCATGCGATGGAGACATCAATCTGGTTGGAGTAGATAGGGGAAACGGATTTGTAGGTCCCGAGGTTAAAGAAGCCCAAGCATGTTTATTTGGGCTCAAATGTGCTATAGACGCTATCATCTAGAGTCTGGTAAGGGGCATTGCTTCCCACTAGGGGTGTTCATCGGTCCAAACCCGAATCGGACCGGGTTGGACCGAAGACCGAATAAGAGGGAGGTTACGGACCGTGGACCGGACCGAATAAGTCAAGGACCGGACCGGGACCGGACCGGACCGGACCGAATTGTAAAGCTAGCAAATTTTTACAATATGAACATCTTATATTTATTTCAATATGAACAATTTCTACATATTTTCACAATGAAAAACAAATCAATATTCTTGAATGTTTGAAAAATTATAAGTTGCAAAAGAAAATCAAAATTTAGTAAGTAAAAAATCGGTTTTTAAATTTTTTTATTCGGTCTTCTGTCCGGACCGGACCGGACCGAAGACCGAGTAAAAAAAATTTGTGGACCGTGGACCGGACCGAATTCATTCGGTCCGGTCTGGGTTTGGACCGAATAATGAACACCTCTACTTCCCACTAATTGAAAAGCTGAGGCAGAAGAAAGTTCAAGACAATAGTGTTGGGTTTTATGTTAATGATATTTTAAATATTAGTATTTATTTTCATTTCATTTCATGGTCTTTTATTAAACGGGGGTAATCGTCTAATCGAGTTACCCACGACCTTGCTTATTGGCTCCCTTTTAGTCGTAAGTAGAGTGTAATATTCCAAATGTGGCTTAAAATGATCGAAGTGACTACTTATATCACCAAATATGTACCTTTCTTTATGGAAAGCCTATTCTTAAAAACTCTACAGTTAAGCGTGCTTGCTATTGAGCAGTCTTGGGATGGGTGACCTATAGGGAAGTTTTCCGAGCAACGTATGAGCGAGGACGAAGCACGCCGAAAAGGCTTGTAGTGATTTATAGGGCCAGTTGATGATCCTTTAAGTCGTTATTGGTAACTAACCGTGACCTGGGAGGGGTCGGGGCATTACATGGAGGCTATGGGATAGAGATATCCTAGACAGTGTTGTTAATTAGGCATTAGACGATATGTGCACTGTTATTGGTTGAAGGTTACTACAATAACCCCTTAGTTTGATTATTAAAAAAAATCCCTTAAAACAAATATTTGCAATATTTTTTTGTATAGAAAGGAAATTCCTTTTATGATAGTCAGTAGCATTCCCAAACCCAAACTTACCATAACCCGACTGGATTGGCTAGTTCAACTGGGAATTAGACAGCAACCCAGTCTGATCGAGGCAACAAATTGTTGTCCCATTAAGCTAGTCAAGAACTGATCAAAATCTGGTTAAACTTGTTGATGTTCACAATTGGACCGAATATTCATATTAATTCAAGACTTTCCTTAGTTTTTAATTTTTTAGATGCAATTAAAAATTAATGTGCGTTGTGGACCAAATTTCGAACCTCACACCTCTTTACTTGAAAGTTCTCCTTATGCCTCCTACCACTAGGGATGTACATTATTCGGTCCAAACCCGGACCGGACCATGCCAATCCGGACCGAGTGCATTTGGTCAAAGACTCGGTCCAAAAAATTACCTTATTCAGTATTCGGTCCAGTCCATCCGATCCATCAGTCCAAACCGAGGGCCGACTATTTTTAAAAATAAAATAAAATAAAATAAATTGTTAAGAGTTTGAGACTTTCTTGTTGACTTTTTTTTCGGTCAAAGATAATGCCACGTGCACACTAATGCTCTTTAGAACTAGGAAACAAAATCAATAATTGCATGATTTTGGCCAAAATTAATTGAGTCAATAATCTTTGTTCCAACGATGCTTGAAAGTGAATTCAGTCCACTTCGATCAGTCTCGGTCCGATACAAATTTTTTCAGTTCAGTCCAGCTCTTATTCGTTTCGATACTCGATTCATACTTTTTCTCTTGATAGGTCTTCGCTCTGATCCGGTCCGGTCCAGGTTTGGACCTTTGAACACGCCTACCTACCGTTTAGGCAGCTCAACTTTTGTGCTAGATAGTAGACTTGCATATTCACATTTTATGTTTTAATTGCTTCATTTTTCCTCGCCCTTGATTGAACTCTTTTATTAATTGATTACATATTAGCAACCCAGCAAAAATATCTTGTCCACCTTCATCATTAATTTTGTTCAAACTAAATAATTGTATTTTTATTACTCACAAGGTAATTCACAAACATCTTCAAAATTTAAGAAATATATTACTCATTTATTACTAAAATAATAATCTAAAAGTTAACCATTCGTGATAATATTTATTAAAAATTTTCTACCTATTTCATTTTAGGATTTCGTTACACAAATAACACATTATCCATAATTAAATAACTATGATAAAATAGCTTTATCCGGTCTAACTGATCGGACAATTGACCCACTAATCTTATCGATTTGCTCACCAATTATGTTTTGACAATCTTGCCCAAAACAATGTTTAATACATTTACATGTTTTTAGCATGCAACAAAATACATAGAGAGAGAAATGCCATTCTAGTGAGAAATGTTCTCCACCGTTCATCTCCTATGAAGCCCCCTGACACTTTTCTGGCCCATCATCACACTTGTTTTCATTGTCTCCCAAAATCAATTCTTAGATATGCTCCTGAGTACTCCCAATTGCAACACCTCAAGCCAGAGATCTCTCAGCCATACCTCCTTAATAATGACTCCATCTCTTCCATACCAGTTTTCTTTTCTAATGCCAAGATTTCTATATCTAATCATAGGCAACTCGATGTTCTCAATTTCTGGTGTAGCTCTAGTCATAGGGGGCGTCGTTTTCTCTTTCTTCAACACAGTTTCAGTATGATTAGGATGCAGTAGCAAATATTAACTGCGTCTACCCCCTTTCCCCTTTACTACCCTATTTTCATAGAATCTCGACTACAATTTTTGGACGAGCGAGGAGATCGTTCACTACTATGAAGGTTTCAGCCCCGGATTTGACGATTAGCAATGGATTATACTTGGTGGCTTGCACGTTACCCGTTCTGAATCGTCTACATCATGCATGCAAATGGCAGAGATAATTATGGTAGTCTCCTGAGTGTGATGAGTTATGTATTGGCTCTTCAAAGGTCGTAAATTAAAAGGAATGATGACTTTCCAGGTTCTTCTAATCCTTTTCTCAAATGGATTTTGAATTGTCTTAGTCACTGGTGGGAGGTGACCTGCTTGGTTGTCAGATCTCCTATTATTATGAGTTTATTATGTGTATTTTTTTTATTATGTTATCAGTTGTTGCATGTACAGGTTGTGTTATTAGTTGGGTTAAGATTAAAGGGATAACAACATTAGTTTTTAGAGAGGGGTTTTGCTATTTCATGTGTCTATATAATGGGACTAAGGTGGGAATTCATGAACCACCTACTCCATTTGAACTAACTGGTTCCTTTCTCAAGTTCAGGCTTATGTCTAGTAATTCTTCAACTGAACCTCTTTCCATTACTAACTTTGAAAATGGTGACAATGAGAACCTCAACCAAATTGCCTATGTTAGTGATACTTCCAAATCACAGACTCCATATCCTGTGGGTGGAAGTAGAAGTGACCATAGATGCATTCAGACTGGGAAGACCCGACTCTCTTATGCCAAGACGACAACATTCGGTGTGGGATGCTCTTCTAATCCCTCACATCCCACTGCTTCGCCGACAGCTTGTCCTCCACTACCATCATCTACTCCTCACTCGAATCCTGAGATAGGTAACTTTAACTCTCCTGATCTCAAGGCTAATGAGCCACCTTGCTTTGGGCCTATTGTCTCTCATCCTATCGAACATATGGAGGAACTTATTACATTGTGCCTTTTGGGAAAGGTGTGGGGGGAGTATATCCCTTTGCCTGCTATCATTAACAAGACTAAAGCTGACTTGAAGTTCATTAGAGGTCAGGTTAGTTATGTTGATTTGGGAAATAATTGGACCTCATTCAAGTTTGCTAATGTGGAAGACAAAGAAACGGTTTGGAGGGAAAGACCTTGGCATGTTAATGGTCTCAATTTGATTCTATATATATCCCTGGTTTCCTTTCTTTGATCCCCACTATACTTGTATTAACCGAGTCGATCAGTGGGTTCGTGTACCCAGACTACCTTGGGAATTTTGGGAACGCGATATATTGGTTAACTTGCTCAAACCAGTGGGTAATGTGATTAAAGTTTATCGAACTACGTTATTTCGTCTGAAAGGTAAATTTTCTCGTGTCTATGTTAACATTGATGTAACTGGACCTATTCCCAGATCTCTAGTCATTTCTTTCAAGTGTAAGTCCATGAAGGTGCCTCTCATTTATAAAGGCCTTCATGAGGTGTGTGCATTGTGTGGGTCTGATGCTCATCAAATTCAAAATATGCCATGAACTTCCTCTCCAATCTAAGATTGAAATTGTGGTGGAAATGTTTGGTGGGACTAAGGTCAAATCTCCAGTTAATGTTGGTAACCCATCTCCTTCTAAAGAACCTGTTACCTCAGCTGATCAATGGATTCGAGTCTCTCCTAAAAAGAGATTCAGATCTATGCCCCTCTCTAACTTGGGCAAGCAATCTCCTCTTAACTTAAGCCCCCCACCCAACCAAAGGTTACTATCATGAATCCTCCCCTAGTGCCAACTGAACCAGAAATCCCTCCCAACCGCTCCCACTCTTAGTCTCACGATAAGGGATCTTCCTCCAACGGCACGACTCAAGTGCTAGCTGCTGAGAATCTTAGTTTAGCACATCATGAGCAGGTCATGAACCAAGAAGTGCCTGGTAATATGTACCATTGAATGCCATGGACGAGGACTTATTGGATAAACCTAATGGGAACGATTATGAGGATTCACAAGATATCCTTGCAAATGAGGAGGAGATGGCTGATACTTTTCTGAATTTGGATAATATTCAGGACTTAAATATGTCATCGGAATCCTCCAAGAGATGCAGGATGGAAGAGGGAGACGAGGGTCTCTCTATGGCCACTACTTAACCGTTTATTTTATGTTTAGAGTGCGCATTGCAGGGGGAGCAACCTTAGGTTGGAATAAGTCTATGGAGTTTCTATTGCTTCAATCTTATGCATTTAATGTCTTGTACCATGCTACTTTTGGGTGTTATAGACAGTGTACCCCATGCCCCTTGTGCCCAACTTGGTGGCTAGGTTGTTGTTACCTGATGTGTGTTATATAAAAATGTGTAATATATTTCCTTGTTCATGTGATGAAGCTGTATGGCTGATCCTTCACTCCTATTTTCTTCAATGCCACCACTTTAACACATACCTATTAATTTTTTGGTTTGGGTTAGGGTCTTGGAGGCAAGTTGGCTATCTGTTTGAGTGTAAAGAGCCGGTGTGGTGGCTTGGTTGGGAAAGTCTCACAGGTGGGTCCCCAAGGAATCTGGACTTGTGTCTTCCCCCAATTAAGTTGCCTCTATTCTGACACTCACATGTCTATGATATTGCTGGGAGCTACTTTGTTAGCATTGGTGCTAAGACCTTTTGGCTTATTCAAACATGGCCAAATTATTTTTTTCAACAAGCTATCTACTCAGGGCCTAATATTGCACGGTATAGTTGCCACTGGGAGTGGGAATATGGCAAAAATGAATGTTTTTTCTTTTATATCACAAAAATGGGAACATACCACAGTTTTGCTTATGGGACCTTAGTGCATTATATTTATGTTATATTTTGTTATTTGGTGTGTGCTGACTGCAGGTGACAAGTTTATGGTGGATTCTCATAAGCCCCAATTGATGAGCCAGTATAAATTTGGCTCCTTCCTTTCTCTAACACAGCTAGACCTGATCAAATTGAGGGTCGGGTAGGGTTTCAATATCCTTGACCCTGACCCTGATCCTAACTCTGCGTAGGGATGACAATAAAACCCGTACCCATTTAAAACCCGCAAAACCCGCCCCATTTAAAACCCAAATGGGTGATGAAAATGGGTTTTAAATGGGTATGGGGCGGGTATTGAAAAACGGGTATGGGTATGTGTACGGGTATGGGTATAGCCCTCATCCACCCCATACCCGTACCCTACCCGTACCCGTTTTTATAATAAGAAGAAAATTTATTTTCGATTAATATTTTTTCAATTAAAGTCTAATCCAAACCGTTCTAACAAAAAAATTAGTCAATAATGTATTTGAATTCACATTTCTAAACAATATATTCTCAAAATATCACAACTTTGCAATCTTATAAGGACAAAAACATATATCGTACTTGGATATGGGTTTCATATGGGTATTAGTTTTCATTTTCTATGTGAACCCGAATAAAACCCGCAAAACCCGATGGGTATGGGTATGGGTTTTATTTTTTAATACCCGATGGGTATGGGTACGGGTATGGCTACGATTTTTAAAAATGGGTATGGGTGAGGGTACGACTCAACCCGCCCCGTACCCGCCCCATTGCCATTCCTAACTCTGCGGGTATCATCGGGTCAGACTCGACCCTCAAATATTCTCGATACGAAAAATTAGATTTTTCACTATGTTTCCTTTTTATTATAAAGTTCAACATTAAATATCCTGCAAAACAAAAGGTCAAACGATAATATAATGTTCTAATGAAATATATCACAATTGCAAACATTCTAACGTGTAATTTAGTAATCAAAACGGTTGGTTCATTAAAACAACTATTCCAAATATCAGAGAGAGTGCGTTAGAAGGTTACAAGCCAGTGAGATTTAACGGAAAGAGGCTGAGAGAATACAAGAAAGTAGAAAGCGAAAAAGGTTTTGAGCAAATAAAATCCAAAGTATCTTGTTTTGATTATAAATTTTGATCTTAAATTTAATTTTTTTAAAAAAGTGAGGGTCAACGGATTGGGTCAGAGGGTCAAAACTTCTACCCAAGCCCGACCCTCATCGTAGTCAGGTACCATTAATTTGAAGGTCGGGGCGGGCCGAAGACCCAAAAAACTGACCCTAACCCTCATTTTTGAGGGTAGGGTCGGGATGGGTTGCCCGGAGGCCCGACCTGTTGATCAGGTCTAAACACAGCTGATGAATCGTCCCATGGTGTTTTTTTTGGCTTATGTACTGGCACCACCAAGGTTATGCAACTGTCCAAGCCGAGGTTGATGGAGTATATTATGATAGTATGTGTTCAACTTCACCTTCCCGCATCTGTTCACTGCCTATGGTATGCTTGGCGAGTTAGATGGTGACTATGTCTTCCATCTCAAAGGCCTTTTTTCAGAATGCCAATTCATGGTTGTTGCTTAGAAAAGGCATTACATGGAATGTGGGAAAAGGTGATTGAATTATATTTTGGTGGGACAATTGGTTGGACAATGCCGACCTTGTGGACATCTTGGGCATTGATGCATCCATAATTTCTAATCCTGATCTAAAAGTTTGTGATGTCATTTCGAGGGATAGATGCTGGGATGTCACTAAAATTCGACGGCTAGTTACAAAAGAAGACATAATTCAAAAAATTATTGGGTTACCATTGTCTCATATAGAGACTAAGGACACTATGTGTTGGCGATGCACAAGCTTTGGTTAATTCAGTGCCAAAACTGCTACATGAGCGGCACATAAGACGTGTGAATATAATGACCCAAGATGGACCTTCAACTGAATTTGAAAATGGGATGTTATGCCAAATATTAAGTTATTTATGTGGCAAAAACTACACAATGCACTACCGCTATGTGGAGTTCTCATTAAAAGAGGTATGCCAATTGACCCTTCTTGCCTGCTTTGTGGGGATGATATTAAAACTATAGATCATTTGTCTTGGGAATGTTCCAATATGAGAAGAGTTTGGAACTTAGCACAGCAACATAACCGGGTACCCATGCAGAATGTACCGTTAGGTCCCCAGTGCTCATCTCATGTGATCATGTAGTATCGCCAAAATGCGGATCCAAATATCATGAGAAGAGTAGCGGTTTTATTATGGAGCATATAGAAAACAAGAAATGACATGTTCTTCCAAAATAAGCCTTTTAACACCATTAGAATACTCATTAGTGTAAAGAACACATTTGCTGAATGAGAAATCCGAACTTGCATGTTGGAGGGCTTCACTTTTAAGGGGGTTAATTTTCCACGTTCCACCTCAAACTTTATTGTGAGGTGGAGTGCCTTCAGGGATTCGTCAAACTTAATTTTGGCGGGTCTCGCATCCTCAACTCGGTGGCGGATGGGTTCATCATAAGAGATTGGGCGGGGTGCAGCACCTTGTGGGGATTCCTCAATCCTAGTAGCTGAAACACGAGCATTGCGTGATGGATTACATGAAGCGGTAAAAACGGGATTCAAGCATTTAGTTATTGAATGTGACAACATAACCGTCATTCAAGCTATTAAAGGGATGATATCCACGCCTTGGAAGATTAATCTCATCAGAAAATACATTGCACACCTCTGAATCAAATGGTACAATTTACTCTATCACACAATTATCGCGAAGCTAATTTGGCAGCTGATTGGTTGGCTAAATTGGGACATGAACTACCATCATACACTACGTGGCAGTCCCAACCATCTACAGATCTCAAGGCCATTATGGGTGATGATTTGATAGGGCGTGCTCTTGTGAAAAGAAGCGTCTGATCGTTCATTTTACCACTTACCTTGTTAAAAAAATTTGTAACAAATACATACTGCCCCCACCTTCCGGGCGAATATCCCACCTTCGAGCGAGTTAACTCATAAACCCCTAAACCCTCCGTTGGTAGATAAAACGTTACCAAACGCAATCTTGCTATATCAATTAAAGCATTCCATTAAATTCAACACTAAAATTTAGTTTGTTCATATTGTTTCTCCAAGGCAACTACATAATTGATTTTGGGCCAAAGAGGATTCACATCTTTTAACACATTGGTTGTATATATTGTTTGCCCTACCAACATGCATGTCAAACCTTTCGCTTTTATTCCAACTCTTAAACCATCTACTTTTAAAAGATTTTCCACTATTATTACGTAAATCTTTGCTCTTAAACACATTGCAACACAAATAAAATGCAACATGTCATTTTATGTTATATTCGAGCCAATCACCATAACGATCAAATCATGGTTGATTTAAGTCTTTGCATATTTTAAGACAATTAACCCAGTGATGATGGAAGAGCACTCCATGTGTCTCTCATACGAGGGTAGAATATTTGCATCTGAAAGTGATAATTGAGTGCCGACATTTGTCACTGTCTATTCAACGATTAGCTTTTAAGATGTGTATGACGAGAGCTCTAGGGGAACAACGATCCTCTATGTACCTTTCTGGAGAAATCTATACATTTTGAACTACAAGAATCCGAAATTAGTTACCAATCAAGATCCTTCCAAACTAAAAGTTCGAGGATAATTTGCAACTAATTAAGATCTCCTTGCATTCATGTAAGGATCTTCGAAATTAGTTACCAATCAAGATCCTTCCAAACTAAAAGTTAGTGGATAATTTGCAACTAATTAAGATCTCCTTGCATTCACGTAAGGATCTTCATCACAGGGCCAAACAAATAGAACAAGCTAAAAAGTTATACGGTAAAGAAGAGAAGGTTTGAAACCAGTATGGTGCCCATACAATTTTGGCCGCTGGGCCACATAAATTTGTTAGTGGGAGTTTTAGATTCAAATGGGGTATTCAGTTCTGATCCTTCCCCTTGCGAGATAAGTTTTAGTTCATAATTAAATTAGTTTAGCTAGAGTTTACTGAGCATCAGCAAAAGTCAACTAATTTTTCATCGACGAAGTTGAAAAGATTTTACTTAAAATATGTTAATATCATTCATTTTATCAAAATAATTTTTTTAATAATTAGGTTTAGAGGAACAACTAGAATTAGCGCAATGTGATAACAATACAAAAAAAGTGAATTGACCATGAGAATTTAATATGTCTATATTCCTAATTTTAACCAATTGGTTAAGGCCTTATTCATTTCTTAAGATAAACATTTAAAAGTTGAAAATCATTATCTTGGACCAAAAAAAAAGAAATATTATTTAAGAAAATAAATTTCATTCCTTCTATTTTTGCATAACACTTCTTTAATATGAGAATAATAATTTTCTTGTTTATAATTTATAAGCCTTTTTTTTTCCGGTTGAAATGGATATAATAATTTTATTATTGTTCAATAAGGATTGCAATATAAATAATCAATTACTGAAACTATGTTCTTCTTAGATTTAAACAGTAATGAGATCTAAGCATATAGCTCCTTAAAACTATATACAATTATTTTGTGTAGTTTCATAAATGTTGATAGTATCTTACAATCTCTTATGTTTTTTAACTTCTCATAATTTCTTACAACTTTAATCTTATAGCTTAAAAAAATAGGGTCAAAATTTGTGGTTCTGTTTCCTGGGGCGAAAATTTGAAATTAATTTGAAAAATGAAGCATTTCATGCAGAAATTGAATTGATTGGTTGCGGCGCGGTAGAAAATTGCATTTCCCGCTCAATAGCGGTTTGAACGGGCAAGATTTCAGATCCCCGCCAGATTACTGCCATGTCATCGATCCTGAGGTAACTATTAATCCAATAAATGAAGGCCGCGTGTAAAGCAGCATAGCAACTTCCATCATATGTCTTTTCTTACGGGCTCGATTTGGCCGTTCGATTGTGTTAAGCATCAACGCACCTAACCATGACACGTCCTCGATCCAGGGCTAGGACAATCACCCAATTAGGCCATTGGTCGCTCTCCTATAAATCGTACCCTAACCCATTTCTGCCTTCAAATCCCAATTCCCAATTACAGTCGATTTCACTCTCATCTTACTTGAAGGACGAGCCGTAGACCTCTTGAACTTTTCTCTCTCTAAGCTCCAATGGCGCCAAAGCCAGAGAAGAAGCCCGCCGAGAAGAAGCCGGCGGCCGAGAAGCCGACGGAGGAGAAGAAGGGCGCCGCCGAGAAGGCTCCGGCGGAGAAGAAGCCGAAAGCCGGCAAGAAGCTGCCGAAGGAGGCTGGCGCCGGCGACAAGAAGAAGAAGAGGACGAAGAAGAGCGTAGAGACCTACAAGATCTACATCTTCAAGGTCCTTAAGCAGGTTCACCCTGACATTGGAATCTCCAGCAAGGCCATGAGCATCATGAACAGCTTCATCAATGACATCTTCGAGAAGCTCGCTCAGGAATCTTCTAGACTTGCTCGATACAATAAGAAGCCTACTATCACTTCGAGGGAAATTCAGACTGCTGTAAGGCTTGTTCTTCCTGGTGAATTGGCTAAGCATGCTGTTTCTGAGGGTACTAAGGCTGTGACTAAGTTTACATCCTCTTAGGGGAGGAATTGATGATTTTGTGGTTGTTTTGTCTGGGATAAGGTAGTAATTAGGGTTTGTTGTGGTAGTTGTTTGGAAAACATGATGTTCTGTTGATCTAATCGGTGTTTAATGGTGTAAAGTGCTCTGCTTCGGATCTTACAGTGCAATGAATATCCTTTTCTTCTGAATACATGTGTTCATGTCGTGCTTATAAACTCGAATGGTTGCGAAACTCTGCTAAATTGTTGGTATTCATTTTCTATGACAGATTCTGTTGCTTCTTTGACCTTAAGTAGGACGCTTTCTATTGCCTTGAATTCATTTTGTATGAGCAGGTATGATCCTTCTCTGTCCGAATATGCTTGCTCTTGAACTTCCAAGCCCTTGCCAGTGGTATGGCTTGTATTAGGCCTTGTGGTGTTGTAGTAAGCAGAGTTAACCAAATAGATTGTTTTTAATTATTGCTATTACTTATTCTGGGCTGCAATGGCGATGAAAAATGTTGTTGTGACCTGAGACTTCAATTGGTAGTTGTTGCACGGTTACATTTTGCTGTTAGAATTGAAAGTCAGAAAAGAACTTGGCTAGCTCCATTATTCCTTGAGCATTTCATCATGATTGTAGTGATCACCTGGCTATTGTAACATATGTTATAACATTTACATTGGTTGGGTTTTGAACCCTGATGCAGTAGCTCAGCAGGCAGGCATTGGGATTGCATCCCAGTGGTCATAACTTTGATTCTCCATGAGGCCTACTAGAGGTTTTCATGCTGGTTAACTTCAAGGCTCTAGGGATTTAGTCCAGGTGCGTGCAAGCTGTTTTGAACGCCCTGGTCATCCAAAAAAATAAAAATAAAATTGGTGTGTATTCATGTTAATCTCCATGTAATAACTGATTATATCTATTGCTGGTGGTGCACTGCTACCAGTAGCCTGAGTCACTCAAAGCGCAGGCCATATTTCTCATTTGTTGATATTGCTTCATCATGGTTTATGATCATCAGCTTTCTTTCGGGGGACTTATGGTCTTTACCGAAGATTTGACCGAACATTTCTGCTACTGTTCTTAAAGGTAAGCTCTGAATTCTGATTGTATCCTCCGTTAGGTGTAGGAACGGACAATAGGCCGGGTATCTATAGGGTCAAACGGGTTTGCCCGTGTAAAACATGGCCACATCCTCCCCCCGGGTTTTCTTTTATTATTCACATTATTTGTGCATGGATATGTCTCCTAGTCGTATGAGCTTCAAAGGGTACATGATCGTGCTCCCTGCCCTGTTGTCTTTTATTATACACACGTATTTATGTATGCATATGTATCTGTGGGCGCACACATGCATGTACACATTTGTGCTTACGCTGGCTTATTTATATGTTGGTTGGAGCAAATAAAGTATTCTTAGTGGAAGTTACATTTCAGTAAAGGCGTGCAGTGCGTGAAGAAGTCATTCATAATTCATTGATAGCCCCACGAAACTAATTGCATAACTGTCATCTTTTCTGCTCTAAAAGCCAGATCCAAAAAACAGCAGGCAATCGTGAGAAAGGGGCAGTCACTTAGCCTGCTCATGTTTAATTTACGCATATTTTTCCTCCATAAACGTTAGAACGCCCTGATTTGACTGATTATTATCAATGTCTCTCTCAGCCTTCAACTCACTTCGCCGCCAACTGCACTATGCGAGCATGTGGGCAATGCTGCTGATCCTGACAGTGACAGTGGCATCAGTCTTTCCGGAGCTGGCCTTTACGTGGGCTGTCTCTCTATCCTCCTCCTTTTCCTGCTCGTGCAGCGTTGATGGGTACGTGAGGATCCCATTGGACATGCCTGCGGAGAGAGTGTGCTTGCCAGCCCGCATGGTGAAGAGGTCTTCCGTGGATTTCTTTATCCCAACTGTCTTTGCTACCCTCATTGTGTCTTCTTCTGCCTTGATGCTTAGGTCCTGGGGCATTTCCCAGAATTAAGGGAACCTCGGTTTATTATTTTTTTGGTCGGATTATTTTGCGTAAGTCATCCATATCACCCATATGTGCAGGGAGGAAATCATTGAAGACATACATTTGATGTTGCTTTGTTAGAAGGTTGACATAAATAAAGTTGTAGCCCGGTAGAAATAACGAAGTGGCTGGTTAGTGGGTCGTGGTTTCATTTAATAATTAAGACTATAGCTGGTTTTGTCCTATCGGTTTTGTTTTGCTTTACCAATCTTGATCAGGTTAGCAACAACAATAACAATAAATAACAATAAATATATTGTGGATTCCTTTGAAACTCGTCTCAAGAACCTTGATATAACTAAATGTATGCAATTTTATTACTAAAAAGGTAGAAGTTGTCTTGGCATTATTAGTAAGAACATTTTCAACCTTCTGAAAGGTTGTTAATAATAAATGAAAACATGCCAGTCTAGATATAAATATTCATATAGAAGGGAGATAGGAGATATGCATAAAGGGTAAGCCCGGAGAGTCATAGTGCGCAACCCGCTTCGATAAGACATAGAGAGATTCTGAGGTAGGCATCGTTGTACTACAAATAATAAGACTGATTCTGCGAGATATACCTTTCCTTTTTCAGTTTTTTCTGCAGAGAACATCTTTGTTTGATTAAAACTTTTCGGAACAACAGTTACAACACGTTAGAAAATAGTAGCAAGTTAACATGAAGCCTTACGAGAGAGCAAAGAACAGAACCTCGACTACATAGAGATGTTAGAGTATAAACTTATTTATAGACCTTTAATTATCAGTTTAAATTTTTAGTTGAGATGGTTCTTGACTAGAAGTGGGCAGCGGATTGGGTCGGGCTGGACTGGGCCAACCCATTAACTAACCGGGCTGGGTCGGGCCCAACACATTTGTTAATGGGTCGGGCCGGATTATGAGCCAAGTGAACCCAATCCGCCCATTATCACTAAGGAGTACTCTTGGTGAGTTAATTTTTCAACTAAAATCTTTCTGATTTTCTAACCAAACTAAACTAGTCCAAATTTAAATTTCGAAAATATACAACCAAGCTAATAAATAGGCTGGGTCAAGTGACCCAAGGGCGGCTCGCTTTGGACCCGTTTAAAAATGGAACAAACTTGCGTAAAAGAACAGTATATAATAATTATTGTTATGTATAATAAGTTTAACTAATTGAAATATGTAAACTAGTATGTCAAGTGGGTTGAAAAAAATTAATGGGTCACTAAACGGGCCGTTAATGGGTCAACCCCGTCTGCCCTGTTAATATGCTTTAATGGGGTGGCCCAATATTAGCCCAACCCATTATTAACCCGACCCGTTATTAGCCATATTTTAAACAGGCCGGTCTCTTAACCCAATGGACACTCGGTTCGTTGCCCATCTCTATTCTTGACCATGGTATCAAAGCCTTCTTGAGCGAGAGTTCTTGTGTTCGAATTTCAACAACCCCCATATTTATTGCATAAGGCATGAATGAGCCTTTGCAGCATTCACGCCTTAAGCCTAAAGGGCATTTGTGTGGCAGGACGTGTTAGAGTATAAACCTATTTCTGCGCCTTCAATGGTTCTCGAACAAGAGAGACTCCTTTGATCGGATCACTCGCGCGAATCGGTTGTTGCCACAGGGTTCTAAGTTCTAGGAACCTATTAGATCAAAAGAAGGAACGAAAAAAAAAGAAAAAGAAAAACTGTTTTCTTTACCTATTGCTTGCATCATTTCTTGGAATCTTGGCGTTATTTTCAAAGTGCGTATTATATTGCGGACATTGTAATTGAGGGACAGCTTCATCCAAAAACCGATGGTTACTCATCATTTCTAGATGCTTTCTTCTTGAACTAATAGGGATTAAGCTTGAGCGACTTGATGCCACTATGCTACATTACCTAGACCAAGTCGTTCGTTGAACATACTACACGCATCTTTGGCAGGTTGAATACTATAGGGAACGCCTTCATATCAATCCTGGTTGAAGAGAGCATTGAGCAGCCATGAAATTACCATGTCCATTGTAGATTGTTGCCATTGTCCTACCCATAGTGAATAGGTAAAACCTGACTTTGTACTTCTATCCATAAAACCAAGCTCATTTTTGGGGGACAAGGCAATTGCAAGCATATCATATGCCTAAAACGAGTCTATCGATCATCTATTAATTTTCTTTAATAGCACAATGTTTTCAACCATGACTAAAGGATTAAATTCATACGCAGAAGATGCTTGATCTCTGGGTTATTGATAAAATTCAATCGTTTCATGTTCACTGTTAAAGACACTATGCCTGATACTCTACTATATTTATACGAGGACCAATATAGGACCCCTTCATGACAAATCCCTAAATCCCCAGCATAGATACAAGCGATATGCGATGTGTCTATCAACTTCCATGTATTGTCATTTCCCCTGATGGTAAGCACTTCACATCCCACCCCATTAGTATCCTGCCATGCCATGCATGAATTGACTTATATCCCCTGTTGATAGGATCAAATCCCAGATGACATCTCTTTGGATGGAGGTTCTTTGGCGTGGAGCAGGGAGAGGGAGGTTTCCGCGAGTGGCGAAATTATGGATGAAGATACGCCCTTTCTCATTATCTTTATGCTGGAAGTGTATGTGTATCAATCCATTGGCGATGTTTGTTACCGTATTAGCGGTGCATGGATACTCAGGAACAATGAAAGAGTTTAGGAGTCCTGAATAGACTATCATGTCTTTTAGGAAAAATTTGCTAGTTTAATTGGGAGCCCCAACACTAGACTTCATGAAAGCGGGACTCACATTGAAAGATGGTGTTGTTGAATTGGTAGCACTAGCACTCACACTCGTGCATACAGTAAACAGCGAAGTCTAAGATGTACATACCATATTGAAAGAGTGTCCTACCATATTGAAAGAGTAATTCCCTTTATAAAGCAACCAAAAATCCACAAACCTTGGTCTTGACGACTTAGTTGGCCTCAATTGACATTATTAACTGTCACGCCTAAGAACGCTGACATGCAATACTATTGTCTCACAATGATATTGTCATTGTAATACTATGGTATGCTTCTATGATAGCAAGTATGTCTCATGTGAATGAGCTTGTAGTACATTGGCATACACGTATTTTTGCTGGACTATTTATCTTTTCACTCTTCTTAAGTATCGTCTAAAGCAGTGTTTTATTTCTACTGTTGGATTATTGGTTGAAGCCTTTTATGTATCAACTGATGCTAGTATGTAGATGGTGAGATTTGATATGTAGTACAATGGCTTTTTTTAGATGAAAGGATTGAATGCTTTTCCCCCCTCGCAGGCGTGGGCAATGAACCGGGTTGGATCGGGGTTTGGGTTGGTCTATTTACAAAGCGGATCGGGTCGGGTCATGGTCGGTCCGTTAATCATTTGGGCCGGTTGGGCCTTTGGCGTAAACAAACAGGTTGGGGTTGGGTTGGCCCATGGACGACCCCCTTTTGACCCGTTTTAAAATGGAACAAACTTGTACAGAAAAAATGCGTATAATAATTATTATTATGTATAAAGCGTTGGTAATAAACTTAAATAATTGTAACGCGTAAACTAGTATGTCAAGCAGGTTGAAAAAATAGTGGGTAACTAAACGACCGTTAATGGGTTGACCTGGTCCGGCCTGTTAATACGCCTTAATGAATTGACCCATTATTGACCCGATCCATTATTAACTTGACCTTTTATTGACCTTATTTTAAACAGGCCGATTCGCTTGATACGATGGGTACCAGACTCATTGTCCACCATTAGTTGTGGGCGATTGATTAGAGTTTTATTTTTATGATTGAATTTGATTTCCTGAAATTTTATGTTCCAACATATTTTGACTCCACGATTGTGTCTTCGTTTTGAAAATAGGTGCATCAGCAGCCACAATGATGCATTTGAAATAGAATGCTCTAAATCCATCCAAAGTGAATTTTGACACATTCTGACTCAATATGTATATGTTTTCTTTTTGGAATTATGTAGAGGCTGAGGGAATGACATGGTGTGCTGAGCTGTCAAGGAAGTTAGAATGATATTTTTACTATTTTGTTAGTATATGCTGAGCTGTGATGTAATAACAAAATTTGGTTACTCCATTTCAAATATTGTTAGCTTTATGTTCTTTTGCATCTGCAATGAAGTGTGCTGGTGTATAAGTGCACTAGAAAGAGATGTAAACAATAAGAAAATATCATTTACATCTTACACATTTTCTCTCTCTATTTCTCTCATCCATAGACCATAGCCATGACAGAAATCTACATGGTATCAGAGCAGGTACTCTGAGATGACCTGTAAATCGATTGAATGAGATCAGATGTTTTGATTCATCATTTGATCAACTATCATTCTCGAATTCACACATTTTTTTAATTTCCGTATCTCGATTGATTGCTTGATTGATCAATCGATTGTCAATCAATCCAGCTTCTCAACCAATTTGAATTAGAATTCGAAGTGTATCTGATTCAGATCATGGCTGAGAGAAATTGAAACAATATAGCTATGAACGACTTGCAAAATCCTTTATTTCTGCATCCATCCGAAGGTCCTGGTTCATTAGACATTCAAGAAAAGCTGATCAGAGATAAGAACTTTCGGTCATGGAAGATAGTAGTGGAGATTGGTTTAGCTAAGAGGAGGAAACTTGGTTTTGTTCAAGGAACTGTCACAAAATCATATGATGATCCTATCAAGGCCAAAATGTGGGATACATGTAATAGCATGGTGATTGCCTGATTGACCAACTCAGTCTCAGATCCAATTGCTAAGTCCATATTGTTTCTGGATTCAGCAAGGGAGACTTGGCTACAATTGGAAAAGAGATTCTCCTTGAGCAATGGATCAAGGAAATATAGGATCAATAAAGAGGTATATTCTATGAAACAAAATCATGCTTCGATCAATGATTATTACACTAATCTGAGGTGTCTATGGGAAGAGTTAGAGGCAATGAGTCAATTGCCTCACATTGCAGTGGTTTCAGATAAACTTAGGGCATTCATTAGTGCCTTGAATCAGCAAAAAGAGGAACAATGATTATGTCGGTTTCTCAATGGTCTAGATGATAAATATGGACCATAGAGAAGTCAAATGCTCCTCATGAGCCCTTTGCCAACTGTTGAAATAGTACGCTCAATGCTACAACAAGAAGAAACACAAAGAGAAGTGCTAGAACTCAGTAAATTGGAGATTGAGTCAACAACCTTGTTCAACAGGAATGATGATAAGAGATGTTCACAATGTGGCAACAAAGGACAGTCCAAAGAGAAATGTTGGACTGTGATAGGCTATCCTTCTTGGCATCCAAGGCACAGGAAGTTCCCTCAGAAGAAGAATGCCAGAGCATCAAATAATCCAAGAGGCAGAGACAGATTTAATGCTGCCACAGAGAATAAGACTGCGACCAATGTCTAGATGGAATCAAGTAATGTCACAACTAGATATAAAGGAGATCAGTCCTTTACTTTGACACAACATCAATATGAGTAGCTGATGAGGTTGATCCATCAACAATCACAGGCTAACAACAATACTGACACTGATGATGAGCTAGATCATTCTTTTGCAGGTATGATCACATGTCTGAATGCTGTGACTTATAAGGACAGTTGGGTTATAGATTCAGGAGCAACAGATCATATGTCTCATGCTCACAAAGATAGCTCAGGTCAGTCAAAGAAACTGGCAAAAGGACCTAGGATATATTTACCTAATGGTCACACTACTGAGATATCTTCCAAGGGTGATATGAATATGCCTAATTGGCTGCAACTTAAAGATGTACTCCATGTGCCAACATTTAAGTGCAATCTACTATATATATCCAAGCTGGCCAAGCATAATCAGCGTTTTGTCACTTTCTATCTTGACTTTTGTATGATTCAGGATTGTGCAAGCAAGAAAATCTTGGGGATTGGTAAGGAGCATCAAGGACTCTATATCCTAATGAATAATTCAGGTACAAACCCTTTGTGTACTTTGGAAAATGTTGTGTCTATACAAGCTAGTTTACATTCTCAAAATAAGAATGACACTAGTGCATATGAACTATGGCACAAGAGATTAGGACATGCACCTATGTCCAAACTTAGTCATATTATCTCCTTACCATGCAAGAGATCTGTTAGTCAGAAGGTGTGCATCACATGTCCCATGGCAAAGTTCACAAAACTGCCTTATCCAATCAGTCAAAGCAAGAGTGCTATAGCATTTGAATTGATTCATATGGACATTTGGGGTCCTTATAGAGTTCCCACTCACAAACAGTTTAGATATTTTCTCACCATTGTGGATGACTTTAGTAGGTCCACATGGATATATTTGCTCAAGTATAAGTTACAGACCTTGGATACTTTGGAGCAATTTATGAATATCATTTCTACACAGTTTCAGGGCAAGATCAAGACTATTAGGCCTTGGATACTTTGCTCAATTATTCTTTAGCAAGCATGCTATTATTCATCAGACTTCCTGCACTGACATGCCCCAGCAGAATGGCAAGGTAGAAAGAAAACATAGGCATATACTTGAAGTGGCTAGAGTTATAAGATTTCAAGCTAATTTTGCCTTTGCAGTTTTGGGGTGATTGTGTTTTAACAGCAACTTATATTATCAATATGTTGCCTACATCCATTTTGCAGTACAAAACTCCTTATGAGATGCTCTTTTAACACCCTCCACCTTACCTACACATGAAAGCATTTGGATGTTTGGTGTTTGCTAGCAATCCATCTCTTGACACAGATAAGTTCAAACCCAGAGGTATTCCTTGTGTGTTTCTGGGCTATCCAGCCACACAAAAGGGGGTACAAACTGTTCAATTTGCAAACAAAGACCACTTTTGTTTCTAGAGGTGTCTCCTTTATTAAACATATTTTTCCATTTCAACAGAAAGATATGTCAGTTTATATACAGCCTACACTTATTTCTATGCATCCTACATCATGGATTGATGATATATCCATGCCTCTTTCACATTCTCAAAGTCAATCTTTGTCCAACCCTGAACCAACTGTCCCTACATTGCAGAATGCTTCTCCTACTTAGCACCCTCCTACAATCTCTCCATCTTTGAGACAATCCACCAGAACAGGATCTTAGCCTAAGTGGTTACATGACTATGTGATTGCTACTGCTAGTACGTAGCTTTCCAATTTCCAGTATGCTATCACAAATCATGTTCAATATGGACATCTTCACCCAAAATATCAAGCCTTTGTTGCTTCATTAGATAGCACACATGATCCTTTGACTTTTGAAGAAGCTGTGACTAATCCTGCCTGGTGTCAAGCCATGAACATTGAACTTCAGGCTTTAGAAAGAAATGCCACCTGGGAGATCACTACTCTTCCTCCTTGCAAAAGAGTTATAGGGTGTAAATGACTGTTTAAGACCAAATACAGGTCTGATGACACAGTTGAAAGGAAAAAAGCTAGGTTGGTTATACAGGGGTGTAGACAGCAAAAAGGGATTGATTATGATGAGACCTTTGCTCCTGTGACCAAGATGACCATAATGAGAACTCTCTTAGCTGTAGCAGCTATGAAAGATTGGTATACATACCAAATGGATGTTACAAATGCTTTCTTACATGGGGATTTACCTGAGGAAGTGTATATGATTTTACTAAAAGGGTACAGGGACCAGGGGGAGCTTGTGTTGTGTACTAACACAAATGATTTGCCAAAAAGAAAGTCTCATCATCCTTCCAACTTGGTATGCAAACTGAAGAAATCTTTGTATGGTTTGAAGCAAGCCCCACGACAATGGTTTGCCAAACTGTCAGCTAGTCTTTTATCCTTTGGATTCAACATCTCCAAAGCAGACTATAGTCTCTTTAGTAAAAGGACCAAACAAGGTTTCACACCTGTGCTTGTGTATGTAGATGACATGCTTATTACAGGGGATAATTTGGCTCTTATTACTCAACTAAAATAGCTGTTGAATACTCACTTTCATATGAAGGACTTGGGTGATTTAAGATATTTTTTGGGCCTTGAAGTTGCTAGGTCCAAGCAAGGCATCTCTATCTCTCAAAGAAAATATGTGTTGGATTTACTGCAAGAGGTCAAATTGACCAATGATCGGCCTTTCAAAACCCCTATGGAAGCCAATTTGAAGCTTGATACTGAAGGTCATCTGCTTGATGCACCTGATCAGTATAGAAGATTGGTGGGGAAGTTGATTTACCTTACCATTACCAGACTTGGTATTTGTCACACAGTTCATATTCTCAGTCAGTTCATGCAATCTCCCACTAATATTCATATGCAAGCTGCTTTACATGTGCTTAGATACATTAAGCAAGCTCCTGGTCAAGGTATTCTGTTAGCTAAAGATTCTTAGCTTGTTCTCACAGCATACTGACATAGTGATTAGGCAGGTTGCAAACTTGGTAGAAGTCTACTTTGGGTTATTGCATTCTTTTCGGATCTTCTCCCATTTCCTGGAGATCCAAGAAGCAAGGTGTGGTGGCTCGTTCGTCTGCTGAGGCTGAGTACAGGGCCATTGTACACAACTAAAAAATCTGTTTTCCCCAACGGAAAATGCCGACCGAAAAAGAGACCGTCGGATAGGCCGGTGGACATGGCGACGGAAGGACGGAAAAAGCAAAAAGGGCAGATGGATTGTCCAATGGACAAATATTCCGTCGGAAATTCCGACGAAATCCGACAGTTCCGTTGGATCTCTGGTGAAAGTTGACCAGTTTTCTGCAGAAAAGGGGAAATTTTTTTTTTAAAAAGATTCCTTGTCCAACGGAATATTCCGTTAGACGTCTCTGCCCGATGGAATATTCCGTTGGACAAAGAATATTTAAGCCCCCAACCCGAGTTTGTGTTCATTTTGGATGGTGAAATAGAGAGAGAGGCAACACACGAGTTAGAGAGAAAGAGATGGAGCGTTGTGGGTCGCCGTCGTGAGCTTGCCGCCTGCCGTCGGTTTCGCCGCCGCCGCCCACTTTGTCGTCGGCAACCCAATTCCACCACCAAATTCCTCTTGTAATTTCAAGTAAGTGGTTTGTTTAGTTTGTAGTAAATTTTTCTATGAATTTGACAAATTTGAGATGGAATTTACCAATCATGTGATAATTTGTGGTGGTTGTTGAAATTTTATTGAGTTATTTGTAGATTTTGGGTTTTGAATTTGGTTGTGTTGATGTGAATTTGAAAGTTTAATATGTACGTATTATTTGTTTAGTTTATAGTAGATATTTTGATGAAATTGAGAAATTGGAGTTGCAATTTAACAATTATATGGTAATTTGTATTGGTTGTAGAAACTTTATTGAATAATTGGTAGATTTTGGATTTTAAATGTGGTTTTAGGTTGGTTCAGGGTTCCCAATTTTTTTAAAAAAAAATTCTAAAAATTCCGATGGATTTTTTGATGGAATTTTCAATTTTTCTGATATATTTTTTTAAAAATTGAGGCAGATGAAGCCAACGGAACTTTTGGCTGTCGGATGCAAGCTTTTCCGTCGGTATAATTGACGGCCTCCGTTTTTTGTCGGAATAGTGCCGACAGAATGTTATATTCCGTCGGAACATGGTCCTGACCCTCTGTATTCCAACGACTTATTTCGGTTGACGATTCCGTCAAAAAATCATTTTTTTGACGGAAAAAGTTACTTTTTCGGTCGGAATATCCGTCGGAAAAATGAGATTTTTTAGTATACTACTTGTGAAGTCACCTGGTTGCTGTCTTTGTTCAAGGATCTGGACATGTCTTGTTTGAACCTTGCTACTCTACACTGTGATAACAAAGCAGCCCTTCATATTGTTACCAACCGGTTTTTCATGAATGGACCAAGCATATTGAAGTGGCTTGCCACTTCATTTGTGACAAGATTACTACGCGGGTGATTCAACCTTTGTACACTCCTACTAAACATTAGTTAGCTGATGTTTTCACCAAGATTTTGTCTGCTTCTCAGGTTCTCTTATCCAAGTTGGGGGTTCTGAATCTCTTCACCTCCAACTTGAGGGGAGGGGGAGTGTAGAGGCTGAGGGAATGACATGGTGTGTTGAGCTGTCAAGGAAGTTAGAATGATATTTTTACTATTTTGTTAGTATATGCTGAGCTGTGATGTAATAATAGAATTTGGTTACTCAATTTCGAATATTGTTAGCTTTCTGTTCTTTTGCATCTGTAATGAAGTGTGCTGGTGTATAAGTGCACTAGAAAGAGACGTAAACAATCAGAAAATATCATTTACATCTTACACATTTTCGCTCTCTATTTCTCTCATTCATAGCCATGACAGAAATCTTCAAATTATGCACAAGAGCAACCGCGCGATGATTTGAAGGAGGATGTTCTTAACCCATTCTAATTGAGTAATTGGCTTTCGTTAATTGTTTCATTTCGACTTTCTAAGAGCTTCAAGCCTTGATGTGTTCATCTCTCCAAACCAATATTAGGCACTAGCTGCAAGCCTTAAGGATCATGGATGCTTCATTGATTGTAGGACATGCACAAATTTGAGTCCTTATTTATGACTTATGAGGTACTCCTTCATCTCCCAATTTATATAGTCCTTTATACAGATGTGGATATGTATATATATGATTCAGTTATATTTTTACTAAAATTGTTCTTTTAAGATGCACATTTATTATAATCTAGTAAGTTACATCAATAAGTCTGCGTATTCACTAATCTTGCACTTGTAAGTTTACAATATAGTTTAATTAAGTGGTAATACTCAATACGCATATTATGCTAGCCGAGAATTAAAATTTTCAACTCAAGGATAGTCGTTATTATGAGAAAGGAGCACCCTTCACCTTTTTCATATGACTATACATAATACAAATCAACACAAACTTTACAATCAAAAAATTTGTGACAGAAATTGTCTGAAAACTGATCCCTCTTAATAAACCAACCGTAGTTAGAAAGTGCAGTGAAGGATTAAAAATTAAAAATAAACTTTGTAGCCAAAAATTTTAAAACAAAAAATAAAAAGAGAAAAGAAAGGGAGAGAATTAGATACTCATTACTAGAGAACAAGGTCATCCACCTCTCTTCAGTTTCTTTTGGTTGAAGGTATTAGAACTGGGCAGAAGGGAGAGGAGATCTAGAGTGAGAAACAGAAGAGCTGAATTGCTGATTCGAAAATGGCGGATTACCATTTCGTGTATAAAGACGCAGAAGGAGCCTCCACACAGTGGGATGACATACAACGCAAGCTCGGCAACCTCCCCGAGAAGCCGCCTCCGTTCAAACCGCCGCCGTTTACCCCCGCCGAGGACGAGGATTCGAAGCCCAAGGATAAATCATGGATCGACTCCAAAACCCAGGATGAGCTCGAGGATCTCGAGGATGATCTCGACGATGATCGCTTCCTCGAAGAGTACAGAAAGAAGAGGCTTGCTGAGATGAAGGAAACTGCTAAAGTTGCCAAATTTGGTTCGATTATTCCGATTTCTGGGCCCGATTTCATTCGAGAAGTTTCTCAAGCTCCGCCCGATGTCTGGGTTGTTGTTCTTCTTTACAAAGAAGGGTAAGCTATGATCTGGTTCTACTATGATCTCTTGTTGTGTGGCTTCTTATTGTTTCATTTGGATGTTTAGATATGATAGGATTAATTTCTTTATTTGATAGAAAAATGATAGAATTAATTGGTGTACAAGATTGAATGAACTACATAAGTTATGTAACATAACTGAATTGCAAATTAGAGCTATGTAGAAAAAAATGCTATGAACAAATTAATGAGAACTATGGTAGAAGTGACAAAGAATAAATGATGTAAGATTGTTCTTATCATGAAAATTGTGCTGAAAAGGACATATGCTTGTGTTCTAGCTCCTAAAAATGCGTTCTTTTGTTAAGTCGGCCGTTGATGGGTGTTAATCTGAAGGTGGAATGAAACTTTTGCTTGAGAAAAATGAGTTCTATGGTTGAAAACTTTTGGGCTGTGAATTTTGCTGCTAATTTTATCTTCCCCAACCAACAAGCGTTACTATAAATGAAGTCAAGCTTACTTAATTATTCGAAATCGACAGAGAGGGAGGCTAAGATAGTATTCGGACTTTAAAACTTTTAGGCTTTGTTTGGATCTTGGAAAATTTGGTGGAAAGAAAAAAATTTAGGAAAGTTACTTTTCTTCTTGTATTTGGTTTAGAGAAAATCACAAAGAAAAAAAATATGGAGGAAAGTTTGGTAGAAAAATTGTTAGAAACAAGTGATAAAATTTTCCGCATAAAATTATGAGGAAAGTTTGAGGAAAATTCCCCACCTTCTCCAACCTTGTATTGTTTAGATGGCATCAAAATGATTTAAGTAGTTTATCAATATTCAAATTTTTCATCCAAATTCTTGTATTTTTTCTTTGATCCAAACAAGAGAAAAAAGCTCATTTTCCCCTTACTTTTTTTTCCTTCATATTTTTTTTCCTCCAACTTTTCTTTCTACCAAATTTTTTAAGGATCAAACGGAGCCTTAAGTATTTCGTCTTGCATTCCGAATAGATGTATTGTGCCTGAGCCTCACACATTTTAGAGAACGTAAGTTGGTTGTTTGATTGGGTAAAGCAGGTTAATGGGGTTGTGCATCTACGCACTACACTACTAACTGACATTCTATAGAGGTTGTGGCCAATTGACCCATTTTGCATTGTAGTTTTGATTGGATTTAACTCAGTGCTTCTCCGCAGGGATTAATTGCAGTTTATTGCTTGCAAATGATAGATTGGACATTCTTTAGATATGTGTTTTCAGCTAAGGCATATAGAATCAGGATTTTTCTCCATTTTGATTCTTCCATTAAGTTCTGGACAACTAGTTAAGCTTCATTGGAGCTTTCTCATGACTTATGCAGATTATGAGGCACTATTGCCAGAGGTGTAAGCTGTAACTATGGAGCTGATGACCAACTACGATATACAAATATCTTTTATGGAACTATGAATTTGAACTTATATCAAAGGTTACTTGGCTTAGCTAATCATATTTTATGTCAATGATGTGATTTTCTACAATAGTTAGCTGACCAATTCTTGATCTTTTGCACTGGGATTTTCTTTTAGTTCAAGGCATTGATCTAAATTTTATGAACTTTTGCCAGATTTGCAGCATGTGAGTTGGTAATGAAATGCTTGGAGGAGCTCGCGAGAAGATATCCGGCAACCAAATTTGTTAAAATAATATCTACAGATTGTATTCCGAATTATCCGGATCGTAATCTTCCAACACTCTTGGTGTACAACAATGGCGCTGTAAAAGCCAACTATGTAGGATTGCATATCTTTGGGAGGAGATGCACACCTGAAGGTATACCCATTGTTCGGAGTCCCCCTTCTGTTCCACTGGTTCTTTCTTGCTTAGATTCGCATTGTTTCTTTCTGTGCAGGGATTAGGTTTTAGTGATTCAGGACTTTTAACTTTGTGAAAGGCATAGTACCCCCCCCCCTCTCTATTTGCAATTATATTTTTGGTGAGAGATTGTATATCAGTCCATGCCAACATTTCTATGTTCACAACAGCTATTGTTAAAAAGGGTAACAATTGTGATAGAAGTTTGAAGATATTGATGTGACCAAATAAGGCAGGGGCAAGGGAAATTTGCTTTGAATAACCAATTGTAAGTGGTGCTAAAAGAGAACCTTGATATGAGGAATTAGCATACAGTATTCTCACTTGAGGATAGGTTTCTGTTTTCTGCCCACACACAATATAAACATTGTTCGCACTGTGGATCCAAGTGTTGGTGTATGGAAATCTAGATGTAGGTGACTTGACTTTGGCAAGTAAAGAGGCTTGTTCGAGGAGACCGTGAAAGTCTTTTTCATTTTTAAAAGACTTTAGATTGAATAGAAAGTGATAAAACCTGTGAAAACCTTATTGGATTTAAGTTCACATGTACCATTGATTTGCTACACAATTTAAAGTCAACATTGAAGAGGGGGGGGGGGGTGCCTGATGGTATTGATCGCATTGTTCAAGGAGATTACATATTCCATTTTAGGGCCATATGTTTTTGAAGAGTCGTCATGGACCAAAAAGTCGAATATTCAGTGCAGAACTGAAAGGGCTGCAAGGAAAGTAGGAGGATGTCAAAAACAGGGAGCCTGAGATCTGGCTGTTCCCAGCTTTCGTGACAAGGCTGTATG
Source organism: Selenicereus undatus (assembly GCA_017589665.1). Classification (NCBI taxonomy): domain Eukaryota; kingdom Viridiplantae; phylum Streptophyta; class Magnoliopsida; order Caryophyllales; family Cactaceae; genus Selenicereus; species Selenicereus undatus. The sequence goes on along the minus strand of JACYFF010019584.1, from coordinate 107,881,757 downwards.
GGAGAGGGGGCTGTGGTTATTTATGGGAAATGGAGAGGAACAAGACTTTTGAACCATCCATTGTCAAGCTAAAGATCTTTGGGTGAAGATTGTACATACTGAATCAAGTGTAGAATGGTAACCAGTTCATTGACTTTATTAATGAGGGCTTTTCTCAAAATTTTCAGATAGAAAATTGAGGCTAGCTACCATTAATATTCCTTATTGTGTGAGCTGGAAGAATTACAACAATCAACTTGGGAAAGGAAAATTCACAGTGACAGTAAGTCTACCTACCCCATAGCATGGTGTCATGTAGCACCCACACTCCCGCCTTCTTGTTTCCCATGAGGACTTCCCATCACCTCATGGTCGTCAGCGGCTGACCCTTCTGCAGTTCCGCTGGAGGCCCTGCCAGTTGTCAGCAAAGACACTTCGGCTCCGCCTCCCTCTCTGCCCCTTTATCCCCCTCTCCCCTCTCACCATATGTGCCTGTAAACCTGTTCTTGGGTACACTAGTAAAGAAAATGGTCGTTTCCCCTTCATTGCTTGCTGTGCTTCTTTCACTATTCTTTTGAATTTGTGCTCCTTGACGTGTTCCATTTTCAACCCTAGGAGTTGCACTGGTTCTTTGCCAATCAGATCCTGTGCTTAATGATGGTCAGACTGGCGGTGATTCTTCGAGGAAGTCTGTCATTGATGGCGAGAGTAAGAGGCTCATAGAGAAGTTTGTGACGGAGCAAGAAAATGCAGATGATGATTCTGCAAGTGATTGAGTGGAAGACTACTAGATTTTCCGAGTTTGGGGTTTCTGTATTTCCGGTAAAAGAGGGGAGTTACTAGTTAGCAAGCAGTTACTGTCAACCTTTTTTTTTTGGTTGTTTTTGTTTTTGGGGTATAGTTTGTAAACCAGTGACTAGATTTGTCCTCGTACTTTCACACTTCAATTTTCAAAGCGTTTGTTATAGAGTTGCTGAGCAGAGCATCACCTGACTACAGATTTTTAACCTTGCTAATGTTTGAAGGATTGTATTGGGTTTTGTGTTGATATTCGATACGCTTCAACTAATGTTGCTTTCTTTTAGCTATTTGCCATTTCTCGTCGTTTAAGTACAGAGTTCTAGGGTTGAATTAGAACAATCCCTTTGGAGAAAACACATGAGCTTATATCTCAGGGAAACATTGGCTTTGTATTTAAAATTCAAATGTTCCGAAACGAAGGGAAAAAAACAGTTTTAATGCGAAATTTAACAGGAGAAGGTAAAAAAACAAAAAGGAATTGGCGTCGCCCGGACTCGAACCGGAGACCTTCAGTGTGTTAGACTGACGTGATAACCAACTACACCACGACACCATGATGTCGTCAGTGTTTCGTGCCTTGATAATGTTGAAAATTAACCTCAATTACGATTTTTGAGTGTCATTTTCGCTCCTCCTTCTGAGTTTTCAGCCAGCCCTAGATCTCTGTCATTCCCACCCCTTCCCTCTTTCCCTCTCTCGCTCTCTTCGTCCCCCCTTTCCCAAATCCCTACTTCTGCTTTGAGATCGGAGCTTGAGTATCTGCAAAAATGGAGAACAGGTTAAACATGTCGCTGGATGATCTCATTAAGACGAACAAATCTTCCTCCGGCCGCGGTGGCGGCGGCGGAAGAGGCCGAGGAGGCCGCGTCGCCGCCGGCCCTGGTCCTTCTCGTCGCTTTTCCAACCGTGCCGCCAATCGCGCTGCTCCCTATGCCATTCCCATGGCCAAGGTAGGTCCCTTTTATAGGGTTTCTTTTCCCCCTTTCTGTATTTAATTTGCCCCTTTTTGTATCTTGTGTTTGTATTTTCGGTGTTAATTTGACATGGGAGAAAATTGAACGGGATTTTCAGGCACCAGATACGTTTTGGCAGCATGATATGTTCGGAAATCAAGGAGGTGGTGCGTCTTCAATCGAGACTGGAACTAAGCTTTACATCTCTAATTTGGATTACGGTGTCTCTAATGATGACATTAAGGTAAAAATTTCCTTCGATTTTGTGCAGATTTTTCATTCTGTTTCTCACGAATCTTGCTTTTATGGCCTCGGGAGGGAGGATGGGGGATGGGGAAGAGATTCTTAGTGGTAGGGTTCAGACTTGGAGAGAAGATTTTGAGTAATGTGGTTCTAAAATGCAAATACTGCCCTGTGCAAGCACTCTGACCATATTAGGTATGTGCAATAGTGTTTGTTCCTTGTTGAAACTATTTGGTTGGAATTGGGCTTTAGGTTACTTCTTGCTCTCTGAAGGGTTAGTATCTCTTCAATTGGCCTTGTTGGGGCTTCATAGGTGCATGACCATGTATTTGGTTTCTTAGATTTGATGTTAATAATTAGGGTTTGTGCATCTGCCCACCCCACCAGTGACCCCCCCCCCCCCCCAATCCTTTGGTGGCAGAAGAAATTGAGGGGCTTATAAGTCATAATATAATCTTTCCTATCATGGATGTCTCTAATATCTCTAAACTATTTGCAGGAGCTCTTTTCCGAGGTTGGTGACCTGAAACGATATGGCATCCATTATGACAGGAGTGGGAGGTCAAAGGTACCAAAGTTTTTCTTTCAAGTAATTTATGCACCTGGATGTACTCTGAACGTAGCTCTGATAAGGTCTTTTAATTAGGGCACTGCTGAAGTTGTTTTCTCACGGAGGGTTGATGCTGTAGCGGCTGTGAAGAGGTATAACGAAGTTGAACTTGATGGGAAGCCTATGAAAATTGAGATTGTGGGTACAAATATTGCGAACCCAGGAACACTTCCTCCAGCTATCAATGTTGCCCCCAGAAAGCCATTTGGGATGCCCAGAAGGTATGTTAGTGTCTCTGTTCCTGTTTGGAGGACAATTGTCGGTTTCTTTTGAATGGTGCACTTCATTATGCATTCAATGAGGCTTCTATAGTGATGCTAAATGCTGTTATTAGTGGTCTTTTGCTCTTCTTTTGTGTCAATAACCTCTGCTTGAATTGCAGTTCAGCTTGTTTTTAATGACTTTGCTGCCTTATATTGTATTTCATTGACTCCACTAGTTTCCCCCCCTCTCCGTTCTGAGTATTAATGTGGCCAAACTTTGTGCAAAGTTCCTAGCCTTCTGATCCTCCTAACAGGCATGTTGAGATATGTTGTATTGGGAGATAGTTGACGCGATGGATTTGCCAATGGCTTTGTAGCTAGTTTTACTTGCCCTTTCTTGGAGGAAGTCATAATTTCAATATCTGTCTGTATATTATAACACTTTGTGGATATTGGAGACACGTTTATTTTCTAGAGGATGTGAAGTAGTTTTGACATTTAAACCTTGGCAGATTCTTTATTCCTTTTGCTTTTTTAATATATATGTATCTTTGGAAATACTGGTGTCGTTTCTTAATGGTTTAGAGAATATGATTAAGCAAGCATTACCGGACTCAGGTTTTTTGTCATTTTTTGTTCTTTATTTATGTTAATATGGACTTTTGCTCATTTGACAGTGGGCAAGGAAGGGGTGGTCCAATAGGACGTACACGTGGAGGCCGCGGCTTTGGGAGAGGCCGTGGCCGGGGAAGCGGCCGTGATGAAAAGATTTCTGCAGAAGAACTGGATGCTGAGCTAGACAAATATCATTCAGAAGCAATGCAGACGAACTGAACCAGCTCTAGTGTTCTTTGGGCCCTTTGGTCTTTAAGTTGTGCTCATGCGAATGTGTTCTTGGTGATGGCTTCGACTGTTAATTTTTGTTTCCACCAACATCCTATTTTAGGCAAAGGCAGATAGATGGCAGTGTTTAGGTGTTGGTTTTGAAGCTTGGGCTTTTGTACTGGACTCATTGTGAAATGGGGGTGTTATTACCAGTTAATGAACAGCTATCACTGTGTTCCTGTCCAGCTCTAGATTTGTTTGTACTTGCGTGTACGTGTAATCCCGTGATGTGAAGTCTCTTGGCTGTTTGAACATTATGGAAAGATGTCTGCGACGTGATGGGAGGTTCGAACTTTGAGTCTGCAGAGAACTTACATGCTTGTCCAAGAGGGTCTTGTTATCCCCATATTACGATGCTGGGCAGCATCAGGTAGGTCCTTTGAACCCCTTTTGGCTATTTCGAATTATAGGTGTTTAATTTCTTCAACTCATCTTTATCCTTAGGATTTATGTTGTTGATTCTGATATCATCTCTCTTTATTTCCTTTTCTTGTTAAGTAGTGTAGTATGTATGAGATGTCAGACTGTTCTTCAGGGATTATGTGTGCAATCTGATTCTGACGGTCTGGTGTGCTCTTAATGGCCTCCAGCAAGAAAGAATGGAAAAGAAAAGTAAAGATTGAACAGCTTTAATGTGGATCATTTTGAGCCTCCTCCCTCAGCTTTGAAACAGGGGTTTGAGCCTCAGGGGTGCATTTTGCTGTGGAGGAGTCTGAAGAATTGAAATCTGAAAATTTGTTAGTGGATTTGCTGTCAGAAATATGAGCAACTTGTGACTTGTTATACAGTTACAGACTCCTTAAATTATGTTACAATGATGGAAACTGGACTGGTAACCTTCCTTTCCTTGTTCCAGATGTACCACTTGGTGTTTTTAGCCCGCTTATTGCTCTTGGTTTGTTGATGCTGCGAGTTCTTCATGACTTCTTACTTGCATGTACCTGTGGCCCGATGGTTCTAGTTCTCTAGTATCCATTTAAATGGTGCGTCCTTACTGGTCAACTGTAATTGATAGATGTACACACCAACCAGTAGATGGGGAAGAGGGACTCGCCTTCGCGGCTGATAGAGACGGCCCTGCAGATTCATGGTTGCTGAAGTATTTATGGGTTGAAGGGAGACTTGTTAGTTGTGTGGTACGGTACTACTAGCATATACGCTGCTCTGGATGATTCAACAAGCTATGCAGCTTTGGATTTACGCATATGAAAAAGAAATTATTCTTGCTTTCTGATAGTGAGCTTCCAGGTGACTGGTCCAGTTAATCTAAAGTAAAAGAGCCCGTGATTGTGCTCCTCGCTGCGTTTTGCTCTGAACTTTCCCTCAGAGGGTTCTGCCTTTGTTTTTCTTAGCTGCGTCAAGGCATTTCAATCTATTTGTGAAAGACCTTGCCATGTTGCAATTGGCTCAATGAAGTTGTCCTCTGAATTTCATTGCCATTTGTTCCATTCTACTGTAAGATACTAAAGTAGAGAGTTATGGGAGCAATTGGATTTGACTATTTATTTGTTTGCGATGGAATCTGTGTATTAGAAATCAGCTTTACATTTTACTTGCGATGGAATCTGTGTATATACTGTCCCAAAGAAAAACGTCATAAAACAATCGTGAAACATCTTAAGCTTGAGCGTATGAATCAGGTTTATTCAACAATGAGATCACGAATCCCGTGCAATAACACGCATCAATGAGATACATGCTTAATGTAATATTCGTAGCAAGCTAGAGATTCGGTTTGATTTATTTTATTTTATTTTGGGGTATAGTGTTCTAATCCTTATTTTTCATTTGAACACTATTAGAGAAAGAAAAAAAAAAATTAAGCTAAAAGATCAGTGGTGTCATACTAGAATCACATGGTTTATTTCAAGTTACAGAATGATTTATTCTTGATCTTCAAGGTATAATTAAGAGATTTTTCCCATAAAGATGTTAACATGGTCACACCCTCCAAACAGGGGTTGATAAATTTACTGTAATCAGAAAAGAGCAAATGCATATCAACTAAGACACAGTACTAACCCATGACCTATCTCAAAAAATGATTTTTTTTTTCCAAGTAGTTACATAGAAAGATGTTTAAGAAAAGGGGTGAAATTATGCCGTCTTCGCACTTGAAAAAGGAAAAAAGATAGTGAGTTTCCTAATCCCTATGACCCTTTCTCCATAACCGAATAGTAGCAAAGCTATGTTGGCTCAAGCAGTGTTAATTGACACCTGATTTTCAAGGGAAAAAAGATTATCCATAAAAATTCTGGAAAAGAAAATAATACACATTAGTACATTACGTACACTTGAACTTATTTGATATATAGATCATGTATTATCACTTAGTCTACTGGCTCCTAACACTCCCTAAATTACTAGTGGTCACTTGTTAGAAACCCACCTTCCATGTCCTTTTTTGCCACTTAACACCCCCCCCCCCAACCAACAAAATTTTCAAGGCATTCCTAAGGGGCAGTGAGGAGGGTAGGTCATTTCTATGACCAATCTTCCACTGTTAATCCTCTTCAGGCCGGGAATGGTCGGTTTTCGACTGTTCCTGGCCATCCTTTGCTATTTACTATTGGTTTTCTAGGCTTGATACTGTTTGCTTCTTAAATTATTTTAATTTGGGAAATTCACAGTTGTTGCTTTCTTTAATCAATTTGATACAAATATGATTTTTTAATTATTATTTGTTGGAGGTCCAAATGTAAAAGAACGGCAAGCTTTTATCTACTTCTAAATTTAAAGTTCGCCAACCAATAAAATTTACTTCCTTCACAAAAGTATAAGAAAATTATTCTTTGTTTAATTTTTTACACAATGATCAACAAGTTATATTTTGCCATGCCAAATAATAGCTTTAGTTTACAGTTGGGTTCAATTTTAAAACTCTCCAAACCACACCAAACCAAACCAAAACAAACCTGACCATAAAATACTAACGTTCTGATCTGATTTGATTTTATGGATTACAATCGTGTTACGGACACAAGATATTTGTTCATGGGCATTCCACTTTGAAGGTTCATATATTTTGGCAAACACCAATTAGTTTTATGGATGTTGTCTGAAATTTTTTCACATTCTTTATACAAGTTTTCTAAAAAGATTCAATCAATGTGTTCTTCGACACTTGTGTAGAACATGATTTTAAATATTTCATAGAAATTTTCTAAAAAGATTCGGTGCATGGATAATTATTGAATGTATGTTTATCCCGACACCCCTAATTTTAAATCTAACTATGCTGTTGGAATTAATAAAGTGTTAAGATAGCCTCTCAAACACATTTTTATTTGAGGCATTATTTTTGAGATTGTAAGTGGACAAGCAAACCCACCCACGTCCATCCCGTTGGTCATTTTGGATTGTATTGAACCAGTCCACCTGCAAACAGCTTGATAATTAAGAATTTGAGAGGCCACCACTTACGACCAATATCACCAGGACAATCTGCATACAGCAATCCCCATCATGTATTCCTGTTAGCCATACTACTGTGATGAAACACTGGTATACTAACCCCTGTAGTAACCAAAAGGCCTCCAGGTTCACCCTCTACCGTGCAACTTTTAGCGTTAAACTCAAAAATACCATCAAGCAAAAACAGCATAATTTGGCAAGCAAAAATGCATTAGGATCAACACTCGACATCAAAATCATGCAGCAGATGTCAGCAAAATCATGCAGCAGATTCTAATCTGACTGCAGCAGATGAATCAGATCACCAACCCATCAACATTCTCCTAACTCTGTCTACAATCTCATTCCTAGCTACTGCCGTCAACAACTGATACTCGCAATTCTCATCCAAAAGAAACCGATACACCTCCCATTCTCTGTCTGAAGCAGTGTACCTGCCTATCTCAGCCTGCAATGGAACAGAAGATTTAAAATGTGAGCATCGTACCACTGTTTAAAAGCTTAGGAGGGCATCTGTAGCAAAAGAGTGGAAAGAAGCCAAATGGAATTTGGTCCAACTCCGTGTCAAACAGAAAACCTTGGCTTCATAAAGCTTGAGGCAGCTGACAAGGTTGCTAACATAGAGAATGAAATAACTTCTTGATAATTTGTACTTTCTTTTGTGATTACCAAGGGTTGATCCGGTTGTTATTTTTACAAGTTCATGTGTAAGAACGAGCTGCAATCCTGAAACTAAATAGATACTTCTACGCACAAATTCTTTAGTTAGGTGTAGCAAATTTGGAGTTACAGAAGCCTACCACCACAAATCACGGTTATTAAATAGATAAGAGACCTCACTAGAAATAAGAGAACTATATTCTTACCGAGAAAACACAGATGCCAAGCTTTTTAAGAGCAAGTGTAACATCATAGAAAACCCGAGGTCTTCCCCGTCCAGATAACTCAACAGGATTAGCCACCAACAGTTCCGTGTCTGGTCCACGATTAGCAATAGTTACACGCAAGGGGTGAAGCATCTCCATCTTAAGACAGGAACATAACAGGTATTCTCTCTCGGGATCCACAATCTTTTTACCATCGCTCCGCTGGATAAATAGGTCGAGGTCACGATACCCTTTTGAAACAGCCGAGACTCGGCCATATGAAATCTGGACCAATCAGCACCGGTTTATACATCAGTGCATGAAATCTGCAGTTATCTACATATATCACATTAGCTTAAGGTAAAATGCAAACACCAATACCCATGTAGTAATCAGCATGCTAGATTTGTAGCATCCTTAATCTGGAGTGTGTGGACTATAGAACTGCATTCACATTTTGGACATGTACCAAAGGACACGAACATTAATAGGACATTACCAGAAAATATCACTATATCAGCTAATTTAGTTAAATTTGATGTAATCAATAATTAATGAATATTTCATGAGTCGCAAGTATATCTACAAAAACTTGTATTTAATGAAAATCCAGTTTTTCTGGGGTGGGGGGGCGGGGGGGATTTCATTTTCTACAGTATTAATCCACTAGCCCTTGAGCCATGGACCTCAGGCCACGAAAAATATTGTGAATCCATACAAGATACAAAGAGAGCCATTTAATCATACAAAATCCAGTATTGCATAATTTGAAGGCTAGGCTTTAGGCATGTCCAAAAGCAATGCTGGAAGTCCAATATGCATTCAGTGTAGACAATGTCAACATCCTCGTCATGAACTCGTATTATGTATTTATGTTAGACGTGGGAACAGGCCCCAGATGGAGAATAATAACAAGATAGTAAACAGGGATGGCAGGATCCATGAACTAGATGAATTACCAAACATGTGCAGAAACATAAACCGCAATATGGGCAAAAGCCAAAATCTAATACCTTAGTCCTTGGTCTCCAGGTTTGCGAACCAACCCCCCCCCCCCCCCCCAAAAAAAAAAAAAAAAACCACACACCTGCACATGCGCATGCACACAGACTGAGGAAGGAAGAGACGATCTGTGTAGAAATTCAACTTCCAAGGAATGATGTATCCGTTGTAGATATGAATCTTACCATTGAGAAAGGACATAGACTCGTAAATTCGTAGTCTTTGGCCCAATCACCAGTCAACGCTACCCCGTGCACCATATCCCAAAAACAAAATTAAGGGTACGCATAATAAAACGGAAGAAGCTATTAAAAAACCCACAAAGCTTTATTTTTATTTTTTGGGATGGGGAGACAGTGCTAAGCAGGTCTGTGGCATTGCACACATAATTACCTTTTCCTTGTTTAAAGGCAAGACTGGCAAGTCTTTACCCACCTCTACAGACAATGGAAGAAGCTCATAAAGCTGCCATAGTTTTTATGGTATCTTGGACATAAATAAGTGACACCATTGGAAGAGAACATGACCTCCCCACCCACGCCCCCACCTGCCCCCATCCAGAAAAAAGTGTGCGCACACAACTACAAGCATGTGACAAACCCAAGTGAACTAATGACAGCCAAAGTACTAAATAAAAGAACCTCGGAAGTAATGGTCTAACGAGAAACTTGACTGACAACACAACAATTAAGAGTCGTCAGAGACAGGTATTATTTATTCTAGTAACCGTCCCCTAAATGCTGCGTCAGCTATCAGTTAATATGATAGATAAATCATAAATGGCACATGTTATAGCTGACAGCCTAGAAGAATATTAAGCAATCCATAGGCTAGTTGACTCAAAGAAAAGAGCTCAAAAACCCTTGGAAAAATCCTACACACGCGCTGATCACAGTGCAGGGTAGGGGCATAAATTCGGCATACTTTTGCTGAGAGAAACAGAAAGGTTATGTAGGCAAACAAACGATAGGTAATTAGTACCTGAACATCATAATCTTTCAAAGTTCGCATGATGTCATAAAGAAGTCCTTTCTGGTCAACACAGTGCATCTGAAGCACTGTATGACTTGGACTCAGAGAATTGTCCACGTTGACAACAGCCTTCTTCAAACGCGTCATATCTGGGCTAAGAGCTTGCATATGGCATTCCTTCTTTGAGTACTCAGATGCAAATAGTTCTTCAGCAACCACTGGAGAGATAGATGAGGTTACCCGACGAGCTTCATAGTGCGAATCAGCCAACTGAAGTTCACAGCTAATACAAGCTTCACCTAAAATGCTACGCAATTGGTCATAAGTTTCTTCTTGCCTTTTCTTCGTGTGCAGAAGTTCCCTGATATGATATAAAAGAAAATTACAGATAATAGTCAGACAAAGTACTGTCACCGGAGGTAAACAAGACCCCCCCCCCCCCGGGGCGGAGACAGGAGGTACACAGCCTTACTCTGCATGCATGCCATGGACAGAGCAGTTTAACGGAACTCAATCAGCACACCCACAAAAAGCAGGCAACATCAGAAAAAGGAAATATAATTGCAAAAAATAAACTATAAACTCTGAAAAATATAAAACTATAACTGCATAAAAGAAACATGATACAAAGGGCGAGAAATACTGATCCACTCTATCCCAACCAGACCAAAAGTTACCCAACATGGCAACATCGCCCCCAGGTCCCACTTCCACATTCTTCCCTACTTTCCACCCCTGTCCTGCCTTTTCTATATAGACAAAACTTTCATTCAGGATTCATCTGGTCTGCTGCTACTCCCATATCAATGGGACCTTCCACTCACACACAAGAGTCTAAGTTGAGAGAACAAAATCCACCATGAACAAGGAGCGCCCAAAAAAAAAAAAAAAGGGACTCCACAAAACTGATTCGTTAACAGCCACTCTAAATAAGAAATGACCTTCAGAATGGAAACAAGGCACATCAGAAGGCACTTGAAGCCTCCTTAATTAACATGAGAAAAATCAAACACACTATCTTTGGATCTCCAAAATCAATCATGCTTAAGATTCTAACTTTGAACTTCAAGTTTAAATCATACCGCCCACTATAGGCTAAAAAAAAAACGCAACGAGAACCTTAGCTGACGAAGGGCTTCTAGGTGAAACAACCACCTTTTTGTGATAGCCCACAGGAAAAAAAAAACACCGGAAAAAACATGGTTATTGCAGAAAGCTTACACCAAGAACCTCATGGCTCCCTTTCCTAAGCAGACAAAGTATGACATTTGCATGAAAAAGTCTTCAGGAAGAACAGTTAGCTAATCACTAACTGAGAGCAAAATTTTGGTCCACTTGCATAATATGTCAAAAACTAAGGCAAATAAACCACAAGTCCACAAGGGAAGGGAAGGAAAGAATCACTCACAGGTTATCTGTAATGAAGAAAAGGTCCAGAACCCTGCCATCAGGCATAGTCATCACTTTGACCCGCTCAATTGTTAACTCAAGCTCAGAAAGAACATGGGTAACATCTACACAGGAACAGAACCTTCACGTTAGCACCCATATTATACCCTTCCTTTAACATCAACAATAACCTCAGAATAATTACCATGGAGTAATCCTCTTCGATCAAGGGAACAAAACTTCAGCAAGTATAGTGGAGCAGACTTGCGTGGCATCGGTGGACTGTAATAGTGTGACAAAGAGCACGGTGGACACAATGAGACAAGCCGTTCTTTTAGATTCACCCATCTGATATTACGGGTGCTTGAATGAGGAACCACCCACAGCACTACGAAGCACCATTTTCCATCAGTTGACACATCTACAACAAAATATGGGCACATACACTATATTAATTTGCATTCTTGCATATTAACAAGGAAAACACTTTACAACTAGCTTAAACAGCGAGTTCCCTCATACATCTTGGATTGCCTCCGTTAAATTTTTTTTATGTTAATTGGACTGTAAACAAATAGTCATGTATATAAGCTCAAATGAGGTTCCAACCCAAAATCAATTGACAATGGGTGGAGTGACTCACAAGCTTACATACATGCTCAAATCCTTCAATTTTATCAAGGTGGGACAACAACCACTTTCATATTCTTTATATTTTATCAATGTTAGACAATACTCACTTTCATGCTCCAACAGCTTCCACCCACCCCCTTATTGCCTAACACCCCCCCCCGGCAAAAAAAAGAAAAAAGAAAAGAGGGAAGAGATCTATTTGTACTGCCTAAAAAAAAAATCCGGATAAGTTAAAACATAGAATCATACAATTTTCTTGCAAAGAAAAGGGAGGGGAAAAAAAACCCACACACACACGCACAATGAACAACATCATAACGTTCTATTCGAATTTCAATACATAATTACACAATGAACGTCAAAAAAGATTCAGACAATGACAGCAACACATAGACACTAAAAATTTCCTGAACAAGGAGGAAAATGAACGAATAAAAGCATCAAATGGAGCATTTAAACTTTTGACAACAGCGATTTGGATTTCATACCGCTCGAAACAAAAAGTGGCAAACAAAAGCAAAAATCTGAAGCTCAAAAAAGCCAGAAAAGCAAAGCAATTTAACCTGCTTTGGTGATATAGAGACCAAAATCAAGAATGGTGCGGCAAATATCGCAGCCAAGGCCGGTCTTATCAGGGCAATTGACGGTGATGACCCAGGGCTCGCCGGACCTCCTCCCTGTCTCGATCAAAACGGCGTCGTCGCTCGGCACCCCCATTTCTAACCGCCACCGATTGCTGGTGGTTAACGGCGATTCATGCAAGATCCGCCGCCGCCTGTCTGTCTGTCTCTGGCCGCCGGATTTTCAGGTATGATTTTGTGGATTTCTTTTTTTTTTTTTTGGAGTGAGGGGGGAGCGGGGGCGCTAATTTTTAGGTGTGGAAGCGAGAGGCGGTCTGAGAGTTCATTGATTGGTATGTCTGGAGACTCGTACTTTGCATTCTTCTTTTGTAAGAAAATCCACGTCAGCAATGGAATGGCACGTGGGATCCTGTAGGTGGTATGTTGGTCAGCTGACTTTTGTTGCTCAGGAATCATTGAGAAATTCGCTGTCTGTCTATAAATTCACTTTACAAAACTATGGCCCTGTTTATCAAAAAGTTTTTTGAAGGATTTTTTTGATTAAAAAGATTTTTTTTTATCAAAATTAATTTTTGATCAAGTAAAAAAATTAATTTAAATATTTGATGAAAGAGCTTTTTAAAAAAGGTTTTTAGGTCCAAAAAACTAATATGAAAAAGCTAATTTTATGAACTTTTTGAAAGAACTTTTTGAAGAATTAGCTTTTTGTCTTACAAATTTATCAGAAACAGCTAATTTTATCAAATAATTTTTTAACAAATAGTTAATTCAAATAGCTAATACAAACAGCTAACAGCTGTTTGCCAAACAAAGCCTGTATATTTTAAAACTATAAGAGTATGATGTATATTTTTTGTGTGTTCGGTAATAGAGATTGAAGTAGAAATTAGAGGTTTGTAATGGTCAAAATATTATAAACCACTACTTAAAAATGTTCAGTAAACTAGTGGACGAGGTAATGATTAGAGGTTTATGCATTGTTTCTCAAAAGTTAATTAAAGTAGTTTTTAAGAACCTTTACCTAGTGATTGCATTGTAAATTACAAAAAAAAATTCTTTATTTACTAATAACATTTATTTATTGTGTCATTTTTAGTTATTTTACATAAATCTGCTACTTCAACAGCTACATTTACCAAACGAATTTATTTTAAATCACTAGTTGAATAGCTAATCACTGACCACTAGTAGATCACAGCTAATCATTAGTAAAACAGCTAACAGTTAGTAAAACAGTTAACCATTACTAAACCAACTAACTTTACCGAACACGCCCTTTGCCTCATAAATATTCTACAAATTTCTACAAATTTCTACAAATTTAATTAAGATGATTCAAGTAATTTAATATTATTTTTTTGTATATATAAGATAACTTTTAAGTCCCATACATGTAGAGAACTTATGATAAACAATCTCTATTTATTATGACCGATAATGATTTGATTCTAAATAAATGGAGGATGAATCAAAAAAAAAATTTTAAAAAAGGTATGTAAGGTTATAATATCCTTTTTACTCTTCTTTTTCTTAAAAAAATTGTCAAATTGTTTCCTAAACCCATGCTCTGCCTTTTGAAAATTCAAATCTAGAAATTCGGAATAAAATATAAGTTTTATGAAAATACAAAGGCTAAATTGAAGAATCCATTGAAAAGGGGAACATAGAATACAGGTTAAAAAAGTATTTCTTTAATAAGAATTATCTTACTTAAAAAACTTATAAAAGACAAGGGAAAAATATGGATCAACTTGTCCTGGTCAATTGACAATAGAATTTAAATTACTCTTTATTCACTTCGCGTCTCCTTCTCCCAAAAGATCATACAATTATCCATCTGAATAAAAATGAGACAATCTACCTCAAATAGTACATGAAATCATTAAGTAATTTTTTATTTTTTTTTGGGAATTGAGCAATTCAATTTTATGACCAATTGTTTCATATAATAGGTCAGTTCTCCAAAAGGTTTGGACAAAGTCACTGAATATATGCATACAAGAATCTTTCCTTTCTGAATTTGGTTTGCATTGGGAGATTGCATATGTTGGTATCAATGACATCAGAAATCTGAGCAGATTTTACATTATGCTCTATTTCAGTATGATGAGAATCCCTGTCCTCTGTATACTATTCAGTGAAATGAACATTTCTTTAGTCTTAGAATAAAATATGGAATTACAGCCTTGTTTTTTTTATTGATAAATATTAATTTATCAATTTTAACCCACTTCAATTTACTTCAATAAAAAAAAATATCAATTTTAACAAACTTCAATCGGCTTTAACCTACTTCAACTTACTATTTTAACCAATTTATACCCATCATATAAAAAATATACAAACATCAACCCACTTCAATAAAATATATCCCCTACAATCTACTTTAACCCACTTCAATCAACTTCACCTATTTTTCAACCTGTATTTCCTAACGAAAAGAACATAGTATATAAAAGGGCATATGAATTAGGGCTGAGCAAAAAAACCAGGTGTCGGTTCGAACCCGCCGGATCAATACCCGAACTCAGTTGAACTAGGTCTGAGACTAGTTCCGAAATCTTGAAACCGGCTCCAACCGGGTCCGAAGTTGGGTCCTGCAAAATTGGGACTGGAATTGGGCCAGTTATATGGTTCAATCGGGGTTTTTTTTTTTAAGTCTAAGTAATCCACTTATTTGTTGGCATCATTGGTTGTTCTTCCGGTGCCGCCATAATTTCCAGCTATATATTGATATTATTAAATCTTTTTATCAATGTATAATACTATGATAATATGTTTTTTTTTTTAATGTTTGGATGAAATGAAATGGTATTTATTAGCTAACCAATTGTACTTTAATGCATGATAAATGTCTAGTTGCCATTTTATTAAATTTGATTTTTAACGATCGATTAGTTAGGTTGTTGGGTGTATTGATTTTCTCACAAAGTCACAACCACAAGACAAAAAATTAAATGAAATGAAATGAAACAAAATAGAAAAAAATTAGGAACTGGATATCCGGTTCTAGAACAGGTTCCAAAAATGTGAACCTAGTTCCAACTGGGACGAAGACCAGATCCGAATTTTTGAATCCAGTTCTAATCAGGACTGAAACCAGTTCCATAAAATAGATTAAATATCTAATTCTGCTCAGCCCTGATGTGGATTACGACCTAAAAAAGATAAAAAGAAGAAAGATGGCAGGAGAAATGTACATCTCCGAGATTCACAGCCTAGTGTTACGTTCCAGATATGCATTTGATTTGGCAATTATCTACTGTGGAAATGTTGCACAATTGTTGGTGATTGACATGGTAGCCACAGAATTGGAATCTAAGTGCCTAAATCATTGTCGCGCAATAAGTGGCAAGTTAATTTATATATTTATTGCATTTATCGCGACCGGATATTTTTCAAATTTGTCAAAAGAGGCACTTTTGTGTAAATTTGTGACAATTAAAAAAGTTATATAGAATGAAATGGGTTCTACAAAGATATTCAAAACATAAGAAATAGATCATTAAAACTACATAATTAAGATAGCAATAGATCATACTTGAGTCATATGTATGCATATTTGAATTAGAATTCAAGTGATTTTCACCTTTAAAAATCCAATCCAAATTCAATATAACAGAGTCAGATGTTTTCTTCAAATCTTATCCAAATCGATCGAATTAGAGTTAGATTTAGTTGATTTGATTAACGTTTTTTTCTCATTCTCATTATCGTATTAGCTATCGAGATGCGTCATCAGCCTTAGGCTAGCGAAAGATGTGAGAGTGACATTAAAATTCAAATCTAGGTTTTAGACAAATATTAAACCAATAGATAAATAAAAACAATGAGTAGACATTGGAGATGATTACTCGACAATCATAGTAGCTGACTTATTCGACTATTCGCCGGTAGCAATGTGTCACATGGCCATTGCTCTCTCCCCAAAAGGGCGATCTGATAGGGTGTGCAGCGCCACCGTTTGTGTTAGGAAAATATTATAGCAACAACAATAGCGGAAGCGATAGGATGAGTTAGAGATTAAGAAATTCAAGTAGAATAACAGAAACAGAAATAAGAAGACAAGAGATTTAACGTGGAAAACCCAATGCGGGAAAAACCATAGACGGCGACAGCACCAAAAAACAATCCATTATGAGTAGGAAGAATACAATACGATCACAATCACCACAGTGATTTGATCTAAAAGAAGGATTACAACCTTTCTCTTGTAATCTCTCACAAAGTACTTCTACCTCTCAATGTGTTTATGAATACTGGAGTGATCAAGGTTTTTTAGATCCTAGGTATGTCCCCTTTATATAGGGTCAGGAAGGCTAGGATGAGAAAACCCTAGCCACCACGATATCTTGATCACCAAACCTCATCTTTCCAAAAAGGAAGAAAATTTTCAACCCAAAATATGAAAATAATATAATTTTTATAATATAGAAGATCTCAAACACACAATATGATCTAAGATTTCAAGTAGCAGGAAAAAAGAGATTTGGACCATAAACCCAACAGTTTGTAAGCCCAATACTCTCTCATCACTTATCCGATGTGAGATTCTTATCCATGACAAATGGTAGCCGAGGGGACAGAAAAGGGATGTGGCTAACAAGGGTGGGAATTGGGGGGGGGGGGGGGGACGATGGGGGACAACGTGTGACAGAAGGAAGAAGGAGACATGAGAAAATACAACTCTGATCATCAATTGATAGTAGCAACACACCAACATTTTCGCGTATCAAAGATTAGATGAAGCCAGGAGCCTAGGGAGGCAAGGACTCCAGGGAAGGCTTGAAAGAAGAGGGGGCAAAGACTGCAACTAATTCATTGAAGTGGTGAGGTTAGCGTTATTACTGAATACTGACTATTAGGTTTCACAATTCTCAAGTTTTAAAAATTAAGACTTTGATGTTATTACTTATATATATATATATATATATATATATATATATAATCAAATTGGATGTAACTTTCTCTTCAGGTCCAGGCCAACACAACATGAATTATTTTATATAGGATTTGAATTGAATTTCCTTTTTTGAGATTCAAGCGGAATTATTTTGCATCTGATTAGGTCAAATTCAAGGCAAATCTAGATTTGATTGTAATCCCTATACCCAACCTGGCACCACCCCCCCCCCCCTTCTCAAAAAAAACACAGTGAATCACACACTAAGAGTCTATTCTCTTCGTTGGTAAAATGAGGTTGATAAAAGGGTAAAATTGGTTGAGGTAGATTAAAGTGGGTTGAAGTTATTTTATTTTTTTTTTGAAATGAGTTGAAATAGGTTAAAAAATGTTAAAGTTGATTAAAGTAGGTTAAAATGGATTAAAGTTGAATAAAATTAAGTATTTTTTATTGAAGTGAACTGAACCTGATTTTTTTATTGAAGTGAATTAAAGTTAGTTGAAGTTGATTGAAGTAAGATAAAGTTAATAAATTAAGAAAGACTAACGAAAAGAACAGGCCCTGAGAACTAAAAACACATTATCAATTTGATGCTTGCTCATAGCCACAAGAAAAACGCAAAAATTGCAATCAGATGATCATATACGGCGCAAAAGCAATCTTAAATATCCATTGGATTTTGTTACAATTTTGTCATTTCAATTGGTCTCGTATTTTCACTAGGCTGGTGAATGCACATTGGGTCATTCGTGGAATGCACATTGGGTCATTCGTGTAATGTATTTTGTGTTAGAAAAGTAGTGAAATGAGAGGGCACAAATAGCTGATTGCCAAAGCAAAAGAGGATAAACACTTAAAGGCCACAAACTGAGATCACATCGCAATATAAAATTAGAATGACAGGGAGCAGCTTGGCTTTGTAGGTCAATCTAGAGCTGGGAAAAGCTGACCCGACACGATTACCGACCCGAACCCGACACGAAGTTAAGTGGGTTTGGGTATAAATTTTCGACCCGTTTAATTAAATGGGTTGACATGTTCAACCCGTTTAATTAAATGGGTTAGATTCAGGTCGAGATTCTCGACACGAAAAAGTACCTATTTAACCCGTTTAATTAAATGAGTTAAATAAGTCAACTTATTTTTTCATTTTTTATTTATCCATTTACTTTTTATTAGATAATTAAGAATATAAAATTTTTTAGAAATTATGAATTATGATGAATCTGGGGAATTTCAAAGTGTAATTATTTAATGTGATACGTAAACCTAATTTTTAACACTGTAATTACGTATTAGTTGAAAATATTAAATGCATAAATAGCCAATTAAGCGACTGAACTTGACCTGTTTATCTTAAACGGGTTAAGCGGGTCAACCCGTTTAAAAATTAAATGGGTACAGGTCAAGATGTTTCAACCCGTTTAATAAACGGGTTAGGTTCAGGTTGAGGAATTCTCAACCCGTTTAAGTTTGACACGAACACGAACCCGACCCGACACGACCTATTACCCAGCTCTAGGTCAATCAGACAATGAGTTTGGAGAGAAGGCCAACCACACCAGCCATACAATGGCCCCCACCAACCTTCTAAGACAAGGACTCCAAGCACAATCAGTGTTCAAAATTTCGTACCATACAGGCCAAACATTAACCCTTATCCTAAAGAACTGATAATGCGCTTTAATTTTTAAATTTAAACTAGCATAAACTTCGATACTCTGACATCATGAATACACAAATCTGATGCAATGACCTGACATATGGCCACGCAAAAGTGTTATGTACGAAATTCTTCTCAAAAAGAGGAAAGAAGGCAGGCCTCAAGATTGAAGCTATATATTATGTCTCTAGAAAACTTCAAGTTTTAAGGGTTCAAAAAAAACAATCAGAGTTTAACCGGCAAGATCACCCAGCAAAGAACATCAAGAAGCCAGAGCTACAATTATAAAAGTCTAAGCGACCAAGAAGCTAACTATGAATAGCAGTATGCCGATAAGGCAATGACCACTGATGCATGGATGAAATCTAATTCAAGTTGGCTCGAAATAAGCCATCAATTTAGACACCATCAAAAGTTTGTGTCAGCATCAAGACAACCACAGCCGATAGCAAGCTGAAAGAAAGTTCTTAAAGGAATCAAAACCACTACAAGTTTCATTATCCATGGCGAACTCAAGGCTTGTAACGAGCCACGATATATCAGCAACCTCTAGTGCCTGAAACATCGAATGATATAAGAAGCAATCAAACTCCAGACAACAATGAACTTGCACCTTTGTAACTGAAGGAAAACAACAACGATAGTATGCAAGAGCATACAAATGACAGTATGCATTATTGGATACCTCATATTTGTATACCATGATATATCAATCTATGCTTATAATGAAGAGTACTGTGATAGGAAGAAAAGGGATGAAAGCCCTTCCTTTCACTAAGCTAATAAATAAAACAAAAACTTCCAGTCAATCTGACAGTAAAGAAACCCAAAGGGGCCGAAAAACCCCAGAGGACAAAGGGACAATGCTAAAATTTAGCAACACACCTAATTTTCCTGTTGATGTCAATGTGATCATAATCGTAAGCTTGAGAGATGAGCATATGCTCAAGAGGGAGAATAAGGTACGATCATGCTTGCCTACAAGCATAGCCATGAAACATGCTGAAAATGGAATAGCGCCTCACATTGTCAGAAGACCACAAAACCTAGGGGCCAGTTCTCAATGAAGACTTGCAAATTTCAGACCCACAAGCACAATGGACAAAGTCAGATGTCACGGTTCACATGGTTATCCAGGTATGGGGAAGGAAGGAAAAACAGTACACTCAAAAATGCATGCTCAGTAGGCAGCACAATTGAATGATATAGCAGCATGGGCCTGAAATTATAGTCGCACGAAGAGTTATCCATTACTTCCACAGCTCCCAGCCTTTGAGTTTGAGTAATGTGACACCCACAGAGCATAAACAATGCCCAGATCAGGTAATTGATGGCTACCGCTATCCATATAATGTAGCATTAGCACCCACCATTACCTATACATTCAATTTTCTATCCAACTTAATAGATTAAAAAATGTCCCATCTGATGTGAATTTCGGTATTGGCCACATCACAGCCAAGTGGACATGGTATCATTCTGCACAATTGACTCTCCATTCTGTAATCATGTTCAGAGGGCTTTCTGACCACAGGTATAGGAGATACTTGCGATTTTTGACTCCAGGTTATGGCTTGGGATCCAATTTTCCGATGAGCAAGGACCATAGCACACAGGCACTTCACGGTGTCTTAGCCAATGTCAAAGTGAAACACCCAAGTAGGATGAATCAATTACCAAATTCTCGCTGTTACTGCTAACTAATCCAATAGCATCATATCCCTCTCACCATTCTGTTTGGTGCCAGATGTGCACCTAGATTTTCAGGTTAAAGCAATAGTTATACATCAACGGCTTTAATAAGAAATGGTATGTCCTCGAGCTCAATCAAGACGATGTGTGGCTGGCTTGAGGGTCAAAGCCCAACAGAACTTGCAGTAATGTTGATATGCAAATTGCATTGGCTTTTGACTTCGAGTGAAAGCATGGAGCATACCTACCAATTTAATCACGCTTATCCTATTTAATAAAATCTGTATGTTAAACTCTGGACATTCTCATGAAAGAAAAGAATTGTTCGACAAGTCCATGTTCCCGCACCCATCCGCACGTAAAGCCTCATTTTTAAAAAGATGCAAGCACACATAGTTGCAAATCATAAATCTAATGCGCAAGGATCAAGGCAAATGCACATGCATCAAGGAAGCAATGCCTATATGTTTGCTAAAATGCTTAATAATTGATTTTTTTGTAGATTAGTCATCTAACTTTGCTCATAAATAAAAGTTAAAACCCTACTTAGCAATAAGACAGAAATTGAATTCTCTCCAAGGAAAAAAAAAGGTAACATTTCATCACATGCTTGGAGCAATCCAAAGTTCTGCATTTCTGGCTATCGGACATATGTAACTCAGGAAATCAGGTTCAAATTTTAAATAACAAAAAATTTCAATTTGTGGTCTAATTTGAAGAACTTCATGCAATTGTTTGAAGGTATTTGCTTGAAATTACATCAATCCTCTTGGGTACACATCGATGTCAACCAAGGTTAGAACTATAATCCTTAGTTACCTAATCCGCTGCACCCCCCCTTCTATCCGTAATCCAGGATCCTCCCGTTCCAGTTCGCCATTCACCCGGGATCCGAAACACGATGGGTCACGATCCAATTCGCGGTTATCGATCCCGAGCGAGCAAGGTTAATGATGGTTTTTGTAATGGCAAAACAGTTGTTCACAGTGGACTTCAGTTGATGGGCTTTGTGCCATACCTTCAACAATGCAATGCTCTAATCTCTAGTATTTCACTAATCATCCCTTCCTCTGTTACTAAAGACATCAATAGGGGGGGGAGGGGATGAACACCTCAAGCTTGGCTGGATGCACTTCATTGAGCCTCAAAAAAAAACCTCAATGCAATGATGTTAAACCTTACAACCCAATGAGGCGCGCTTTTCCAAACTAAAGACATCAGGAGCTAAAACTACATGATTTCCAGGATTTGTGGAAAATGTCCAAGAAGTCATTAAATGATTATAAGCTTCGTTCTCACCCCCTCAAAAAGGCTTCAGAACATTTCAAGACCATTTTCGATAGTTTTGAATACGTCGTATACAGTATACACCATAGTGCCCAATTTTTTTAAATCATTTCCAAATATACTTCAAAATGCACAAGATGGGGATGAAGTTAGTATGCTTAATTGAAATTGCTTTCAAGGATATGTAGAACATCCCAGCCAGTTATGCAGTAAGTTAGAACTTGGAACCCTTAAAATGAAGGTTATCATACAAGATTTTCAATATTTCAAGCAAATGCCCAAATTTTCTGCAGATGATGATTACATGCTCTCATATATCCCTCAACCATTCTGGTGCGCGCAAGCTGACCCGGACACCCTAGGTCATCAAATATATATATATATATATATATATATATATTTATTTATATATATATATATATATATATATCTACATTGGTCCACAGCCATTCTAAGTAGCCCAAAAGGCACTGAATTGCTGTATTCCACACAATACCCTTTTTCATTGCATTATTAAATCACTCTTCAAAATCTGTAAGATGGTTCTCCTGATGCCCATGTTTAAAAGAAAACTAAACAAAGAGGTTAGAAGGAGTGGTATTAACTCTCAAAACACGCCAAAATAAGGCTTATAACGCAGGTTTTTTGATGCACTTCTAAGACCTTGAAATGAAGATCAAAGAAGGGATCTCAAGTAGGAAAGCAAAAATGGAAGAGAAAGAAAGATGGGTTTGAAAGCAACAAGTAACAAGAGGATAAACTAAGCTTACTTGGATAAGATATCACCACCAAGTACACTTAGAGCTCTCCTTAAGGATCAAAGGAGATAAGATATCACCACTCAATTGACCTTTAAGGACTCTTGAACACCAAACTAGGGAGCTAAGTTAGTGATAAGCAAGAGAGAGAAACACAAAGATAGACTAAGTTTACTTGGATAAGATATCACCACCAAGTTCGCTTAGGGCCCTCCTTAAGGATCAAAGGAGATAAGGTATCACCACTCAATTAACCTTTAAGGACTCTTGAACACTACACTAGGGCGTTAAACTAGTGATAAGCAAGAGAGAGAAACAAGGGAGTTTAAACTCAACCCAAATGCATTCATTCATTGTTGATTACAAGTTGAGGTTCCTTCCCCTTTTATAGGCCTCAACAAACAGCAAAACCCTTGAAAAACAACCCAAAACAACCGGCCATAGGGTGAAAAGGGGAGGGGAACCAAAAAGCAAAAAGTAGAAAAGCAAAAGGCAAAAGCTGTCAGCACTTTTCAGGATTGCAGCACCAACTTCAAAAGGCTATAACTTTCAGCATACTAGGCCAAATAGGTTGATTAAAAATCTGGGGGACAACTCTTGAAGTCTAGTTTCCATATTGACCTTTTGCAGCTTCCAATTCCCAGCCGTTTGTCAGCTGCAGCCCAAAAAGTGACAGGATATAGCTGCTGCCAACAGTTTGCACCCTTTTCTGATTTGCTTGCTTTTGATGTTTCAACCAAAGGTTTAACTTCCAACTCTTTTGCTGACCTTCCAGTACATCCCAAAAGGTTTTCAAAAAGTGGTTTTGGTGGTTCCCAAGTTCACCAAATGATGGGGAAAACGGAACCACAAAACTGGGTACTGAAATGGGTTTTCTGGCCAGAATATATAGCTTGACTTTAGGAGCAGAGTTGGGTGGGCAAATGACGTCCAATTGACTTGCAACTTGGCTTATTGGAAAGATAACTTCCTAAACTTAAAACCCAAGGCATTAAATTGGACCGAAACCACCTTTATCCTAGGTGATTAGTGGCACCAACTTGCTGCACTTGGTGTCCAAAATTGCTGAGTAATGGCCTTGATCTTCTTTGACTATACTCATGACTTGGATGGTTTCTTGGACTTCCTTGGGGGTGGATTGCCTTCGAACTTGCTCACTCTCATTCCCCCCCCCCCCCCGCCCTAGGCACATCATTTTTGAAGCAGTCCAGAATATAAAAATGTCAAATTCTGGGTCAGCATTCCTCCTAAAATGTCTACAGTTTCTTAGATCCATCCATTTAAGAATAGTTTAGGAGACATTATAATATTATATGACATCATAATGCCCATTTTGTGTTATTCTGGAATCAAGCTTCAACGTCCACAAGATGATGTCAATAACATCATTAGGATCACTGAAATTCTTGGCATTATAAATGTCCAAAGGACTACCACAAGCAGAGTAGTTGGTCCGTTAGGATCACTGAAATTCTTGGACACATTGTAAATGTCCCAAAGACTATCACAAGCAGAGTAGTCGGAGCTTCTCGATACCCGTAAAGAGTACTCAATTTTCCAGAACTCTTCAGAGATGCCCACAAATAGCCAAAAGATTGTTATACATACTTAACCTTCGAAAGGTTTTGGGGTACCATAGGACCACCTAAAGGGCACTCCATACAACCACAATACTCGACTTTGGGTGTTTTGGGATCATGTTTTAAAATCTACAGGATGGGGCAATGAAGCCATTGTCCTCAGTGCAATTGTTCGCATGAATATTAAAAAAGGCCATCCAACACATAGAAGATATGATGGCACCCAAGATTCAGTCTATTATGCACGGTTTTCAAACATTTTTACCAAAATGCTGACTATGTGATCCACATTGAAGAACCAATCTGTAATGTTTAACAGGTATTGCACGCCACCATAATACTCACTTTTGTGATTTTCTACTACCAAACCTCCAAATCTACAAAGATGCTACCAACAAAACGATTATAGTTATCACTTTCCTAGCTATTACATACATGTAAACACCAAAGTTGGGTTGCATCTCCCAGTCTCCCACGCCTAAACTTTAAAAGGGGGGGGGGAGAATTGAAGAAATGAATCGATAAGTAGATAACGAATGGAAATAGGTGCATAAATTGATACACATTACAAACACAACGTGTACGACAGCTTCGTTGAGCATACGATATTATTTGGGCCTTCAACAATGGACCAACTGGTGTACACTCAATGTGATTCAATTCAAGTTATACGCCTTCGATGACTAAACGCACGGATTAACTAGCTGAACTCAAGATGTAGATATAGAAGCTACAGTCCAAACAGAATCACGCACACGTAACACAACAGACAGACAAATATTTGGAAATAAGGCCCAAAAAAAAACCGAAACTATAGTACAAAATCACGGACTAGAGACTAGGGATCTAGGGTTTGGGAGAATAAATCAATTACGGGACATATGAGGATATACCTTTTGTGCCTCTGGACGAATGCCGAGTTCTTCGCATCCTCCTCTGTCAAAACGAAACAAAAGCGCATAGGGAGACATCCAAATGCATCAGAAATCAATCAACGAAAATGCAGCGAAGAGAGAGAATAGAGACAGACAGTATACCAGTGAGACCAAGAGAGAATTTGGTGATGATGGTGCCAGTGATGGCAAATCCGACGAGGAATGGCCAATTACGATTCCATTCTCTCCTGAAGAACACCGGCCATGGATCGAACTTCCTCCATCCCATTTCTTCCTTCTCGCCTCTGCAACTCTTTGTCAACGCCTCGGTTTGATTACTCTCTGGGTCTACCTTTCTCCGACTAAACTGTTGTGGCTTCTTGTATTATAGAATGTAGATTTGTAATCGGGCCGGCCGTCTGAAAGATTGACCGGATCCAATGGCTGGTTAAACATTTGGGCTTTGGGGACGTAACAAAAATCCATAAAAACTCTGTGCAATGGTCTGACTTTTGCGGATCTAGAGAGATTCACATATAAACGGCTCTACCTATATGAACATTATTATCTATGTTATTATTATTTATATAAAGACCGATTCTAAGAGACCTACAAAAAGATTTTGTGAAAATCTTTTCGTCCAAGATGTAGCAAAAACAATAAATAATAAAATTCAAACATTTTATGAATATTAAATATAAGTGTGGATCATTCAATAATACTAGCTTACATGACAGCGATTACTAGTATTATCTAGTTCATCTTACCATACAAAAAAAAAAATTATTTTTAAAAAAAAATTATTACAAGTGCGAGAAATATAAGCATGTTATGAAGACTTAACTATAAGGCTATGCAAGTGTATCATTAAGTTTTTCTTTTAGATTTGGGACGTGTTTAGCAAAAATAGTTGTTTGAGTAGTGTATAATGATTTAGGTGGTTGGTTGTTATTTCAACACCAGATAACTTATAATTTAACTGTTAGCGTGTAGTTGTTTAACTAAATTATTGATAAAAATGTGCTTACTAGATTAAGTTGTTGGCCTACTGAACATTCTAAATTAACATAAAGGATATAAATAATATAACATTAATAAATACCTTTTGAAGCAAGAGAATTATAAGATGCTACTTTTAAATATCAAAAACTAATTACTTTAGGCCCCGTTTGGTTCTTAGAAAATTTGTTGGAAAAAAAAGTGGAAGGAAAAAAAATGTAAAAGAAAAAAAGTGTAAAGAAAGTGAGTTTTTTTTCCCGCTTGTTTGGATCGAGGAAAAAAATACAAGAATTTTGACGAGAATTTGAATGTTGATGAATTACTTGAATGATATTGATATCATCATCTAAGTAGTGCAAGGTTGGCAAGCGTTTGGGAATTCTTTTGGAAACTTTTCCCAAACTCTCCTGAAAATTTTATGAAGAAAATTTTATCACTTGTTTCTAACAATTTTTCTACCTAATTTCCTTCCATATTTTTTTCTTTGTGATTTTTTCTAAACCAAACAGAAGAAAAAAAAATTATTTTCTTTTTTTTTTCCTTTTTGCCAAACACGGCATTGATTTGCAGTTGCTCACCATACCTAGGTGATCAAAGAAAGTCACCTTCATATGTACTAGAGATAGAAACAATAAGACAATGCAAGAGTAGAAATGAAAACTACTGTCTACGCTCGAATAGGATTTCTTTATCAAACCAATCGGCCTAGCCATACCAACGTATGTCATGTCGATGGGATATATTTTGTTTTAGCAAAAATTTTGGCAAGGTGTTGGTGACAGAAAAATGCGAAACACACTGGGTGTTGTCGACTGCAATCCAACATCGGGGTGTAGAATTCAAGAACTTGAAGGTATTCAATTAAGCCTTCTTACTAAAACAAGCATGGAAGGTTCTACAACATGAGACTTCACCACATTCTCAAATATGGTCACTCCCAAAGACCAACACCTAAGACAACACACACCCGTAGTTGTAAGTGACATGACCATGTTATCGTGAGTACCTTTGATTGTTATTCTCATAAATCTCACTTGTTGCCTGCTGTTACCGATATACCTACTTGTATTTTCCACTTCATTTTTTTCTCTTTTTTGTTGGGGGTAGGGGGCCATACACTCATGCTTTTGATCGTAGATGTGGTTGTTTCTAAAAGCTGCAATGACTGCAAGTACTTGTATTTGGCATGTCAGCAAACTAAATATTTTGGTTTTTTTAAAAAAGAACAAACTGCCGAAAGGCATCAAGTACCTACGGGTGCAACTATGTCAGCAAAAATTTGAAATTCAAAGGTACCCTTCAACTGTCGTTCTTGTTGCAGATTGCTTTTACATGACTGTTTCGGAGCCCTTTAACAAGCTCATACCCATATCTCCCCCCCCCCTCCCCCCAATGAAGGGCACGAGTAGCAGCGTTACGCCCAAAAATTCTCATGCATGAATCAAACATTAATAAATCAAACAATCCACTTGGTCACCTATAAACCATCAACAATTCAACACAGGCGAAGCAATCCATGTAATCAATCAAACATTTCATATGGTCATGATCAAAGACAAAACAACAGCCAGTGGCATATTCATTGGCAGTTCAGAAGAAAATCTGAACCATCACAAATTCCATTATTAAGACGAACTCAAGCCTTTCAACAAGCTACAACACATCAGCGACCTTCAGTGCCTGAAACATTAAAAAATTAGGCAATCAAACCCCAATATTCAGTAACGATAAAACTGAACTTGCATCAACAAAATGTATTCAATGAAATGCGGGGGGCATTCAATGAAAGAGGGAAAGGGGGAGGGGGGGGAAGAGCATGATTTCATATGAGAGACCTATACATGACTCTAGGAATTATTGGATATCTTATATTCTTATACCATGCTATCAACTTACAATGTGAGCAGAGCAACGTGAAGAAAAAGGAGTAAAGCCCTTCTTCCAAGGAGCTCATAAAACACAAACTTGCAGTTAAAAAAGACCCATGATGTTGAAGATGAAGCTGCCCAACATTAACACGCTGAAGATGAAGCAGCCCAAAAGTAGGGAGAAAAAACAATGCAAAAGAAAGGTAGGGACACAGCAAAATTCTGAGTTTATGTCCTTGTCGAATTAAGCATATCTTCCAGAGGGCCAATAGGCAGCCAACCAAATTACCTAACAACCATTAGACCATTGACATGATACTGAAATAGCTCAAAGCATACAACAACCATGAAGACAACAAAATCCACTGGTCACCATTCAACAAAGATCTACAAAATTCAGACCAACAACTGCAAAGAACAAACTCATATGTCATGATTTACACTATCATCAAAGAAAGGGGAAGAGGGGAGAGAGGAAAAAATATCGCGTTGGCTGGACAACCAACTACATAGGAGTATGGGCCTGAAACTCTGGTCACAGGAAGAGTTGTCCACTCACTACTTCCACAGCTCCCAACTCTTAAAGTGTTGGCCAGATCAAGCACTCAAGGCTACTCTATAACATGTAGCACTAGCAACCACCATTCGTAAGCATATAATTTTCTACTCAGCTTTAGGGACTTAAAATGTAACCCATGCTACCTGAAGTCCAACATTTACCTCACCATAGCCATGTGGACATGACATAACACGCACAAATTATCCTCAAATCTTCCATAAGACACAGAGAGCTTTCTGGCCACAACACACAGGCAGTTCACAGTAGCCAACACTAAAGCGCCTTCGCCACAATCAAAGCGAGACAGTCAAGTGAGAGAAATGAATACTAAATTATCCCCAATTACTACCAACTACCTAATGATCCAACACCGTCATTGCTCTCTCATCCTTCTGCTTGTTGTCAAACTGGCAACTAAAGTTTCAGGTTAAACCAGCAGTTAATATGTCTGTGAGCCTTGGTAAGAGTCGACATCCAAGTCTGTGAGCCAGTGTGTTGGTAAGGGTCATTGCCATAAGGAACTTGAAATGGCCCTTTTGTGAGGCGGGCGGGGGGGGGGGGATTTCATTGCTCCAAAACCTGAGACACTGTCAATATTCATATTGCACAGGCTTTTGACTTTGAGTTGACACATGGTGTATACTCACCAATTTCATCACATTAAGAATATTTAACTAAATCTGTATTTTAAAACTCCGTATATCTTAACTGAAGAAACGAAGCTCCTGTCCATTGGATGTCCTAGTACTCATCCAAATGTCAAAACTTAGCTTTAAAAGATGCGGGACACACTGAGGTGCAAAGGGTTCCACCTGTCAAAGCTGAAGCATGATAAGCGTGGCAAATGCACACATGACACATATGAAAGGCAAATATTTTGTTGAAATGATTAAAAAAAAATTAATGCTTCATACATCAATCATTCTAACTTTGCTTGAAAATAATTGTTATATTGTTCTTAAATAGAGAAATTGGAAATTAAGAAAAAACACACACATAAGCAAATAAAATTTAAAAAGCTGATGTGATCATATTTTTGGACTGGATCCAAAGTTCTGGCTACCTATATGTGACTCAGAGGTCAGAAATTAGGGTTTAAACTTCAAATTAACTGGAATCTTCAATTTGAAGTCTGATTCAAAGAAATATTAAGCAATTATTTGAAGGCATTTGCTAAAAATCACAACAATTGTCATCGGCAAGAACCCATTTGAACGAAATTTAGAACTCGGATAGGTTACAATCTCATCCCTCCGTCTCTCATGAAGATATCCATGAGCAGAAGGAGGTGAACGTCTCTAGCTTTCGCTGGATGCACTTCATTGAGCCTCAAGAAATTGAGTCAAGGTGATTAAGTTAAAGCTTGGTCCCTCAATGAGGTGCACCTTGTAAAACTCAGTCTCAGAAACCAAAACAATAAAGGCTAATCAACGATTTTCAGGATTTGGGGAAATGTCCGAGGAGTGCCCCCTCAACAGGTTTTCCAGTGTTTTAAGACCATTTCGATAGCTCTCAATACATCGTACACCATCATAATTGTCCGGTTCTTTATGCATTTTGAAATATATTTCAAATGTAGAGACGGTGATGAAGCTGGTACACATATTAGAATTGTTTCAAAGGATACTTAGATAATTCACAGTTCATGATTTCGGAGGCAAAGTGACTATAGCCTGTTGGACCCTTGAAATGGAGGCTGTCATACAGGAATTGTTATATTTTCAGAAAATCTAAAAATTTGGGGCAAATGGTTACCACATCTTTTAACCCTCAAAATATTATACAAGATTTCATGTCCATTCTGGATAGTTTAAAAGCAGCTGAATTCCACACAATGCCAATTTTTTGGTAGCATTCTGAAATCACATATTCACACCTCAAAATTTACAAGATGGCATCAATGGAGCCATTTTGCTCATTAAGATCACTTAGAAAAACATCCAAGAAGGTTAGGAGTAATAGCAGCACACCCTTTCCAAACCCTCGAATGAAGACTAATATACACAATTTAACATCATGACTATGTGCTTGACCCTTAAATTATTTACAGTACTTTAGATGCATAAGGACAATTTAATTGACATTTCAATGCCACTACAATGCTCCTTTGTCATGTTCTAGAATGCATCCATCCAGCCTTAGTGGTGTCTTTGTAAGCTTCTAGAATCATGTTTCAAAACTGCCGAGATGGTGCCACTAAGGCCATTACAACCGTACAAATTTCAGAGGACATTTGAAATGTCCTTAAGAGGTATAATAGATAGAGTAGCTGGAGCATCCCTACTTATCATTCAAAAGATTTTTTTAAATCTTAGGACCATTGTGTATCTTACACCACTGTAACACTTGTTTTGGGGCGTCCACAATCATGAATAAAATCAAAAATATGGTCCCAACAAAGCCATTACACATTAAAATTGCTCAGAGGGACTTCAAAATTCCACCCATGTATAAGAAGTACAATGGCAGAGCCTCTCAGCTCTCACAACCCCCTAAAAGAATATTATACACAGTTTTCAGACATTTTTTAAAAAATGGTGGGAAAGCTATCAAATGGTGAGCATGTGCTTTGTATCATAGACAACTTTGAACAGTTTAAACCTTAAAGGGTCGTGTGTAGCATCAAATGCACACATTGTGATATCCTGAAAGCACACTTCCAAATCTACAGGATGCTACGAATTAATCCATGACATTCATAGTATTCAATTTTCTGGCTATATTACTACCTCTCAATAGGGATCACACGAACAAAAACTAGGTTTGCGTCACCTTACCGCCGCCTAGTGCCCCCCCCCCCCCCCCGAAAAAAAAACCCACAAAGAAAGAAGAAAAATAAATAAAGGAATGGTTTATATATGATTCTATGAGGTTTGACAAATTGATCCAGGTAGGGAAAGTCACTTCATTCACTCGTACAACTTCATTACGCATGAGATCACTATATTTGTTAACAAGACAGGAATCCAGCTTGATTGAGACAATAAGCTAACTAATAAACCTGGGTCAATTTCTAAGGATGTACTGACCAATGAAGAGTCAAAGTGATCCAATTCAAGTTTTGCACCGTCCATGACCAAATGCACAAACGATACACGGACTAATCAGTTAAACTGAAGATGTAGATTCAACGAAGAAACACTAGAGAACACGCGAAATCAAGCACGAATGATGAGACAATAGCACACAAACGTCTGGAGCCTAAATAAAACAAAAAAACCGCACAAATCACATCACAAAATCACGAACTATAAATCTAGGGTTTGGAAGATAAAGTAATTACAGGAAATATGAAGATTACCTTTTGTGCCTCTGGACAAAGGCCGAGTTCTTGGCATCCTCCTCTGCAAAAAGAAACATACACGCATAAGAAGACACCCAAATGCATCGACAAACAACGAAAATGCTGCAAATTTAGACGATCGAGAGAAAACATACCGGTGAGACCAAGAGAAAATTTGGTGATGATGGCGCCAGTGATGGCGAATCCGACGAGGAATGGCCAATTACGATTCCATTCTCTCCTGAAGAACACCGGCCATGGATCGAACTTCCTCCATCCCATTTCTTCCTTCTCGCCTCTTCGACTCTCTCTCTCTCTCTCTCTCTCTCTCTCGTCCCTGCGTTCAGCTTTCTCACACCAGCAGCGGTTACTTTATGCGATCCAGGCTGCGGGCTGAGGGACCGACCAAAAGGCTGGTTTAACCTTTGGGCTTATCGTATCATACGCATGACAAACCCACTGATCATTCAGGCCTGGCTAATGGGCCCACTGAACTGGCCCTTCTAATTTTATTTTTCATTGTTATCTTTTTTTTTACCCAACGAAGATGAAATTTCATTGTGTTTTAATTTTATTATTAGTATTCCCCCCTCCCCCCAAAAAAAGGTGCATGAATTATATTGGCATGAGATGGGCTGATTTATAAATTTATTAATCAATTTTTATCTAAACTAACCTACCTAGAGTTTATCCATTTATCCACTATAAATAGGGGCTATTCTAGAGTTTAATCACATAGAAAATCAAGATAAATCAAACTGAAAAAATTGAGAGTTTAGTGAAACATTTCCTAAATTTCGAGATAATTACTATTTCATTGAGTTCCTGAGCTGATAATGTGGATCAACCTGAATGCGCCCATTCTTCAACCTACCTACTTCTCTAGGGCCTCTATCTTTTCCTCTTTTATTTTATTTTGGCGTAATTCAATTTTTGTACTTTAAGCAAAGATATAACTTTTATTTAATTTAGTCCCCCCTTTCACTAAATATTTTGTATTTCTCTCTCGCTTTCCTTACATTTGGCATTGTATTCGGACTTTATAACTTATTTGTTTAAAATGTTGCATGCTTAATTTTACTGTAATTTATTTACCATTTTGATTAGTAGATGTTGTCAATAATGAAGGCGGTATCAGGATGCGTCTTCTCCCGATGTTATACCTTCGCCTCATAACTTAAATATTTGGTATTAACCTATGAAGTCATATAGTCCCCACACTAAGGATCATTCAGGGGCCCATTTTCGAAAAACTTCTTTTACTAAACACGTGTTCCTTTGGGTTGTCGCTTCGGTTAGAAGTCACTAATAGAAGTAAAATTGTTTTTATGTGTTTTAGCTAAAACAAATTGGCAACTCAAACTTTGTCCTCAATGTTCGCGGATAAGATTGATGTTTGATCGGGGCAATACAGCAAAACAAGCGTATTCCTAGTCAAAGACCATGTCCATGTTCCTAGTCTAGGAGCACAGGCTATGGGTTTCTCGGATTGGTTGCACTTGTTCTTTCTTTATAGTTTGGTTATGAAGCCTAGGGGTTCATGGACAGTTGCCCACCCCTAATTCAAAAAAATTGTCTAATTGACTTATATGAGGTCTTTGAAGATTTTGGGTGGAGACCCAAAAAAAACTTTAGAGACATTCACATGAAAGTGGACCGCCCCAAGCTTGACAAGCAATCAGCCTACTAATAAATCCCTTAAAAAAAAAAAAAAAAAAACAAGTACAATTAGTAAAGAACAAACAAAGGCTCGACCCTTCTCTGCTCGTGACTCACCCTATATCACTATATGGCTCTCTCAGACTCTCACGCTCATACTATTTAGTCCCTCTTGCCATCTCAAGCATGGAGTAGCCGCCACTGCATCAACCCCACCAATTACTGGAAGTTGACATTATCATGGTGCCGCCACAACCACGCATTCACGCTCACGCATTACACAAACTACATACACATAGGTTAGGGTTTGTGGTTAACTGGTTTGAGATTTCAGTCTCGAACACTTTTGGGGGGGGGGGGGGGCTTGAATTACTTAGTCACACATGTCAAAATTAGTGATTTAAACTTGCTTGAACAATTGAATTCTTTGTTGTGCTGTGAAATAGAATTGTTTATTGTCACTTAGTATGAGCACCCCATTGAAGCCCCACCAAAACTACTTTTATGATTACTATAGCATCTCACCTCCACTGCTTGCATCAATTGTCGTATGCAATGCCCTTGAACCTGATTTCCTGTATGTGATGCCCTTCGACTTGATTCCCCGACCATTTATGCCAATAGCGTATTTGAGATCTCCAATGGGACCGTGCATACGAAGTTCTTGGTTGGAATTATTTGTCAGTAATTTTTGCTTACAATTCTTAATTTTAGATTTTTAGTATATAATTCTTCTGAATCTTTTTGACATCAGATTTTGCACTTAATTTGGAAAATTTATGGGGATTGAAGGACTATTGTTTCGACTTTGTTTTATGTCTTAGGTGGACATCTCTGGTATGAAAATCTAGATTCTCCAAAGTTTACACTTCAACCAAAATTAAATATTTAGATGAAATAGCACATGCATCAGTCACTCAATCCAAGTTAGATCCTTAGACATGTTTCCCTCAAGTCTCAAACAACCCAAGTTAATTAGTCTATTCATTTGTAACAGTGTACACGAGTGCTAAGATATATAATGAATAATAAATTCCATAATGTAACGTGGTGAGCACGTATTGAACTCAATATTGACACCTTATATTTTCTTGATATAGCTGAAGAAAAAAAAAATTAAAGTTGTTAATGGCACTTGGCATTCATTAAAGCAAGTGATATTGACTAACAACTAATGCATACTTACCAATATAGGTTGGTTCAAGTTGTTTGACACTAGTTTCCGTTAAGTAAAGTATCAAGTTCGATTATTGTGAATAGATAAAATCTGTTATGGGATAACTCTACTGCTTATTGGACCAACAGTAAATTGATATCAATGAAATAGATGATCCAAGACCCAAAAAAAAAACTAATGCATGTTTAGTATTTACTTCACTAGGACATTTACCTACAAAGCCTCACACCTCCACACAAGTGTTCATCACCATCAACCATTATTAGTAATGTCAATAACATATAAGTACAAAATGGTTAACAATAGTGGACAAAGCATATATTTTTAATGAGCTATCACGGACTACACAATATGATAGGTCAACCAACCAAAAAAAAAATCAAATATGATGCATGCTCATTCTGCAGGCGAACGATAACGTTGTGGCAAATCCAGCTTGATCCCACAAAGACAAGGTCAAGTAATAGGTTATATTCCCGTAGGACAAGTGAATCATATCAAAATTTGAGATTGAAATTAAAATAATCAAGCTATCTAATATAACGAATAAATAATCACATAATCAAGCAAAACAAGCAATCACCCAATTCATGTATCAGTCAATCACTTATTTCTCAATTGGTTATTTGAAAACCAACAATCGAGCTATCAACCCTCTCTTCAAGGTGAACCGAACTATCTAAATCTAACAAATTATCATTTATCAAGGGTACGTGATTTATTTAAGTTTATTAAACATCCAATTATCAAGTCAGCAGTTTCTCAATTGCTATGACTTTCGCAAGGCTCACACAATCAAGTCAAATCCTATGATTCTAGTATCAAATTTCACTTTTTACAACTTCATCCAATATCCAATACACGTAAGAAAGTGATCAAGTCTCACACATTGCAATGATTATCTAAGATTCAATAAAACATGCAATAGATTCAAAAATTACAAAAGAAATCAACATAAGATTGGGAAACTTAACGGGTACTTGCATAAATCCAATATCAGAACAACAAAATCTAATCTAAATTATAAAATATAAATCCTAAAGTGAGAAAAAAGAATCAAAGAGAATTACTCAGTTAAAGAACACGCTTGAACTGTCGTTGCAAAACCCATAGGAAATCCTTACAAAATCTCCACTTCAATTCACTACCTTTTACTTTAGTATAATCTAAAACCTAATATACATGGTGAATATGATGGTGGATGCTACAATGGAGTGCCCTAAGTAGCTAAAAAGTAAAGCAGCAAACGGCAAAACTTGAAGGAATACGAATGACTACAACAAAAAGGCTCTGCCTCTACTATGGGGTATGCCACGACTTGATTGAGATGGAAGCCACGACCATTGATCATCCCCACGGCCAAGCCATGGCGGCCTCCAATTGTGCCACTATGCAAGGGCGGAGCTACATTGGTGCAAGGGTGGTCAATTAACACCCCAGGTTTTTGGGGAAAAAAAAATTAAATATAGACATTATGGCAAAAAGCAAAAAAGTTATATATATTATTTCATGTATTTATGTGACAGGGAAGAAGCAGTGGCCAAATGGTTGGGCGGTCCTTGTTGTGGGGTTTGTTGTGGGGATGGTCGCAAGTTTGAATCTCCCTTTGAGTGAGTTGCTTGTTTTTTTTTTTTTTTTTGGAATATGATGCAGTTCATTAACCACGCCTGACACCTTTAGCCCTTCACTTTCACCTTGCCTCCTCTCTTTGACTCTTCTCAACCCAAAACCCTTCATTCCCTTCAAGGCTTCAACCTTTCTCTACAGTCTGCCCGTCTGCCGGTTTGACGTTCGCCCACGCCAGAATCTGGCCGACCACCACCACAGCACGCCACTGACTTCAGCAGCCTCCTGCCCTCCTTCTCCTTCTCCTAATTTCAGTTCTGACTTCTGAGGTGAATTCAAGAAATTCCTAATTTTTGTTCCTAATTTTGTTAGTTTGTAAATAATTGTGTTTATTTTACTGATTTTAGTTAGATACTTAGATTCATGTCAAATAATTGATTGATTTAGTGATTTACTCATGATTCATGAATTGAAAAATGAAAATTTTTACCCAATTGTCTTCTTGGTTGAAGATTTAAAGTTAGACTAATTTTATTTGTTATTGCTTGCTTGTATACGTTTAATTTACTAATTTTTATTGAATTTGTGTTGAATAAGTGTATTGGTTATTGTTTGTTTATTGGTGAATTTAATGATTTACTAAAACCATGAACCTAAGTAGGAACTTGATTATGTTTTTCAGTTTGAAATGGAGAAATTTAATAATATTGGTGAATTTAATGATTTTTAAATGATACTGTTGTTACTTATTTTGAGATTGATCTTTTTAAAAGTCTGTCGAACGACGATATTATGTTTTACTTTCAAAGCATGAGATCTCGTCGAAGACAACTTTTTTAAATGTATTACTTGCGCATTTCATTTTTAGAACTATTAAAGTTTATATTATATGTAATATTAATCCCGACACTCCTTGCTTTGAATCCTGGTTCCGCCCCTGCCACTATGCTGAATTTTTAAAAATTGGTTAATCTGGGCTGATTGTGCAAACTATCCTTGTAATATTTTCACCCTAACCCATATTTATTTAAATCATCTTTATTTCCATGGTTATTTATTTAACCAAATCATGTTTATTAATTTAAATACACCCAATTTATTTAGGTAGCAAATTACAATTTGTTGGGTCCCACTTTGCACTTCGGGTTTCAATTATCGTAAAATTTTAGGTGAATCGATAGTAGGCTTCGATAATTATAATTTAAGAATTCATCATCATCACCATCATCATCATCATCATTACTACTACTATTATTTTTATAACCTCGCAAAAATTTAATTTTGAGTTGCAAAAAATTTCAATCGCATAAGGTGTAATTTTCTTTTGGGCCCAAACTCATTTTAACTCAATTTCGGCCGAACAAGTGATTACCTCATTTTACTTAGCTAATGACGATTAAATGTGTCTAATTACCATTGGCTTAAGCTTACTTATGGTAGATAAAAACTCACCCAAGTAAGAGTGAATCATTTTGAGCCAAGTAAAACCCACAAATATCAATCTCCTTCTTCTTTCTCTCTCTCTAAGCCATTCTTGCTACTGCTACTGTTCACAACCACTAGCTAGCCTTGGCACCGCCAATTCAGCCACCCAACAACCACCCTAGCCACCACCCACACTCCCACAAACATCAATCACCACTTATATATCTTTTTCAAGCATCAAAGTGAGTAAACCATAATCTTGTTCTTGTTGATTTTGCTTGTATCTTGGTTTTGATTCTTGTTCTTATTGTTTTTTGTGGTTGATCATGTTGTTTTGATAGAAATAAGAGTTACTTTGGATGTTTTAATTGTGGGATAAGTTGGAAAGTAATTAAAGGTTGAAGTTGATCATGTTCATGCAAGCTTAAGTTAAAATCATGTTTATAGATTGATTTGTATTTGATTTGGTGATCTTTAACATTATTAATGATTATGATGGAGTTTTTGCAGTTTTGGATGGTTTTGGAGGAGTTAAGGAATGATTTCAATTGAGGATTTACAGAAAAAAAGAGGAGAAAACAAAAACAGTGAGGGTTAAAAATGGCATAAAATAGGAATAACTTTGAGATTAAACTGGTAATGATCGGCCAATTGAAAAATTATGATTTTTAGTGGGTAGAAAGATCAGTGTGTTAGCTTTCAAATGCCTTTTGAATCGCCTAAATCCGAGGTTTGTGGAAAAAGTTATGGCCATTTTACCAAAACTGTACAGGTTAGATCAAAACTAGCATACTTGTGTTCCAACTCCATTTTGGGAATCCTTTGATAGGAATCATGCTTGGTGTTCTAAATGAAAGTTTATCGGGACTTCTTAAGCTTTCGATATTGGGGTATTGGGTCTCAATCAGAGATCGGAAGATTAAGTTACGAGTCATTCTTTCTAAGGCCCTATTATGCTCTTACTTTTTCTTTACTAAAATATTAGCTATGAAATAAATATTCATGGATTTTATTGGGGGTTTTAGCTTGGTTTATGAGAGAAAAGAAGAGAAACATGCATTTTGAAAGCTTAATTATGAGTTTTGAATCACTTATGGATATTACAAAGAAATGACAAATTTTGGGGAGTTTAATAGCTTTCATGGGATCAATAATCTATTTCGGGTGAAAAACTGTATTTAATGGACTTGTGACTGAAATATGAAAAGTGAGGATAATTTTTGACTCAAAAATTATATTTATCAGACCAAATTATTGCAATTTATACTATTTTAAACCAATACATATCTCTCTTAACCTCAATCCTCTATTACTTACTCAATTCGGAATGTATTGCGTGTATTTATCAAGTCAATCTAGTGTACTCGCTGTTATCTTGAACCAAACTATACATTAGCGAATTTTAAATCCGTATCAGAAACTTATGTCATAAAAGGCCAAAAGTACTCTCCCATTTGTCACTATCGAGACCTTTTCCTTTGTAATCTCATTTATTTCATTGTGGTCTATTTTACTTTCATTTACTTTATATCGGATTTAATTACTTTCATT
The DNA here is from genome assembly GCA_017589665.1 of Selenicereus undatus. Classification (NCBI taxonomy): domain Eukaryota; kingdom Viridiplantae; phylum Streptophyta; class Magnoliopsida; order Caryophyllales; family Cactaceae; genus Selenicereus; species Selenicereus undatus. Next base: position 107,842,381 of record JACYFF010019584.1, on the reverse strand, counting down.
AATTCAGTTTTGAAATTATATTGAAATACCCAAGTTATATATACCATTTAATTACTCAATCTCTATTACACACACTTTTACTTACTCAATTATGTAAGTAATGATCATTTACTGACAGCACATACATACAATGACATTTATGGAACATAGCCGATACCTAGTTATCGTTCCCCGTTATGCATAAGTGTTATCAAGTCAGAACATATTTATCAAGTCAGATGTCATTTATGAAACAGATAACATTTATCAAGTTAGATAACATTTTTAAAGACTCAAGGTACGTCAATTGATTGTATCTTGAGAAAGCAGAACATGTTTACCAAGTTACAAATTTTAATGAGTTTTATACAGTGATTTGTCATTTAACTTTTAACCCCGTCAGTTATCATCTATAGGGTGTTAGCCCATCATTTACCCGCCGTTTCAGGGCAAGTCTTGTTTGGATTGGCAGGTGTACATCTATGTATAAATCATATAATTGCAACAGGTTCACATCCAAATAATAATGAGCAATTTAGTTTTATATTACTTTCATTTTCATCGTTATTGCGAACTAAGTGAATTGCAAAAAGTGGGTACTCGCCAGCAAGGTTTTAATGTTTATTTACTCATATGGGGATGCATGTACCGAGTTTTAACTCACATTTCTCGAAATGTTTTCCTATTTTTCATTTTAGGTGATGAAGCCGCACATATGCCTCCATTTAGCAAGCCCCTTTGGGAGTTATCAGTTCCTCATAGCGGATTAAGCGTGGCATGAAGTTTGGATACAACCTCAAGGACAAGACGAGTTTATTCTCAATGTACATGTTTAATGTGGAGTGCAGGATGGGCCATTGTATGAATATGTTGATGGTGTTGAAGTTAGATCATTGTGGTTTTTGACTTAGAGTATTTTAAGTTTAATTTTTATTGTGTTTATGATCTTGACAGTAATGAGTAGTCTCAGTTAGCCTTGTCCTATTTGGGACGGCGGTTGCGCCTTCAATCATTAAGTCTTTCGTTGCAATTTTTTGTAAATTAAGGCATTAGCATTTTGGAGGCGTTAGAATCCCTGATTAACTATGTCATGTACCCGAGTAAACCATATCCCTTGTGAGATTTTGCCCAGTTTTTGTGAGGCTCTTGTATCATTCCATAATTCTTTATCAATTTCTAGACACATTCAAGTTCTCTTAGCTAGTTTCTGCAAAATAACATCATCAACGCCAAACCCGAGTATGAAACAGAAAATGATTAACCACTTAATTTCGTATCGTTTTCGAATCGACAATCATGTTTGGTCAGCATTGCTTAATTCTAGTTATGACTAACCACTTTTTGAGGTGGGAGGAGGGAGAGATTTTGCAATTCATTAATTTTAGCATCTTCAAAATTAATAGTCAATGAGTCATGCTGGGTAGGTTATTGGTTCATTGAGCTGGTTATTATAACTTATATGTTGACCCAATTAACTATCCAACCATAGGTTATGGATCCAACTCATCCATGTTCCTTTTTCTTATTTTTTTTTTATTGGTGTCTTGTTTTTTTGGGTGGGGGAGTTGGGTTTGGGAGGCCGCAAATTTGAACATGGAATAATCGAAAATTTTCGTTTACCGCTGTGTTTTCTCAAAGGCCCGCCACATCAAGAGTCAGAACAACTCTCTAATCCGCATTTAACCTCGAAAGCCTTTTATAACCGTCGATGATTCTCCATCAACGCTCGTCAATCTCCTTTATCCTCGCACACGGATCGATCTCCTAAGCCGTCCGATCATCTCCATATCCCTTTTAGCACCCCAAATGAAGACCTCACACATATAAATACCCCCATGTCACGATTCCCCTCATCTCATCTATAATCAGCCTGCCCATTTTCTCTCTAGAACGTTCTCTTGCTAACTGTCGTTGTTCTGCAGAAGCTATCTCTCTCATCAAAAATGTCTGGCCGAGGTAAGGGAGGCAAGGGATTGGGAAAGGGAGGCGCAAAGCGTCACCGTAAGGTCCTCCGAGACAACATCCAGGGGATCACCAAGCCGGCGATTCGCCGTCTCGCTCGTCGTGGTGGTGTCAAGCGTATCAGCGGTCTGATCTACGAGGAGACTCGTGGTGTGCTCAAGATCTTCTTGGAGAATGTCATCCGTGATGCAGTCACATACACTGAGCACGCAAGGAGGAAGACGGTGACAGCCATGGATGTCGTGTACGCACTCAAAAGGCAAGGCAGGACTCTGTACGGGTTCGGTGGTTAGAGAAATTGGAGAATTTCGGATTTCTAGGGTTTCTGGGGAAGGTTCTCGTGTTTTATTTGAGGTTAGGGTTTCGTAGCTTTTGTGGATCTGGTTGGTTTTAGTCGATGGTTCTTCGTTTAGTTATGTCAGTAGTGGTGGTTTTATGTAATTTAAGTTTGTACGAAGTAATGAATATCTCATTCTTACTAATTTCTGCGATTGATTTGCCAAATTTCTTCTTTCTCTTCTCTTGTTTTGCTTTCTGTTTTTGCAGCATCCATCAATGAATCGAGGTGAGAACTGAAAATTGTGTCGAGCTGGAAAATTTCGGAGAGATTTAGCAAATAAATGTTCTTCTACAATGAGCTGTTGTTACAGGAATCTTCATCGAGTTGGAAATCTCGAGAGATGTAAGTTTAAGCAATTAATTTGGCGCAATGACAATCTTCAGTTGAATTTGTGAGCTCATTTTATTCACATTCAGGTGTATTCATCATGCTAGGAGCTAATTTAGTTACCATCGAGCATTTCCGCGGGATATTATTGACATGAATTGCATTTTCAATTTGCAATGAACTTTTGCGGAGCATCAATGTTTTTCGAGAGAATTCGCTCATTTGCCCAGAAAGAACTGCAACAATCAAGCTATACTACTAGATTGTTGGCGTTATACCAGGACGAAAATTTGCTGAACAAAACCGGCCATTTGAATGTTGAATTATCAGCCATTGAATAATTTGGAAAGACGAGAACAATTTGCAGTTACAACGCCTTCTGGCAAACACGGATGAAGCTCAAGACCACAAAAAAGAATTCAACTGAAAATATTCAACATTAACAAAACAGCACGCACTAACTCAGACATTCAGCTGAAACGGTATTCAATCTGCAATCTCCACAGGGTATTGGGGATAAGCCAATGCGGACTGCAAGCTGCTTGTGCCACGTTGTAAAGACAAACATCTCTCTGACTCGACATATATTGATAATAGTAGTAACAATGTAACGAGAGATGGGAATACAACAAAGATCATATCCCCCTTATTCTTTTTTGAAAGTTTTAAGACTCTTGGTGAGCTAGAGAACAAAGTTAACTAGTGACACCACAACATATGAGATATCTCTACTCATTTGAAAGCACTCACAAAAAGGTCCTCTTTTCTCTCTCACCCTCTTCTATATGAAAAGTCTAATAGGGAGCCGGTAATTCACTTCTTGGGAACGCCGAGCCTCAGACGGAAGTCCTCTTCCATGAGTGGAAGCCCTTCCCGCAACTTGATCTTTGGCTCCCATCCAAGAAGTTCCTTTGCCTTCGTGATGTCGGGTTTCCTTTGTCTTGGGTCATCGGGGGTGTTCTCCACAGTTACAATCTTCACATCTGGTTTGATCAGCTGCAAAAACAATGCACAGTATCGTTTGAAAATCCATCCAGCCGCTAGTTGCAGAACAAATGCTAAAAACGAATATATAGACAATTACCCTGCAGAGAGCCCAAATCAGTAAAGGAGATCGATTTTTTTTTTGTTTTTTGGGTGGGTTTTTGGTGGTGGAGGGGGGGGGGTAATGTTGGTCATGGATTCAAGAAACTTGACAATTCAACATCAGTGAAGGGAAATCAAAGAGACCAAGACCACTTAATTCAGACCCCCTGAACAAATACCAAGGGTCAAGATAAACATTGAGCCCACCAAGGCACACAATCTTTATTAAAGATGGTCCTACGAATGAGACAGCTGTTTTCTCTCTGGTTAGCACGACCCACGGCTAAATGTGCAAGCCTTCTTCTCACAGCTGTCACAGTCGGAAGGACTCACCCAAGACAAACAAGCTAAATCATGTTGCATTCCTGTGAATAAACAGTAGTAGCAAGCCGGGATCTCAAACAATCAACAGCAGCAACTCGCAGATTCCAGATACAAATACTCAAGTTTCTCGTTACACAATTTCCACAAGTGACCAGATGAAATATATGGTTATAGATGGAATGGACAGGCCTAGAGTAGATCGTAACTAACCTCTTTCACAGTTTCGGCAAGCTCAAGCATGGTGAATTCACCTGAATGTGAACAAAGAATCAGCAAAAGCACATTTAAGAATTCTTTTAAAAGAGGATGAAAACACAGCGATATCCAGTCTGTGGTGTGGATGGTTCAACAAACTTACCAGGGTTTCCAAGGTTGATTGGCCCAGTGTGCTCTCCTTCCATAAGTCTGATCAGACCATCAACCTGAGATTTGATTAAGAACAATCCAAAAATTAGCTCATGATCAATTTTCTTGCATGCTCGTAGCCTCTGGGTAATCTAGCAAACATTAGCATACCATGTCTGAAACATAACAGAAACTGCGAGTCTGTGTCCCAGGAGCCTGAACTGTCAATGGTTCATCTCTACAGCAGTATAGATCAAATAGCTTGGTCAGCTAAGAGCACTAACAACAAAATAAAGTTCGCAGAACTACATAAAATAGACAATGCAGTAGAATCCAAAGGATTTTGTAAGCATAATGTTAGTGAAGACAGGAGATGAAGAGATCTGATTTCACTTGCTTTCTAACAATTTATGTATTTTAGTTCAGAACTTGACACATTTTATCATTTATCAAAAAAATGAAATTTGTACTCCTACTTTCCCTTTCAGGTTCTCCATAGGCACAGAGAGTACAATCAAAGATTGTCTAAGTGTTTCGGAGGCTGGATACTCTCATAAGAGGCTATTTGAATACCTACTAACTTACCGAACAGCTTGAGCGATGAAGTTGCTCACAACACGACCGTCATCAATGTTCATGCGAGGCCCATAGGTATTGAAGATACGAGCGACGCGGATCTCTGCAACCAAAACCCAAAAAACACATCTTAAAATATTGGTCTTTCACCAATTGCTAACTTCAGTGTTGAAGCACAAGTACCTATCCCGTGCTGTCTGTGATAATCAAACATCAAAGTTTCAGCGACACGCTTTCCTTCATCATAGCAACTTCGGACTCCTGTTAGACAAGCAAAATCATCCTTTCAATGCCAAATAAACCGTAATCCAACTTATAGGAGCAATTACCACAATCTTATCTGAGAATGGAATATGTGCTGCCTCATTGTACAGTTTCGTACATTGATATCATTACCCATCAAGATCACTTACCGATTGGGTTAACATTTCCCCAGTAGGTTTCTGGCTGAGGATGGATAAGAGGATCACCATACACCTCTGAAGTAGAAGTAAGCAAAATCCTGCAGTGAAATATGGTAGAGAATTATCATGTACGCCACTGAATAACTTCTGCCAATAGGCACAGGGAAATCATAGACAAATTCCAACCTGGCTCCAACACGCTTTGCAAGTCCTAGCATGTTCAAAGTACCCATCACATTTGTCTTGATTGTCTGGGAAGTATTAAACGTTCGAGTTAGATAATTGATTCAAGCTGTATGCAAAAATATATCTCATGTACTTATCATATGTTATAAGATCAGCAAAGCCAACACCACACAGCATCTATTCTGCCAACAGGGGTATGCAGAAGGTAATATATACATAATGTATCCCATAATATAACACAGGAAATCCTTGATGGTTTCAGCAATATCAACCACAATGCTAATTAGCATATGGATTCTAAGATGCAACATCAATCAAAGAAATTGAAAAGATATACAGTGGCCACAGCAAGGAATAAGCTAAAGCTAGCCAGATATCTTTTGCATTAGAATAGCTCAGGGGAAAAATAGTTTGAAATTCCATAACCATATGATCCCGTTAAAATCAGTTATATATAGTAATTCAATCTAATTCCTAATACAGGACCCAACTGCTTTGAGTCACAGTTAGGCAGTTTGCCGTAGCCCTTGTCAGTCTGTCATGTGGTAGGCAACAGAAAAACAAGCTACATTAGCGTTTCAAAAATAACATGGGCAAGGCATTCTGACCCTCCATGAATAATGATCTGGCCCTCTATACAGCCGTTCCCTGACTCAAACTTGAAGAATCTAATGCAGAGAGACTTCAGCATCACTAGAATCATAAAAGGACACAAAACACAAGCTTCCTGATAACCAACCAAATGGCACATGCTACATGAATTCAGGCTGTTTGCAAATTTCATAGAAACAAACTCATTAACGCCATAGAGTTTGGGAGCACCTTGAAACAGCACAATAAATCAAAATCCTCCTCACCTTCACAGGGTTGTGCTTGTAGAAAATTGGTGATGCAGGGCATGCAAGGTGGTATATCTGATCAACCTCAATCAACAATGGCTCTGTGACATCTGGAAACCAGAAACAGCAATATGAATCATGCTAAGCCACGGCAAACATGTTGGCTACAGTATTTCTAATCAACCATGCACACAACATAATCCAATATTGAATGAGTCGACAGCGTAATGCATTAATTCAAATAGTTACAACACAATCAACTTCACTGAATACCTTAACTAGGCATCTTTATTTAAAAAAGAAAAAAAAACTTCATATTGTTGCTCCCTTGAGACCATTAGTGCAGGTCCTTTAGGTACATGCAATTGTCAAACATAAAACCTTAGCCCATCCTTTCCACCAATATGTTGGAAGTTGACTTGCGTAGGCATTGAAACATCAAGCAGAAACAAAAAGGCAGCTAGCAGGCAAAATTAGGCTATGCTGCTAGCGATAACACCACATATCCACTGATCTTTGGAGTTGACTTCCATAACCTTACAAAGGGATGATCAATTGTAAACACATTGCTTATTTATCTGATTAGTTCAGCAATACAAGACGTTAAATCCACTAGAATGGGACTGTTTGCAAAAATAACGTGAAGAGGAGAAAGACGTTAAATCCTGCAGAGCTAAATTGATATAGTGCTATAAGCATTATCAGAGTTGCTAAAATAATGCACACAACAATAAGATTATAAGATGGAATACCATGACGGATAAGCTCAAATCTGGGATGGCTGATCCACTTCCTAAGGTTGTCCTTTGAGCCTGTAAAGTAATTGTCAACAACAATCACCTGCACAAGCCATCAAGGACCACGTTAATCTGGTGAATAACAAAGTGGTCTCCTCTCCTCTATTCTATTCCCAAACCCAAACAGAAGAACATGACCGGCAAAACTGCACTCATTTCCCTCGATGGATCATCAGCCAACGGAATGTAGATAAGTCCCAAAAATCTGCTTACCTCATTCTTCTCATTTTCCATCAATCTGTCAACCAGGTGGGAACCAATAAATCCCGCCCCTCCAGTGATCAAAATCCTCATGTTTGGCTGCATTAAAAGACATTTTGGACAAATTAGACAGAATATGAAAAATGCCAAGTACCCTCTTCCCTGGCACACCATTTCAACACCACCAAGCATATGATCAATTCCTACCCAATAACTACATTGTCGTTGTCAACAACACAAAAGTGAGAAATCATAGAAACTAAGCTTATCGTAAGCAAGAACAAGAAACTGGAGCACCTCAGTTAAAAAAAGAACAAGCGGATCAAAAAGATTGGCTGCTTATTCCAATGTAAACCTATTCCCACCACATGATTTTACCCAGAGCAGATACAAATCAGCTTTTTGATACCCTGATCTCCTATACGACCAAAGCTAAATCTAAATTGTCCACAATTTTCCATACTACTCACACCCATTTCTCACATTAAGGGTCAACCAGTTTGCAGATCCACACTTCCACCCAAATCAAAGATGACCCGATATCCAAAGAACATACCCATCACACACATAACTTACACAAATCAAAGCCAAAGGAAGGTGCGCAGCAAAGCTAGACAATTTCCCAATACCTGACAGAATTTAGAAGTTCTCAGAGGAGAAGGGGCAGGAGGTGCCTTAGTTGCTGCTGATTGCTTCTCCCCATTGGACGCCATCTCTCAGATCTCCTCTTAACCACGTTACACACCTAACACACGCAACATCACAGAAAATCAGAATCCAAAATAGTGTACATTGAACGCGCCCACAAAAAAAAAAAAAAAATCAGTACAGAAGGGGGGACAAAAAAGACTTTCTAAACAGATAAGTAAAAGAGGGTCAGTGAAAAGTACTTCAAAATGGAAGAACGAAAACCCTAATTTTCTTTCCGATTGATTGACACTATGAAATAGATAGCAGCACAGAACAAGGAGTATATATAGTCCGAGCAGAAACTGCATGATCGCAAGGTGGGATGGAACTTCCGTTACCAAACGCTGCAAATCCCACATGCCAGAGGAGAGAGAAAGCACGAAATCTACGCAATTAATAAATTAACCCACGCCAGAAACAACAAAGAAATTAAATTAAGCTTCAACCTCAAGAAAAGATTTTGAGGGAAACCCACTAAAATTCATGATGCTTTTAACTACAAAGACATCGACAGCACACCAAACCCATTATTAATAATAATCGATCAAAAGCCCAGTGAAAACTACAACTACTGCTAATGCTAAAAGTATTCAGTAATTCTTTAGGTTCTTACCACTGATCAGGTCTTCGATCTGTCAATCTTGATCAGGAGGTTTTGATTTAAAGAGGGTTTTGATTTAAACGGCGAGCACTGACATAAATTCCGAGGTTTTGGGAGTGGGCTAGGCAGTGCAAAACGTGAAGAGATATGACCCTGTAATAAATATAGTACAGAAGAAAGAAGAAACAGTTACGTCTCCTGGTCTCCTTCCAGGCGAAGTTGTGATGAGCAATGAAAAGGGCAAATTATTTAAAACAAAAAGATATCTTTATAATTAATTAAAACTAGTATGGGCCCGTGCTTTGCACTGTGCATATTACAGTACATATATATATAGTCAAAATAATCGATGAATGTTCATTGTATACAAACTTAATATTGTAATTTAGAAAATGATACTTAAATTTATTGAAAAATATGAATAGATAGCACTTTTATGTATAACCATTGAAACTCAATAATTAAAACAACGTATGATTATCAAATACGCGATTTAAAGTATGACAGAGATTGTAAGTAGTCAAAATGAAACTAAAAATCATGTTAAATGATATGATAATTCGTTAATTTGTGGTGGCAATGACGAATAATTCACATTCTCTTCTTCTACCTACATTAAAAATTAAGTTCTTAGTAATAATTTGATTAGCAATGATATAATGAAGATTACAATTATATCTTGTGTACCTGGTGTACTTAACATCAGTGTTTCGTAAGTAATACACCTCCTCCTTCCAACTTACTGACGCAATAAGAGTGATAGACAATTCTACTTCATGGCATCGTCGATGCTCCATTACAAATACCCATGGTTTATCTATACAATCATTTATAATCGCATATACTGATAGATGATTATACGGCTGTAGAGAATGTTATAATGAGATAGTAATAAAAAAATAAAGTGTCCAAAACGTGATTGGCACAGCTTAAGTTTGGCCTAAATTCGAGTTTTCGGTGTTGATCGTTCTTTGGATAACTGAATTTTCTATTTGGTTCATATATGCGTTCAAATCCAGGTTTTCATTCTAGGCGAGAGCTGAAGGGAGTTGAAGGTGAAGAGGTTGAGCTTAATTTCTCTCATATTTGTTAAGTTCTCTGTTTGTATTTTGGTTATTCAAGTTTGATTTTGCTTTGCATAATTTGGTCATAATTAAAGTTAATGGTGATGGATAGGGTAAGCTTCTTCCTGATATTAATCTTCCAGTGTAGCGTGCTGAAATAATTGGTTATTAATTAACTAAGCCTTGAAAATTTAATTCAATCGTATCACATTTAGTTTTATAGCGATCTAATTTCATAACACATCCCTAAAGATCGACACCCGTACTTGCTACAACGATCAACCATACACTTGCGAAATTCATAACATAAATATGCAACTGGAAATGTATAATCAATAGTACCTAACAATGAATAAATTAGATAATTTTTTTAGACTACCATAATTTTAAAATTATTATAGAGAAATTAATATATTATAACCGCGATCGAAAATATTTGCTAAACTTATTGTAGTATATTTCGATATATTAGAAATTTTAGTTGATAGTTTCTCATAATTTGCTCCTGTCAATAATTGCTTATTCTTAAAAAGTTATTAATTATTTTATTTAAAAAAACTCAAAATATTGTATATGACATGGTTGCTATATGGAATATTGTAATATTTTATAAATAATTATTACCAATAAAAACCTATAATTTTTTTCACTTACTATATGGGTATAGAAATACTTGTTACAAATTAAAAAAAAATTAAAAACTTCATCAACCTCTTAAAAGGAACATTTTTCGACCCTTAACTAATTGTCACTGTGCGAATTTTTGTTCATAAAAAAAAAATAGTGATTTTATGAACTTTATTTATGACTAAGAAATATAAGAAGAAAAACACCTTATCCCGCATTAAGAACGTTTAGAAAGAAAATTCTTTCGTCTAGATCCAGCTCTTCTATTAATTCATATCTCTTTTATTTAATCTAATAATAATATGCAAAGTGGCTACTTTCGGGTTTACCATTAAAATAAGAAAAGTGAAACTTTAATATTTTATTCCTTCCTTGGATCACTAAAATATTAATACCATCCATAAACTTTAGTACATATATATTTTCAATGATTTAGAAAAAGTTATTAAAGTATACTCTGTTTTTAGGTAGTTAATAGATTCCACTAAAAAAAAAAGTCAAGAAATAATATACTTTTAATTATGATGGTAATTATTTTTATTGAAAATCTGATGGTTGTGATTATATAATCAAATAACCTACTGATATTATGATGATAATTATTTTTATTGATTTAGGAAAGGATATCAAGGTATATTTTGTTTTTAGATAGTTAAGAGATTCTGTTGCCAAAAAAAAAATCAAGATATTATATATTTTTAATTATGACGGTAATTATTTTATTGAAAATCCGACGGTTGTGATTATATAATTAAATAATCTAACGGTTTAAAATCTCAAATTTATGAGAAAATTCGAAAAAGCCACGTCATCACAACATTGCTTTTATATATAGTATAGATGAATTGAGTATATCTTATTAATTCATTTTGAATCGAATTATTCTAACAAAATTTATACTAAATACTACATGGAATGATATATAAATTGAAATTTTTTAATACTTAGTGAGTTGTTTGTTTTCAATAGTACCTCTATGCTTCGTGATTGGTCGCATGTCAAATGAGATGAAAACTCAACAACCTACTATCTTGTTAGAGATTATCTTGCAAAGATTAACCACGTCTGCATAGCGGCGTGCCCCTCATCAATATCGTATTTCCCGTCCCAGAAAAAAGAAAAAGAAATGATATGTCATTTGGCATTATATTTTTTCACTTTTTGTTGTGTGCTATACAAACCATATTGCGAGACAAACTTATCCTAAATTCTATAAATATTTTATAATCTAATGATAATATTTTCGACGACTTTTTTGATTGAGAAACTAATGACATAAATGACTAAATTATGCAACTATGGAAACAATTTTTTGTTGATCCACTTGTTAAATATGGAAACAATTTTGATAGTTTTAATTAGATGAGGCGACAATTTTGGTAATATTAATAGAAAAGGTAAAAATATACCAACAATTATAAATACGCATAACTCTTTTATGGCAATTGTTTATGGGTAAGAATTAAGAAATTAGGTGAGATTAATATGTGACGTGGATACAGCTAGGACTCAGCAGGCTTACAAAATTATTACGTTTTACTTCAAGTTCATTTTATTATTATTATTATTATTATTATTATTATTATTATCTGTTTTTCACTTTCCGAATTGTTTAGGGCTTTGGGCTAACAAGGTATTCGTGCATTGGGTTTACAAGTTTTTTTCCATTTGTGGGCCCACCAGCACAACTACTTTCGGCGACATTCAACGGCCACTTTGCTGAGCCTTTTTTCTTAATTAAAAAAAAAAAAAGAAAAAGCAGTTGGAGTCAAACTACTGTCCTGGAATTTTAAGTTTTCTTCAACTTCACCCTATGCTATTTTCTTTTTTTTTTTGGGCGGGGGGGGGGGGGGGGGGTTGGCGCAGGGAGCAGTAGCCCAAAAGTAAGGTTTGGTTATCTTGTATCGTTCTATGCGCTGAAATGGTTGGTGAATCACTGAATCATATCAAGCGTGTTTAATAAATCTTAAGAAAGTTTAGATATTGACTAATTGACTCATGCCTTATGTTTCGTTTTTTATGGTTTTTTTTTTATTTTATACAATGGTAAAACAGACATTACAACAATCTCAAGCACATCTTATCGTAAGAGTATACCCAACTACATCATCATATAAAATTTATGCTAAGAGCTTGTGAAAAACATAAATTAGACGAAAATGCAGTAGCAATGGAATGTTCAAATTTATATAGCCAATCTTAGGGCCGGCAAAAAAATTCGTACCTGCTTAAACCCTGCAAAACCGCCTCAATGGATGTGGGTATGTGTATGAGTGATGAAAATAAAAAAAAATGGGAATGGGGCAGGTTTGCTAAAATAGGTATGGGTATGAGTATAGGTCCTACCAGGCTCATACCACCCCATATAAAATCCGTATCCGTTTATTTAAAGTTCTGATTTGTTGCTTATACTTAGATATTTTGCTAGTTGGTTTGAGTTGTATGGTATTCAATACTTCGGTAAGACATTTTGTTAGAAATTGTAATTATCAAGTGCTAATTTATTGCTTTGATTGACAAACTTTTAATTGTATTCAACGTGATATGATATGTTGTTAGAAATTTGAGGTTAATGTGGCATATTGGCTGTTTAATGATGAATATGAGTACAAAATGGGTTTAATTCTTTTTATCTATATGTACCCGAGTAAAACCCGAATACCCACAAGACCCAGTGGTTATGGGTATGAGTATAGCTTTACAACACCCAATGAGTATGAGTATTAATTATGAAAATGGGTATGGGTGAGGGTACAGCTAAACCTGCTCTATACCCGGCCCCATTGCCATCCCTAGCCAATCTGCGGTCATATTATCTCTCTGAATACATGATTAGTGATAATTTGAATACCTAGTTCTCTCCACGTACGAATATCCTTGATAATATTATGAATCTGCCAAGGAATGTAAGTCTTTCCTTATAAGACCCAAATGACTATCTTGTTATCACCTTCTACAATTAATTGATTGAAACCCGCTTGAATTGCTGAACTTAGACCATTGTGCAGTGCTCTAGTCTCTGCCACTAAGATTGAAGTGTTACCATAGTAAGTTGCTCTTGCCTTGAGTAATTGTTGTCTTAAATTGTCACTGCAAGTGCACGGTGCCAGTTGTAGCGAGCAATGGCAAGCACGGGTTGTGTCCATAGAGAACCCGCTTTTGATTACCAAGACTAATTCAAACACTCAATCTAGGTGAAACAGTGGTTTGATATCAACTAACAATCTAAAAACCAGAATATTAAAACACCTAGGTTGGAATTAACAGCACGATACATTAGCAAGTCAATTACTAAACCCATCAAACGAATCCAAGCATGCATTATGAGTGGATAGATTGTCAATAAAGTCTATATCCTTCATCTCTCAAGGATCGAAGACTAATCCTACAACTATAATCACCTATTCTCATGTGATTAAAAGTTAGAGGATTACAAGATCTACAATCTCAAATCCCAACTAGAACCTTAATTATCTTCACATTAAAATCCTAATTGTTTACTATCTCACGCTAGGTAAAGGTTTCGTATTTCAACACTCCCCTAAACCTTAATAACAATGGATGAATGCTCTCTCCAGTATTTCATCGAACAGGTGGTGTGCATAGTAGAAAACATAAATGCAAACTTGGGGGAAGTGGGGTTTGGGGTTAGTTCATAATTCAACTTCACATAATTGGCTTTAATCCCAACCTAAGCTGGGAGAATTAGCCTAGAATCATATTGACAACATCAATTATAAAGCCCAATTCAACAAACATTGCAATTGTAAAACCCTAGAAGAATAAAGATGAATAAAGGGAGAGTTGAGAGAACAAACTTGAATTAATCACCGAAGGAAAATAGAATAATCTTTAATGCTTGCAAAATCAATCCATAAAGTATTGAGACGCTCCCCTAACTAAACCCTCCAAATTGCCTAAGACAAGTGCTCTCAAGTGAAAACCGAAGATATCCTAAAACCGCACTCGAAAATAATTAAATCGCGGTGGCATGGGGGTGGCAAGGTCGTGCCAGCCTGCCTTTGTCCTGGCGAATTTTTAGCATGACACGACTGTGCCTCTAGGCATGAGGTACCCGTGCCAATTCTTTGGATCCTGATGACTTCTTCTGTGTCTTTAGATTTGTCTTCTTGGCCCTCTTTTCTATCAATATGAGCAGATTATCTCGTTTTCCTAGCAGAAACTTTTGAAAATACGAAATACCACTATATGAGCACAGTTTAGACGAAAGGAGGCAAATTTGGCCATTTCTTCTCACGATCAAACATAAAAACCATGGAAAAAGGGATTAGTTAGGGGCTAAAATGAGGTTGAAATAGAGGTTTATCAATAATATTCAAGTCCAATATCGAACGATGAAGCCTCCTGCCGTTAAGGAATTGTTCAGTGATTCGTCAAAATTGAGTTTGACGAATCATGGACGGGTGTTCCACTTCATAAAATAAATTGAGGTGGAGGGGGTGGGGGGGGGGGAGAAGCCCCCCTAAATTAATATCAACTAACATATAAGTTCGGATTTTCTATTTCGTATTAGCTTTTTTGCCCGAATAAGGCAGCTAGGGGGCTTGAAAGTTTCATTTTTGAAGACCATTGCATTTCTAGCTTTCCATATGTTCCACAATAGAAATGAGAACTTTTGTTTAAACTTAGGGTTGTCAGTGGATTGGATGCTACCCAAATATTGTGATATGTCTTGGCATACAGTTGGGGAAGCATTAAGTGGAAGCCACTGATAATCATCTGCAACTTTCCGAACCTGGTTAACTATCTGGCAGTGAATGAATAAGTGCTCTAAAGATTCAACATAACCATGGCATAAGGGGCACACTGGATCAATATTGAGGCCTCTTTGCAAATGCGTACCTCTAAGTGGTAAAGCTTTAGGGCAAAATTGCTAGGGGTGAGCAAACAAAACCGAAACCGAAAATCGAACTGAGAAACGGGAAAAATCAAACCGAAAAACCGGTTAACCGGATCGAATTTTATGAAATTTTTGGTTCGGTTAACCGAACTGATTTTTTCCCCGGGTTCACTGTTCAGTTTCAGTTCAGGGGGGAAGATTTTTCAGTTAACCGTAATTAACCGATCTGAACCGAATTTTTTTTTAATGGCAGCAAATAAATAGTAAATACTAAACAGTAATTAAATTTCCAAACCATAAAAAAAATGTAAATTTAAGTGTATGAGGTTTGGTTAACCGTAAACCGAACCGAAATTTCGGTTAACTGGATATTTCAGTTCGATTTACGGTTCGACTTTTTGTTGAGCCGGTTTTTTCGGTTAATCGATTTCCGGTTAACCGGTAATTTCGGTTCAGTCCATGGTTCGCATTTTTCCCGAACCAAAAAAACAGTTAACCGGTTTTCAGTTAATCGACTTTGAGCACCCCTAATAATTGCTGTAGAAAGACTTAAGTTTTAGGCATAGTGTCAATTTTTCAAATGCAACTGAAAGGCCATTTAGATGTTTCACGGCATTGAATGTCATGGGCTATCCAATTGGTAGATTTTGTAGAGCATTCCCCAAAGCTGTTCAATCCCCAGTAGAGATAATCTTTTGTCTCATGAATAGGTATCAAAATGAATTGGATTTTTGTAACAATACGGTGGTCATTGAGAACTAGCTTAAGATGGGGAATATCCCACTATGACTCTTGCGTAATAAAATCACAGACCTAGGCACCATGATGTAGAATGTTTTCCTCGTCTATTCCCATTATCTCTACTAAATTTATGTTCTCTATCCAATTATCAAATTAGAAAGAAATTTGATCTCTTTTCCCTAGCTTCCAAATAATACCTTTCTTAAGGAGATCTCAACTCTTTACAATACTTTTCCACACTAGCGTTTGTTTATAGCTAAGAAGATCAGAGTTGTATAAGTGCTTTGCCCTCATAGATTGCAGTATTGTACCCATAGAATGGGTGCATTTGTGAAAAATTTCTAAGCTAGTT
The DNA here is from genome assembly GCA_017589665.1 of Selenicereus undatus. Taxonomy (NCBI): domain Eukaryota; kingdom Viridiplantae; phylum Streptophyta; class Magnoliopsida; order Caryophyllales; family Cactaceae; genus Selenicereus; species Selenicereus undatus. The sequence continues at coordinate 107,826,079 of JACYFF010019584.1, read as the reverse complement.
TACATTGAAATACTTTATTAATGGCATCTGTTTTTGCGTAACCCCAACCAACCTTTATTTTTAGGCAAGCAAACCTTATCCCAGAATATAAGTGGCAAACCTTTTTTGGTGTTTGATTTTTTCCAAAAGAAATCTCTATTACATTTATATAAATAGTTGGTAGTACTTTGAGGTAGCTCAAAACAGTGCATTCTACTCACTTCTGATAAGCAGTTGGCTTTCCAACCATCGAAGTTTGTAGTCGCTTTATTAATAATTTCTTGGAAAGTTGAACTTGAGTTTTGTCCCTGGAAAATGGGGCAACCCAAGTACTTACCTAAAGATTCCCTTTGGGGGATGCTGAAAATAGCAGTGACTAAACGTTTATGCACAAGAGGAGAATCATGCGAAAAAGTCATGACAAACTTGTGGTAGTTGATTAGCTGCCCTAAAGTCGAACACAATTTATCAAGGACACTTTTGAGCTTATTACAATTGTTTGAACTAGCTTTGCAACAATCATATGCAAAAAGAAGGCATGAGATTTTGATGTCCCTAGGACTTATCCTAACCCCTATATTCAATTTTTGGGTACTTGCTTCTATATAGAGCATACAGTTAAGGGCTTCCATACAAAAAATAAAGATGTAGGGGGAGAGTGGATCTCCTAGTGTGATTCCTATAGTCAGTGTGAATAAGCCATTAGTTTCATCATTCAGAATTATTGAGTATGATACTGATGAGATACATTCCTTAATCCATAAGTTCCATGTTGGATGAAATCGTAATTCTTGAAGACATTTAATAATAAAATCTCATTTGATTTTGTCATATGCTTTTTTCATATCCAACTTGATTGGTACCTAAGCGGATTTGGTTCTTACGTTCTCGAACTTTTGCGTGATTTCATGTGTTAGCAGGATATTGTCATGTATTGATTTCACCGGGATAAAGACACTTTGAAATGGGGAAATCACTCTATCAAGAAGTGGTCTTAACCTATTGACCAAGATCCTAATGATTTTATAAATTGTTGAGTATAAGCTAATGAGTCTATAATGATTGTCTGTGAGGGGTTGGCCCCCTTTGGAATAAGGACGATGCAAGTATGATTCTTTAGAATTTTTTCATTCGTAAAAAATTCAAGAATGCAGGTAAAAAGATCCTTTTTGACAATGTGCCAATAGTTCTTGAAAAAACCTGCTTCAAAACCATCAGGTTCTGGAGTTTTGTTAGAATCTATGTTAAAGAGTGCATCCTTAACTTCTTCTAGGTTTGGAAGTTTAGTGAGTTCGGTATTATCAAAGTCCGTGATTAGTTTAGGTAACCCTAGATTTGGGATAGTTCTAGTAGTGGTGTATGCAGATTTAAAACATTGTGTAAAATCTGAAATGAACTTGTCGGTAATAGCTTTTTGATCATCAATCCAAATGCCACAATCATCTTGGAGCTTCATGACAAATTCCCTCTTTCTTCTCCAATTTGCTCTATTTTGAAAGAATTTTGAGTTCCTATCACCATGTACTAGCCAATCCTTTCAAGCCATATTCCCCTAGTGTTTCTAGTTAAATAACATTAGTTTTTCCCTTTGTTTAATTAGTTTTTGCATCCAAGAATTAAATCCATGACTATTGACATCGGTTATTAGCCTTTCTTCTATATACTCAATTTTTTGAATGTTTTTAATAATCATACCATGAATGTTGCCAAAGTACCTTTTTGACCAGTCCTTAACATCATATTTAACATAGTTCAATTTTTGCATGAGTTTAAACATGTTGGTCCCTCTCTAGTAATTTCTCCAGGTCCTTGAAACTATGACCTCAACACTATGATACTTACACTAGAAATTCTGGAAGCAAAACGGGAATGCCTTAGTTCTTGTAATTTTAACCTATTTGTTTAGAATAATTGAATTATTGATACATGCATACAAGCCATATTTTCTTTTTATGATAGAGAGTGGATACTACATTTTCATAATATTGGATTAGCACGAGAAAACAATGATTATTCGGGGGCATAGTCTTCTCATGAACAGTGAGTCGTGTACCAACGCCAGAGATGGTTGTCAACGTTGTGGCTGTAGTTTAGTGGTTAGAATTCCACGTTGTGGCCGTGGAGACCTGGGCTCGAATCCCAGCAGCCACATTTCCCACCTTTTTAAGTCTTCCATTTTCCAAAACCTTGTTTATTCCTTTTACGATTTGAAGTTGGATGCAGTACATTACGAGGGCAAGGGATCAATGTTGGTGCAGCTGAATGTAACAATAAGGCTGAATGACTTTATGTTAATTTACTTCAATTGTTTAAAGCATGAATTTTACACAGTATTTCATTGAAATTTACTTGTGCAGTTGGATTTTCGCGTTGAAGAAGCTCCCTTATTCCCTTCTCAACCTCTCTTGTTTCCTTCATCAAACAGCTCAAGCAAAACCCAAGAGCACTTAGGCTCACCACCACTTGATTCTTCACCTCCTCTTGATCATCTTCCCCGTTTTGAATTTTGTCGAAAACTTCCTTGAAGTGATCAAGAAATGAGCTATTGATCTTCTCCATCTCTTTCTCATCCAAGTTCAACTGATAACATTTGGATTTCCCCAACTCGGGATCAAGTGACTTGTTGTTCTTTACAAGATCCTTTTCAAGTCTTATCAAAGACTCGATTGAAGAGATCTCTTGAAGACATTTCATCGAAGATTCGGTCATTTTTCCAACAAGTCCAAGATCACCGTTGATCTTATCCAGTTCTTTGCAACCCATTTGCTCAAGTGTTTGGATCTGCTCTTCTAGGGAACCAATAGCATGAGCCAAGAAAAGGAGGAGATCAGCCATTTTTGAGAGGGAACTTAGTAATTTCCCATAACAAGCACCTTGGAAAGGCAAAAACCAAAAGTTGGGTTCCACCTCAGCTTCACCAACAAATTTCCCTAGCTCTGTCACATCATTCTTGAGCATTCTTTCTCCCTCTATCAACTTCTCCTTCGACAATGCACGAAGATCGATCGAGGATAGAGAATCCTGCAGCGTTACGAGGGTTTTGGAGAGTTGAACTTTGGCTAAGGAAGCAGCTCTTGTGGGTTGCAATAAGAGTTCCACCATGATTGAGCATGACAGACCTATGAAAGTCTCCACAATTCTTGCAATGGCAAATTCACTTGGTGGACCGAAGTTTCTGCGGCCCAATATCAAAACTGCCCCAATAGCAGCAGAGACACCACCTGCTTGCCCATACATTTTGCTCTGTTGAAGAAAACTGGTGAAAACGAACCAAGGAATCAAAGCTATGAACCTCACTTGAACATATCTTTCAAAAACAAAGCAGCCCAAAACCCCATAGACCGTCCCAAGGACCGTCCCTTGGGTCTTGACATTGGCAGCCTTGAATGTGGGCTCCCTAGCTGCTGCTAGGCTTATAGCTACCGGTAGGCCCGCCCAGAGCCCATTGGGCTTACTGTAGTAAAGCCCAAGGAGCACTGCCAAGCCCAAAGAGAGCGAACATCTGAGTGCAGGCAACAGCCTTTTCTTGGTGAGAGCAGTGGGCCTGTTGGCCCAAATGCTTTTGAAGAAAGGCCCATATGAGGGGTGATTCTGTTTTTGAGGGGCGTTCGATGTCTGTTTATCAGCATTACGTTTACTTGGAAAAGTGGTCATGGCCCTTGATTGATTGTATAGGAGCTTCAAACAGAACAAAAAGAAGTAGGAGGGCAAATCTGTCTCTTCTGATGGGAGGGTTTGAAGTGCTTGGGGAAACTCCAGCGCATGTTGTGAATCTGACACTTCAGGAACAGTACTAAGTCTCTCACAAGGCAAATGACTCCTGATTTGTTCAAAGTTTTGACAAATTTGCCCCTCGATTGTGTTCACCCCCTCTTTGAGTTGCTCATCTTGTATTTGAACAGGGAGTTTCATGTTGCTTAACGCGATCTCCATCCCCTTTAATGACATCTCTAACTCTTGAAACCGGTCCCCCGGCTTCTTACAGTAAGGTCTTAGAAACTTGATGGGAAATCTCTCCCAGTGCATGCTTTCCTGTTCCAAAATTAATAAGAAAATTAATGTAGCTAGGTTAACCTGAGTTTAGTTGATTTTTCATATACCTTTAAATCTAAAAAGACTTTGTGATTTATGTGATGATAAATGGTACATATAAAGAAGCTTACTTGTTTTGATGTGATGTTCTGGAGAAATTTCCTCCCTTTAGCAGCCAAACACTTAGCTTGAGAGACCAGTGCTTGAGATGATGCACTGTCTTCAGCATAAAATGCCATCACAAAGAGCTTCAGCCTTGCAGAAGCATTCTCTGCAAAGAATTTGCTGTTTTCTTTTACCTAGAAGAATTAAAATCTCCTTACAGTCATGAGTCGTGACCACTAACCACATAATCAGGAATAGTAGCTTATCTCAATAATCCATCATTGCATACATGCAATTATTCCTGTCTTACTTTACTTTGATATGATGACCTTTCATTTTGTTCGAGACATATATATAACTATTATAAATTTCAAAATACACATTAATTATAGTACATGCATGCCTATACCCATATATGTTTGTTTACTTGATAATTTTTCTACCAATATGCAACATATATATATACTCCAACGCCTCAAAAAAAAGGTGGGGGGGGGGGGGGGGGAGAAGAAGAAAAGGTGCATGCATTTATTTTCTTTGTCTTTCCTCTGAATCTCTTACGATGAAATCATGCATTTAATTTCTTCCATTCAATTGTTTAATGATAATCACCTGCCTGTACCCTTTGATTTAATTAACTACAAGGTATGGGGTTCCAATTCTCAAGCTTGTATGCCCGTACAATCATAAGGCATGGCCGCATGGGGCTTTGTCAGCATGCAAAACACATACCCTCAACCCCCCCCCCAAACCAAAAAAAAAGAAAGAAAGAAAAAATGAAAATAAAGTGACTAATTTCTCCAAGGATTATATATATCAACCAAAAACTTATTTATATTCTAATTAACACACCCTCTCACACAAATACCCTTTGATCTTGAAGTATAGATGACACAAAGCAAATGTTTCTCCTTACCTTGCATATGTAATAATTAAATATGAAGGCTAATGAGATTTAAATCTGATAGTTCTCACTAAAAAAAACTCTAATATCATGTTCAAAAATCATCTTAGTAAAACACATCAATTAATGATTGAAACTCTAACAGGTATAGTATTTCTACATACTATGTCGAACAATATTGTCATTGACGACTTTTCCCTTAAACATTGAATTTTTCTCTTTTTAATAGTACTTAAAAAAATTTAAAGTATACATACATACATGCGTGCATATGTAAATAAGTACCTGTGAGTAAGCCAGGCCAGGGTAGGGGAAGAAGAAGGCCAGAACACAAGAGATGGCCCCAACGGCAGTGCTAGCTGCGACGTGGACAGGGTGCATGACTGGGTGAGTACGTTCTCCATTAATGTACCCAATCACATACACGATTACAAGCTGCCCCAAGGCGATCCTCTTGGCAACGAGGTGGGTGGACTCGGGGAGGGTGATGAAGAAGGCGGCGACCGCTACCACAAGGGCGGTGGACGGGGCGGAGAGGCGGGCGGGTCCGACCACAGAGAGGCAGAGGATGGCGGGGCAGACGGTCTGCACGGTGGCGGAGACGGCGTGACAGCAGCCGCGCAGGGTGTCGCCCAGGGCGGCGTTGGTGATAATGAGAATCACTGTCACGTAGGAGAATGCAGGGAAGGCCACTTGTTGTTGTAGGGAGGTGGGGCCGAAGAGAGTGATGGAGCCCACTATGATGCATGCTAGGGCTGTTCTTGAGGCTGTTATTAGGCTTGTTTTCCATAGGGCTTGTGTTCTCTTCGTTTGTTCATCGCCATTTGATGATGATGATATGCCCATTTTAATTTGTTGCTTGGTTTGGGCTCAGAGAGAGAGAGAAAGAGAGAGAGCGAGGGCAATTTTGGAGGGAATAAAGGGAGGGTATTTGTAAGGAGAACGATGGCTGCCTACTGGCTAGTGCGTTGTGGCAGAACAACTAGAAAATCTAGCTAATACAACATTTTGTAAGTGGGTTCCAGTGTGATGGCATAAATATTTTGTTCAAGTGTCTTCTTTTTTAAAAATTATATTATTATGCTTTCAATTGAAAATATATATAGTATAATTGAATAATGGAAACATGTTGCAAATTATGAATTATATAAAATCATATTTTTGTCTATAATATTTTACATTCATAAAGTTATGCGTATCTTATTTCTTTATGAATATGGTTGACCTAATTAGGGTATCATTTTATACTCGTTGGCATAACCTACAAATATTTTAAACTTAACAATTCATAAAATAATCCTAATTGTTGAAAACTTCGTAATTTTTTTTATATCATAAGACATTATTTTAGATTGAACCAAAACATTTAACAGTACTGTCTTATGGCAGGACATAAGTACGTCTTCATTCTATTTCAATTCTTTTAACCCCAACTTTTTATTTGATCAGAATTTTTGTTTCGTCTTTTTTTATTTAATAATGAGACTCTTTTTTTTTAGTTTTTATAGTGGTTAAATCTAAAGTTTAGATTTTCTCATGACTTCTCATAGTTTCTTACTATTCCTTACAATCCCTTATAACTTCTTATAACTATCGTACCTTACAGTTGCCTTAAAACTAACTTTTTTGATCAAATTATGTTGGAGTTATAAAAAGTGAAGTTATCCCATACTGACAATTTAAGAGGCCGTAAAACTACTTTAATATTGATAAATAGCTAGCCTCTTACTATTTTTTCCCCCAAGCATATATAATGTTCTTGATATTATTTGAGCATTTCAGTAAATTATATTGTGACACGACCTTCAATAGAACACTTAGAATCTTCTAGGATTCTAGTATTTCTCTCTGTCCAAATGCGAACTTACATATGTATATCTGAGCTTCCATATGCCCCTGGCACTTAATTAATTAGTCCAATACAAAATTATGATACTAGAATTTCATGTTGTTTGGGACGACAAGAGGTGGTGCTTTGTCTTCAGATGCCAACTGAAAGTGCGTTTATTCATATTGGCTGAGTGGAATCAAGTAGGAGTGTTTTCCATAACAAGTTTTCACCCTCCTAAAATTCCCAACACCATAACCAAATCGCTGATGTATAGAATTAGATCCCCCTCCCCCTCCCCCCACCTCCACCATCCTTAATTTCATTTGAACCCTACTTAGCAAGCTATGGCTGGATCACCCCCTCCTCTTTGTAATAGTGGCGTTCTAGGTTTAATTTCCTAGATTTGATGAGTACGTACATACGAACTAAATTTTATGGGCATCCTTTAAAATTTGAAGAATTTTTGTTCAAATTTTGAACAATATTTTTTGGTCACTGGTGCGCGCAGTGACCCGAACCTAGATCTAACAGCTGCCCTGATTTCATAGCTTTGCATACGCCACAGCATGGATGAGATCGGTCACCACATCCGAATCAAGATACAAGTTTCATTATACAATGAGTGTTTAAAAGAACCATTCTTACACAGTATATTTTTCATCAACAGAGCCCTTGTATATATTGATAGTGAGAAATTGCACAAATATAGACGCCTATTCAGAATCACATTCGTTCCTTATCAACTGCATTGACATCTATGAATAGTCAGCTCAAACTTAGGTATAGAGCGAATAAAACTTCTATTAAAATAGAAAAAATAAAAGTTGAGGATCGCCTCAAGAGGCCAAGAACCTGCTGGTGCATGTGCCTGAACAGTCAACAAAAAAAATAAAGTGAGTGTGATTTTGAGTGCGATTTAGAATCCAGCTTTTGAATTGCGGAGTAAGGCCTTGTTCTTTTCAATGGGAAATAAGGGGTGTGAGATGGGTGATTGTGGGAAAGGGAAGGAAGAAGTAGGTGAATGTGTTAAGTGTGTGAAAAAGTGGGTGAGTGTTGGTGAAAGTTAAATGTAGTTGAATGAAGTTAAAGTATTAGTTATTAATATTTTTTTATTTTATAATGTAATAATTTTATTGTGATAGTAATTAATGATAATGAAATTTTTTTATTTTTGTTATTCTATTTTGTTTTTTTATTTTGTTTATTTTTTATTTTTGTATTTGTATTTTTTATTTTTTTATTTTCTTTTATTTTTAATTTTCTATTTTTTATTGTTTGTTTTTTTATTTTTTTTATTTTTTTTATTTTTAATTTTTAATTTTTTAATTTTTTAATTTTTAATTTTTAATTTTATAAATTTTATAAATTTTTTTAATTTTAATTTTAATTTTTATGTTTCTTAAATTTTTTAAATTTTTTTTAGTTTAAATTTTTTTATTTTTTATTTTTTTGTATAAATTTTTTATTTTTTTGGAATTTTCTGTTGGTTGTTTTTCTGGAATAAAAAAATAAAAAATAAAAAATAAAAAAATAAATACAACAAAATAAATACAAAAAAAATTTAAAAATTTAAATTTTGCAGAAATAAAAAATAAAAATAAATACAAAAAAATTAAAAAATTAAAAAAAAATTAAATATTAAAAAAAATGTAAAAAAAATTTAAAAAATAAAAAATAAAAAATAAAAACCAAAAAAATAGAAATAAAAAAATTTAAAAAGTTTAAAAAATTAATAAAAAAAAATAAAATTGTTCCATAACATCCGAAAAATTAAAACTGCTCATTATTGCTATCAGATTATTCGTACACACAATTACATAAATTATAAAAGTTTTCAAAATATGAGAAGTGGTTGTTTTATATAGGTGTGAGAAAGAGTGAGTGAATGTAGGAAAGAGTGGTATTTTTTTTAAAGTGTGGGAAGGAGTGGGAAGAGGGAGGAAGAAGTGGGTGAGTGTGGAGTGGGTGAATTTCCCAACGAAAAGAACAAGGCCTAACTTTACTCAAATTTTACACCCTATGATTATAGTATATTATAATACGTGATGTATCTTGGAATCAGCCTCTCTATGGGTAAAAATACCGGTAGAGGTAAAGTTGCCTACAGTTGGATCTCCTTAGATCCTGCAAAAGCGAAACCCACACTGAAAAGTGGTGTTGTTGTTGTTATATATTATAATACGTGATCTTTGGACAGATATGATGCGAGAACATATATACGAGCACTGTTACATATTCCCTTCATTCAATTGGATTCCCTAAGCAACTTGACCATCCAATATTTTCGAAAACCATTTCATTTCCAAGTAGTTTAGGAATGAGTGTTAGGATTTAGGTTGAGGTATGAGAAGGATAATTTTTTTGCAAAATTGACTTTTATATATATATATATATATATATATATATATATATATATATATATATATATATATATATATATATATATATATATATATAGTTTACGAATTCTGTGTTGGGTCAAATAGGAGAAGAAACATTTTATTGAGTAAAATTCAACCCCTAATCTCTACGTTATTCGTTAATTTAAAAGAGAGAGTACTTACCATTCATTTAAATGTCATTTCCTCTATTAAATCGCACATCCATAACATGGAGGTGACTATCAAACAACTATACACGAAGACTTTAAACAAATGTATTATTTAGCTATTTTCAATCATATATTATTGTAATTTTTGAGCGAGATTGTCCAAGAATAAATAGTTTTTGTGAGGAAGTTGATGTATATGTAACTAGATGTTATTTAATAAGTTATGAGTTAACACACATTGTCAATTTATAAGGTGTTTTTATAAATAATATCGAACCATATAACAATCACAATACAACAATAACAATAGCAACAACTTTCACTATACGTCCCGCTTTCGCAATGTCTGGGAATATTCTGATATAGACAACGTTACCCATACGCATATGATAAACAGTAACAAGATGACTCAAAAATAAAATTGTTGTCTCTGAGATGATGATCCAATTAGCGCACAAGTTGGCTCTAAGATGGGGTGAGTCAGACTAACAAGAAATGTTATACAAATTAGAGGAGAAAAGTGGGTGCTTATCAACAGCCACTACCATCCAATCTGTCCTGGTTCTACTGAGCAAAATTGGATCCTTTGAGAGAAGGGAAGGGTCAAAGTGGTCAGGACTCAATGAGAAGAGGCGATTACGCATATTAAACCTTTTTTAATCATACTTGTCCTTTCATAAATATATAATTAATTATCCAACTAGTTACTCAAAGTAGATCAGGAAAACCAAATTAATTTGTGGTCTCTTCTTAATCAGCTAGAAAAAGTTGTGTATACAGCGGGCCCACTCTTTCTTTTCTCTGAGGCTGGAGCTTCCTAAATATTGCTTACGTAAGCAAGAATCCTTTTTTGCACTAAAAGCTTCGAAGCAACACACGCAGTTTCCCACTTTATATGTGCGCTTACGTCACATAAAACGCCAAAACGATTTAACAAGTTTCTTCTAAAACCGATCCCGGCATTATTCGCTTTTAGAGACACACATAAATACAAATAAATAAACCATTAAAATGAGAAGCTCTTAAAAAAAAGAAAAAGAAAAAGGAAGAGCTAAATAAATTTGGGTTGGTCTCCTCCTAAGGGTTTTCCTGCTTTGGATTTTAACCGCTTACAATACTTTATTATTGAGTATTGCACACGTCATAAAGATTTTCGTTTGACTAATCGACATTAAAGTGTACTCATTTTTCGTGGAACGCACAACTCACTAGTCGTGTTTCAATCACTCAAGAAAGTTACGTCTAACTCGATCTTAATTAAAAAGCATGAACTTACAATAATGTAACATAATTACCAGAGTATGATTAATGTTCACCTGATATTCAACACAATTACAAGAGTATGATCAACTAGCCGTTGCATAAATCTTATGTTGATCTTGTTCAATGTACACTGATTGTTGGAGGTTTCTTTCCGAAAAAGACGAATGATCTCTTACCTTATAGACCAGTATATGTCTCCATGCATTCTTCTGAGATATGTACTTGGTATTAGCCGCTGTTCTCTTTCATTCTTCTGAGATATGTACTTGGTATTAGTAATTATTATTATTATTATTATTATTATTATTATTATTATTATTATTATTGGGAGAAATTGTAAACCATAACTCAAAAAGTAGAAACAATGGGTGACACATTCTCCCCTCAAAAATTTCGAATTAATCTGGGAACTCTCACATGCTTTTGAAGTATTTTGAGCCCTTTATGTTTGTATGAAATAGTTATAAACTTTCAAATTGTTATTCTGGTCGTGTTTGTCAACAGCGTTTTGAGTAATGTCTAATATTTTGACTAAGGCCTTTTTCGGCAAAATTAATTGTTTAACGGATAACAGTTTAGGTAGCGGATAATTGTTTAGATAGCTGATAGTGTTTCTAATTTAGCTGATAGTGTTTCTAATTTAGCTGTTTAGATGAGCGGTTGAAATAAATTTGTTCGGTAATTTAGATGTTAGGTTAACTGATTAATGTAAATTGATGTACATGAATATAGATTATAAAATTTCCAAATGATATTTCTTGGCAAAAAAAATATGAAACGATACTTCTAAATGTAAAAAACTAATACTGTTAGCTTTTCGTAAACGCAGCTTAAAACGCGAAATGTTACTTGAAATACTAGTCAAAATACTAGGTTACCAAACACTAAAAATTAACTGATTAGTGTATCGGTTTGGTCAAAACACTAAACGTTGCTCAAAATGCTACTGCCGAATACGGCCTAAGTCAATACACTAACAGGTCAATTTTTTTTGTGTTTGATAACTTAGCCCCTGTTCCGCAAAATTAGCAGCTTAGGTAACGGATAGTTGTTTAGATAGCTGATAGCGTTTCTAATTTAACTGTTAGAAGATACCTGTTTAGATGAGCTGTTGGAATAAATGTGTTCTATAAATTAAGCTGTTGGGTTAGCTGATTAATGTAAATTGACTTAAAATGATATAGATAATATCCAAATATAAAATTTCCAAATGATATTTTTTGGCCAAAAAATATGAAACGCTAATTCTAAATGCCAAAAAAACTAGTACTATTAGCTTTTCAAAAATATTGCTTAAAACACTAAACGCTACATGAAATGTTAGTCGAAACACTAGGTCACCGAACACTAAAATTGATTGATTTGTGTATTGATCTGGTCAAATTACTAAACACAACTAAAAACGCTATTGCCGAATATGACCTTAGTATTTGAACTAACATAAGTAACGTTTAATGTTTCAAGTAGCATTTCTGAAAAACTATAATATTAGTTTTTGACATTCAAAAATAGTGTTTCATATTTTTTGGCCAAAAAATACCGTTTGAAAATTTTTTCTTTAGAAATTATCTATATCCTTTTATGTTAATTTACATTGATCATCTAACCCAATGTAACTAAATTTACTGAATACATTTGCCTCCATCGCTAATTTAAGCAGCTATTCGCGAACAATTAAATTAGAATCGCCATTCATTTATTGATTAACAAAGCTCCCCCTTTGTTTATTGGTGATTCTTATGATGGGGAAGCCACCAAAGCTTATATCATGTTTTGGGAAGTACATACTTCCAACAGCCATTTACGTGAAAGGTAATAGTAAAATCACCCCATATAACAAATACATGCTGAAAACAATATATTTTGTCCTCGATTGTTATGTTTACAAGATCGAGGCTGAGGGAGACCGGTAGAGAGAAATCAGGGTTTTGCAAGAGATCAGGGCTTTGATACAGCATGGAGTTATTTGGATGAAACGGCTCACCCAATTACATGCTTCAAAAATATACATAAAATTACATAATTGCCTTTAGTCCTGTATTATGACTCAAAACCAAAAAGAAAAAGGTCTGATACTCCCGTACCAACTTCAACAAGCAACGTGCATGGGGGAACCATCTCCATTGGTTGCTTGGGTTATGGTGATCTAGGGTAATCTACAAGTGAATGCTTAAATACAAAAAAAATGTGCTTAATTTTGTGGCTCAAGATTAGATTAATAAACTTGTTCAAAAAGGATAATTAAAGAACAACAGAAAAATATATAAATGGATTTGCAACAAGTTGCTATCGATGGATCATTTTAATTTTTACCTTTTATGGAGGTAGTTGATACGCTGGAAAGAAGGAAGACTGAAGAGTCGTATTAGTCAGCACGCAATTCACGCACAGATGTATATTTTTTTTTCCCAAAAAAAAAGAACCTCCTTTTTTCAAACTAAGCATGCAATTCAATGGTCCTCGTTTTCTATTAGTCAGCAATTGGTATATAACAAAGTTAGAGTATTTATTCTGCAAGTTGCAACAATTGCACCGACAAAATTAATGTAAAAACGAGTAAAGAGAAATTTTGCGAACGGGGAATTTCCAGTCATATAGTAAAAGATTAAAGTCCTGTTTGGCAAACAGCTATTAGCTGTTAGCTGTTTGCATTAGCTGTTAGTTGTTTGAGTTAGCTGTTTGTATTAGTTGTTTGAATTAGTTGTTTGTTGAAAAACTGTTTGATAAAATTAGCTATTTCTGATAAAGTTGTGACACAAAAAGTTAATTCTTCAAAAAGATCTTCTGAAAAGCTCATTGAATTAGCCTTTTCAAATTAATTTTTTGGACCCAAAAAGCTCTTTCATCAAACATCCAGATTAACTTTTTTATTTTATCAAACAGCTAATTTTGATAAATAAAAAAAAGCTCTTTTTGACCAAAAAGCTATTCAAAAAGTTGATTGCCAAACACCCCCTAAAACTGTTATGCTCTTGGCTGATATATGATCTAAAAAAGTTACACTTTCTTTTGAATTGATTGCTTGATATTTTTTTTTATTATTTTTTTTTGTTGCTTGATATGATATCAAGGAATATGTGAACCACAAAATGCGGCCACAAAGACAAGGTGTGCGTTGGCTCTTGAGGGTGATATGATGAGTCCATTGTTTTGGGGTTAAACTTGATTATGTTGGTTAATAGTTAGGGTTTTTCAGTCAATAATTTGTCTTGTCATAGTTTAGGTTTAGAAGGAAATTGAAGTTTTATTCTTAACGAGTAAAATATATGGCCAGTTAGACTTTCCCCCAGGATTCAAGTCCTGATTCCATGTCATTCCAATTTCCCTCACCAAACAAGACTTTAAGTATTCTATTTCATTGAAACCCAAGCTCGAATTTGAGCTGTGCCATGGTTTGTAAAATGGAAGAAAGTAGCAAGCTCAAATTTAAGTTTTGAGATGTGCATAATTTGCCAAATGAAAGAAAGTAGTGATTGAAACTTAATGCATACTTTAAGTTATTAATTAGTGGGCTCTCATGCAAGTAGGTTTGACCATGTATAGTAGTCATCATAGACAAATGTAAACAAAAATTCAAACAATTAGTTGAAAAACTCATACTAATGTAGCTAGATAAATATCATTTATATCGATGAGATATTAACCAAGTAGCTAAGATTAAGGTCCTAAACACATTAAGTTTCAGGTTCGATTCCCTCGCTTCTATTGTATTGTACTGCCTTCGTGGTCCAATTGAACAAAAAAAAAAAAAAATCATTTACACTCGAAGCATGTGTGCTTTATATATGGGTTCTTTCGATCTGCATAATTAATATAGAAAAAACTCCAATACCATGTCAAAGAATTAATTAACCGGAAAGTTAGATTGATGGGTGAGAGGTAGAGAAAAGCTCTAATAATCTTAACAGGAATTTGCTAATAAAAGCCAACTTCCGTGTTATGATCATATATCCATCAGTTTAAACTCTTACTAGAGTATTTCTTTTAAGAGCTACTGCTGTTATTTTATTTTATTTTTGTTGGTTCAAATGAGTCACCCAGGCAGTACAATACAATGGGGGATGGGGAATCGAACCTGAGGGCTAATGTATTCAGGACCTTAATCTTAACCACTTAACTATTTATAAAATCTAATCGGTAACTACATCTGTTATTTGGTTACAAGTGTTCATGAGCTAAAACCAATTAGTTAGTAGGTGGCTGACTTTCTGAACATCAGCTGGGCAGATTAAATCTCAAAGGCACTGTGTATAGCCGTGCATGGCCTGCACATGAACTCTTATCTCATCTTAAAAAGTAGAGTATGATAAGCTCAAACTGTACTCTAATTAAGCTAAAATCTAAATTAAACTGATATAATTTTAATGCTTATTCTAGTTTGTGATCTGGTTGGCCGTCTAGCAAGCCAAACGATGGACATCAGAACTACTTGTATATGATTCATCCTTCCATTTGCTGTCACTTTTCAAGCAGATCTGAGCCATTTTTTAAAACTTGATATAACAACGGATTAAAACTAAATGTTTTCATTAAGTTATCATCTTTTTCAGTCATAGAATAAATAGCTTATAATTTATATCTAGGATCAAATTGTAGCAGATTCATAATTATTCTTCATTCAAAAGAAAATTTCCCAAAGGTATAACTGATCGTCTTTGGTAATTCAATTCCAGACCTTGGAACTTACGCAAAGTAGATAAAGTAGATTCGATGTGATTGCCCTGCCTCGGAGGCTCGGAGCCATAGAAAAGTAATTCCAAATGAAAGAAATAGAAGCTATTTTTATGATAGATTATATCAATCCCCTAGATTTAGGCCGGTAAGTGCATGAAATATGCTCATGCAACTAATAACAAGCTTCAAGATCATCAATTATCATGCACACAAAAGTGGAAGGAAATTAAAGTGGACAAGTTTTGATTAAAATTATATATATATGATACACAGGTGAAAGCGGCCCACGTAAATTCTCAATATTAAGATCCATATCTATTGAAACTCTGAAGGGTCATATGTAAATGTAGCTCCCTTCGAAAAGTAACAATTAATGAATGAATTAGTAGCCAAAGCAAAGATTCTGAGACACTCCATTAGCAACATTAATTTTTTTTTTCTTAATGCCATAATAATTAATGATAAAAGAGAGATTAAGACGTGTTATTTTGATGAACTTTTGAGGTTTCAATTTTGATGTGGCCAATAGTTTAAGCAAGTAGTTTTTGGTGCTTTTTTTTTTTTTTTTTAAGGCTCATTCATTGGCTGAACAAGTCTAGTCCCCCATTTGACACTTTTTATGGAGTGTGTTTTCTAGATTATGAATCCAACTCATATTTCAAAAAGAAGCCGTCTTCTTCTTTTTAATTTTCCTTATAACTATATATATATCCAATGTTCAAGAAGCTAAGGCAACGATTAATTAATAATTATATTTGAAGGTTTAAAAAATGAGTATCAAGCAATCAGCATTCTTAATTTTTTTTTTTTAATAATGGTACACTGGGCCTTCATTAGACCCCCTATTCAGGATTAGGTTGAATGGAGCTGATAAATCTAAGGAGACGGAGTAAATGGGTCAGAGCCAGAACAACTCATTCAGATTCAAGCCTGATGAGATGAAAGCACGTCCCTGAATTACCACATGCCCTCTCTTAGGTCGGGACTTGGGATCTCCAAAAGGGAAGGTGCCTCAAATAGTACTCAACAATAGAGCTGGCAAAAAAATCTGTACCCGCCTAAAACCCGCAAAATCCGTCCCAATGAGTATGGGTATGGGTGGGAAAAATTGAAAAACAATGGGTATGAGGCGGGTATTGCTAAAATGGGTATGGGTATGGGTATGGGTATGGGTATGGGTATGAGTATGGCTTGTACCTGCCCCATACCCGTTTTATTAATACCCGTCTCGTACCCATCTCATACCCGCCCCATATAAAACCCATACCCGTTTGTTTAAAGTTCTAATTTGTTACTTGTAATTGAATATTTTGCTAGTTGCTTTGAGTTATATGATATTCCAAACTTCAGCAGAATATTTTGTTTCAAACTGTAATTGTCAAGTGCTAATTTATTGTTTTGATTGACAAATTTTTAGTTTTATTTGATGTGATATGATATGTCGTCGGAAGCTTAGTGTTAATGTGACATATTGAGTATTTGATGTAGAAATTGGGTACAAAATGGGTTTAATTCTTTTTTGTCTATATGTATCCGAATAAAACCCGCATACCCGCTATACCCAATGGGTATGAGTATGGGTATAACTTGACAATACCCAATGGGTATGGGTATGAATATGGGTATTAATTTTAAAAATGGGTATGGGTGAGGGTACGGCTAAACCCGTCCCGTACCCGCCCCATTGCCACCCCTACTCAACAATCTATATCTACAAGTATGCCATAATATCTTTTTGAATTTGTATTTGATTACTGGGTATATTCTATTAGTGTGAAGTGAAACACATACAAGACAATTGTATCAATTTTTATGCACTTAGGAAATATTAGGTTTTCAATTAAAAATGACTCAGGAAATGTTTTGGTATGGAAAAATCACTATTTTGGCAGATTCTATGAGAAATACAGAATCATGAAATTATAGATTTTTCAATGTCTGGTCAGCGTGTAAAAAGAATCCCTCATATTGGCCAGCCAATGTATATATCATACTCTTGGAAGCACATACTCTTAAGGGCCGCATTAGTAAATATATATTAAAAAATTAATATATGATAAATATATGCGTAAAAAATATTTACACGTGAACAATGAGAACATAGATTCTTGGAAGCGCATAAGAATTCACCAGATTGCGTACATACGGAATAAAATACATAATACAATATGTCTATACCTTTTCTTTGTCCATTACAGTCGTCAAATGCTTAAGGCTCAGTTTGGACCTTGAAAAATTTGGTGGAAAGAAAAAAAATTAGAAAAGTTACTTTTTTTCTTGTATTTGATTTAGAGAAAATCACAAAGAAAAAAATATGATGGAAAGTTAGGTGGAAAAATTGTTAGAAACAAGTGATAAAATTTCCCCCATAAAATTGTCAGGAAAGTTTTGAGTAAACTTCCCAACCTCCTTCAACATCACATTGCTTAAATGACATCAACACGATTCAAGCAACTTATCAACATTCAAATTTCTCCTCTAAATTTTTATATTTTTTCCTCAATCCAAACAAGAGCTTTCCTTATTTTTTTTTCCTTTAATTTTTTTTTCTTTTTAACTTTTCTTTCCACCAAATTTTCTAAAAATAAAACAAAGCCTAAAAATAAAAATAGTCACTTGTGTTGAATCATCTTCGTTAACTTTGACACCGAAGCCGTCTTTTGCTTTAATTTGTAGGCACTAATGATGATGACGACGAAAAACATCTGCTTGATGGAGAAATTTATGCAGAATTTAATATCTAGTGGACACCCACCAACATGAACAACTCGATTCGTCAATGACACATTTGAAATGCACCGGCACCTCATAGTGAGAAGTACGTGAACTTTAATCAAGTGGCTCTAATATAAATGTCAGTTAGTTTAACTGATAAAATTTTAAAAAATTGTTACAAGAGATTTAAGTCTGAAGCCTGCTTATACTATGGGCCTGTTATATTTCGCGTTTTAGATAGATAGATAGATACAAGGAGATGTAAAGAGCTGTAAGGAGCTGTAAGGAGATGTAAGGAGCTGTAAGGAGATGTAAGGAGATGTAAGAAGCTGTAAGAAGATGTAAGAAGCTGTAAGGAGATGCAAGAAGATGTAAGAAGCTGTAAGGATAAATATAATGAGTTGTTGAATTGTAAAAAAGTTGTATAGTATAATTTGTTTTAGTTGAAAAATAATAATATTAAAATAATATACTTAAGAAGCTGTATTTTGTATTTTTATTTTGTTATTATTATTATTATTATTATTATTATTATTATTATTATTATTATT
>JACYFF010019584.1:107791932-107807464 GCA_017589665.1 Selenicereus undatus | reverse complement strand
TTATTATTATTATTATTATTATTATTATTATTATTATTATTATTATTTATTTTTATTTTTTACTTTTTTTATTTCTTGTATTTTTTGTAATTTTGTAATTTTGTAATTTTTGTTATTTTATTGTTTTATTTTTTATTTCTTTATTTTTATTTTTTTTACTTTTATCATTTTTTTTATTTTTTATTTTAAATTTTTTTTTTTGGTTATTTTTTAATTTTGTATTTTATAATTTTGTAATTTTCAATTTTTAATTTTATTTCTTATTTTTTATTTTTAAAATTTTTAATTCATAAGTTTTTAATTTTTAATTTTTTAATTTTTAATATTAAATTTTAATTTTAATTTTTTATTAAAAAATAAAAAATAAAAACATAAAAAATTAAAAATGAAAAATAAAAAATAAAAAATAAAACTAAAAATTTTAAAAAATTTGAAAAATTTTAAAATTAAAAATTAAAAATTAAAAAATATAAAATTAAAAAATTGAAAATTAAAAACTAAAAAAAAATTTGAAAAAATAAAAAAAATAAAAAATAAAAAATAAAAAGTAAAAGAATAAACAAAAAAAATAAAAAAGAAAAAAGAAAAAATTACAAAATAAAAGTTTAAAAATTTTAAAAATTTTAAAAATTAAAAAAAATTTAAAAATTTAAAAATTTAAAAATAAAAAATGAAAAATGAAAAATGAAAAATAAAATAAAAAATAAAATAAAATAAAAAATTACAAAAAAAATACCAAAAAAATACAAAATAAATAAAATGAAGATATAAGGAGATGTAAGAAGATGTAAGGAAATGTAAGGAGATGTAAGAAGATGTAAGAAGATGTAAGGAGATGTAAGGAGATGTAAGAAGCTGTAAGGAGATGTAAGAAGCTGTAAGGAGATGTAAGCTCTTAGCTAAATCCTAAAAAATGCGAAATGGGACAGGGCCTATATCTATACACTTCCTTCGCATCAAAAAAGCTCATTAGGTCTAATTTTAGTGGATATTTAAGCACAGATGCCATAACTGGTAACATCTCGCAGGAATCAGGAAGGCATTGAAATGACACGTACTACACAACTCGAGATGTTCCATACTTGCCTGTCTAACAGGCCACAAGAATATCAGTAATTACACTCCATAAATGTGTAATCTTACATGTATTTTCGACTAATTAGAGCTGCACTGCACTGCACTTATCTAATCATTAAAAAGGCTAAGCCAGGCGCAGAACACAGTTGAAGAGATGCACTCACAACTTGAGAAATGATCGTAAAGTCTCATGGGAAAAATTTTGGGCGGCTTTCTGCCTCAAGTATTCCCGCCAGGAATGCCACAAACACAAAGAACATAAGGATTCCGAGAACACCTGTTCTCACCATCTGATCAAAATTATATTGAGTATCAACCTCAGACATCAGAGAATCAAGACCAGGATTTTCACTACCGAGGAGATCTGTGATCAGTTGGGAATCAGTTGCTGCTTCGGTATATTGCACCAGGCAAGTATTGTCTGAACTGATGCTGGAACATATTGCACATATGCAGTCACCGCCAAGACATGCAGGAAGCTTCTGGCAGAACTCAGAAAGAACCTCCAGGTACTTTTCCCCAAGAAATTTCAACTTCTGTCGAGTGCGAGGCTTTAGAACCTGAAAGATTAAATTCCATGTTAAGGTGTTTAGCCTATCACCAGAAAGCAAAGCAAAACAAAAGAGAAGTTGGCCATAGCAGTCCCCATTGAAGCAAGGAGCTCACTTTCATTAAAGTTTGTGCCATCACTCGAACTACAGGAGGAAGCCGTATTACAAACAAACCACCAAGACAGTTAGGGAAGTGCTCTTGGAAAAGAACAGAGCATGATCTTATCATCTGCATTGGAAGTCTGAATGGAGATAGACCTTCACAATCTACCAAAACCATGATTTGAGGATTTTCACGATCAGCCAGGTACAGGGTGCCGTGCTCCATCTGGGAAACTGCATCAGTGGTCAATATCACCATATCATACTACAAAAATAATTCATAGAAATATGACAGAAAGAGATCTCCTATCACCAGCAAACTTAAAATTCAGTACAAGGAAGAAGGCCAAATGCAATTCTACATGAAAAAAGTGGGTGCTTTACAGAATAGAAATGGTAGATAAACACGCATTATGTTCCAAAAGTGAATTAGAATAGCTCATCGGAGGACTTCACTATCATTTTGTCTGCCTCAACAGCAATTGATCTGGCACTGATGAAGTCCGGCTCCTTTCAGAGGACGATTTGAAACACTTTTCACCATAAGTTGAACAAACAGACTACCTTAACAGATTGGGAAGACTTGCTTTGAAAATGTTTTATCATGAGGAAATCTGAATTCTCCATCCCCGGGGGGGGGGGGGGGAAGTATTAATTGAAAGCAATGAAGGCATACCAATAGCCTGGAAGAATCTTGGTCTATCACGATTTGGCAGACTGGTACAAGCTAACCCAAGACGTACTATCAGGCAAGGCCTCTGTCTCACATCAAAGCCATGCCAGAAGACCACATTTGACCACATCTTTAATTCCTTTTCCGAAAGAATATTGAATGTCTCTCTCCACCGAATAGTCTTCTTAACTGATGAAAGAAGGCATGAGAAGTTGCCATCTGCAGCACTATAGAACCTACGAAGCTCATTCTTATTAATCCTGCAGAATCATAAGACCACCATTTATTAGTCCACTCTTTTTTCTTTCTCGGATATTGTTTACAGGCTTCTTTCTTTTTTCTTTTTCAATTAGAAATATGCACCATTATCCAAGAGAATCATAATTTTCCTTTTCATTTTATTATACTATAAACATTTTTCATCTATTACTGAAGTTCAATTCAACAAGCCAACAGATCACCTTTCAGGTAAGCTGATCCCTTGCTTCCCCAGTTCTTCATATACTTTAAGTAACCAATCCTCTGACGATGAGCAATTAGGGTCATCAATATTCCTGCAGCAGTAGTAGCAACAAAATGTAAATAAGGATGACTCTGGAAAATGGAGATGTCAGCAAAGTAAGATGATCTAAAACCATCGCAACAGAGCACTGGGGGTAGGGAAACAAACAATAGAGACATGTTTCTTGTTAACCTTTCATCAACACAAAGCTGAACAGAGGATGACTCTTCATCCAAGTTTGTGGATGTTTGAGAAATATTATGATCATCTGAAGGGCTTCCCTTCCCCGATTTGTCTGTGAAAGCTGTTGCTATAGAGAGGACTAATAATGGTCGTGACAACATCTAGGGAAATAAATAAAGGAATAATGTAAGGAAAGAAGAAAGGCAGAAAAAACTACATAAAAGCTATAAATGTACAGCTATACTTGAAAATTAGGTATTTTCCATCTCTGTAGATATGGACATTAGTTTTTTGAATTGCAGTGCTGCATACCTGCATGCCCTGCACCAAGCCCTTGAAGGGTGCCCATCTCCGGACCCACTTCAAGGGTGGATAACATAGCATTTGAAAAGCTTGAAGGCTACGCCATGCAACTGGACACTTAGCTTGTGAAACCCTCCTGGTAGTCTCCAGTGCAGCAACTTTAAGTAAAAACAATGCTACATTACCTGCAACTCCCTTAACCATGTGATCTCTAGAAGCAAGACGACTAAGAGACTCCTCTGAGAAAGCCTTCGGTGCAGAAGCAACTTCAGATGCAATTTTCTGAGAGGTGACATGGGTCATTTTTGAATTCCTTTCCATATGAGAGCAACCTAGCGACCCGAAATTTCCAAGTCACAAGTACCAATGCTCTAGTCGCCAATTTATTACTTCCCCCCTCACTCTTAAAAAGTTATAGCATCCAATTTGCTCATACTACAAAGAAGACAAGAAGAACATAATTATCTCGCCTATCATTACAGCTTAGCTTCCAGCAGTTACATGTCAGGTGGGTATGAATGCCATCCGGGGAATAAAATAAACTGAAACAGCACTGTCAATACGAGCAGAACAATTTGAAATTTGGAGTCTATATACTGTCTACAATGAAGTTATCCATGTTTGAGCTTATGCAACTTTCAGACTCTGAAAAATTACCCATCTACATGCCCAACCCAATCTCAAGAAGGATAAGCAAATGGGGGAAGAACACTTTCTTTTTAATTCAAAATGTTCGAAACTGAACATGAAATCCATCTGCAAGTCATGCCTTCTTGTTTCAAAATAACTGTCACTCTCTTTACTTTGGCCATTGGACACCACTGTCCACTAGCCTACCAATGTGACAGTTTTACTACACCTCGTCATGCATACATAGCTCTAGAAAGGTTTTCTCTTTAAAAAGGCATACTATTCGAATGACCATAATTTTTTGAGATAACTTTTTTTTCTTTTTTTTCCCCTCCTCTGTGTGCCGTTGTCATGCGGAAGATAGTGTGCTCAAATGCAAAGTCTTTATGGTTCTCACTGAAAACTTAAAAACAAAGACTAAGAAATTTGACAAACTGCTATAATGCTATTCCATAATGATAACATAGGTCACTGCATGTGCACGAATGAGCCAAGTGCAATCTTGCTAATATGTGAAGTTATAAAGAGCAGGCATTTTATGCTGCCTTAGTGGCTTTCTTTTCTCCTCCAAACATACCATTGAATGATTGAATAACCGCATAAAGTAATGCATTTGTGAGATTGATGAGCTACACTTCATTCTAGAGAGGTACTCTTTTCTAAGCAGTAGGCAGGATCCGCAATATGTGGTGGTGGTGTTGTACGCCTACAGTGGCACCCAAGAATGGAAGCAACTGATTATGGGAACTACCCGATCACAATGCCTAGGGCTATTAGGCGCTGTAATTCCTACGCTTAGGCTTTGACTGGGAATGGAAGAAATTTGGAACCAAAGCCCAAAAGCATTTCCCAACCATTCAAAATACAAGATAGTCCGCCTGCTTCAAATTTCCAATCATACCTCTATATGCAAATTGCCTTATCACCTCCAACCTCCAAACAATCAGCAATCAACACTTAGGGATCATGGTAAACTTAAGACCAACCTCCCCCCCGCCTCCTTTTACTGCATATAGAAGACATTGTAAGAAAATGCTCCCATGCTTCAATGGTGAGTTTCGCACTACCTTCTGCATAAAACCCCAGGATCACTTAACTTTGGTCCAAAACTCGACCCTTCGGACAAAATTCGCATAAGGTCTGGCCGTCATTATAATCTATAAATAAACTCATATCACAGAAACCCTAAGCAAGTAGATCATAATCGCTGAAATCACAAATTTCCTAAAATTTCTCAATCATGAATCACTCCAACGGCAGCCACGACAATCGCATCAAAGCCACAAATGATCACCACCAGATTACCATAAAATACAACAAGATTCACGAATTAAACAAAGAGCATCACAAACAATTGAATTCACAGAGATTGATTCGTACTGAAACTAAATTAAGAGCAACATGTAACTAACCTGAAAGCAGGTTCAAATCCAGGGCGATGCGATCGAAGTATCGAGCATCAGAGGGTAAGAGAGAGAAAGAGAGAGCGAATTGATGGAATGTAGATTGAATGCTGTTAGATCAAATGATCGTCCGGTAAGGGCAGGTGAGAAGCATTGGAGAGGAGAGAGAGAGAGTATTTCTCAACGGCGGAATGAATAATGCGGGAAAGGGCAAAAGGGGCCCGGCACGTGAAATTGAGGCATTGGGTTAGTAAATTCAACTGAGTTCAAAGCGTGTCGTTTTAGTGGCTGGGTCTGGCACCGAAAGGTTTCTGTTTCTTGTCCATGTCTTACGTTCTGTTGGTTTCTCCGTTCTTTCCTCGGTCATATCGAACACTCCTGACGCTCGATTCGTGTTTTTATTGGCCTCCCCCCCCCCCCCCACCCCCTCTTACACGTTACACGTATTTTGACGATCCAATCAATGACATTCTTTTTGGGTTTGAAGTTGGTGACTAAAGATTCCGTGATATATTCTCGACTAGTAAAAATTAAGAGTTATAGTTGTCTTACTTGCTTCTAATTCGTTCTAACCCTCTAAATCAGAGCACTGAACCTCAATGAGATTGAATATCGAGTTACAGTGAATATTTCAACCCTTTGATCTGACATCTAACTGTGTTTAAAAAAGCATGTCCGGTCTCACAAAAGCCAAAACCCACCATGTTGCGCCTTGGAATAGGTTAGGCTTAGCCAATTCTTAAAGCACGCGCTTTGTTGGACTTTTCTCAGCTTCAAACCGAGGCACAAAACCTACAAGGCCCATGCTTTATAGATCATAACAGATCATTTGGGGGGGAAAAAAACCTTTAAGGAGTCTCGACCCCTCTTTTTCTTTGTGGAAGACTTTCAATGAAGCTGCTACAAAGCATATCGCTGCCACTGAACTTAATTTTGGAGTTGGAAACTTTAACCCTGTTGACAGCAATCCAGTAAGTGCGTTGTTCGCCTATCTTCTTTTAGACTTTCTTCTTCATCTTCCTCTTCCTCTGTTATTCGACAGTCATGGAAGGTTTTTCTTTGTTCCTTTTTTTTTTTAACTTCAAGGAAGTCGAAAATGGTGCATCTTACGGTGGTACAATGGTACCGAACCCTTGTTTTTTTTTTCTTTTGTGCTTCTTAATCTTTCTCCCTTTCTTTTATCTCTCTCGGACTCTCTCTCTCTCTCTCTCTCTCTCTCTCTCTTTCTCTTCTCGGCAAGCTGGCAGCATGTGTTATGTTTTTGGGGTTCAATTTATAGTAATTTAATTGAGCTATGTTTAATTGATTTTCCTTTTTTTTTTCTAGTAGTTGGTGAAAATCACTTATTTGATGCCATTATCTAACTTTTTGAAGAAATGTGGTTTTGGAATGATTTTCAGGCGTTTTTTTAGTAAAAGTGTCATTGCGTCTAAAAGCCCTGCACCTTCGTCTCGGAGCCCGTGGCCCCAAGAGCCTTTGTGCTTTTTTGCGCTTCAGGCTTTTTTAATCTAAGCCCTCTAATTTACCATTAAAAAATTGACAGATATTAATATTTTGTCAATTTTGAGATATTTCAAAAGAAAACCCCTATAATATACATTATTAGTTGCATTTTACCTCTCAACTCTTTGCGCGTCTCTTAACCCCCCATGTCACTTCAAGCTGTTGCTCGAATTAGATGTTTACTTGCGTTTTTCCTTTCTCCCTGTTGTCATTGGTATGGATTTCAATAGACTAGTGCAAATCACGGCCCCCTTATTGCGCTATCCTCTCTTTATATACATTGTTGCTTGCATTTTGTCTCTCAAGTCCTTGCCTATCACAAGTTTTTGCTCGAATTAGAGGTTAGTAGTCAACAAGATAATGTTCAGATGTCTCCTTATGTTTTGAAGTTTTCCTCCCTCCCTCGTCTCATTGATACGGATTTCATTAAACCAGTTCAACACACCAACCCATATTGCGTCATCTTCTATAGGTCACAATGCAATATAACGTAATCAACAACATAAATTTTGTCAATATTCATCCATGAATTGCACTAAATTGTAACATTTGTTTTTCCTTTTTAATAGGAATAGTTAATGGTACCCTTACATGACCCAATACTGAGCCAGAGAATCAAGCAAGAATTGGTACAATTTAACAGAGAGGAGAACATGGACAATGAATCGAACCCAGCCCTTTAGAGGCATGACTCCTAACCTATGGTCCTACAGGAAACAAGACCGCACCGTTGCCCATAGGAAGCCTACAAATACCTCACAAAGGAGGAAATTGGACCCCTTAAAGATTTTATCTTGGGTGACAGGGGTCGACACCCTCAAGCTAAGCCCTTTTCAGAGCTAGGCACATTCAGAAAGCACACGACACCATTTGATTACAAAGGCCCGCCCACCCATGCTAGGTGGCCGCTAAAGGTGACCGAGATACCTCATTAGTCATTACTCATCTCCGATGAGAGGCCAGCGATAATAAAAATGACAAATAGACCAAGAACGAGTCACTGAAAAAATAACTGCACTAAGTTTCTAAATACATGGAACAGACTAGATAGAGAATCAATCCCCCACCGATGCTACTGGTCACAGCATCAAACTGTGGACTGCCACTACACATAGAACAGAAAGAATAAAAGTACCAAAAAATTTAAAAAAATAAGTTGATTTCTCAGAGTCCCAGTGGAATCATAACATTTCTTGAGATCGCCTCACACAACGGCTGACCCTCTTCCTGAATTGATCCCTGCTCTCCCTCCATTCTTTCTGCAAGACACAATAACAAGACCGCATTTAGTTTGTTGTTGCAAGCTTTGCATAATTTGCATCTACACCATATGACAAATAGCAGCAGAACTCATTGACTAACAAATAACAATGACAACCGCCGCCACCAAGCATTGATCATACCAAAGAAGGTCTTGCAAGATCTAGAAGTAGGCAACCTCACCCATAAATTGAGAGGTTGTTTCCAAGATATCAAAATGTATTAAGGAAAAAAAGAGTTTCAAAGAAACCAGAAAAACGCAAAGCAGGAAGCTCATGTCCCAAAGAGAGATTAAACAATAGCATTGGATATGTGAAGGAACACATTCTCCGTCATAATGATGAACACATAATGATCGCCAAATGTTGGTGCAAATCAAAACTCATAAGAAGTAGCCAGAAACAGAAATCCCAACAAATAGTAGTGCTCACCGCAGCTTCAACATTTGCAGGAGATTCATCGTTAGGACTGGAGAGCATTGATATTATACTTAGAACTATACTCTCAACCTGTCAGAGAAGAATGATGTCGCATCAGCACAAACAGAAACAGAAGAATGATCTAGAACTATACTCTCAACCTGTCAAACTCAGGGGTATTATTTTGCTTACATTAGGCTAGCATAAACAATAGCAATGTACCGAACAAAAATTCAAAACCATGATGCGAGGACATAGGGATGACAATCACAGAAGCTTCTCCAACTTCAACAATGGTGACTTACAATAAGCTGCTTATGTACAATTACAATAAGCAACTATCATTTCTGATGCAGGATAAGAGTAAAGAATTGGTTAACTAATATTAGGAAACCTAAATAATAAGATATAAGCTAGAAAAGGATAAAAATATATAACCTAATATTATCTTAATACACTAGGAAACTAAATCTTAATAAAATATCACTAAATATCCTTATTTTGACCATCCTAAAATACGCTTAAAAATAACCTAGGAAAATTATAAAAAAATACAAAAGATCTTCAATATCAAAATATTGTAATTTCCTAAATCTTTTTACCCATTCTTTACTCTTATCCTGCATCATAGGTTATTTTTTTAGGATGGCCAAAATAAGAATATTTAGTGATATTTTATTAAGATTTAGTTTCCTAGTGTATTAGAATAATATTAGGTTATATATTTTTATTCTTTTCTAGCTTATATCTTATTATTTAGGTTTCCTAATACTAGTTAACTTATTGGTTATATAAACCCCTTTATGTAATTCAAAAAGGCAGATGATGAATAAGAATTGATATTGAATTAAAGTGAAAGTTCTTGAGTGAATTTTTCCGATGTGAGAATTACTCTTAGAGTGTCCTACACCAATTATTCCCCTTTGCAGGAATTGCTCTTTGAGCGTCATACATCAATTTGGTATTAGAGCTATTCGATCTTGGCCTTGCCTCTTGTTTGCTTTTCTTATTCTACCCTATTTCCCTCCGCATCAGATTCTAGTAAAAAAAGAGGCAAAAACCCTATCGCCCAAACCCTAAACGGCACGCAACCCAGCCAACAACCACCACCAAGCCGACCACCCAAATCTACCAATCACCAACCGTTGTCCAACCCCCCATCCACTGCCGTTGCTGCCAATTAGGTTACTTGTCAAAAATTCTTCTCAACAAATGCCTTTTTTGGTCACGTGTTGCTATTTGCTGTTAATGTTAACAAGTTGTTGCACCTATGGCCTGGTGTGAAAAACACCATCGAGCATTATTTGTCATCATCCATAACAAAGAACTCCCTGCTACGAAAAATCTCTTGTATTAAGTTTTCTCCCACTATGGGGAAGTGGAAAAGATTGCTAGATTCCAAACAATGGATGATTTTTATGCTCGGGTGAATTTCTACTCACATAGGGATGCTATTAAAGCCTTTTGCAAGCTTCAAGGTCATCAAATTTACGAAGGTTGTTGTGAGTTAGATCTTTACTTTGCTAGTGAGGTCATATGTAGATGTATGCCTTACATCCCTAGGTATATGTTGGATCACAGACCTCCTAGAGCTCCTTTGATACCCTGGAGAATTCCCATTAATGATTATGGAGTTTCATGTTTAAGGTGTTACAAAAGACCACAGAATTGTTATTTAGATGAGGAACATCCCGCCTACTCTGATGCAAACTATAGACGAGTGTTCATAGAGGACGATAAGGAGAAAATCTTCAAAAAGGAGTCTATCAAAGAAGAAGTCACGCTGACAAAACCCCACCAAGTCTTAGACACCAATGTTTCATGCAATGTGTTGTCCGAAAAAGAAAATCGTCATCTTTCTAGGGTTGACTCTCAATCTTATGTGGATGAGATACTTAACAAGGAATCATCCATTTTAGATCTTACTAATGAAGTTTTTCTAAAGGCAGTTGACAAAGATGATGTCCAAGGGAATGGAGAGGATGTGCAAGCACGGACGGATTTTGGCCGACTGCCAGGAGAGACTAGAGTGATCCAAGAAGCTATTGCAAATGTTGACTTGCGTTTTTGAGAAGATTGAACGTCATTCGATGTTGACATGGTTACTATCATTGGAGAATATTCTGATAAGTGAGATTAAAAAAATCTATATTGAAGTCAAATCAATTTTGATTTCTTCATCTTCAATTCTGCTGCATTTCTAAACTCGATGACGAGTTTTTTTCCACAAGGGGAGAATGATATAGCATAAGAGTAAAGAATGGGTAAAAAGACTTAGAAAATTACAATATTTTGATATTGAAGATCTTTTGTATTTTTTTATAATTTTCGTAGGTTATTTTAAGCATATTTTAGGATGGTCAAAATAAGGATATTTAGTGATATTTTATTAAAATTTAGTTTCTTAGTTTATTAAGATAATATTAGGTTATATATTTTTATCCTTTTCTAGCTTATATTTTATTATTTAGGTTTCCTAATACTAGTTAACCTATTGGTTATATAAACCCCTTTATGTAATTCAAGAAGGCAGATGATGAATAAGAATTGATATTGAATTAAAGTTTTTGAGTGAATTTTCTCGATGTGGGAATTACTCTTCGAGCGCGCTACACCAATTATTCCCTTTTGTAGGAATTGCTCTTTGAGCATCCTACATCAATATCTTGGCATGCATCATTAAAATTGCAGTTAGCTATTAGCAACTAGCCGCCTAGCACTATAATCCTACAAGGCTTATTCATAATAACTGAGATGAATGACTGCTTGGGTAGTAATTTATCAACAGCAAGTTATACTTCAGGTGCATTTGCTTGGAGGAAAAATAGTTTTCCCGGAAGATCACTTTCCATAGAAAATGTTTTTTCGAGGAATACAGCGTTGGCCAGAACAAAAACATCAGTTGCAGGCCTTGTGGCAGGTTTGAGCATTCTTTGAAAAAATGACCTCACTACAGGTACGGATTTCAGAGGTAGTGACGGTTCAGTGAATACTTAGCAACATTAAATAAAATCCATATCAATTATCAAGTGAATGGACAGCACAATGACTAACATAAAATTGGTTTGAAAAAATCTAAGCTTAGAGAGATTAAAAGCTTACCGTATGGACAGGACTCCAACGCTCGCTAGCGAGCTCATACCCATTTGGGTCATCCCCAGGAGGATGAAGGATCGATATGCAAACTTTCCCATCTGAATAAACTGTCATTTCGACACAGAATGCAGGCGTTAGCCCCAGGCCAGAATTTGACAGTATCAACAAAATTACAATCACAAGCACAAGAATTTTGTCTCTAGGAATGACCAACCGTTGGGATGCCAAATCTCTGATGCAAACCTCACAGTTGGCGGACTGTTTGGGTAATCTTTTGGAAACGTCATAATTGCATTGAAAAAACCTCCCTCACTGCAAACGAGAACCATAGATACATGAAAATTACAATCCAACGGCGTCCAGTTTCACACAACTCCTAGAAATTAGAATCAGGATCAATTATCATACGTAAAATCTTGCCAAATTAACTAAGAAACACACGCAATCTTAATCAAAAATTGCAGAATTGAAGCGATAACTGAGGTGGGTTAATTCCTGATTCCAAATCAGCGTGATAAACAAACAAAACTACCGGATTAAACATCAAGATCAACAAGGAAACATAACCCTAAAACCCCAACAAAAACCATTCAATCAAAACTTTTGAAACATGAAGAGGAATCATATACTAAAGCGTATCGGGAGGGCCAATAATGGTGACGCTCCATTCGAACAGATTGCTCTCATCCACCAATCCAGCGGAAAACCCATCTACCGGATTCTTGCAGAGATCTGCCAATCAATCAAGAACCAAAAATTTAACAAATCAACCGTAAGGAAAAAGAACATCAAGAAAAAAGCGAACGAATAATTGAAGTTGGCGAAAGAAAAACACTAATTCTTTTCCCTTTTCTTTTTGGGGAGTATGAATTCGGGGTTTACCTTTAAGCTGCTTCTGAAGAAGTAGAGACGCTTGAGAAGATGAAGCCATCAAAGGGAGAGAGAGAAAGTTCCTCGATTCCGTCCCTCTCTCTCTCTCTCTCTCTCTTCCCCCGCGAGAGAAGGCTTCTATAAAAAATGCAAGTTTGCGACGACGGCAAGCAGAACGTACGAGTCTCGTTTTTATACTTGCGCAATCATTATCAAATTAAAATCAAAATTAATATGAGAAAACGAACCGTGCTGTCACCTTTTACTATAATTTTTTTTTCCCGATTAGTACTACCGTAAAAACTAAGAAAATGCCACAGGCCAAATTTAAAGGCAACTATTAGAATATAAATACACACCTAATAAAATAAATAAATAAATTTTAAATTATATTATAACAACTGAGTAGGACTTTCAAAAAGTTACCGTTATTTAATTAAATACTTGTTTTGCTATTGGTTCTACTATGTTAGAATAATCTATTCAATATGACACATCATTGTTACTTGTCTTTAAATTTCTTCTCAGATTTTTCATAATTCTTCTAATGGTTAGAATTTCATCCCTTACAACAAAAATACCCAACTGTCTATTCAGCTCCACACTTTATATCGAGCGATTTCTGTATGTATTGGAGAGTCATGCCTGGTAATTTCTCACAAATTTTTCTTAGGGTTTGATTCAAATCAGTAGTTGTCTTCCTTGGCACAACAAGACCTCTGCTAGTGGAGCGTTCAAGCTCCTTAGCATCGTCTATGGAAAACATATTCTAAAAACAATCTCTGCAAGATATTTTTTTGAGCGAATAGCTTGTCAATATAAGTAGGTGACGTTTTGTGATAGGCTGAGAAATGTTCTAATAGCATCCAAGCTGGCAAGCATGACAATTGCCACAATCCTCAATAGATAGGTCATTATCAACATTAATTGGGATATTAGTTGTTTGGGTATTGATTTTCTTTTCAAAAAAATTGCTTGTTTAAAAAAAATTGTTTTGGATATATCTTCAAACAGTGAAGGTCCTGGGAAAAAAAGAAAAAAAAACGTGCGCGAGTGTTCAATGGCTTACCCCCAACCAACCATCAGTGCTGTATAATATAATGCCTTTCAATTTCTTTCGATAATTATTTCGACGGTCGAACATTTTGAATTACTGACTTCTTTGCCGTTTGGCAAATATTAAGCAAGTCAAGAATAATCTAAATATTTGACCATTTACTTTAATTACACATTATTTTCTATGTGCAAGTGAGTTTATATTCCATGCAATTTACAAACGAAATTGATCGTTTTTGAAAATGATGAAATTTTTAGGTGAAATAATGTCACTTATATTATATTAAAAATCAGTCTAATGAGATCATTAACTACCGTGATCAGATTAGCTCCTTTAATTGATGATAAAAAAATGCCTCTATACTAACTATTTAGGCAACCAATGACAATCCTTTACATCATTGTTTTGTGGCAAACCATTTCATTTAGTCCAAAGTATTATTCTTAAATGTCATATATATATATATATATATATTTTTTTCAACGGGTATTAGTCTTACAAGAAAATTTTTAATATGCATATATTTATGGGACATATGAGTCATGAGGATATTTTCTTTTTGAAATATGCCATAGGGCAAAACTTATTATTTGCCCTTTTTGACAAATAATCATTAACTGTTCATATTAGTTATTAGTTGTTACCTATTTAAATTGATTGTTTATATTAATTTTTTCAATTAGCTATTTGTAGAAATTTTTTTTGATAAAATTCACAGATTTTAAATAAAATTATAAAATAAAAAGCTAATTCTTCAAAAAAACTCTTATAAAAGGTAAAACAATTATGCTTTCTAAATTTACTTTTTAAAACCACAAATAAACCTACCGATAGTGGAACACCCCCCCCCCCCCCGGCGGGCCCCGGTCCTGCCGCAAATCGTTGGCACGGGATGACGGGGACCAAAACGATGAGGCAATGAAATTGGCAGACTTTATCCTACGTTTTTATTTTTTATACACTGAATTGGAAGCTAAAAGCAATAATGGGTTGGCCACTTGCCCAGTTCAGTTGATCTAAAATCTGAGTTCTGACGCCTGAATGAGAAGCATCGCATTTATGGAAACAGCAAATCTAAAAGCTAATAGTACAACTCCGAAAAAGGCATACCAAGATCCAAGTGGTTCATCCATTCATATATTTGGCAAATTTTACGTCTTCAGAACTACTCTTGTTCTTTGGCAAATAACACAGACAATTTTTGTTTCTAAAATTTGAGATTTTCGGAGCTGGGAGGAAGGGGGGGAAAAAGCACATTAATGCAAGAGGATTCAAGAATTACGGCTCATTCCGGTAGAGTCCAGTGCTCATTAGATTTATCCCATTTTCCTTGTGAGACTAGAGAACAATGGCGAGTTACATTCTAAATAAAAGCTAGGATAGGGGAGGTGAGATGGGAACTTCGGAGGTACATTGGGTTGGTCATAGCATTTCTTGTGATTTCCTAACACAACGGCTCACCTTCTTCCTGAACCCGTCTCTGTCCTCCCTCCATTGCTTCTGTAGGATCACAATCACAAAAGCATATTCACCATCTTTGGCGATTTAACAATGGCTTCCATTGATAGGAACAGAAACGACATCTTTTCGTGTTTCTTTTTTTTGGGGGGGGGGGGCGCGCAGAAATCAATCAATAAGCAAGCAAGAACTACAACGACAGAAGAACATGACAATAGCCAAAATCAGAAACCTACAACAAAACAGAAAAAGGAATAAAGTTGAACTCACCGCAGCTTCAACATTTGCTGGAGATTCGTCATTCGGACTTGAGAGCATTGATATGATACTTAGCACTATGCTCTCCACCTGAGTCACATAGACATCATTTAGCATCAGCATTTACTTTGAAGTTAATTCCACAAGGGATATATATATATATATATATATATATATATATATATAT
>JACYFF010019584.1:107775139-107791532 GCA_017589665.1 Selenicereus undatus | reverse complement strand
TATATATATGTGAGTGTGTGTGTGTGTGTGGGCGGGCGGGCTTGTGTATATATACACACACACACATGCATATATGTATGTGTGTGTGTGTGTGTGCGCGCATGCGCATATAATTTTTTGTTTTGCAGTTGGGAGCTCAGAACTCTTGCATTTGCATCTTTGAAATCCATCTGCCTTCCGCTACCCTCCAACTCAACATAGACAACCAAAGATTGGTTTCAATAGAAAGCCAATGGAAACTCTATGGTAGGTACCAAAAGTGTTTAGTCGAAATTCCTGTACTAAACCCAAAAAAATCCATCAATTTTTAGACAGTGCTAACAGTTAACCAAAGAACTATAATCAACCCAAAGGCGTGGTCCGTTTGAATAACTTTCAATACAATTAACTTAAAAATTATACTTTGGTAAATAGTATCATGGGGTTCTTGCATGGTTTCCAACCCAAACAACCTCAGAAAATAAGTATGACCAGCTACACCTATGGTGCGGTATAATGTGTAGCTATGGGATGTGTGCGTGCATCACATCCTTTTTTTCCCCCTCCCCATCTGGATTCAACTAAGCAAGGGAATATGATAGCATTACAGTACAGCATCACAAAACATACATCTTCCCCCACAAAATGTCAGATTAGTAAGGATATATCATATACGTAAACCATCCAGACGCCCTAAGAGAGAATAGGCACGATATCTTTTCAACGAGAACTTACTGTGTGGACAGGGCTCCACCGCTCACTTGCCAGCTCATAGCCATTAGGGTCGTCTCCAGGAGGATGAAGGATTGAAATGCAAACCCGTCCATCAGAATAAACTGCGATTTCAACCAGTCAACCATCAATCCAGATTGTAAAGGGAGGATAATTGTTATCTATAACAAACACCAGGCAAGAGAGTCAACGAATCAACCCACCATTCGGATGCCATATCTCTGACGTAAACCTAACCTTTGGGGGGCTATTTGGGTAATTCTCGGGAAATGTCATAATGGCATTGAAAAATCCTCCTTCACTGCACAGAAGAATCCCATTAAGTATCAAACAACCAGCCCCAAGACAATGATGAATTAATACCATTACTCAAGTTTTCTCTTGGCGATACAATTACCACAACAATCCAAACTCAGTTTCGCCAAGCAAGAGCAACAAATCACACCAATTAACCATGGAATCAGTCAAATCACAAAAGACCCATACTGCAAAGACTGCTAACAGCTTTAGCAATCATACAGAGAGATAAGGTCCAAAAAATTACAGCAATTGGCAAAACCCAACAATGATTCAAACCAATAGCTCAATTCCTAACAGAAGATTCAGAAGCCCTTAACAAAACAACCTAATTCCTCATCCAAATTCCAAATCAAGGAAGAAACCGTAGAGCACCAATTGAACATAAAAAGATGCAAACTTCACACCAAAACAACAATTGAAACCAAAAAATCAATGACTACAGATGATTCAGGAGCATTTAACATTCCTCCTCCAAATTCAAATCAAGAACAAAAACCTACAACACCCATTGAACATAAAAAGCTGCAAACTTCACACCAAGAAAGCGGACAGAAACCATACTATAAAGTATCAGGAGGCCCAATAACGGTGACGCTCCATTCGAATACATTACTGTCATCAACCAATCCGGCTGAGAACCCATCGACGGGATTCTTGCAAAGATCTGCAAGATAAAAAGCCCAGTGAATAATTTATCGAACAGAATTTAACCAACAACGATACACCAAGTTGATAAAGCCAATTACAGAGCTGCTTGATCAAATCAGCAAATGAATTTGAGGGGGAAATGGCAAAGTAAACAGAGATCAACTGAAATTAAATAGGGGTTTTACCTTTGAGCTGCTTCTGCAGTAGGAGAGAAGCTTGGGACGGCGAAGCCATGAGAACCAGAACCCAGTTAGATTCGAGGGCTCAGTGCGGATCGCTCAAATAGAAGATTCCAGAAGTGAGTTGCCGCGGACTGGCAATCCTCAAGCTTTGCTCTCAACCCCACAGAAACCTCTCTGCGGAGAGCGAGGCCAGCTCGTTTTCAACATTTTGGAAGAGTAGTTTTGGTAGGATGGGTTAACTGAAGCAGGTTGGAGCGAATAAAAGTAATTAGAGTTTGTTAGAGTAAAGTTGAAGTAGATAAAAATAGATGGACCTAAAAATAAGTGAATTGGAGTAAATTGAAATAAATAACAGATTAAATATACTAAAAATAAATAGGTTCTAAGACAGATGGACCTAATTGGTTATATTTATTCCTCGTGAGCTCATAGCTCGTTTACAATGAATGATATATCCTATTCCTCCAACACTTCTTTTTTTAAAGAAACAATGGATAAAATTATTAATCAAAAATTATATGTCACTGAAATTAATATCATATTCAAATAAACACATAGTCAAAAGAACAAAACGAATTTTTTGATTGGGAAAACTAATTAAAACACTTCTTAGTACTTCTCTCTTACAAATCATTGTTTCTTGATGCAATCTTTCAATAAGGAGATTTATAAATCTTGTATAACTTTCCCTTCAAAAAGATTTATATGTTTTCGTAGTTCATATTTGAAGAATTGATGTCAACTACAAGCTAATTTTGTTATCAATTACTGACATGAAACTATAAGCAACTGCTATAAGAACGAGAGATCGTACCACCTATCAAAAAAGGGTGTAGATATACTCTCAAAAATGGAGAAAGAATATTTATTAGGAGAAGAAATACTATCAAGACAATAAACGAAATAGAAATTGGGCTTACCATTTGCAAAAAGTTTCTGGTAGCCCTTAGGAAATAAGAAGGAAATTAGGGTTTTTTGGGAGGATGAGGAGCATGTTCCCCCTAGACTGGGTTTATAGACCAGTTGACATGGAGCAGTTTAAGTCATAAAATTTTTACTCTATTTGGAAAGGGGATCATAAAAATAGAAGTTGGATTTTAGAAAAATAAAAAATTAATACATATAATGGTCTATCTCTATACATCCGAGACTACCTTATAAATTGTACCCCGTTTCATCATGTCACACTATATTAACACCTTACTAAGATCACCATTTTTTAACCTAGTGACCCACTGTAACATGTGAAAAATATGTTTCTTATTGCTCTTTGGTCTTATAAAATTTCTATAATGATAATAATAATAATAATGATGATGATGATGATGATGATGATGATGACGACGACGACGATAATAATAAGAAGGATAATGATAATTCTCTATTTTTTTTTTATTATTGCATTTTTCATTTTACTGGAGTCAAACTACTGTTGGCCCAATAAGGGATATAGTTCTCTTATCACAGATTTTCTCCATTTACAAGACTTAATTTTCCCCCTTTTGGTCACAACCAACTGCACGCATCCCAAACTACCACCTTTGCCACGTCAACTGTAATAGTCTGATCCTAAATTATGTTTATGCATTTTGTTAATCCATGTGATTAATTTCATCGCATTTAAATCATCGCTTTTTTGTTATTTCAATTGGAAAAATTTAAATGGGCACTCACCTTGCAATTCGGGTTTTTGTTCTTGTCAAATTCTGGAGATCAATATTAGGCCTTGATATTTATGAATTAAGCAGTTCAATTATTTTTCATGACACAACCAAAAAAAAAAAAACCTTTTCAAGCGCACTCAGTTGGAGCTAGTTTTTGAACCCCGAGCCCATTTAAGGCCAATTTTGATCCACCAAGATTTGACCATATTTGTTTAGCTAATTAACCTTAATTAGGCCTCATTTATAGTTAGTAAAAAGTAGCTTTATTTTCAGCCAAGTATTTATTTTTACATAAGTTTTCTTTTGCACCAAGTAAATTCAAGTCATTTTCTCTCTCTTCTTCTTTCCTCCTTCTCTCAACCCCACGAGCCACGGCCAACTCGGCAGCAGCAGCCCAGCCCTTTTTGTGGTGTTTTACGGCCAGCCTCCGGCAAGGGTTGCAACCTCCAACCACCTCCGTCCACCGGCTATCATCTTCCACCCTCAAAATCACCAAATATCATCTCCATCTCCACTTGTTTCAAGCTCAAAGTAAGTGACCTCAATCTTGTTCTTTGGATTTTTGGTTTTTGCTTCTTGTTTTGGTTGTTTTAATGGTGGATTATGTTGTTTGGATTGAATTAAGAGTTATCTTGGTGATGGGTCATGGTGGAGTTGAAGTTGGATTATGCTAGGGTTAGGGTTACTTCTTAACCATGCAAGGTCCATGTTAAAATGTTGGGTGTTGATTGTTTTATCCTTGTTTTTTATCATCTTTTAATCTATTGAAGTTTATTATGATGTTTATGGTGGTGTTTTAAAATGATGGGAGTGAGTTCAAGTTGACCTTAAGTTAGGGTTTTATCCAAGAATGTATTGTCTGGACCAAACTAGTATTAAACTTGAAGTATGTGTATATGTAACTAGAAAATGAGCTTTATTGGATATGAATATGAAGTGCAATTGAGTGTGGTGTTTTTGTATGATGTTAGGATGGACCAAATTGTGTTTACATGCTTTTAAGGAATTGTTTAAGTTGAGGATTTGTGCGAAAAGTGAGGGAACAAACTCAAGCAGTGAGGCTGGAATTTCCAGAAAAATAGGACAACTTTTGAGATGAAACTGGTAATGATCGGTCCAGCCAAAAGTTATGATTTTTAGTGGGTAGATAGGTCAATGTGTTAGATTTAAAATGACTCTTGAATCGCATTAATCCGAGGTCTGTGGAAAAAGTTATGATCATTTTACTGAACCTGTGCAGGATGGACTCAAAACTGACATGTTGGTGTTCTAGTACCATATTAGGAACTCTATCGTGGGAATCATATTATGTTTCCTCAATAAAAGTCTTAGAGGACTTCCTAAGCTTTTCATATTAGGGTCTTAGGTCTCATTTTGAGGTCGGGAGTATAAGTTGTGAATTATTCTTTCCGTACCCTCTTTTTAAGCCCTTTTGCTCTGAACTTCCTACCGTGCCTTAAATCACATTTCTATAGTTTATATAGTTTCATCATTTTAGTTTAATCTATTAACTGGTTTGTACAGATTCTTCATAAGCCAGTTCTTTTTAAAGGCATCAATTATAAGAACAATCTCGTTTTTGACCTCATGTACCTATAATGATCTTTTGAACAGAATCAAGGCCTAAGCTTTCATTCTCTCCACTCTTGTGCATCTTATTATTCCGTGAACTTCCATTTAAAACTTCCAGGTACGTTCATTGCTTAGATCTTTAGAAATCAACACATATTTACCAAAATTATAATGTTTTGGTAAGCACATCAATAAATCAGTTTAATAAGTGATTTATCACTTAATTAGTGACCCCATCAGTTATCAGTTACAGGGCATATCCCTGTGTTTACTATCAGATAATAATTGACAACGCAGTTTTATATTCATCTGATTCCTTGTGTTTAATTAAAAACGAATTGCTATACGAGCCCAACTAGTTCTTGTTCCATGAATGCTTAACAATACAGGAATGCATGTATTGAGTTTCGGCTCACATTTCGAAATGTTTTCATGTTTTGTTTTAGGAAAGTGTTTAGTGAATCACCCTCAGGCAGGCAAAACGGCTGCAGACGATAAGTGAGCTAGGACATCTTTATGGAATGGGGGTGTATTATCGTTGAGATGTTATAACTCCGTATTGTGGAATATATTTTGGTGTTGAGACTGTATATTTTATCAGAATTCTATATTTTGATGTAATGCTTGACATGTTTGTATGGTTTTGATGTTAGAACAATTTCTCTATTTATCGAAATGGTTTGATAGGTTGTGATGGTGTGAATGTCTTTGATGGTAAACATTGATTATTATGGCTCAATTTATCATTTTCATGTAAAGCCTTGTCCTTGTTGGACGACGCTAACGTCTAATCATTTGAGTTATCGTTCATAATTAAAAAGAACTAGTGAAAGAAATGAAAACAGTGATTGATGTACCTTTGGGGCGTTACATCAACCACTATCAAGGCTATCAAGGTGCTCAACAGCAGCCTGAATGCATACCACTAAGTTCGTAACCACAGCCATAGGAGAGCTCATACAACCTCCATTGTCCACATTGACGGTCCATCAATTTTTTCCCTTTATTTTCTGTCATTTAAAAACCCAACCGCGTTGTCCACCACCCTATGTATTCCCCTCAAACGCATCCTTGTCACCCTTGTGTAGCGGACCACAATTCGATTCTAATAGTGCACCGCTCAACTCTTGCCCTCTTCCTCGTCTTCGGATTTTGACCTCTTCCATGGAACTCTTCTTCAGTGAATAGGTAGCCAAATGCAAGGTGCAAAGATAAAGGTGAAGAGATTTTTTAGGGAGAAGTTGGCTTTTCGTCTTTTATTTAATCATCAACTCAAATGTAAGCACACATTGAGAAAAATGGGTGAATAAATATCCAAAATTAGGGGAATAAGCTGATGCATTAGTGGGGCAAGTGGACCAATGAGAGTCTTACAAAATATATGAGAAAATAAATCAAAAATCTAAAGATAATGACAAATATTATGAATTGTAAATTTCAGGATTTCTTCCTCATCTTCTAGGAGGTTTCTAAAAAGCTGCACGTACTCCACCAGGGGTATTGCCAATTAAAGTCTTTTCCTTGATGAGTGCAGATTTATTCCATAACGGCAAACGCCAAGCGTTACAAATCACTACAAAAACGCTGCCGAACTTCGATGGGAAAAGCGAGGTGGGGATCGGACGTCGGGAAAAATCAGGAGGGCCGACGGGGCCCGACGGAAGCCGGAAATTCCGACGGGAAAAAAAAGTGCAGATCTCGAGGCAGCAGGCGGGGGTTGGGGGTTTTCAAAAATTCAAGAGTTTAAATTAGGGGGAATGGGAGTTTTGTTGGGTTATTTGTAAGGTTAGAGCGAGAAGGAGTTTTGAAGAGAAAGAGAGGGAGGAGAAAGAATAGAGAGAATGAGGTATTTGAAGATTTTAGTGTTCGGAAGTTAAACGGTAAGTGTTTGTTTATGTTAATTTGTTGTTTAAAGTTAAAATAATTAAGTTAATTGATGTTTTTTACGGTTATAAATTTTCAAGTTTCACTACCGCCACCGCCGCTGCCCCACTGCTTGATTTTTCGCGTTTGGAAGGTTAGCAAAATTGTTTCATTTTAAAATTATGTTAATTTATATTTGATATGTGATGTTCATTTGTTAGAATTTTAATATTGAAGCATGTTTGTTTATTTTGAATAATATTTTTAGAATGTTATATATATATATATGTGTGTGTGTGTGTTAAACATGTATAAGATGTTTTATTAAAGTTAATAATTTAAGTGAAATAAGTTTGTATATTATAAAATATTGAAGATGTTAGACATGTATATTTTTGGAGGTATGTTTAAATTTTTGATGATTTGTTTGAAATGTTAAGAATTTTTTTATATATTTTTGCATGCTCTAGATATGTTAAGTATATAGTAATTTCAGTTTATTAAGCATGTTAATAGTATTTTATTATTTTTGTAAATCTGAAATAATTATCTAATTAATTTTAAATGTTAAATGTTAAGCTTGTGTAAGATGTTTTATTAAAGTAAATACTTGAAGTGGAAGAAGTTTGTTTATTGTAAAATATTGAAGATGTTAGACATGTATGTTTTTGTAGATATGTTTAATTTTTTTATGATATGTTTGATATGTTAACAATTTTTTTTTTTTTTTTTTGCAAGATGTAGATATGTTAAGTGTATATTAATTTAAGTTTGTTAAGTATGTTAATAGTATTTTTTTATTTTTGGTTGGGTTTGTTTAATTAGATGAAGTGTGAAATAAGGTGTTTAATTTTGAAGATTGATGCTTATTGAGGCTTATGTCGATAAATAATATTGTTATGTTCAATTTATTTTTGTTTTTTGCGTATATGTTTAAATTCGTTAATTGTTGTATTTTTGATTTTTTGAGAATTTATTTTGATAGAAAATAAGTATAATGTAACTCTAATTTAATATGTAATGTATATTGATTTGAATAATTGAAATAGTTGTGAGTACGCAAGCATGTGTAATATATGTATTGTTTTTGGTAAATGGTTTAACAATGTTAAGTATGTTTTCTATTTGATTTGTTTTGTGTATTAATTTTTGGTAAATATGTGAATAATATGTAATGTATTTGTGTCGTACAATGCGGATGTGAATTACATTAAAATTTAATTATATTTATGAAGTATATTTATTGGAATTAATGGAGCAAAATATGATAAGTATGTACATTTATAATAATTATGTAATTATTGTGAAATGTTATATTATATTAGACATGTGTAATGTTTTTAGCTTTGGTGAATATTTTTTTTCTTTTCTCATTGTTCGTTAGATATCTGGACACAATGGTGGACGTGGTCGTGGTCGAACCGTTTGGAATGATGAAGGTAGAGGAGCACCACAACCGACCCCACAGTATGATCCCGCTGAGCAAAACTACGAAACAAACACCTTTACTGGAATGTTTGGGGGTTTCCTTGATCCAACTCAACCGTTTGAAAATTATTTTGGCAGTATGAATGAGCAACCTCATATGCAACAACCTTTATGTCATCTGCGTGGTAATCTAAAATAACTTCAATGTCGTTTTTAATATTTAATTTAGCACATTCTGTACTGTACGTTATGAGATATAAAACTTCATTCTTGGTTGCTTTTGCATATTACATTTAGTAATATCTTTAATTATTTTTTTTTGGCCATTGTGAACAACAAATTTTATTTTTTCAAAAAAAATTTTAAAATTTTTTTTTCCCGGGGGGAATCCGACGGGAATTCCGAAGGGAATTTCCGTCCGTCGGAATTCCCACCCCCTCTGGCTTCGTTCTGCTATTCTGAGCAGTCCGACGGGTATTTCCGTCGGACTCATGTCGGATTACATTCTGCGACGAGCTGAATTCCGACGAGACACTTGGCGTCGGAATTTCCGTCGGAGATTGCTTTTTCCGTCGCAAAATAGACATTTTTCCGTCGGTATGTCCGTCGGAGGTTGGATGTATTTTTGTAGTTAATGCATTCTCCTCAAATAGAGTCAAAATCTAGATTGCTCCAAAATTGGGTTTCATATGCACTCCACTTAATTTTGGTCATTTCTCTCTCAAATGGAATCTAATGTCAATTTTTAGCACATGGGGATAAAATAAACATCTTAGAAAATTAAAAAAAAACTTAGACTTGCATCAATTGGGCATCATTAGATAAGAACTAACTTTATCCAAATTCAATAAATTTACC
This sequence comes from Selenicereus undatus, assembly GCA_017589665.1. Lineage (NCBI taxonomy): Eukaryota > Viridiplantae > Streptophyta > Magnoliopsida > Caryophyllales > Cactaceae > Selenicereus > Selenicereus undatus. The sequence goes on along the minus strand of JACYFF010019584.1, from coordinate 107,782,306 downwards.
GATATGCACTAACGCATTTGAGAATTTTACCACTTTAGGGAAGTGAAATGTAAACATATACTAAAAATATTTACGTATCCCAATATTAGACTCAAACAAATTTCCAACAAGTCATAGATTATCAATTTTTGAGCCCATGAATTAGGTAAAATATCATGATAAAATAGGCTCATGTGTTGGAATTTGGTGTCAAGTAACTTTTGGATAGATGAGATCATCTTTATATCTTCATGCAATAATAAGAGGGTCTCGATACGTATCAATTAGTATTGTATTGACCTTAAATCCCCTTGATTATGCTTGCATTAGGGGTTTTTTTCCTCATGCATGCCAACTTGGCAGGTGTTCATTGCAGTGCTTCAAAGAGCTTTCGTATATATTTTGATCGGTTGGCTTGTATCGAAAGGTGAGGGTAAGTTGGTAGTGTAAAAGGGAGAATAGTTATGGTTTTGACATGAAAATTGTTTGAATCCTAGCTAGGTTTTGAGTTATTGATCTTGTGATCTAAATATAACAATTCCATGAAAATAAGTAGTTATGATATTTAGATTAGCTCGTGATCCTCTTAAAAGAGATCTTGGGTAGGCTTCGTTGAATAAGCATTTGCACAAGAGGAGCGAAGGCTTGATGTCGTACTAGGGAGGAGGTTGAATTTTGCAGGCTCCCATACACGATCAATTTTCTGCTGAGTTCATCAATGCATGTGACATGTCACGTGTGTGATGATCAATGTTTTAAACGCATCATCCGCCTTAAACGAAGCGTATTAACAAGCTGACTAGATCTACGTGGCTCATTAATGACTAATTACACTAGAAAATGTATATGTTCCGGTCATAATTTCGTAATGGTAAGACTTTCTTCTGTTTTTTGGGTCTTGGATCCTCCATTTTATTGGAGTTGAATTACTGTTGAATAGATGTAATTTTACGTTTCAATTCCAAAGCACTCGACATGCTACTTGTTAGAAATCATTTATGTAAATACTAACCTCAACCGACTTCAGCCTATTTCAACATATTTCAACTCATTTTCACTATTTTAACAAAGTTCAATTTATCACATAAAAAAATTCAACCCATTTCAACCTACTTCAACTCACTGCAACCAACTTCAACTCACATTAACCTACTTTAACCTACCTCAACCTACTTCACCCTTTTACCCACCCCAATTTACCTACGAAAAGAATAGGCCCTAAGATGTGAGAGCCAATAACTACTTTACTTGAGGTCAGTAAAAAAAACTAGGATTTTCAGCCTCTGTTTAAGGAGTATGCTCTGGTGTCATGTGAACAATTGATGTAAATAAGGCACTTAATCAAATAATAGTGGCAGGTTCTCTAGATATGCTATAAAACATTATGTGTAATTCAAGATTTTCTTATATGATCTATTAGTTACAATTAATTTTCAATTATTCACCTAGTATTTTTCGACATAGTTGATGGGTACAAGTTAACATCCTAAAAGGATCAACTTTCTCAACAAAAGAATTGAAGTATACATGTCATCAAATAACTATTTTAAAAAATTAAAAATAAGACACGGTGACATCAGAGCATATGCAATGGTGATCCATAATTTTTGGATTACAAGTGGGGGCCCACACCCTCCACATCATCTCACAAGCCAACTCATGCATGGTGTTTTTTAGATGGTGAGCCAAATTTTTGATTCAGGAACCTTGTATTGCAGAAGCTCTTACACCTTCTAGGAGCGATACCACCGTTGCATTATTCTAATCTCATAATTCCCCTCCCTCTGAATTCAATGTATGGTACAGTAATTTTGAGTGTCTGTCGAGTCATTGATTTGTGTCTTATGTGAAGACTATTATCATTTTATAATTGAACTTAGGGGTAGGATTGCGATAAAAGAGAGAACTTAACTATGAAGGAGGTAAATTTTGAAAAACAAGAGGTAATTAATTAGGGTAGATCCCCTACTTTGTACGGTCATGAATTAATATATATTTTGAGAATTTATCATAAATACAAATAAGCAAAAAACTTTGTTTAATTGCAACCATTTAGTCATCTTTAAAACAAATTGAGAAAATGTAAGTAAAAGATTAGAATATGATGATTTTAAAAAAATAAGTTGGAAAAAAAATTCAATTCTATTGCTTAATTAAAAAAAATAATTAGTAAAAATTTTATGAAAGAACTATATATATATTGGTTCCACTTTTAAATATAAGAAAAACCTTTTCTTTGTTTTTAATTCAAAAAAAATTACTTCAAATGTGATTTGATTTCTACATTCAAATTCAACATGGTTAATGACCTTCCAATGTACTATATTACATTAAAAGTCAATCTACTAATTAATAACTCTTCAATTGTCAATTAACTTAATTACATAAAAGAGAATCAATGAAAATATGATAGTTGTCATCCGCACAACAAATTATTCATTTTTTTTAACAGTAGCATTTTAATGATATTTAATACAACTAATTAAATGAATGTCTCGACATAATGATCTGTGTCATCTATTTTTTTTAATGGTGATTTGTTAATTTAAAAATAGTGTTTGTAACGTCTTACAATATAGTGCAGGAATTTTTTCTCCTCTTTGATTTTGGGATCATTGTGATTTTCTAATCTTAAACAGAATCAAAATTGTCTTGAAATAATAAAAAAAGTCAATAGAATGAATTGTACTATAAAATTATATGTAACTCCTTCAATTCCAATAAATTGAGTTAATTGAATTGTTAAATAATGCATTGTAGTAACGTATTTCATATTCTAGTGAAAACGTTGATTAGAACGACATAATTGTATAATATAGTAATTTTTTTGTGAGATCGTCGCATGCAAATTTACTATGAGATAGTGCAATGTTGATGAGTAACTTTCCGTTAGTCTTTTATTATAATGCTACATTCACAGTCTCACAATAATTTTCGCAAACAACATATATTTCTAGAGCAAGTGTTTTGTAAGTGAACATATTGCAATATTTCACCTGTTAAGTTATTACCTCGAAAACACTACAAACATAAAACAAAATCGATCGAGCAAATGAAGATGAGAACCTAGGCGTCACTTGTTTGCCCCTCCTATTTACATAAGACTAATAAAGGGTGTGTCTAGCTAGCCCACGTAGCCTTCTTGTCTTAGCTCTTGTCTGTCTTAATTGTCTAATGGGCAAAAACATGACTTTGAGCTCCTTTATAAAGATTTTCTAATCGTTGCTTTTTAGCACATTGGACCCTAAGGGTGTGCAAAACCGATTAACCAGAGTTTCGGTTCACCGGATTTTCGGTTCAAAAAAATTTCGAACCATAACCGAACCGAAAATTTTGGTTAACCATTTTTCGGTTAGCCCAAAACCCGAACCGAAAATTTCAGTTAACCGATTTTTCGATTCGATTACCAGTTAACCGTTCACAAATAATAAAAAAAACTTATACTTTCTTACCTAAATTTTTCACTTTTTTATGTTTAAATTCTTTTTATAAAAATTAAACTTTTGTTACCATTTATAAATAATTAAAAAGTGCACTTTCTTACCTAATTTTTTATTTTTTATGTATAATTTTTTTTAAAAATAAAATTATTTTCGGCTAGGTTAACCACCGGTTAACCGAATTTTCAAATAATCTAAACCGTATTTCGGTTTTCGGTTCGGTTAACCGAACCGATTTTTTTGAAAATTTTGTTTTGTTAACCGGTTTTTCGCTTTGGTTTTTTCGATTTCTCGGTTCAATTTTTTTCGGTTTCAGATTTTTTTACATACCCCTACTGGAACCTATAAATACAATCTCAATTAGAATTTCTATCATATATATATATGTGCGCGCGCGCGTGTACACACACATGGAAGCGTTCAAGTAAGCACCCCCTTTTAGATGAGCACCATTCATTAGGTAAGCACTTCAAATCTCAGCCATCCAATTTAGATTCAAGTGTTACGATGAAAATGGAAATTTTAGGGATTAAAAAAAGAAACAAATTAAAAAATTCAATGGGAAGAGGGGGTCGAGCAAGTCTGTTTGCATCCCAAACCAAAAGGCCTCTACCCCTGTTCTCTCTCAAACGCTCGCCTCTCCCTCTCTCTACGTTCTCAACGCCAGCGACCAGTCACCTCTTCCCGATTCCTTCGCTGGCGTCGCTCACCGCCTATCGACTCACCGTTTGACGCCGCCAAGCTAAGGTTTCGCTCGTCCTCCCTCCAAGCCGCCTTGGTCAATCGCTCGTCTCTCTATCTAAACCTTCACGTCCGGCTATGTCGTTGGAAAGCAACCCAGTCTCTAAATTGTACTATATATATATATATACATACATACATACACAAATGTAGCATATGTCACATGTAATTATTTTGGGTTGCTATCCTGGATTACATGATTATGTAATTATTCCAGTCTCTAAATTTTACTAGTTACACTTGTACATGAACATCATGAACACTTCTCCAAATCATGCCACAGCTTAGAGCGACCAAGAACAAGCGAAGAGAATTTTAATTTAACTTTCCAAATTCAGCATGGCACATTCAATATGGACATTTGAAGGACCCATTTCAAAGAACAAAGAAAGAACCACATGCTACTTTTAGAAGGCTGCAGAAGTTACACAACTCAGGTTGTACGATGAGTTAAAATCCAGAGTTCCAGAGAGCTATATCTTCTAAATTTCCAGAACCCCACAGCATATAAGGCATAGGATTCTCTGTCAATTCAGCAACTGCAGCAAACATTTTACCTTGTTTCAATTTCACTAATGATGACTAAATAATAAATATGCAATGGTGAAAAGGCAACACTGCACACTTCCCAAGTTCAGCTGATTAACCTTGATCTCAGACGGTTCATTCTCAGATGGCAAGAAGGCATGCACCCATCCTCATGTCTGGCTCTTAGCATGGTCTGTCTTAGCTTTCCAACAAATCACATTAGTGAAGGTTGAAGCTCATACATCAGGTAAGCTTCTCTCTCTCCAATCAAAAGTCCAACAAACTTCTTTGAGATCCAATAGGCCAATAGCTTAATAGATAATTAAGTATGCTCCCTCTTTTACACAGCACCCATCCAATAATCATCTCCTCTTTTTTTTTTTTTTGCCCGGGGGGGGGGGGGTTGTGGGAAGCTCAAGTCCTCGGGCAGCACTACATCTTCGTTGTGTGAGCCCCTAACCTTGTAGCTTGGAGCCAGATTTGGGTTTGGGCTAGGAGGCCATACTTACACATTAATTAAAATAAATAAATAAGCAAGCGAAGGAAGCATGTCATTACCTATGTTTCTTGCCTGCAGTGGATTACAGGGTACAGTCTCTCCAGTCCAGCTCATGGTCGCCAACAGAACATACATTCCCTACTGACGATAGGAGCACCCTCTGGATTCACAATGTCTCATTTTGACGTTACATCATAAACCTGTCTTAACAAGTTGGAGTATTATGTACAGCTGAGGAAAGAGCAGAAGACCCATAAAGCACCATCCGGACCCGATGCAGGAGGAAATCAAAGCCCACCAAAAGAATTTGAACAAAAAATGCAAATTCACAAGAAAAGAAGAAACGATTATCCATGAACTTTCAGAGCCAGCTTTAATTTGTAAGCTAGAAAATGGGAAATTGTGGCTGTACAAAGATGGAGAAACATTTAGCATCAAACTTCCATTTGCCTTCACGTTTGTAGTCCAATCTCTGCTGCTGGCAGACAGTACACCAAATAACCTTCTAAACGGTCTTTCACAATTACAACAGGCAAAGGGAAGGACAGAATCGTAAGTCATTATAGGCCATACATGAGCTTCCATGTTCAAATATTGTTCGCAGGAAAAAAAGAAATCAAAAATGTTATACTTGCACACAAGTTCTTAGATTCAATAGACTACAGCAGATATGTAACACAACTGATGATATTTACCTCCAGCCTGATGCTGACCATTAGCTGGGCAGGTGCGCTTAGTACTCTGAAATGGAAGCTGATCAACAGTACAAGCCAGAATATGCCAAAGAACAGATATATAGAATGTAAATAGCCAGTCAAAGACAGGTCAATAACGGGAATGCGAATGATTTCCCTGGAAGGCAAGATGCAAGATACTAGCTCTAATCTGCATTTGAGACGACAATTGTCTTCTACTTAGATAACATCTGTACAATCTGCGGACTGTTGATGCTACAGAAGAACTTTTTTATTCAGAAAATTCAAACACAAGGATATACAAACTAGAATATTGCCAACCAGCAGACCTCATCAAAAAATATCAGCACTATAGGTTCTTTTAGTACAAGAAACATTCAACAATATTAACAAAAAAAGTTTAATTGCTCCTTGGGGGGGGGGGGGGGGGGACAATTCTCAACTAGAATGATGTAAGGCCGCGGATATCTATACCTCCCCATAACTTGCTTTGGTAGGATCTGAACTACGCTGTCCCAAATATTCCATCACAGAAAGGGGATACCATAAATGGGGTTGTCATTAATTCTAATCAACAGCTGATTGACAAGGGGAAAAATTAAAAAAAATAACCCTCTAGGATTCTAATACATCTAGAACATAATCTCAGTGACATACAATACTAGAGAAACTACATACAAGTAAGCATGCATTCGTCATGCCACAGGCTTCATCTTTGATCTCTTGCTCTTCTTTGGAATGGAATACTTGGGAACCTGTTTACCGTCACCTGATGCAAATGCCTCTTCAGATTCATCCTGTTAAAACACAGCATGTGAATGGACCATCTTTGAACAGACACCCATTGGGTATGTCACCACAGTATGTCAAAATTTCAAAATTCAAAGCCCTAATCAGTATGGCTGAATGATGGACGCATCATGCATAAATGAACAAGAAAATACAAGTAGACCTTGGAGATGCAGAGAGTCAAGAGAGGTACAGAGACACAATGTCTACACCGTTAGAAAGTACAACAACAACAACAACAACAACAAACTCCCAGTGTGGGTCCCGTTTTCACGGGGTCTGGGGAGATCCAGCTGTAGGCAACCTTACCTCTACCGGTATTCCTACCCATAGAGAGGTTGATTCCATAAGACCCACAAAACAGTTTTGATAAAAAGTTTATAGAGAAAACGATTTCGAAACCATTTACGGAGTAAGCGAAGGGGAAGAGAAAAGGTGTCGGATAGCAAATAAAGAAGAAGGTAGAGACATACCTGAACACACCAGGGGCGTTTAG
>JACYFF010019584.1:107697662-107745139 GCA_017589665.1 Selenicereus undatus | reverse complement strand
CGTATATATATGTGTGTGTGTCTATGTGCACATATGTGTCTATGTGCGCATGTGTGTCCATACGCACACACACACACATATATACACATATATGTGTGTGTGTGTGTGTGTGTGTGTGTGTGTGTGTGTGCGCGCGTATATACCCACGCACACGCACACACACAAATATATATATATATGTAAATACACACACACACACACACACACAAATATATATATATATATGTAAATACACACACACACACACACACACACACACATATCTGAATGCAGAAATTATCTGAATGCAAAAATCATTAACTAAGCCTTCTAACTTAGTAATGTCCCATTCATTGTTAGCCGAGATAACATGTGAAACTTTTTGTGAGTTGTCAATACTAGAGGTGTCTTGTATTCCCATAAGTGCGGCAAGACAATCATTAGCGCACCAATTATCTAACCAAAAATTAATACTCTTTCCATCCCCAACTTTCCATCGAATACCTTTATGAAATTGTTTCCGGTTTTTTAGAATACATTTCCATGCTCAAGAGTCTGATGGTCTTGGTTGGACTATGAAAAAATTTTCATTAATAGAGTACTCAGCTGTCATTTGGTCCGCCCAAAGATTTTGTTCATTAAAAAGTTTCCAAGTCAATTTGCTTAAAAAACCGCTATTTACTGCTTCTGTTTTTCGAATGCCAAGGCTTCCTGATTTCTTAGGACGACAAATTTTATCCCAAGATACCATCAGAAGCCCTTTGATGGTATCAGATTTCTTCCAAAAGAAGTCCCTATTAACTTTGTCAAATTTTTTGCTGGTGGAGCTAGGAAGCTGAAAACATTGCATTGTGTGTGCTGGCATGGTTTCTAAATTAGTCTGAATTAATGCTACTCTACCTACTTTAGTAATGTTTCTAGCTTTCCACGTTTGGAGTTTGGTTGTAGTCTTATTGACCAATTCTGAAAATGTGTTAATGTTTGGCCTTCCTTTAAAAACTGGGCATCCCAAATACTTACCCAGGTTATCCTGATGTGTTATATTAAATACAGGGGAGACTATTCGTTGATCATGCATAGTGGCATTCTTAGAAAAAGTGATAGATGATTTCTGAAAATTTATGAGTTGCTCGGAATTATGACAAAAGTTAGTAAGCAGTGCACTAAGTTTCTGGCATGATTCAAAATTTGTTCTGCAAAAGAGGAGAAGTTTCTGGCATGATTCAAAATTTGTTCTACAAAAGAGGAGACCGTCGTCTCCAAATAGTAGGCATGGTAGTTTCTCTGCCCTAGGCGCAATTTTGAATCCAATTCCACTTTTCTTTTTTTGTTGTGCTCCCCATAATGCACGTGTTAGGACTTCCATACATATTAAAAACAAGTGTGGTGATAACGGATCACCTTGGCGTAATCCTCTAGACGGAGTGAATAATCCAAATACTTCATCATTAACAATAACTGAATAGGAGACTATAGTGACAGATTGTCGAATCCAACTAATCCATGTTCCATGAAATCCCAACTGTTTGAGAGCTTCAAACATAAAGTTTCACTCAACTCTATCATAAGCTTTTTTTCATGACAGGTTTTAGTGCAACCCAAGATTTCTTCTCTTTCATGGAATTAAATTTTTTAATGATTTCATGGGTTAGTAGGATGTTATCATGAATAGACCGATGTGGTACAAAAGCACTTTGAACATGGTCAATTAGTTTACTAAGCACTGGACGCATTCGGTTAATCAAGATTTTAGCTATGATCTTGTATAGGCTATTACATAAAATGATTGGTCGAAAATGGAATGTCAATGATGGATTATCTACTTTTGGGATAAATGCTATGAGTGTGTGATTGATTTGCTTTAAAGTATTTCCTTCAAGAAAGAACGATTTAATTGCTTGGCAAACATCTTTTTGAATTAGATACCAATAATCCTGAAAAAAAGCTGCACCAAAACCATCCGGTCCCGGAGCTTTGAATTTATCCATTTGAAAAACTGCATCTTTGATTTCACAGTCCTCAATAGGTTTAACCAAATTGTCATTGTCTTATTGGGTTAACACTTTCGGGAGATCAACTTCAATAGGGGGCGAGTGACCATGCGTTGACCTAAATTGTGTATTGAAATCTTGAACAAATAGCTTTTGGATCTGAGTGGCATCGTCCACCCAGACTCCAGACGAATCTTTAATTTTAACAATTGAAGAGCGTGATTTTCTGGCTTTCATTGGTTGATGAAAGTAACGGAAATTTCTATCCCCATTAACTAACCATTCATTTTGTGCCATTTTTCCCAGTATTTTTGGTTAAACAAATGCATTTTCTCGCGTTGCCTGATCAGTCTAAAATGCCAATTATTAAGCCTTGCATTATTAGGCTGGGTTACTAACTTTTGCTCAATCGATAGCAATTTGTCTGTATTTTTTTCAAGTTTATGCTTAAAATTTCCAAATGTGTGTTTGCTCCGGGATTTTAAGTTTAGTTTAATTCTTTTCAATTTGTTCACAATGCAGTACATTGTCATACCTGACAAAGACATTTTTCCATTTGTTTTAACTAAACAATGTGTATCCTGGTATTGCACCCAGGAATGCTGATATCTGAAATTAGTGTCCTTCCTAGGAGGATGGGCAGGATCTGTGTTGAGAAATACATAAGAGTGATCAGAGCAGTTAAATGGGCCATTGGTGACGAGATAATTAGGGAAAAGTTGAAGACAATCTTCCCTAAAAAGAACTCTATCCAATTCTTCGTAAATAAGATTGTCGCGTAATATTTTTTTCCAAGTAAAAATCCTTCCTTCACATTAGCATCGTAGCATTTACTATACATAAGGAAGTCATTAAGGCGTTGAAGTCGAGAGGCACATAAACGTGTTCCCCCAATTTTGTCAAAAGGATGCAACATTTCATTGAAATCACCTAAAATGCACTAAGGCAATTGAATCACATTATTAAGCTGGTTCCAAAAATCCACTTTTTCATTAATTTGTGGCGGCGCATATACTACAGTGAGTATGCATTGTTTCTTCGTACTTCTTTCAACAACATTACAATGAATTGCACGTGCTTCCTTCGCTAAAACGGTAACAACAACATGTTCTGAATTCCAAAGAAGCCACATACCTCCCGCATGATTATGGGGTGAGATAGTATCATGGTTGTGGTAGCCAAGTGTTTTGATTATACGTTCAGTATTGCGTTCGTTTTCCATTGTCTCTGTCAAAATCAGGATATCAGGTTTGATTGTTCTATTGATAAAACCCACTTCCAGTTCCAGTTGGAGTTGGGCTTTTTTTGCTTCTTGAACATTCCATTCAATAATTTTCATTAATAACGGTTAAAGGTATATTTCGGAGTATGTTCGCAATAGGCATAATCATGGGTACCGGTCTGTTCATCAAATCTAAAGATAGTAAGGACATGTATGATGAGCCCACAAAATGGGTTAGTCGACAAATAAGACTGCATAACATTGAGCAAAATATGTATATGATGATCCATAGGATCGGTTGGAATTGTGGCATTGGAAATCAAACTAATTTGCTTGCTTCCTCTCACCAATCTATAAATTTCAGAAATAGTAAACAAAGCATACAACTGGAAATCATTATTACAAATACTTGAGAGACTTAAATGTGGCCCAAAAAACAGAAAGCAAATGGAGAATAAACAAATTCTGTAACCCTTTGTTTTGACGGACTTGTTACCTTCCTCCTTCACTGATTTTAATTTCACAAGGGTCTCACGAGGAGTTCTCATCCCATGATAGTTCTTACATCTTGGTCAAAATAATAATTGATTTGACTCTCAGAGGATTCAGCAAATAATGACCTCAATTGATGTAACGGCCCGAACCTAATATTCTTTCTAATTACATTGAAGTATCTTAATTACAAATTAATCAAGTTAGGCCCCGCATTTCAATTCAGCATTTTCTATATGTGTAATTGTAGGTTGAATCGACAGAGTGGCCTCGAAATGAATTTGGTTACTCCTAAATAATTCATTACAAATTCTAATGATTAATTGAGTGTCTGTCAGTATGAAAATAGTCGAAAATACCATTCCATGGTGTGTGTGTGTGTGTGTGTGTGTGTGTGTGTGTATATATATATATATATATATATATATCAATGTATGTGTAATAAGTGGGGAAAAGAACAAGATGCAATAAAACAAGGAAAAAAAAACAAACAAATTTTTAAGGGGCCGAAGCCCCTTTTTTTTGTTCGGGGGGGGGGGGGAAGAGGAGAAGCAGCAAGCAGAAAAAGGGGGGTGCTCTTCGACCCTACCCTGTGCCACGCTCACACACACACGCCGGGGAGGGTGAGGGAGGCCCGGCGGTGTCGTTGGCAGCCGACTGACTCACGCTCGATCGTTCCCCTCGCCGATGGACGCCTAATTCGGGCCAGAGAGAGAAGCAGAGGCAGACGCAGGGGAAGAGAAAGAGGGTTAGGATGGGGGAGGTCGCCGTGGGTCTCGGCGGCACCTCCACGGGCTCCACGGCTCGCCGGACGCCGGCGACGAGGCAACAAGCAGGGATGGCAGAGACAGAGGCAGCAAGAGCAAGGGGGAGGGGCCGAGCCCGCATCGAGCCAACCCAAACCGAACCCTAACCGGGTCCTTTAGCTTGGATTCGAGGTGGATTCCCTCTCCCTCTTGTTTATCGTTAATTTAAATGCAATTTTATCGTCTATAGCATGCTCAGGTTGAATTGGAAAATATATTTAGTGATTTGAGGACATCGTGGCATGAACTGAACGATACCTGAATAAGGTTATCGATTATATGAAATTTATACATAGGTTATCGAATATATCTATATATATACATTGATATTGATAAGTTATAGATGCTAAGAAATTTATTGATTATTTGAGGGCTTCGGTTTATAAAGTTCATTGAATATATAATGTTCATCGCCGGTTTATAACGTTAAGTCCATTGAATATATAATGTTCATCAGTTATACATGCTCATTGTTTCTATAAAGTTTATTGATTATATAACGCTAATTGATTATGCACGTTTATAAGTCTATCGAGTATACGATGTTTACTGTTTGTATAATGTTTATCGATTTTATGAAATTCCTTAGTACTTTTGTTGTTCGTGTATTCGTTAGTCGCAATGATTTTCCATAGAAGGGGTTTAAGCCATTTGACTTCGATTAAGCCCACTTCAACGTCCAGCACATGCTTTCGGCCCCAAATCAAAATGTATTCGCTTTATGAAGCCTCAAATAGACCTTGATTACCATTTATTGGGCTTGAAGTACATGAGTTGAAACACCTTGAATATACTTAGATAAATCACATTGCATTCCTAATTTGAGTCCCAAAAACTTCATTAGTTTGTCCGTACTAATTCCATTTGATAATCCGATTGCTACATTTAAGTTTAATCCTCATTCTTCATAAACACCACCAAAGTTTAGACACTTAACTTAAACTGATTTCAGTTCCTTCGGTTGATTCCAACATTCATCCAAAATTACCTTTTAATCTCCTCATTTTAGATTTCGAAATGAGTATTAGATTAGCTGTCTCAAAAAGTCCCAAAAGTCATGCTTGCCTCCATACCCTTCAAGTTCAAGCGCATCGCATACATCCACATTCCTTTTATATATAGATCCATTGAAATTAGTACAAAAACTCATTAAAACTCATTAAACATTAACAAATCAGTACAATCAAATTCAATTATCACTCAAGTATCCAAGTTCCAAATTACCAAATTTATGGCTATAACACACGCTTATCTAAGCTTGCATATCCTACTAATCCCTTGCAAATATGTACTAGAATTACGCGAACACTCTTAGAGCAACATACACACATATAACATACATAATTGAACTAAAAATTCGCATTAGCTGCATTCAAGCATTCGTTATACTTCGCCTACAACCTCTAGGTTAACCCCAATCCAGCTGGTATTATCATTCGATTCACGGTCTTAAACTCCCATATTCATGCTAATATTACCAAGGCATCCCAACCGAGGCATCTTGCTAATGTTCTTCCAATACATGTTACAATAAATTGAACTTATCGCTTGTATGCAGCGTATCGATTATATAGTTTATTGATTACATAGTTCATTGATTCTATGAAAAAAATCGACTGTATAGTTCACCGATTATATTCTATGACATTTATTAATTTATTGGTAATCCATGGATTATATGAAGTGTATTGAGTATATTTATATCGTATGTTGATTTTATGAAATTTGTCAATTGTATATAGTTTCTTGACTATAATCAAGGTTCATAAATGCTTATTTACATGATTGCTAAGCGTTCCTAATTGTTTTATCGGTCGTCTGTTTCCATCGACAAGTCATTGGTAACGAAATAAACTAAAACCATCGGATTAATCAACCGAATGAGTCAGGGGACCAGTAAATAGGTCGAGGGATAAGGGATCTTTTCTGAGTAGGGGTTGCGTCGCATTATTTGTATTTTTAGCTTACCCAACCCAGTACCTCCCTAGAAGTTTACATTTAACTTCAATTTATATGTTTCAAAGCTCATTTTTTTGGTAGAGAATACAAAGCTCAGTATTTCATTTCTATGCCAGTAGGCAGAGGATTCAAAACTCAATATTTCATTTCTCTGCTATAAGGCAGAGACAAAGCTCAGTATTTTATTTCTCTGCCAGTAGGCAGAGGATTCAAAGCTCAGTATTTCGTTTCTCTACCAGTAGGCAGAGGATTCAAAGTTCAGTATTTCATTTCTCTGCTAGAAGGCAGAGACAAAGCTCAGTATTTCATTTCTCTGCTAGTAAGGAGATGATTCAAAGTTCAATGTTTCATAATTTTGCCAGTAGACATAAGTTGAAGTTACATGTTTCATAGCTATGTTAATATGCAGTAGAGTTAAGAGAAACATGGTCAAAGGAGACTCCTAGTTCCCATGATGGCTTACGAAACGTTATACTTTTAATAAACAACCATGTGAAGTTCAAAGGTCATTTTGCTACATTATTAGTAAATAGTTTACTAATCACATGACGTAGTTATATGCCTCATTTTATGGTTATCGTTCTATGTTTTCTCACAGAAATCTATTCTTGCATATGACCAGCTACTGTGTGGTATAGTAAGGATTGTATCGCATTGAACATGATGGTTGTTTTAGTGGCATTGACAAATTCATATAACTTACTACCTGACGGCATCTTTAACGACATCTTAACGAGTATGTACGATTTACATTATATGAACTAACACTAGCTTTGCTAATGTATTGAGCATCACGTATAAGGGTTAGCAATGGAGTGTTCATAGGTTCAATCCCATTGTGTTATTAAGTTTATGAGTTTATATGAGTAACTTATAGAAAGTTCATCGAGTATAGCTATTCTTAAATTTAAGTTGTTGGAGCAAATGTTAATTTCTCTTGCATTGTGAGGGGAAAACATATTGTACGATAAGTGAGCCTTTCAAAAGTCGCGAAATTACGAACGACGGTCGTAAGTTATTATTGTATCGAAAATAATGTTTTAGGGGATGGGGTTATCCACTATATGATTTTCGCTCATTCCATTTGTCATTGTTACCCTCCAGGTTTCTGAAGTAAGCCGAAAGGGAGTCATTGCCACCTTAGAAGTAAAGTGATGTGCTTGTACATGAGTTGCAAAGTGTATTATAATGTAATGATTATAAATTAAGTTCTTATGTGCTTGGTTTGCATATCATTTAGAGTCGCTCCGAATGGCCGTATGAGCCACCATCTAAGTTGTCAGGGTTGTACCATTCATTGTTCATTTGTTTAAACACTGAGCTGCATTGATTGTGGTGCTCCGGGTGGGTAGCCCGTAAAGCTTTGAACTCCGGCGAGTGGCCGTTGAGTTAGTTTTCCTGTTATTTTCAGTGCAGGGAGTTAATTGTAAGGCTTTAAGCATAGAAAAATGGTCAATTTTTAGGAAAAACTCTGTCCGTTTTGTCCAAAAATTTAAGAAAAATGATAACACTCCTGGCTTTAGGGTTGGGGGCGTTACAATTGACTCTCCATAGTATACCAGAATCTACTCTAGTGCCAGTTAACACAACATAACCAAATCCCAACAAGATGTCGAGAATATTACCTAAAACCAATATGGCAATTCACCGGGATATGGCACAAAATTAAATTAAAAACTCAACTGGAAACAGGAAGAGTCACCCCTAGATTGAGCCTTTGAGCAGACAACGCGCACCAGCCAATTTATGGTGACATTCGAATGTCAATCCAAAGCTCCGTTCATGCCTTGACAATTGAGTCCTCTTTTTCACGAATTTGAGGGTTGTAATGATCCAATGATAGAGTAAAAGATCGAAAACAGAGAGATGTAATCTAGAAACAGATGAACAATGCTAGGAAAGCTTTAGTTGAATCAAACCCTAAATCTAATTAGGTAAAAGAAAGCAAAGAGCAAAGGTGAAGAGGGGGATCCAAACCACAATAGGCAGTTAGCACCGTGGCACTGCCAGCGACACCCATCGGAGGTCGACTACGGTGGCATGGGTGTGAGTGCAGCAGATTAAGGTTGAGGGAGATATTTTGGAAAGAAGTCGGTGAAGTTGAGGCTTAGATCTAATTAAGTCTAGTACATGGTAATTACTAATTAAAACATTAAAAAACAATGTTTAAAAGTGATTATCGAAAGCTAGTCTACTTATCTAGGACTTGCAAAAAAAATTATACCCGTCTAAAATCCGTAAAATTCATCCCAATGGGTATGGGTATGGGTGGCGAAAATTGAAAAAAAATGGGTATGGGACGGGTATTGCTAAAATGGGTATGAGTATGGGTAAGAGTATGGATACGGGTATAGGTCGTATCCGCCCCATACCCGTTTTATCAATACCCACTCCGTATCTGTCTCACACACGCCCCATATAAAACCCATACCCCTTTGTTTAAAGTTCTAATTTGTTACTTGTACTTGAATATTTTGCTAGTTACTTTAAGTTGTATGATATTTCAAACTTCGACAAAATATTTTGTTTAAAACTTTAATTGCCCAGTGCTAATTTATTGTTTTGATTGGCAAATTTTTAGTTGTATTTGATGTGATATGGTATGTTATCGGAAGTTTGATGTTAATGTGACATATTGAGTGTTTGATATCGAATATAGGTACAAAATGGGTTTAATTCTTTTTTGTCTATATGTACCCGAATAAAATCCGCATATTCACTATACCCAGTGAGTATGAGTATGGTATAGTTTTACAATACCCTATAGATATAAATATGAGTATGGGTATTAATTTTGAAAATAAATATAAGTGAGTATACGGCTAAACCTACCTCATATCCGTCTCATTACCACCCCTACACTGAGCTGGATGGGGCCATAGTTTGCTACTTGAACTCAGCAATCTTTTCTATTTTTTTTTTTGCCTTCGCCTTTTTTTATGGGTTTTGGGGGGGGGGGGGTGGTTAATTGAGTCCAGGTACTCCGTACTCCCTTACACGGCAACACGCTCTGGGGCTCGCCCGTAATGAACCTCAACCGACGGATCAAAATTCCCACGGAGTATATGACTTCACAGTTCGCACGCGCCAAAAATACCTCTCCGACGTGGCAAACAGAAAATTCTGGAACGAACTGGAATCCTTTACCAGCCAATAACACGTCACAAGAAAAAGAAAAAGAAAAAGAAATAATAAGTCGAAAAGGCGGAAGCGGGAAGACTTCAGCGATCACACAATCGGACGGCTAAGAATGAAGAATGGGAACATTCTCGAAAGCATTCTGGATTTTTATAACCCCCTCTGTTTCTTCGTCCTTCTGTACCAGTCGCTCTACTTTGGTAAAGAGATAAGAGAGGGAAAGATTCTCTGTTTTCGCTCCTCGTTTCTTCATCTTTTTTTTCTATCGATTACTTCTTCATTCTCTTGCGATCGTATCGCTGTAGAGAGAGAAGGAAATGGCGGGAAAGGGAGATGGGCCAGCTATCGGAATCGATCTCGGGACGACATACTCTTGCGTTGGAGTATGGCAGCATGATCGTGTTGAGATCATCGCCAATGATCAAGGTAACAGGACGACGCCGTCTTATGTTGCCTTCACTGACACGGAGCGTCTCATCGGCGATGCCGCTAAGAACCAGGTCGCCATGAATCCCACCAACACTGTCTTCGGTAAGCCGATTTCTCTCTCTACATAGTTTGTTCTTCGTCGATGTTGAATTTTGCTTTAGTTTTAAGAAACAGAGCTGCTAGGAGCACGATATATGGATCAAGAAGAGTAGTTCATGTTTGTTTATGCATTATATTTGGATTGAATGCTTTGAATTTCATGCTTAATTGCTTGATTTTGGTTTTTGGCTTAGCGTCCTATAATAGGAGCTCTGAAGTTTTTGAATGCTGAATGCTGAAGCTGGTGAAATTAATTGATTTGTGAAATTTTGCTTCAGGTGATCACAATCGAGAACTAACGCTGATATTTTTGAGGATGAAGATGATTAGTTGATACTTGATGTCTGTGTATGATTATGTTTTCGTTGTATGCGTTAAATATCATGCATCATTGCTTGATTTTGGTTGTTGGCCTCATATCCAAGAATAGAAGCTTGTAAGGTTTTGAATATGGAATACTAAAGCTGGTGAAATAAATTGATCTGTGGAATTTTGCTTCATATGATAACAATTAAGAAGTAACGGTGATTTTTTTAATATATGATTGTGCTAATCCGCGTCATCTGAGTATGAGATTAAGTTCTAATTCTGGTTTATGCTTGTCAAATTAGTTAGGGTTTTGTAAGCTTAAGATTCAACCGGGTTGTGTGAAATTTGGTCTTAAAAGTTAAAACTGGTGTCTCAACTTTCATCGGCCAATGTGTCGTTTTTGATCAAGAATAAACGTTAGATTCGGCTTGTAACGTACAATGCTGAAATTAGGAAAGTTTCGAATTGAATTTTTCTATTTGCTAGTGTGCTTGTTCTTTGTGATTTGTGAACAATCGAGCTTTGCTGGTTTGTGATTCGAGAATATGTGACATTTTAGGTGGATGACCTGAGTAAATGTTTTAATATTGTTAAATCAACTGGTTAGAGAGTGTGATAAAGAAAGTATTATCGGCTTGCAATTTCAACTGATTGAATGCCTGCTTAAGGTTCAAACAGATTGAATTGTAAATCAAAGATTAGGGAACCATTTGGACTGATGAGGTGCCTTTAAATGAGTACTTTGTAGAAAAACTGGGAAAGAAATATACTGATTGGATGTTAATTTGTGATTGTAGATGCCAAGCGATTGATCGGTAGGAGATTCAGTGACCCATCAGTGCAAGCCGACATGAAGCTATGGCCATTCAAGGTGATTGCTGGTCCTGGTGACAAGCCCATGATAGTAGTCGCCTACAAGGGTGAGGAGAAACAGTTCTCAGCTGAAGAGATCTCTTCCATGGTCCTTAATAAGATGAAGGAGATTGCTGAGGCTTACCTCGGCACCACCATTAAGAACGCAGTTGTCACAGTCCCAGCTTACTTCAATGACTCCCAGCGTCAAGCTACCAAGGATGCTGGCACAATTTCTGGGCTCAATGTCATGCGTATCATAAATGAGCCTACTGCAGCTGCCATTGCATATGGTCTTGACAAGAAGGCTAGCAGCAGCGGTGAGAAGAATGTTCTGATTTTTGATCTTGGTGGTGGTACTTTTGATGTCTCCCTCTTAACCATTGAGGAGGGTATCTTTGAGGTCAAGGCCACAGCTGGTGACACTCACCTTGGTGGTGAGGACTTTGACAACAGAATGGTGAACCACTTTGTGCAAGAGTTTAAGAGGAAGCATAAGAAGGATATTAGTGGGAACCCCAGAGCATTGAGGAGGTTGAGGACTGCTTGTGAGAGGGCAAAGAGGACTTTGTCCTCCACTGCTCAGACCACCATTGAGATTGACTCTCTCTATGAGGGTATTGATTTCTACACCACCATTACTCGTGCCCGTTTTGAGGAACTGAACATGGATTTGTTCAGAAAGTGTATGGAACCTGTTGAGAAGTGTTTGAGGGATGCTAAGATGGACAAGAGCAGTGTCCATGATGTGGTGCTTGTTGGTGGATCTACTAGGATTCCCAAGGTCCAGCAACTGCTCCAAGATTTCTTCAATGGCAAGGAGCTCTGCAAGAGCATCAACCCTGATGAGGCCGTTGCCTACGGTGCAGCAGTCCAGGCAGCAATTTTGAGTGGTGAAGGGAATGAGAAGGTTCAGGACTTGCTGCTGTTGGATGTTACCCCCCTGTCCCTTGGGTTGGAGACGGCTGGTGGTGTCATGACTGTCTTAATCCCAAGAAACACCACCATTCCTACAAAGAAAGAGCAGGTTTTCTCAACATACTCCGATAACCAGCCTGGTGTGCTAATTCAAGTTTACGAAGGAGAGAGGACAAGAACCCGTGACAACAATCTGCTGGGCAAATTTGAGCTTACTGGTATCCCTCCTGCTCCAAGGGGTGTGCCTCAGATCAATGTCTGCTTCGACATTGATGCCAATGGTATCCTCAATGTCAGTGCCGAGGACAAGACCACTGGCCAGAAGAACAAGATTACAATTACGAATGACAAGGGCCGGCTGTCCAAGGAAGAGATTGAGAAAATGGTGCAGGAGGCAGAGAAATACAAGGCAGAGGACGAGGAACACAAGAAGAAAGTGGAGGCCAAGAACGCCCTTGAGAACTATGCTTACAACATGAGGAACACCATCAAGGATGACAAGATCAGTGCCAAGTTGCCACCTGCTGACAAGAAGAAGATTGAAGATGCCATTGACCAAGCCATCCAATGGCTCGATGCAAACCAACTTGCTGAGGCTGATGAGTTCGAGGACAAGATGAAGGAGCTTGAGAGTATTTGCAATCCCATCATTGCGAAGATGTACCAGGGTGGTGCCGGTGGTGATATGGGCGGTGCCCACATGGATGATGACGGTCCTTCCGCTGGCGGTGCAAGTGGTGCTGGCCCTAAGATTGAGGAAGTTGATTAAGCTGTCTTGGCTTTTGGGTTGGGTGTGCAAGTCTGTCTATCTTATGTTACTTGTTTCGCAGTGGTAGGAAGTAATCATGTTGGTGACGTGACAGCTTTTCGGTGGCTTTCTGATTGTCAGAGTTGTTTTGTTGCTATCCTTGCTTGTCTTGCTTGCTATCATCGCCATTCAACAATATAAAAGTGTCATTTCTAAGTTCTGAGGCCACTCCTGATAGTCTAGCTGTTGCTCCTGTTATCTGAATTTTATTCTCATGTAGAGCTGTTCCTGATCTGAATAAGTTGGTTGATTTAAGATCAACCTACGTGATCTCTAATGCTAGCAAGGAGTCCATTAACCATTATTTTAGTTTACCTAAGAGGGATAAGATCAATGGGGTTTGATGAGGAAGGGTAACTCTCATCTCTCTTCAAAGGAAATAATCAAATAATGTAAAAATTATCACCCCAAACGTCACATACGTAATCTTCCAGTTGTCAAATGTCAAATGAACACAAGACAAATAAAGGTCATGGAAGCACTCTGTCAGTTCCCCACTTCTCAATCCACTCTGTAGCCGCATAAAGAAAGAATTGTGTGGACTAAATAGTGGCTGCAACGACGCTACTTTGCATTAGAAAATTCACACAAAGCGAACAGGATTAGCACGTTTAGTGTTCCATGACAATATAATATGGTTATGGAAGCTACCAAATACAACTCATTTCTGGAAAATAGTAGTACTTGTTGCACTCTGCACATGGATAACAATATACCATCATACACAATGTGCATAAAAACTAACATTCTCGCTATCTGTACCAACGATTCATTTCCAGAATGCACGGATTATGTGTTCAGGCTTCCACATTGTAGTTACGTGGCTGTCTATTGCTCTGAAGTGCTTGGTGATTTAGCTGCAAGATATAGCTATATGACATTCACAAATACAATGGTGGAACCCGTGTGTTATATATGTCTTCAAAAATTGATTCACTGTTCCAATAAATCATACACCAATACACATAGAGACGGGCAAATGAAAAATCATGCAAACCACAGTTTCTTTTCTTCACGCTATGCTTATGGAAGTACTCTTCACCAACACACCATATCCACTGCTGCTAGATTGTAGTCAGATCTTACCATTAATCTTTGAACTCCAACTTTGCAGGACAGGAGCAAACCCAAACTAAAAGCTATTCAGATACAAAAATGAGAAAAAATCAGACCTATGATTATCAGAAGACAAAGAAGGTATTAACATTACTGAGCTATGTGCCTGTCAAGTTCTACATCCTAGGGTACGCTGAACCTGTTAAAGTAACAAATATCAATATGTGAGTTTGTCCTTACTTTTCTCTTCGTCAAGACAATAAGAGATCATTCATCCCAAGATGAGACCGAAGGCAAATTGGAACCTCGTGTTCTTCAGGTTCCACACGGGGTTTTGGCACCAAGACCTCAAGAACCGTTCCAGTGCTGTCGAAATATGCTTCCAGTTTTGCATCATCTGGTATCCGAGACTGAAGAGGAATTTCCCTCTTAAAGTCCCCTGGAGGGCAATGCTCTGGACATGGGTCTGTGAGCTTAAATGTCCTCTCATTCCTTTGGATGTAAGGCATGCAAGCTGTGCTGATAGATGTAACTTTCACTACACCATGTGCTAGTGTATTCCACCAAGAAACCTTCACCTTCTGGGGATCTGTGAATGGAAGGCCAATGATGATTAAGTATCCATCATCATCTTCGTAAATTGATTTTGCACATGTAACAGGCCCATATACATTCCTCATGACACCAGAGAACTCCGGTGCCCAGATAGGTTCAATTGCATGCACCTCCACATCTTGGGTTCCATCGGATGGTGGGTTGGATGGCATACAACAATCTTCTTCATTGCCATGAGAAGATATTTCCTTCCTCTTCTTGCTTCCAGCAGCTGAAAGATCAAAACCATTACTCACGTGATTTGATGGCTGTGTGGACAAGTTCAAACTAGAGCCATTCAGCTTCTTTGCAGGGACACTAGTATTGCTCTTTGCCAGAGGAAGTGGTCTCTCCAGCTCAAATTCTGTGCTTGGAAGGTTCCTCCACGAGCAGAACTCACTAGCTTCTGGGGGAAGAGAAAAGTTCATGTCTCTCCCAGTGAGTTCCATCCACCTCCTCTGCTCTTCCTCATCAAGACTGCTCAGATTTGGCTGCCGAACTATCTCAATTCCATGAAGACATTGAGGGTTGGAGAGTCCTCGGTAATGTTTCCTTTGCATTTTGTGGGAACGGACAAAGCCCTTCTCCACACTAAAAGGGAACGGCCGTTCCCCTTGCCGAGAGTGCCCATTCATGTAGCTCCTCAATTGCATCTTACCCAGTGCATTCTCCGGCCTCTCCTTGAAAACCCACATATACATATTCTCCATATCATGCTGGACCCAGAAAGCATCCAGCTGTAGATCAGACTTATCAAACCCCGAAATGCCATTACCATCTCGTACCACCTTGCCCTTTGATTTCTCATTCAAAGCAGGCTTGAAATAGAAGCTAAAGAAGAACCAAGCACCCCACACACTATCAAGCCTCTTAGCACACTTGCGGTGCCCATTTTTCGGAACAGGGACATGGGTCTCAGACTCGTAAACTTGAGTCCCTAACCCAACATCCAACATATCACAAGCCTCTTGATTCCAACACTGAGATGGGGGAGGAGGGCTACGCTCCGCCGATAAAGGCAGATTAATATCAGGTGGCCGAGATAAGGTTATGTGCCTACTAATCTCTCTTTCCGGTTCCTCATGAGACTTTGACCCCGAATCCATCGACAACAACGTGGACGGATGATTGTTCTCCATTGACAGGCTCGTTAGCAAATCTTCCCCCATATACTTTTTCTGAGACCCTCAAAATTCCCCCTTTAAAATGTATTTTTCGTGATTACTAACACTAGTAAGAAATCCCCAAGTCAATGAAAACTCCTCACAGACAGAAAACACATATCTGGCTCCAATTTTCGCAACAGCAACTATCTATCTACTAATCAATTTCAGAATTAAACTAAAGGGAAACAAGAAAAAAGAGAAACAGCCCACAAACAAGAATTACTCAAGCAGCTAGAAAATCAACATTTTGAGGAGCACAATTGACATGAAAATGTGAATTGGAAACAAAAACCCTAGAAAATTATGTGACTAAACACTTGAACACCAATGAAATAGTTAGTCGAACCCTAACCCTAGGAAATGTACCCTCTTCCGATTTTTCAACAGACAGAAAAAGCGGGCAAAGATACAAATTTTGTCGAACGAAGAGAATGAAGGAGAAAATTGACTAGGAAAAGGGGGGGAAATCTGAGGTGGGAAATTACCTGGCTACTGAAACAAGGATTTGAATCAGCGAAAAGAATGAGATCTCCGAAGGGGAAATTCAAGCATCCTCAATTCAAGAAAGAGGAGAGAGAGAGGAACGGGGGAGGGAGAGACCG
The DNA here is from genome assembly GCA_017589665.1 of Selenicereus undatus. Taxonomy (NCBI): domain Eukaryota; kingdom Viridiplantae; phylum Streptophyta; class Magnoliopsida; order Caryophyllales; family Cactaceae; genus Selenicereus; species Selenicereus undatus. Next base: position 107,728,719 of record JACYFF010019584.1, on the reverse strand, counting down.
GGAGAGGTAACAAAAGTGAACCGAACCCACCGTCCAGACTTCAGAGGACCATTTAGCCTCCAAACGGCGCCGTTACTCCTGATGTTGACGGATTTTTGACAGTTTCTTTTGTTTTTTGTTTTTTTGTTTTTGTTTTCGGTTGGACGCTAATAATTTAAATTTTAATAGCTCGCTTAATTTTATGTAATTAAAATGGTAATACAATTAAAATAATAATAATAATTTTATTATCATGTTTAATTATCATTAAGGTAATATAATCAAGATTATATTGTAATTATATTTACCTTAATCAGTGTAAATACAATTATTTGATTTTTCCTAAATTATTATGATTATATACTCTTTAATCAAAATCTACCTAATCATAAACTATTATATTTTATTTGGAGATTTTCTTTCTCATCTCTCCATTATCTCTCATGTGCTTCCGATATCTTACAATTATACTACCATGTTTTTAAAGGTTTGAAACCACCCTTCTCCAAAAATTCTATGGAACATACTCATATATTTAGTTATGTACACAATTATATAAGAGGGTGTGTACCATGCACTACTAAAAAATATACTTTTTTAGACGGAAAGTTAGGCCGTCGGAAAGGCCGACGGACACGCCGACGGAAGGACGGAGAAAGCAAAAGGGAAAGACGGATTGTCCAACGGACCTAATTTCCGTTGGGGTTGGTCGTATTCCGTCGGCCCACCTGATTTTTTCAACTTCTCTCTGCTCGAAAAAAGCTGCAGGCTTTTTTTGAAAAAATGTCTGTCTGGCGGAATTTTCCAGCGGTTTTGCCGACGGACAAACATTTCCGTTGGAAATTTCAAAATTTGAATTTTTTTGAAATTTCAAATTTTTCAATTTTTTTTGAATTTTTTTAAAAATAATTGGTTAGACGGAATTTTCCGTCGGACAACACTTTTTTCTGAAATTTTTTTAAAAAAATATCGAAAAAGATGAAGTGGTCCGACGGAAATTTCCGTCGGACCACACCTCTTTAAAAACCCGATTGCTCGAGCAATCGGGCACTCCACACACACACAAACCTTTCTCTCTCCGCCATCGCCGGTGCCGCCCTCTTCCAGCTACCATCGCCGCCCTCTGCGGCCGTCCGACACCCTTCGCTCCTCCCTCAAAATCGGCATCCTTTACTGCCTCTACTGGTCGCCGCCACCTCCACCGGTCGCTGCATTCAATGTAGCACTAAGAAACTCCTCATCTTTCAAGTGAGTAATTCAACCTAAATGTTATTAGCGAGAACATTAAATTGCCATTGGAAGATGAGGAGTTTCTTGGTATCACATTGAATGCGGCGACCAGTGAAGCATGTTTCGATCCCGTCAAACGGTCTTTTGCTGAACGATATCGTGATTTTGCAGTGGAAAGATGCGTAATTCAACCTAAATTTTCAAAATATTTTTTTTAAAAAAAAATAAATTTCCGACAGAATTGCTATTTCCGTTGGAATTTCCGTCGGTATTTACAAATTCCGTCGGAAATGGCAAACTCCGTCGAACAACCCGGCCGGATTCTTGCCCCAAAGTACTGGAGGGCCTGACGGTACTGATCCGTCGGACACCCGATATCCGTCGGCTTCCGTCGCCCACTCCGTCGACCCGCTTCCCGACAGATGTTTCTTTCTGTCAGAATGTGTCCGACGGACGGGAGATTCAGTCGGAACCAGCGGGTCTACGGGACTTTTTTCTACGGCCGTTTTTGTCGGATTTTTCATCGAAAAATCATTTTTTCGATAGAAAAACGTGCCTTTTCCGTCGAAAAAAACACGTTTTTCAGTAGTGATACTAGATACATACGTTTGTATCTAAGAATTACTATGAGCATGGTACACACCTTCTTATATAGGTATATACATAATTAAGTATATGAGTATATACTATAGAATTACTGCTCCCTCACTCTTGGTCTCTTTCATCTTTATATTAGATAAAGTTTAACTCAAACTATGATCATATTATTGTAATTGTACTTTTATATGTTTTAGACATCATTTCGCCTCCTCTCTCTCACATCATCACCATCTTCTCTCTATACTTGCTAAATTTGAACAATATTACATTATTGTAAATTTATAATTTAGAAAAAATAAAGTAAGTCTCATAAAGTACCATAATCATGATGATAAGATATTGGATGATAATTAAAGCAAGCAAAATAAAATGCAAATTGAATTGCATGTACTTCACATGATATGTAAAATTAAATATTATCTGTAAATGAGTTCATCCTATTACATTGTAAAATCTTTGTAATTAAACATTGTAATGTAATTATTATCCTATTTCGTTACACTTACAATTATATTACATGGCTGATTCAATTACATATTAATTGCATTACTTTTAACCAAACACCATATAAATGTTTATATGCTAATAATTCGAGTTTTAAGCTATGTTCGGCAAAATTAGCAGTACAAGTAGCGGATAGCAGTTCAGGTAGAGGATAGCTGTTTAGGTAGCAGATAGCGTTTCTAATTTAGTTGTTAGTGGATAGCTGTTTAGATAAGCAGCTAAAATAAATGTGTTCGATAAATTTAGTTATTGGGTTAGTTAATTAATATAAATTGACATGAAAGTATATAGTTAATTTTTAAAGATAAAATTTTCAAATGATATTTTTTGGCAAAAAAATACGAAACGTTACTTTTGAATATAAAATATTAATACTATTATTAGTTTTTAAAAAATGCAGCTTAAAACGCTAGACGCTACTTGAAATGCTAGTCAAAATATTATATTACCGAACACTAAATATTACCTGATAAGTGTATTGAATTAGTCAAAACACCAAACGCTACCCAAAATGTTGTTGCCAAATACGCATTTAGAAATAGCTCGCAGTCTCTCACCATTCTAACTTTAATGATTTTTATTTTCGGTAGTTAAGGAATTATTTTAAACTATAGTTTTAAGGTAATTTTGAACTCAAAATGAATGTTGGAAATTTCATATGATTGTTTGTGTTATTTTCGTGACAATATTATCTAAAGTTACTTTAAAAAGTATTATTTAAAATCACCCCTATACTACTGAAATTAAATACCCAAAATTTGGAGTATTAAGAGCTATTTCTAAAAGTTTGAATTATTGGCATCCAAACCCTAAAAGTTTGACTTATTATTCAAGAGCCCTTTTTGCCTTTTACTTTTTTTTAGAATTGAAAAAAGAATGAATCCTATATCTTTCGGGTCTTTGGGCATTTGTTTCACCGAAATTGAACTATTATTGGCCCATAAAAACATAGAATTATCAATTGGTGAGTTTTTTCCATTTATAAAACTCAATATCTTAATTTATATGTTAAGAATCCCACCTTTTGAACTAGGGGTGTTCATTATTCGGTCCAAACCCGGACCGGACTAAAGACCGGCCTAGACCGGACCGGACCGGACCGAACCGAATGAATTCGGTCCGGTCCACGGTCCACAAATTTTTTTTATTCGGTCTTCGGTCCGGTCCGGTCCGGTCCACCGGTCCGGACCGAGGACCGAATAAAAAAATTTAAAAATCGATTTTTTACTAACTAAATTTTAATTTTCTTTTTCAACTTATAATTTTTCAAACATTCAAGAATATTGATTTGTTTTTCATGGTGAAAATATGTAGAAATTGTTCATATTGAAATAAATATAAAATGTTCATATTGTAAAAATTTGCTAGCTTTACAATTCGGTCCGGTCCGGTCCGGTCCTACTTTTTTCGGTCCGGTCCCGGTCCGGTCCTTGACTTATTCGGTCCGGTCCACGGTCCGTAACTTCCCTCCTATTCGGTCTTCGGTCCAACCCGGTCCGGTCCGGTCCGGTCCGGGTTTGGACCGATGAACACCCCTATTTTGAACTGCTGGACGAAAAATAATCGGACCTTTATATTTGCTTCACTACATTTCAACGTTTAAATGTATTCATTTCCAATACATCAATTCCAAGTGGACACCACTTTATTTGATTATATGATAATTAATTTATCACATGTGAATGACAGTGTCAGAACACAATTTATGCATGGTGAATAAGTTATCACATATATAGTTCACATGTAAACGTGCATGTGACTTAGTGGTGCAATATAAAATAAGAGTTTTTTGATTGAAATATTGGGGGTTTCTATGCCAATTAGAGCTGAAAAAATCTGATCCGACATATTTACCAATCCGAGATTAACATGAAGTTAATTGGATTTGGGTATAAATTTTCAATCCGTTTAATTAAATGGGTTAGGTTCAGAGCGAGATTCTCCACACAAAAAAGTACCTATTTAACCCGTTTAATTAAATGAGTTAAATAAATCAATTCATTTTTCCGTTTGTCATTTATCTATTTACTTTTTACTAGATAACTAAGAATATGAAAAAAAAAATTAAATGAGAATTATGATGAATTGACGGAATTTCAAAGAGTACTTGTTTAATGTGACATGTAAGCTTAATTTTTAATGTTATAATTCTGTATTAGTTGAAAATATTAAATGCGTACACGGTTAATTAGGCGATTGAACTTGACCTATTTATGTTAAACGGGTTAAGCGGGCCAACTAGTTTAAAAATTAAATGGATAAGGTCAAAGTTTTTCAATCCGTTTAATAAACGGGGTTAGGTTCAGGTCAAACAATTCTCAACCCGTTTAAGTTCGACCCAAACACGAACTCGACCTGACCTGATCTATTATCCAGCTCTAATGCCAATAATCTAACCAGAAGAAATAGCTGAAAACAATCCAACCTTTATAGCTATTCATTTTCAATAGCATAGGGTGATTTTAGATTGCATTGTTCAATATCCGTTGGATTAACATGAAACATGCAATTTAAAATCACCATTGTATTATTGGTAATAAATATCTCAAACAACCATATTACTTGGAGCTATTTCTCCATGTCAGACGATTAGCATCTAAGCCCTCAATAGTTTAGACTATTGCGTCCAAAATCAATATAAAATAAATAGCGTGGAACTTTAGAAATGAATGAGCTTGTAACTTACTTATCACACCTAATGAAGATGCTGAAAAAAGTTTCATTGGTTGAAAAAAAATAGTATCTTCTAGAGAGAGGTAGAGAACATCTAGTGAGAGTCGGTGCCCATGAAAAAACCACCCAACCCCCTAGTTGCCTGCAATCAACTGCCAACTACCCCCCTCAGTTGCCTTAATGGAGAAATCAGCCTTTCGCCTTCCCATCAATCTTCCATCTCTGTCCAAAACACTGGTATCTGGCGGTCTCAGCCCCTGCTGCAACCCAATTGCCTTAGTTTCGCCCCCACCGCTACTGTCTTCTCCACACCAGATCAATCCCCTAAATCTCTGCCATTAATGGTGGACAATACATATCGATCTCCCCCCCAAAGAAAGGTTTCACACCAGATCGAGGGTGCCCTAACTGGAATACCCCTCCTATTCTACCGAGCCTCTTCTTTAAAGAACAAGGCCCTTTTGCACTAGCGAAGGGCGGAGGGTATGCTAAAAGTATCTTTTGTTATACTGAAGGCCATTAACTTCACCGATCTGTATGAATTGAAGTGCTCAGAGCCAAGCCATGACGATGAGCCAGTTGTTAGACGTCAGCCTACCCTGCTAGCCATACTCGAGTGGCAAGACACCAAGTCAAGGCGGTTTTCAAACCATCCGGTGGGCTATAATTCAAATCTGGTAGTAATTCATCATTACCTAAAGATCTTTAGACGAGTTAGAGAAGACAGCAAGCGGCTATCAGGTGATATCGTTCCTTATAATTACCTTGACATTTATTATTGCTTGTTTGGCTTTCGTGGTGCCCCTGAATGCCATAGATTTTTTTTAGCTTTAATTTCTTTCCTGATTGCGCCTTTAAGCAATGTTCGACCAGACTTCAACTTAGTGAATGAAGTTTCAGTATAAATATGTGTCGTCCCAACCCCCAATTGCAACACACTAACCTTCACACAAACAGAATTACCCTAACTCTGCCTATGACCAACCTTTCCCCAACATCACCCCTCTCACTTGACACTAGTCCAAATGGTAGTCCTAACCACAACCACAATGTTCCCCCTACTACTCATATTGCCCAACCTGGAGAGCTACCTATGTTGGATGGAGTTCGACCTAACCATCATAGCCAACCTGATCCAACCAGACCAAAACCCTATGCAGTTGCCCTCAAATTTGGTTTGGGGGGTAATGGTAGTGCTCAAGTCCCCCCATCTGAACCAACACTTTGTACTCAATATTCAGGAGGTCACTCTTCAGGGCTCCTTTCGGTAGGACAGACCTACTCCTCTCCTAATCCACCAGAGTCTGGGTCATCCCCTAACCCGAATCCTCACCCTAGTCACATGGAAAAACTCTTGACCTGTTGTTTGATTGGAAGAATTTGGGGAGACCCCTGCCCATTCCTACTATTATTCACAAGACCAAAAAAGATTGCTATTTTGTAAAAGGGCAGGTGGATTACATTGATGCTGGGAATGATTGGATATTGTTGAGGTTTGCTAATACTGAAGATAGAATGCTTGTGTTTGACCAGTGACCATGGCATGTGAATGGTCTGAATTTTGTCATCCAAAAATGGTCCCATTGCTTTGACTCTTACACTGCTTCCATTACAAAAATTGACCAATGGGTTAGAGTCCCTTGGCTCCCTTGGGAATTCTGGGACTATGACTCTCAAGCTCTTCTCCTTCAATCAATGGGCCCTATAGTTAGAGTCGATCAAAACACGTTACTCCGTCTTAAAGCCAAGTTTGCTAGGGTTTGCCTAAATATCGATGTCACCCACCCTCTACCTGGAAGTCTTACTATAACTAAGGATGGGTGGTCTTTGAGAGTTCCCCTCATTTATGAGGGACTCCATGAAGTCTGCCCCCTGTGTGGTGGAGACTCACATGGTCACACCAACTTGATGCTTGCCCTAAGCTTCCCTCCTAGGAAAAAATTCAAGTAGACATTCAAAAATTTGAGGATGCCAATGTTCACCTTCCTAGTAAATAGGCTACCCATTTTGGGTCTACCACACCCCCGTTGGTTGACAATTGGGTTACGGTCTCCCCCAAGAAACAGACCCGTGCTACCCTTGGCCCTTACACAAGGAAAGCCTCATCCTTAAAACCCCAAGGCCCTTCACCAGTGACTCCTAATCCTACCAATTCCTCTCCTGTGACTGTCCAATTAGAGGTTGAGGCCTCGAACAATGATACCCCTATTGTTGAATTTGGTGGGCCTATTTTGGCAAATCCTAATGCTATGAAAAACCAAGGTGATGACTCCTCTAACTCTGACCCATTACTAGCCATGGAAAATGATTAGGAAGAGGGTATGGATACCGAAGAAAATGTTGACATGTACCTAAATCTTGAGAATATTGAAGAGGTGGAGATGTCAACTGACTCTACTAAGAGAAAAAGAGTTGAAGAGGATGAGGAGTGCAATTCCTGCACCTAGCCCTTCTGCATCTATAGCTTGCTGTAATTTTTTACTGATGTATAAGAGTTATATTTTGTTTTTGCTGAACTGTTACTCCACTAGGCCGAGTGGTTGTCCTTTGCATTCTGTTAATTCTACTTCTTTTTTTAGGCCCTATGCCTTAGTTAAGCCCCAGATTCCGGCTCTTCATGTCACACCACCATAATACATGGTGGGTCTTCTCTTTTGTAATGCGATCATTAGCAGTGGGCACAATGGAATCCATGTTGCATGTATTAAGTATGGGGGTTGTAATGTTATTAAAATAGCCTACCTTTTTTCTTATGGTTTGGATTTAGTATTTTCAACCATACCCCTTGGATTGGTTGAAAATGTTTGTGTTTAGCTTATTCTCCACCAATATGAGGGTGAGTCTTTTAATGGGTGACTGCTGGATTTTGCTTTAGTGTGCCAAGTCTCGTGTGGCTCCTAACCCTAGTGAGCCGCCGAGACCTGGGTACTCTAGGCTTAGTCCCCCACTCATAAACAAGTCGATGATGCATATATATAAGTCTGAGACTCCACTGCTTTTTAAATTAGTGGCCTCTAGCCCTCTTAGTTGTTGTTATGTATTACAACCTTGCTAGAATCAACACTCATGTTTCACCTTTATATGCCATGGAAATTACTTGATTAAATTGTTGTACGCACCCTTTCAGGAAATGAGGGAAGAAAGTGACCGAAAGAATATCGAAGATCAACCTAGCGTTGTAAATTTGCTTAAAGGATGGGTTTTTCTGTTGGCGAGTGAAGAGCATCGCTCTTCCAAGGCTATTTATTCGACTGCCTCTGAGCTTAGAACAATTGTGCCTACAAAGTCTTGTAAACATACTACTGGTACTTGTATCCAGCTAACTAAACGCATGGCCTATTTTCGACATTTCAAACACCATACACAAGGCAACTACTTTAGGCTATGGAATCCTAAAGTGAATTTTGTTAGGCGCAAAGCAAGCAAATATTCAACATACTCACATCCTCTTGACATCTTGTTCTTTCTTACCATAAGCTCAAAGCTTTCTCCCCATGTACATAGGGTTCTTACTTGTAAGGGCAGTCACATTAACGCAAGACCCAATCACCATTGCACCTAGACCCACACATTTGGTTATAAATTGAACTCAACCCACGAGGGGGCTCATCTTTCTTATAAGATTCCTGCAAGGAAGCACGCAGGATATCTAGAGGGTGGCTCTAGAAGGGCTGAGATTATACCAACTTATCAAAAGATGGGAATTCTGACTACAATTAACCTTGAGCACTATGATAATTATTAGCTGGAATATGCAAGGGGCGAAAAAAACGTAGGTTACTAAGGAAGTACAATTCCTTGCAAGAACCTATAAGGCATCTATGATTTTTTGACTCGAAACGATGGTTAATGAAAAGAATTTGCTGAACATACTTCCCCATATGGGCTTCAGTCATTACAACTATGTGTTACCTCGAAATCATTCAGGAGGAAATACAGTACTATGGAATAATGGCAACATACATGCATCTACCCTTGTTAAAGAACAACGAGCCATTCATATGTTGATACACGATCCCCAAAACGGACAAAACTCCATAGCTTCAGGAATTTATGGTCCAGCCCAGGCTAAAGAAAAAGATCCGTTCTGGGAACATCTTGTACAACTCAGTCGAACCTTTGACGTACCTTGGTGTTTAATGGGAGACTTTAATGAACTTGCTAACCCTAATGAAAAACTGGGAGGACAGAATTTGCCCAGCGGTAAATTCCAACGATTTAACAATTTTCTGACAGAAATTGATGCAGAATCAATCTTAGTTAAAGGGAGTATATACACGTGGAAAAAACGTCTACATTCTCATTTAATCCATGAAAGACTAGATAGAGCTATCGCCAGGAAAGATTGGTAAACCATGTATCCTAATAGCTTTGAGGAACATGGTAGCTTTACCTATTCCGACCATAGGCCCATCATTCTTTCTTCGGATATTGTGCTCGGCCGACAAAAAGTTTTCCCCTTTCGATTTCAGAATTTTCGGTGCAAATATCAACAACTTGACACCATTATCACCAAGAATTGGTGGAATCATGTCACAGGAACCAACATGTTTAAACTAGCACAGAAACGTAAAATGATCAAACACGAAGTCAAAGGATGGTCGAAAAAACAATTTGGTAATTTACATAATAAATTGGCACACAATACGCAACAAATTGAGTATGTGGAGGATAAACTCCAATCCAACGCAGACAACTTTCGTCTTAACACATGGATGACATGCCTCCTAAAGTAGAGAGAAAAAATGATGCTTTTTAACCAAAAGTATTAGGGAAAGCTCCGAAGGAAACAATGGCTGATAAACGGAGATAGAAATACTACTTTCTTCCAGCATTGAGCGCTGAGCGAATACCTGAAGGAAAAAGAACATAATTGTCAAAATTCGTGACGACTGCGATATTTGGATCACTGAACATAAACAAATTGCCAGTAAGTTCATGGAAGATTTCTCCAAACGCTTCAAATCAAGTCATTCTGAACAACGCACCCTAGGCCACCTTGGGCTCCCTAGCCTTATCTCTGATTTTGAGAATAACCAACTCATTAGACGTCCTAATTTGAAGAAGTCCATACCACCCTATTTAGTATCGAATCCAACAAAACGTCAGGCCCTGATGGGTTTGGTGCAAGTTTTTTTAAGAATTACTGGAGTATCATTAAAAATGGCCTGATTAACTATATCATAGAATTCTTCACTAATGGGAATATGCTAAAAGAACTTAACCACACCTTTATAGCACTCATCCCCAAAATTGAGAACCCGATACAAACTACCCAGTTTAGACCCATTACCCTATGCTCCACAGTTTATAAAATTATTGCAAAAATACTCGTCAATCGATTACGACCATTGCTTGATAAAATTGTATCCCCGCTCTAAAGCGCATTTATTCCAGGCAGATCCATACATGATAATATTCTCATCTCCCACGAAGTTATGCATGAATTTAAGAAAGCCAAAGGAAAAACAACATGGGTAGCCATTAAACTTGATATGGAAAAAGCCTACGATAGAATAGAATGAGACTTCATTGTGCAATGTTTTCAAGAAATGGGCTTCCACCCAACCTGGAACAAATGGATTAAAGAATGTATAACGTCCGTTTCATACTCTGTTACTATTAATGATGAGCCCAACGGATTAATTAAACCGAGCAGAGGAATTCGACAGGGGGACCCCCTTTCCCCGTATATTTTTATTATCTGTATGGAAGTCCTCAGTTTATGGCTAACTAAAGAGGTGAGTACCAAAAAATCAGGCATCGGGCTTAAAATTTGTCCAAGAGCCATCATTGTCCCCGGCCTACTCTTTGCCGATGACTGCCTACTCTTTTGTAAAGCTAATACGGCCAGTTGTATGCTTCTAAAGTCGATTCTTGATAAGTTCTGTGACAAGTCTGGACAACTTATTAATTATCACAAGTCAGTACTCACATTCTCCCATAATGCTTCCACTCACCAGAAAGAAATTGTAATGGGTATCTTTAGCATACCGCACAGAACATCCTTAGGTAAATATTTAGGTTGTCCTCTATTCCAAGGTCGACCTTCCAAATCTACTTTCAAAGAGATCATCGACAAAGCCACTGCCAAACTCCAAGGCTGGAATGCAAGTTGTTTATCAAAAGCAGGTAAAACAGTCCTAATCCAGTCACATTTAGAGTCAATCCCAACACACACAATGCAGTGCTTCCAGATTCCAATAGCTACTAGTCACCATCTAGATAAACTCAGTCGAAATTTCTTTTGGAGCCACACACCTACGGACAAAGGACTACCGCTTATAGCATGAAACCAACTCTGCTTGCCTAAAAGCAAAGGAGGGCTAGGACTTCGAACAACATAAGCATTTAATAAGGCATTTCAATGCAAATTATCCTGGAAAATCCTTACTAATAAAACTAGCTTATGGTTACAAATGATGCGAGCGAAGTACCTCCACAAGCAGGACTTCCTTAGCTACAAAAAACAAAATGCTGACTCTCCGGTCTAGAAGAATTTATTAAATTGTAGGCCTCTCATTAAACAGGGTATGATCTGGCAGATTGGAAATGGCGAAAGCATCTCCTTCTGGCAAGATAATTGGATAGAAAATAAAAATCTAATTGAACTCCTAGATATTGATGCAGCCTCTGTACCTAGCCCACATGCTAAAGTCTCTTATTTTATTCAACAAGACAGGACATGGAATCATGCAAAGCTTGGCCACATTTTGGGTAATCACCCAATCTTACAGAAAATACAGGGAGTCGTTATCTCTGCCCACAGCAAACCTGACGCCTTCTGCTGGGGCCTGCATAATTCAGGTGCCTTTAGTATTAAATCCGCAACGTGGCTAGTACATGATAATTCATTAAATGACTACCCATACTGGTCATTTAAGTGGATCTGAAAAATAGACACCATGCCTAAAATTAAAATCTTCTTATGGCAACTTTGCCATAACATGATCCCTGTTCGAGGCACTTTACTTCAACGAGAACTGAATATTGATGCAAGTTGTCAAATTTGCCGGGATGACATTGAGTCAATTGACCATTTATTTAGTGAATGCCAGTTAGGTAAAAAGGTATGGGAACTAGCCGATAAACACCAATGGTTCCCTCTACAGTTTTCACGGTGTGGCTACCACCAACTAACTGACGTGCTGCGAAAGGTGCGAGCCTCCCGTAATCCAAAGCTGCTTCAAAAATTTTCTTTTCTGCTTTGGGGCATTTGAAAAGAAAGAAACACAGTTGAAAATGGGTTTTTTAATCCCCTTCAATGCCTAATCAAAACAAAAAAGGCATATGTTGAATGGCGAATCTGAGCTTGTATATCGGATAATTACTCATTGAGGGGAGCTTTTTCTTCCCCTCCCAATCCTTTCCACCTTATTAGGTGGCACCCCTCACCACCAGGATTCGTCAAAGTCAATTTTGATGGATCGCTTCTCAACTCATCAGCAGCAAGAGGGTATGTACTACGAGACTGGACAGGCAAACTACTCAAAGCAGGAGCTGCTAATTATGGGACTACCTCAATCATGGTAGCTGAAGTAAGAGCACTCAAGGATGGAGTTGAAGTGGGCATACAAGCAGGATACAAACGACTCCTGGTTGAAGGAGATAATACTACAGTGATATAAGCACTAGCAGGCAAAATCCAGGTTCCCTGGAAGATCGCTACAATAATCGAAGACGTACAACTATGGGTTTAACACGACACCCTGGTCCATGTCAATCATATTTATCGCGAGGCAAATATGACGGCGGACTGGCTATCTAAATTTGGGCACTCTATGACAAACTTGTTCTCATTAGATATCTGTTTCTCCCCAGCACTTTGTGAAATTATGACAGCTGATGTAGTTGGGCGTACTTTGTGAGAAGAGGCGCCTAACATTGATATTACCCCACTTTTACCATTGTAAAAAAATAAAATAAAAATGAAGATGCTGAAAAAAGTAAAGGAATATATATTATCAACATGTGGTAGATAAGTTAACATCTACTTAAATTTGCAAATCAAATTGTTGTGAGTTAAAATTGGTATATTTAAAATTAATAAATACCTCCAAAGATTGAAATAGTAGGAGTCAAATTTAAATGTCCAATTATTTTTGTCTAACAATTTCAATGGTGGACAACTTTTTATTTCTACCTACTTCCTCACTATGTATTTTTTTGAGGGGAGGGGGATGGATCTATATTGCAATTTTTCAAAATTTAAAATTTATTTTTTCAAAAAAATTGACATTCAAAATAATTGTCTTTTCTAGTTAAGTTTTGCCGAAGAATGAGAGTACAAATCTATAACAATTATAAGGAGAGAATTTATTTAAAAATCTGTCGAAAATAAAATAAAAGCATGCAAAAAGATATTGGGTAATCTAGGTATATTCTTTTTGTTAGAATAATGGCAACAAGATAAATATTTCTTTCCCCCTCTCTCTCTTTCACACTTGTCCCACATGGAACTTTTGGGTGGCAAGTTGAGGGGTTCATATATCTTATTCTCCTTGCCCATGTTGAATAACCTGAGACTAGGCTTTATGGGGTTGAGGGCATATGAGGCCAACACACGCGCACGCCGCCGCCGCCGCCCGCCCGTCCGGTCCGGGCTGGACCGTTACAGACTTCCTGATTTTCCTCCCCTCCTTCAATGCTGCCAGATTCTCTGCATTATTCTGGCTCTTCATGACCAAATCTTCTGCCTCAACTCAAGCCATTTTAATGGTTGTGTAACAGTCCTTTTCCCCCTATAAATAGAGGACTCATCAGCAGGACTTAGACACAACAGCTCTCACATTTCTCTCATCTCTTCCTCTTCTTCTCTACATTATGGGTTTTTCGTGTGCTGCATACTTCAAACTCTTGCCCGCGAAGTGCACGCGTACAAGAGTGTGCTGAGTTAACCTTGGGGAGCAACCGGCTAAATCGAGCCCCTCGATGGAACTAACTACAAACGTTGGTCCCAGAAATTACTCTTATGCTTTGAACAACTCGAGATTGATTATGTTCTATTCTCAGAACATCTTGACGAAGATAACATATCTCAGTTTGCTGATACTGAGATCTCCACTCCGACTGCCCCAAAGACGCCTGTCATCCCATTAGATGAGACTGCTAAAAAGAAGTTGGAAAAGGACAACAAACTGGCTCGAAGCTATTTGCTGAACAACATGTCGAACCCTCTATTTGATTTATTTGTCAACTCCAAATCTGCAAAGATCATATGGACCAAACTGGAGGCGAAGTATGGTTCAGACGATGCTGGAAAAAGAAAATACGTCGTTGGCAAATGGCTGCAGTTCCAAATCACAGATGACAAACCGATTATGGAACAAGTTCATGCGTACGAAAACCTGTGTGCTGAGGTGCTGAACGAAGGCATGAAGATGTGCGACATCTTACAGGAAAATGTATTGATCGAGAAATTTTCCCCTTCTTGGAGCGACTACAGAAATCACCTGAAGCACAAAAAGAAGGACCTAACACTGTAAGAACTTATCAGCCACATGAGGACTGAAGAGGCGAATCGGCTAAAAGATAAGATGTCTTTCCTGTCCCTGAATTCATCTAAAGCTAATCTTGTTGAATCTTCTGTGCCTTTAAATAGAGACAGGTTCAAAGGGAAAAATAAGAGGGATCAGAAGCAATCAAAACCTCAAAATCAATTGAAAAGAACAAACAGCAAGATCCAGAAGCAGAAGGTTGTTTGTTATGTTTGTGGCAAACCAGGCCACAAGGCATATCAGTGCAACTTTCGCAAAGGAGGATCCAGTCATACAAACCAGAAGCCTACTGGACAGATTGCTGCACAAGCAAATCTAACCGAAAACACTGAGATCTTCTGTGCAGTAACACTGGAGGTCAACCTGGTGTCAAATTCCACGGAGTGGATTCTGGATACTGGAGCAACAAGACATTTCTGCGCCAACAAGGATCTGATACATGACTTCGAAGATACTCCTGATGGCGAACATGTCTACATGGGCAATGCTAGGGCTGGCAAAAATTTGTCCGACCCGATTACCCGAATTTGTCCGACCCGGAAAAAACCGGGTACGGTCACCAAATTTATGTCCGAATTTAAAATTCGGACAATCGGTCATGTCCGAATTTAAACCGGGTCGGGTTCGGGTTTGGACATTCGGGTTCGGGTTGTCCGGATTTTTGAACCATTTCGGGTTCGGACAAATTCGGACAATCGGACAACCGGGTTCGGACATTGGACAACTATGTTTATATGTAATTTTAGTCCAAATTGTTTAGAAAATTTTATAAAAATAAATTCGGACAACCGGGTTCGGACATTGAAAAATCGGGTTCGAGTTCGATCACACAAAATTTCGGTCAGAATCTCCTAAAATCATATTACAAATTCGGACATTCGGACAACTGGGTCCGAACATTCGGACAACCGGGTCCGGGTCCGGGTCTGGTCAAAGTGTCCGATTTGTAATCCGAACAGGGTCCGGGTATGAAGTTTTTGTCCGAATGTTCGATTTGTCCGGACCCGAATTTTTGCCAGCCCTAGGGCAATGCTGCCACCGCTGGAGTCATGGGTAAAGGGAAAGTACTCCTTAAATTTACTTCTGGAAAATCTTTATGCTTGAACAATGTGCTGTATGTACCTTCCCTTCGTAGAAACTTAGTTTCTAGTAGTCTTCTTGATATTGCTGGTTTTGAGGTGAACCAGAAAGCTGGGAAAATTGTTATTCTTCGCAATGGGGTTTTTGTTGGGAATGGATACCGTAGTGGGGGGCTCTTTGTTCTGAATGTTGCTTTTGATGCTGTTAATGGAAATGCTTCTTCTTCTGCCTATATAGCTGAGTCTGTGGATCTGTGGCATGGTAGACTTGGTCATGTTAACTATGCTTCGATAAATAAGCTAAAGAACTTGAGGTTAATTCCTAACATCACCACAGAAAGATGTCAAAGATGTGACATTTGTGTTGAAGCAAAATTTGCCAAAAAACCATTCAAGTCCATAACAACTAAAAGGACTGAGTTGCTTGAACTTGTGTATTCAGACTTAGCAGACTTTAAGAACACAGTCAATAAGGGAGGAAAGAAATGGTATATTACCTTTGTAGATGACTACTCTAGATATACCAAAGTTTACCTCCTCAAGTCTAAAGATGAGGCTGAGGAAATGTTTCTGAAATACAAGGCTGAAGTGGAAAATCAATTGGACCGAAAAATAAAGAGACTTAGGTCTGACAGAGGTGGGGAATATGATACCAACTCTCTAGCTAATTTATGTGAGAAAAATGGCATTATACATGAGACTAGTGTCCCTTATACCCCTCAACAAAATGGTATAGCAGAACGGAAAAATCGTACCCTTAAAGAAATGATGAATGCTATGCTTATTAGCTCTGGGTTGCCTGACAATATGTGGGGGGAAGCTGTACTAACTGCTTACTTTATCCTCAATAGAGTTCCTCACAAAAAACTAGATCAGACCCCATATGAACTGTGGAAAGGGTATGCTCATAATCTGAATTATTTGAAAGTGTGGGGGTGTCTGGCTAAGGTTGCCTTACCTACTCATAAACGTACCAACATAGGCCCTAAGACCTTTGATGCCGTTTTTATCGACTATGCTCAAAACAGTGCTGCTTATAGATTCATGTCATTGAGTGACTATTCTATTTCTGAATATAGAGATGCTGAATTTTTTGAGCATGTTTTTCCTTTGAAAAAGAAATCGCCTAATGTGGTACCTGATGTTATGCCTGAAAATGTGAACATGCCTACTTCTAGCTTTGATGCTAGAATCGTAATGACTGAACCTAGAAGGAGCAAGAGACTCAGAACTGAAACAAACTTCGGACCCGACTTTGTCACTGCATTTCTAGTAGAAACCTTTGATAACTTGGACATAGATGCCATAACTGAAGAATTGGTGTCCATTTTTCTAATTGAGGAAGATCCCAAAACCTATCTAGAGGCTGTAAAGTCCATAGATGCTGCCTTCTAGAGAGAAGCTATTAAAAGTGAAATAGATTCTCTCGAGTCAAACAAAACATGGGAATTGACTGACCTACATAAGGGTTGTAGACCTATTAGCAGTAAGTGGATCTTCAAAAAGAAGTTGAGGTCTGATTGGTCAATTGACAAATATAAGGCCAGATTGGTTATTAGGGGCTTTGACCAGAGAAAGGGCATAGACTATTTTGACACCTACTCGCCTGTGACCAAGATAGCCACCATTAGATCTCTAATTGCCTTAGCTGCAATTTTTGATCTTGTTGTACATCAAATGGATGTCAAAACAACGTTTCTTAATGGTGACCTAGAGGAAGAAATTTACATGACTCAACCTGAGGGTTGTGAGGTACCTGGTCAGGAGGACAAAGTGTGTAGACTGAAAAAGTCTCTTTATGGTCTAAAGCAGGCTCCCAAACAATGGTATGAAAAGTTTGATAGCTCTTTAGTGCAAAATGGCTTTGTTGTGAATTTGTCTGATGTGTCTACTCAAAATTGATTGGATCAGAATGTGTACTTATATGTCTCTATGTTGACGATATGCTAATTTTTGGCACGAATCTGCACGTTGTTAAGGAGACTAAGAAGTTACTGTCTTCTCTTTTTGAAATGAAAGACATGGGAGAAGCAGATGTGATCTTAGGAGTTAAGATTCGAAAAACCAACACTGGCTTTTCACTATGTCAGTCACACTACATTGAAAAGGTGTTAAAGAAATTTGACTGTTTTGATGTAACACCTGTGAGGACTCCTTATGATCCTAGCATACATCTGAAAAAGAACAAAGGACCTAGTGTGTCTCAAACTGAGTATGCCAAAATCATAGGAAGTGTAATGTTTCTCATGAACTTTACTCGTCCTGACATTGCCTATGCCGTCAGTAGGTTAAGTCGCTATACACATAACCCTAGTCAAGAACACTGGGATGCACTTCTTCGTTTGCTTAAGTATCTTAGAGGTACTTGTAATCACAAATTTCGAGCCTAAAATAAATTAGACAAGAAATTGATGAACAAATTGAATTTTTGTATTGATATTGTATATGGGTGCAATCTCTGTATAATTGTTACAAGAAACAAGTATAATAAATCCTCTGATTCAATCTCCTTGGATAATCTTGAATAGTTTGTCTCGAGAGAGGGCCTAAGAGGCTTGATCTCTATCGATGATTTGATCTCTGTAAGTAGACGGCACGTATTTGGAGTGCTTGTCGTCTTTTTTCAGATAGAGTTTCTGAACTCTTGTGAATTCTTCTCCAAAAATGCCGACCCCAGGAATGGGAGAAGTAACGCCCTTTTTATAGAAGAATGGAATGAAATCTCCTATTAACTGTTCCTTAAAAGAAAAGGAATAATAATCCATTTTCTACATCATTTGTGACACGTGGTGTTTTTTAATTGGCCGCCATAATTATTCACCAAATATTTAATTTGACACGTGGCAACGTGTAATTAGGTGAAATAAAAATATTGAATTTTCCACGTGGCAGGTCTTGATTGGATAAATAATTTTTTACCTCCTACAGTACTGTTGATTGGTGTTTGCACTTTAACAAATTTCCTGCTGTATTGGAAGGATATTGTGATGCAAACTGGGTTTCTGATAACGATGAAGTTAGTTCTACTAGCGGTTATGTATTTGCCTTAGGTGGAGGGGCTATTTCGTGGAAGTCTGCCAAACAGACGTGTATAGCCCGCTCCACCATGGAATCTGAATTCATTGCTCTTGAGTTGGCAGGTCAGGAAGCAGAATGGCTTAAAGGTCTATTAACAGACGTGCCACTCTCGGAAAAACAGGAAACATCTATTTCCCTACATTGTGACTCGCAGGCAGCAATAGGAGTGGCGCACAACAGTGTCTATAATGGAAAGAGGAGACACATCCGTATTAGACACAGTGCGGTGAAACAATTGCTGAAACATGGTGTCATATCCCTACAATATGTGAGATCCGAGAAAAACCTTACGGATCCTCTTACTAAAGGGTTGACAAGGCGAGTGGTGCTGGAAACGTCGAGGGGGATGGGACTTAAGCCTATCACTTGAAGGGGTATGGTGGATACCTACTAGTGGTCAAACGAAACCATACTAATCTTCAAGGTGCACTACATTCCTATCCCTATGGCGTGTGGTAGTGCTTAGAGGATGAGCTTACGCTCTTAATGGATTCATACCCATTGTGGGGGTGCTAGTGAGAAGCACTTGATGAATTCACCGATTGATGACTGTAAGGCTGAGCTATATCATGCTCTTAATAAACCCATAGCCATAGTTATGGTGGTCTATGCTGAGATAGACTTGATGGGATTACCTACGTAAGTGTGAAGGTTTGGCCGCCTTCTATGAGAGATCTAGGCTGTCTCTCTAGAGCACTTATGAGACCCAAGGTGTGCACATGGCCATAAAAATTACCAGTGTGTTTATCGCGAAGTATGCAGTATCTTAAGGGTTGATACGTGGAGTGGGGGTCTCAATCAAAGTCTTTCTAGTTCAAGACTTAGTTCACGAGTCAGACTATTGGCTGTTGCCTCACACCACTAATGTGTCAATTCAAATCGAAAGATATTGACGCTTAAGTATCTGACCCACTTTTGCCCAGAATGCCTTTCTTAAATCAGCTTGCCTTGTATGCCATTAGTGGGGGACTGTTAGAATAATGGCAACAAGATAAATATTTCTTTCCCCCTCTCTCTCTTTCACACTTGTCCCACATGGAACTTTTGGGTGACAAGTTGAGGGGTTCATATATCTTATTCTCCTTGCCCATGTTGAATAACCTGAGACTAGGCTCTATGGGGTTGAGGGCATATGAGGCCAACACACGCGCGCGCCGCCGCCGCCTCCTGCCCGTCCGGTCCGGGCTGGACCGTTACAGACTTCCTGATTTTCCTCCCCTCCTTCAATGCTGCCAGATTCTCTGCATTATTCTGGCTCTTCATGACCAGATCTTCTGCCTCAACTCAAGCCATTTTAATGGTTGTGTAACAGTCCTTTTTCCCCTATAAATAGAGGACTCATCAGTAGGACTTAGACACAACAGCTCTCACATTTCTCTCATCTCTTCCTCTTCTTCTCTACATTCTGGGTTTTTCGTGTGCTGCATACTCCAAACTCTTGCCCGCGAAGTGCACGCGTACAAGAGTGTGCTGAGTTAACCTTGGGGAGCAACCGGCTAAATCGATTTGCACCGTAGTCGAGCCGTAATTGCTTTCAAGGCAGTGGTTCATCCACGTCTCAGATTATTCTGTTCGCATTCCAGCCATTGTTCCTTTTTGTTTTACTAAAACTTTTTAATTCATGTATCTGCAATTAAAATCAATTAACATCTCAATAATGATAAGTGCTTTAATTATCAACATTTATTAACAATGATCAGCATTGATCAAACTTCCAACAGTGACTTATTTATGGCAAGTTGAAAAGATTATGTTGCATGTGAATATATGTAAAATATTAAACAAAAGTCCGAATTTTTTGTGCCCTATTCTTCCACAATATAATATAAGATTAAATCACGAGTTATAACATGCAAGAAATTACAATAATTGTAAAAATTGATAGAATGTAATTACAAAATAACTGTAAGAAATTGCAAGAATCAAAAAATTATAAATAGTCAAAAGAAATTATAATAATCAATCTATACATGTTAAAACAAAACAAACCTTCAATTTTGAGTCACTCTGACAAATTTTTTAAATAAGTAATAGCTTCATTTTTTAATGCCATAATAATTAATATAATTTCAAAAATAAAAATAAAAAATATTTCTCGAAGAATTACGAAGAAAGATATCACTTACATTTGCCTATCATTATAGGGCATCTCCCAAACAGAAGAGTCTAGACATTCGAAAATCACCTAAATATGGGAATAAGATTTTTAATTATTGATTTGGAATAATATATTAGGAGAGTATTGCCTTTCTAATATTGTTATGTTCATGTAATATTGTTGGTTCCAATATCTCAGAAAAATATTATTTCTATAATTTATCTAATAATTATAAAAAAGAATATCACTTAGTTTGTCTGTCATTCTATAGAACTAATATTATTAATAATTTGGTGGATAATAAAATCAATGTAGCTAATATTATTATTTTATTTCTTTTTAAATATAAATATGAAATATTAGAGATGTTAGACACAATGTAATGGCGGTTACAAATGATATATATACATAATAATATTATCTTTACATTACCAACAAAGTCCCAGATATAATTGACATTAAAATAATCGGCATTAAGATTTTCATTATTATTTTAAAACTAACTAAATACAAATGTAGACCCATACATTGCATGTATTCTTAAGCTTAGTGCCTGTTCTTTTAGTTGGTCTTTTCCAATTTGTGAACTTCAACTTACTCCAATTTACTATTATAAAATCCTGTTTTTTTTACGTGGATCAATTTTAAAATATTAACCTTAACTTATTTCAATTCATTTTAACCTATTTTAATTTATTTTTATTATTTTAATCAAGTTTAATTTATCATATAAAAAAAAATTAATGTACTTCAACTTACTTCAATCTACATCAACCTATTTAACCTTTTATCCATCTCAATTTACCTAAAGGGGAGTCTTGGAGCAACGGTAAGATTGTCTTTGTGTGACCAAAAGGTCACGGGTTCGAGCCATGAAATCAGCCACCGACAAAGTTAGGTTAGGCTGCCTACAATTCACCCCTTGGGATGCGGCCCTTTCCTGAATTCTGCGTGAACTCGACCGATGTTTGTGCATCGGACTATCCTTTTTTTAAATCATTTCAATTTACAGATCCTAAGAAGGAAAAATTATATACTTCTAGATATGGAGTACTTATTTTTTGCAACCAATTATATACTTCTTTATTGCAACCGATAATATGAAGAATTACTAATTATAAATCACAAAGAAAGGGACAAATTCAAACTTCAATAAAAAATACCAATATTAATTCACTTCAACTTACTTCCACCCACGTCAATCCACCTCATTCAAAATTTTATTCTATCTTAACCAACTTAAAAAAATGTACTAACTTCAATCCACTTCAACATATTTCAACAAAAAATACCAACTTTAATTAATTTCAACCCATCTCAATTAATTTTATTTTTTTACTAATTCTAATTTACCAATGAAAAGAATCCGCCCTTAGTTATAGATTATAAGTCTAAAGCTTAAACGAAAGATCATTAACGGAAGGAACGATGGTGACGGAAATTGACAAAGGAGATGGAGAGTTGACGGAAGGAGATATGGATAAATTTGGTTGGCTCTTAAGCTCCGGAGATGGGCTCGGGCCACATTTTGATTTTGGTGGTTGGTAGGTGGGTCAATATTTGAATAAGTCCACATGGATACTGTGTCGGGTTGAGCATTGGAAGAACACGTGGGTTGGTTTGTCTGTCCGGCCCAATCGCCAGGTTAGGCCCAAATTTGTAATTTGCACCCCAAAACAATACATTGTGAGGGATAAAAGAACTTTCCACACACTTGTTGACAATTCTTGACCAAAAGCATTTTCAATGGATAGTCTGGATCTGTGCATTAATGTGTTATAATTAGTTGGAAGATGGTTTTGACAACAACAGAAATTTGCATCCGTAGTTTGTGAGAGATACGTATGATTTTCACGCTTGGTTGTTATTGTCAGCATAAAAGTCGTCACATCTGCGGAACTCATGTTTAAAAACCTAAATCATTAGACCATGCAGCTTCCACAAAAAAAAAAAAAAAACAAATTTATATATGGAAAAGATTAATATATATGTAATGGCCCTGTAAATTTCAAAAATTCTACAGTGGCTCAATGATGACCCTAATAAATTTCACAAATTCTCCAATGGTTTAGTGGTGAACCTGGCTACCAGACACTTTCTAAGTAATGCCCATATTCGAATAGGAAAATGATAAGTGTCTTCCTACAAGACACTTTTTAAGTGTCTTGTTTTCACTTAAAATTTAAATCATTACATATTAAATTAGAAAAAAAATGGTATGATTGAATAGTGAAAGGATATCAAAACTTATAAATTGTGTAAAATCATCATTTTATGCATAATGTTTCACATTTACAGAATTACACATTTGATATGTTCTCGTGGATGAGATTGATCCAGTTAGGGTGTCATGTTGTATTTATTAGCGTAACCAACAACTATTAAAGTTTTATAACTTATAATAAGTTGTAATTATTAAAAATTTAGTGATTTTAAATAATAAAATCTATTGATTTGAGTTAAGATAGGACATCTAAGAGTGTCTTGCAGCAAGACACGTATCATCACCCTATTCGAATAATCGAATCACAAGCAACGACCTTGCCACTTTTTATCATTTTTTTAGCTTCTCAGGTCTTTCTTTATTAAGAAAAAAAAAACTAAATGTTATATTAATTTAGTTTTGCCTAGATGTTATCTTGTACAGCTACATGCTCAAGGGTGATGATATATGTCAAGTAGCAAGACACCTCTTAAGTATCTTATTTTGACCAAAAGAAGAATGTTGCATGATTTAAAATTACTAATTTTGAACTATTAGAATCGATTATGAATGGTAAAATCCTAAAATTGTCAGGTACGACAACAGGCACAAAATGATACCCTAATCGAATTAATCTTATATGCAAAGTCATATATAGGGGCATTTCTCTAATTGTGAAAAATATGGATAAAAAGATATTTTTCACAATGTATAAGTTATAACACCCTTCCAATCTTCCATTATTCAATCATATAATTCTTTTAAAATTTAATAAATGATAATATGACTTCAAACCCAAACAAAATATTTAAGAGTTGTTTTGCCAGAAGATATTTATCATTTTATGTCTAGCAACAAGATATTTATCATTTTTTCACGCTCAAATGCGCGAGTTTCACACTTTCATAAACAAAAACTCACTCCTAGTCTCCCTCTACTCCAAAGCTTATGGCCCTTCGACGCAGTGCTGCTCTATTTCGCCTTCAGCATTGGCACACCACAGCCACCCAAAGTCGACTGCCGAGCACCCAGGCCGACAAGATCCGAGCATTGTATGTCGTCTTTCTTAATTTCTCTGAAAATTGAAACTTAATTATGACATGTATACTTGTTAATTTACATGATGGAGCTAGTAGTATGCAAGATCACATGGCTTAAAAGTTTAATTATGCAGGATTTTCCGCACACCTATTATATTCATTGCTCTGTTCATCAATTTCAGCAAACCAATGTTGGTGCGAAGAATTACAATGGTACGTACTTAATGGTATCTTTGCAACTATCGGTGTTAAAGTGTGAATTTGTTTAAGAATAAACTTAACCAAAAGTTTAAGCTACTGGTTGAAGACCTATGAATAAATTAAGTTTTTGGTTGAGTTGACTTTTGAACATAGTATCAGAGTCTTTCTAAACAAAATGTCTTGAGTTCGAATCTTAACAACCTTCATATTGATTTACTGCGTAAGGCAAGGGGAGCCTTTGCAACATCTATGCTTTAATCCTAAAGGGCATTTTCGTGAGGGGGCGTGTTAAAGCATGAACCTATGTTCATGGGTTTTCAACCATTAGTTTATGCTTTTGGTTAAGTTGATTCTTGAACGGTTGGTATTACGCTAAATGTGATTGTGGGTTCTTAAAGATGTAGAGTTCAACTTAGAGAACCGGGGGGGGCTGCTTGGAGAAGCATTGCATATGGGAGAACTTCAACTAGTTGCGCACGTTAAATCAAGAACTAGGACTAGGTAGACATAGGGCACTCATACAGTGGGGAACTCATTTAAAGCAGGGGCGGAGCTACTGTGGGGGCACGTGGGGTCAACCGACCCCGCTTAAAAAAAAAATCTTCTAGATAAGTTAAAAAAAATATAAATAACATAATATATAATTTGGGAGAGATTAAATGCAAGAGAATAAGAATGCTCTGGTGGTAAAGGGCCGGTGCACTCCTCTCGTTAATCTCATGTGTCCCAGGTTTGAAGGTTGCTCCAATCTGTTTGTGTTTTTTTTTTTTTTGCCCAAATTTCGGACCAAGCGTTTCTCACTTTCTCTCATTCGATTCACACTTTCACAGCAAAAACCCAAGCCCTAGCCAGCAACTCTGCTCTGTAGCAAGCCAGCCACTGAGCCACCACGCACCGTCGCACCCACCACCCTGACGGTCCACCACCCTGCGTCCCTGACGACCGGCGCCGGTACCAGACTGGACTGAGGAGTGCGCTGTGCGCAAGGCAGCAAGGGAGCGCCTCCAGCAACCAATCTGTCCAGCCGTGAGCAGCCCCGAGTCTAGCCACCGGCCCACCGTCAACCCTCAACCCCAGCCCCACCGACCACCTGCAGTTGACAGCCGGCACCCTCAGGCGGCCAGGCATCCACCCACGGCCCACCACTGAATTGATTTTGAAATTTGAAGAATTGAAGGTATAAAGTACAAACCTAAAATTTTCATTTTATTTGTCAAATTTTTGATTGTTTACTCTTTAAGTATTTATATATTTAGATTAGTTTCAATTATTCAAATCATTTGATGAAATTAGCTATAAATAATTTGTCAATTTGTCAATGTTTGTTTTATTATGTTCAGTTGAAAATGCATCGCTATTTCAAGAAGTTGGCTACCGAATCGTTTCCTTCAACTTTGACACCTGAAAATTCTCTTTTGAATCAAGAAACCGGCGAACTCAACACTCAAACACAAACCTCAGATTTTGATATTGATGCAAACACTAATCCCTGGTCTTGTGGGAGAAGCCAATTTGATTCAAGTGCTATTCAGTCAGATCCAGCTGAAAGAAAACCAATTTCACATTATCATCCAAATGAGCATAATGAGGTAAGAAGAGCTTATATTCAAAAAGGCCCCTGTCAACACCGAAATCATGCTTTTCCTCAAAGATTGATGTCTGAAAATTATCGTCGTTTCAATGAGTCTTGGTTTGATATGTATGGGAATTGGTTAGAATATAGCATAAAAGAAGATGCGGCTTTTTGCTTGTGTTGTTATTTGTTCAAGAATGAGCATGAAAGTTCAAGTCATTTTGGAGGTGAAACATTCACTTCTAAAGGATTTAGAAGTTGGAATAAGACAGAAATATTTAAGATGCATGTGAGTGGGTCAAATAGTGTACACAAGCAATGTGTGAAACGATGTGAAGACTTGATGATGCAAAAGCAATCCATACAGACTGCCTTGAATAAACAATCGAGCAAACTAAGTCTGAGTACCACACTCGCCTAAATGCTTCAGTTGATATTGTGATATTACTGTTGTTTTCTGCATTGCCATTTCGAGGCCATGATGAAAGTGAATTGTCAAGAAGGAAAGGACTTTTTAAGACTTTCTTACAGTTTCATGCGGAAAAGAATGACAATGTGGGAAATGTTGTTTTCAAAAATGCTCCAGGCAATCATATAATGACTTCCCCTGACATCCAGAAAGAAATTGCAAATGCTTGTTCAAAAGAAACTGTGAAGGCTATTCCTGAAGAACTTGACAATGGATATTTTTCTATATTAGTTGATGAATCCCGTGATGTATCATGTAAACAACAAATGGCTCTCGTTTTAAGGTTTGTTGATAAAAGGGGATTTGTTATGGAGCGTTTGGTTGGCCTTGTTCATGTGACCGATACTAGGTCTTTGGCATTGAAGGAGTCTATTTATGCATTGCTTTCTGCATTATCATTGAGTCCATCTCGAATAAGGGGACAAGGGTATGATGGGGCTAGTAACATGCGGGGTCACATTAATGGGCTTAGAAGCTTGATTATGCAAGATTGTTCATCAGCCCATTATATTCATTGCTTTGCTCATCAACTTCAATTAACTTTGGTCGCGGTTGTAAGAAATCATAATGATATTGGATGGCTTCTTGACTTGGTTGGTGTCATGTTGAATGTGATTGGAGGTTCCTATAGACGTAGAGATGAATTTCGAGAAAAACAACCAGAAAAGGTTGAAGAAGCATTACGTATGGGTAAGCTTCAAACTGGGCGAGGTTTAAATCAAGAACTTGGGCTACAAAAACCAGCAGACACTCGTTGGGGCTCTCATTTTAAAACATTCACCAATATTATTATCATGTTTGATCCAATTCTTGATGTGCTTGATGTGATTGGAGATTATGCTAATCATCCAGAAGACAGGGTCAAAGCCAAAAGTGCTTTAGACGACATGCAAAAATTTGAGTTTGTTTTCTTGTTGCATTTGATGAAATTGATTTTAGGAATTACAAATGCTCTCAGTCAAGCTTTGCAAAGAAGAGATCAAGACATTGTCAACGCTATATCATTACTTGGTTCAGCTAAGCGACAGCTACAAATGACAAGGGATCAAGGATGGGATTGTTTGATTGAAAATGTTAATGCATTTTGTCACAAGTACGATATTGACATTCCTGTCATGGATGATTTCCATGTTATTCGGGGACAAAGAGTAAACCGCAGAGTTTCTAAAGTGACAAATGAACATTACTATCGTGTTGATGTATTCTACACAATTCTTGATATGCAGATGCAAGAGCTTAATAGTCGCTTTCCTGAAGCGAGCACTGAGTTGCTTCTCTGTGTAGCTTGTTTGAACCCAGTAGATTCATTCTCCAATTTTGATAAGGAAAAAATCCTTCGAATGGCTCAATTGTATCCGGATGATTTTGATGAGTTGGGCATTGAGACTCTTAGTTGTGAACTTGATACTTTTATTGTCAATGTACATGATGATGAGAGATTCTCCGACTTGAGGGGCATAGGTGATCTTTCAAGGAAATTGCTTCAAACGAAGAAGTATTTGAGCTTTCCTCGCCTATATCTACTTGTGGAGTTGGCGTTAATTTTATCAGTTTCCACTTCAACTGTTGAAAGGGTATTCTCAGCGATGAAGATCATCAAGACCAATTTGCGCAACAGAATATCAGATGAGTTTTTAAATGATACTGTTATTACTTATTTTGAGGATGATCTTTTCAAAACAGTATCAAATGATGATATCATGTATCGCTTTCAAAACATGAAGGCTCGTCGAGGACAATTGCCGTAATTGTATTAGCTTTGTAATTTCGTTTTTATGACTATTGTTAAATTTCAAATTTCAAATCATATTTATGTTTGAGTCCTGACCCCCTTGAATTAATTTCTGGATTCGCCACTGATTTAAAGTATTTGTGAATATTGTTATCATATCTATTCCAGTTGTATGTCGATGTGCTTAATGCAACTGAAGATTATGGAAATCATTCATAAGAGAGAATATTCAAGGCCAAAAGTATTTTGGATGGCATACAGCTTAGACATTTGAGTTTGTTTTCTTCTTAAGGTGAAACGGATGTACGTTGGACATTACAAATACACTAAGTCAAGTTTTGCATAGGAGAGATCAAGATATTGTCAACATTGTACCATTGCTTGGTATGTATAACCAAGAGACAGTTCTAGATAACAAGGGATGGAAGATGAAATATTTTGATTGACAGTTTGTATTCATTTTGTGAAAAACATGCTCTCCCTCACAAGAGGTAGTTCTAGATAACAAGG
Source organism: Selenicereus undatus (assembly GCA_017589665.1). Lineage (NCBI taxonomy): Eukaryota > Viridiplantae > Streptophyta > Magnoliopsida > Caryophyllales > Cactaceae > Selenicereus > Selenicereus undatus. Next base: position 107,700,253 of record JACYFF010019584.1, on the reverse strand, counting down.
TATTTTCCCTTGCCTGCATTTACTTGCAGGGTCATCTTTGCTTTTACTGACTTCCACTGCAACCATTGAGAAAATATTTTTTGCGATGAAGTCTATATATCAAGTCAAATTTACGCTATATTATATATGTTTTAAATGACATTTTCATTACTTACTTTGAGGATGATTTTTTAAAAATTTATCTAACAAACCATGCTTTGTTTTCAAAACTTGAAATCCTCGTTGACTGAGGACAATTATTTTAGTTGTGTAATTCCTTTGTTATGACTAGTTTTGAATTTTCAAATCACATACATATTATTTCCAACCATGTCTGATTTTAATTCTGGTTATACCATTATTGGTCATGATAAAGAAAAATCTAAACTTATTTCACAATAACCTTAATATATAATTGACATTCGAGCCGAATAATATATTTTTTTAAGTACAAACTAAAGAAAAACACTATGCCTTAAGATTTCCAATATCAAGCTAAAATCCACGTACATTACTTCATAAAGGGAGTAAAAAGAATGGGGGGGGGGGGATTAAAAAACCTACTTTGGGATTTGTAGTGAAATTGTCCTTTAGTCGATGAGGACTTAAACTAGTAGTCACACGAAATGACAAGAAGCCAAAGAGCTGGCTTCCTTATCATTTCTCAAAGTGGGAAAGTTAAGTAAGTCACACGAAAATTAAAGATGACTGTAAAAAACCAGAGAAGCAACGAACTCAACACAATTTCCGATCATGAATGAGGTTAAAGCCAGCCTGAGGTTGCTTATGGTTAGGTTATAGGTGGGCAGCTCTATGACTGACAATAGCAAATAGGATTTGCTTGGCTGCTTTCATCAAGAATTTATCGTCAACAACAACAAAACAACAAAATTCTGCAGCTTTTGCTTTCAATTCATGCATTTTCTAGCTACTCTTCTCTTGTTTGGTTGGTCGTCCTTTTAGTAATTATTGGGAACATGCAAAATTATATATTTTTCAAAGTTTGAGATCTAAGTGCCCATTTAGATCACCTTCTTTGAATTTCTATTTAAAAAGTAAAAGCCTTGTGTTTTTGGGCATCCAAAAAATTTACTCCAAATGTCAGTCCAATTGCTTGGCTTAAAGTGGATATATACAGCAGCAAGCAAACCAAAACACCATGCATAAGTCTACGCAAATTAAGCTGATCATTTCAGAATTAAGAAGCCTTTGCCATTAGACAAAAGCAAAATTCAAAGTTTCAGCTTCGTTTTCCAATGCGTGCAAATTGCCCATCCATTATAGATAGTATGATCTTTTTACCACTAAAGTGTGTGTACCATTCCATGGTCATCTCCACAACAATAACAACAACTGATCCTCCTCCTCCCAATATGGATCCTATTTTCACAGAATTTGGGAAGATTCAGTCATAAATAATTTTACTTTTATATACACTTATGCAAGTATAAAGATCGATTCTAAGAGACCCACATAAAAAAAAGTCTATGGTAATTTATCAAAAAGAAAAAGAAAAAGAAAAGGATATGCTTCACAAATTAGAACATTTCTTAAGGATTGGGCCCATTTTTAACTTGGGGGGTGGTTGGTTGTTTGCTTTTTTATTGACTTTTTGGAGGCTTTTTGCTATTTTGCCCTGGTCAAAAAAGCCAATTTGATGTTTGGTAAATAACTTTTTGTAATGACTGTTTTAGTCCAAAAAGTCAATTTTTAAAAAGCTAAGATGAGTAGTTTTTTGTAAATAGTTGTTTGTGTAAATGATAAAAATGCCCAATGTTTTATAAAAATTACAAGATATACCATTAGTGAAATCAAAAATCCTAATAAAATTACAAGGCATACCATGAGTAGCTAAGGTGAGTAGATTTTTGAATTAATTTCAAAATAGTAGTGACATTTGATATTACATTTATTTGAATATAATTTTATGAAGATCAAATCATTGAAAATTCAAAAAAAATTAATTTATAAAAGACAAGAAAAAAAGACCTTTAAAAGATTAAATTAGATAAAAAAAATTATATAAATTTCAATTCACAATAAAAAAAATCCTTCAAGGAATAATAAAATAAGGTTGTAAGACTTAGGTATCACATGAATACATATAAATTGAAAATAAATAAGATGAAAATAAGGTTCCAAGCATTGAATTAATTTTTATATATGACATAAATTTAATTATTTTTGAAAAGAAAATAACATGGCCAATAAATTAAAAATTATGTTAAACTACAAAGTAATGTAGAGAAAGGCTATAAATGACACTTTAACAAATAACCTTTTTAGAACAGCTTATTTACCAAATATTTTTTCTACAAATAACTTATTCAAATAGTTAATGTAAATAGCCAATTTAAATAGGTAACATCAAACAGTTAATAAAAATATCTTACAGCTAACAACTGCTTGCCAAACAGAACCTTCATCTTTTCCTTGAATTCTTGAGCTATTTAAGACTGATTAACTAATAATCAAGCAAAGTCATTAAAATATCGATGAACCATCCACTTTTGATAACTTTGAGACAATGTAATCTAGCTGGAAACGCAACACAAATGCCGTTTACTTAGGGTGTGTTTGGACCTAAGAAAATAACATGGAAAGAAAAAAAA
>JACYFF010019584.1:107674848-107687662 GCA_017589665.1 Selenicereus undatus | reverse complement strand
GCAACTGCAAAATCATGGCCTCTACATCAGCTTGACATTAACAATGCCTTCCTCCATGGATTCATTGATGAAGAAGTCTACATGCAGCCTCCTGTAAGTTACACAAAGGCATCTCCTAATCAAGTATGCAAATTACAAAGGTCTTTGTATGGCCTCAAGCAAGCTTTCAGGCAGTGGAATCTTGAACTGACCAGGTTTTTACTTGGCAAGGGTTTTAGACAATCCAAGAGTGATTACTCTCTATTTTCTCAAAGTCACAATGGTAGGCAAGTATTCATATTGGTATATGTTGATGATCTCCTAATCACTGGGGATGATATTGATGGCATTGCTCAGATCAAGCAAGATTTACACACAGCATATACCATCAAAGACCTAGGACTGGCCAGATACTTCTTAGGTATTGAAATTTCCAGGTCCACTACTGGAACCTTTCTCAATCAGAGGAAATATATGTTGGATATATTAAGTGATGCAGGATTAACAGGGGCAAAACCTGCAAAGTTTCCTTTGCCCCAGGGTTTGAAACTCTCTTCTGTTTCTACTCCTCTCCTATCTAACCCTGAATCTTACAGAAGATTGGTAGGCAGATTGCTTTATCTGACCTTGACCAGACCAGACATATCATATGATGTTCAACATTTAAGTCAATTTCTACAGCATCCAGCAGTGGCTCATTATGAGGCTGCTTTACATGTTCTAAGGTATCTAAAGGGCACTACCAACAAGGGTATGTATTATTCAGCAGACTGCAGTTTGCACCTTACAGTATATTGTGATGCAGATTAGGGAACTTGCAGATTGACAGCCAGATCCCTTACAGGCTACTGCATCTTCTTAGGCTCTTCCTTGGTCTCATGGAAAACCAAGAAGCAGAAAACAGTTGCAAAATCTTCAGTTGAAGCTGAATATAGGGCAATGTCAGCTACCACTTCTGAGTTGGAGTGGCTTTCAAACCTATCACAGGACTTTAATGTTCATACTTCTTTGCCCATTACTATGAATTGTGACAACAAGGCAGCTATGCATACAGCCGAGAACCCTGTTTTTCATGAGAGAACTAAGCATTTGAGGATAGATTGCCATTACACCAGGGATAAGGTTATGGAAGGGTTTCTTCAGACTTCATATGTTCCTTCCAAGGAACAATTGGCTGACTTAATGACAAAGCCCCTGGGAGAACGACAGCACAATTTTTTGGCTTCAAGAATGGGATTGTTGGATTCCCCACCAATTCCATCTTGAGGGGGGGATGTTAAGGATAGTGTATACTTCTGTATATCTTTTCTCTTTCTTGGTTGTTATCCAGCTCAGCTGATTGGTTATAGGTTGTTAGAAGAATCTTGATTCTGTTAAAGATTAGCCTGTGTATAAGAGAGCTTTTGCTTACACATCATGTAATAAGAAAAGAATACTTCTCTTCTCTTCTTTCCGTCTCTCTTCCTCTAAACTCTAGCAGGAGACCTACAATGGATACTTGATGTTTTCACAGGGTGGCTGGAGAACAATTTTTTTAAGAAGTTCTCAAAGGATTATGGACTATGATTTTAGTATGTTTAGGATGAAGTCAATCTGTTGTGGTAGTCAATTCAACGGTTGAAGTTTCTATTAAAATGAAGTAGTTGGAGGTTTTTTTTAAAAAAAAATTCCTTTTTAGCCAACTGTTGAAGTATGTTCTTTTCAACTTATGTTAAGTACTTATCATCAGCATTCAACACATTTTAATATAATTTAACATATTCAAATACAATCAACATCTTTTAGCACAATTTAGTATAATTCACAACGATTCAACACTTGTAAAAGTACTTAATTGATTGGATTGTGATTAAATCCAAATCACCTATTCTTTATCAATAATTGGACTTATCTTACTAATAATATAAATAGGTTTATTATTATTGTAAAATTTGTTTAAAATTGAAAAATATTTACACTATGTAATGAAATAAAATATTTCACACTAATATAAAAAGTATTAATATTATTGCATTCATAAAATGCATATTATTTGATGAATTATTATATTATATAATAGATAGATTTATCATAAATTATGTAAAAATGCATAATTATTTTGAGAATGTAATTAAAATTAAAAGATAAGTTTTTTTGAAAAATATAAATTAATAATTTTACTACCAACTTCTATGTCCAATATATTCTTATATCTTATTTTTACCCTATCCCTTAATTAAAAACTTAAATTACTCAAGGTCATTTTCCTCCTAACAACCCAGTAATAAATATAAATTATTTTATTGTATATAATCCAACCCCCATCATTTACTACACCATCTACCGACAATATCGACTTATAATTTGCTAACAGCTACCTAAAAATATTTGTTTTGCGAATATCTAATTATAATTATTTTTAAAATTAAATTAATTTTGTAATCCATCGCTAATGCTACATGAAATTATTGTGTAAATAATGGCAACTACAAACTAAACATATACTTGCAAATTATTTGTATTTTACATATATCATTTTAAAAATATTTAAAATTTAATTTATAAACATCATAGGATATAAAATACATCTTGTTGAAAAATGATCATATTCCACCACAACATAAATAAATGCATATTTATAAGAGCTCATTTTCAGTATATATAACAGTCACACAACTATATAAATATATTTTTCATCCTTAATTACAATTAACCCCTATTAGATAGACTCATGCAATACTATTCATCATGTTTCAGCATATTTCAGCATGACTGGTCATCATATTTCAATAATAATCACCAACGGCGATAAGCACTTATCATAAATCTAAAAGAATATATCCTAAGTCATATACTCATAGGAAAATCCACATTGAGTCTACCTGTGTCCATGAACATCGTTAGTCAAAAATTTGTTTAAATTTTATATAAAAATATTTCAAAATTTTCACCATAAAAATTAACAAGTATTTATGCTTTACGAAACTAAAAAAATGAACATTGTTGTACAAAATTTCTGGATCTGCCACTACACATATTGTGCCATTGTGGTGATGAAATAGCTAATCACTTTTACTGTTGTATTGTTTCATTTAGCACTTCTTTTAGAACTAATCGATGATAATAATAATAAAAAAAGGCCTTATCATTTCAAATTAGCTGATAATTGATGTGTTCATGTTTGCTGGCATAACAGATATGTTACTCATTTCATCAAAGTCACCCTCAAATGAATTCACTCCTCTTTCTAATTTAATGCTACGACTCAAAAACTTTACCAGTGGATTGGACAAGAAATTTAGTATTTCAGTCATTGAAGATAAAGCTTAAACTATTTGAAGAATCATAGTAAGTTTGAGAAAAGAGTTTGAAACCAGGAAGTAGATCGACGTTGTTTGAACATGTTCATTGAGATTCCAAGTAGAAGTCATCACTTTTTAGTAGTTTTGATCTACATATACGGTGCCTTAAGTGAGCTGAAAAGAAGTTTTGAAATTTAGGAGAGTTTTATGTTCCTTTTGCATTAGTGGATGATTTAGATGTGTGTTGGATCACTGTTTGTATGTAGCCTATGATACTTTGATTTTCTCGGGTTACACCCAACTGAAAATTGGATGAGAAAAAACAACTTTAGTAGTGAAAAAAATAAGCAAACACTATTAGTAACGTGTAATCTATCAACTTGTTCAATATCTAGTTGCTTAATTACACTTAAAATTTGTACTTTTTTCATATTTGTAATGTAACTTAAAAGAAACATTGATGGATGATGAGATGTATAGAAAGCGCGTGTCTAGTCAATTGTAAATCTAGGATGAGTTTCTTGAATTTGTTAGGCAGCTAGTGACAACAAAGGCTCTAATTAGAATACATGTTGACAGTTGGACCATGTAATTAACCTGTTCAATTGTTTCGCTTTAATTTTAAGAAATAATTCTTGAACTTCGCTTCCTGTTCTAGGAAAATGGGGAGAGACAAACAAATAAATTAATACATGCATCAGCCAAAAAAGGTGTAGCTGATCGTCAAAAGTTCCTTACATGTGCTAGAGTTTGAATATATCTTTAGACATATAACCATTGAGTTAAGTTTTTCATTGAGTTGGTTATTGAACATAGTATCAGAGTTTTTCTTGGTAAGAGATCTCGAGTTCAAATCTTAATAATCCCCATATTGATTTGTTGCACAAGGTTAGGTGGGGAAAGCTTTTGTAGTATCCACGTTTTAAACCCAAAGAGCATTTCATATGATGGAGCGTGTTAGAGTATAAATATATTCTTAGGCGGTTGGCTCTACAACCATCAGCTTAAATTTTTAGTTGAGTTGGTTCTTGAACAACATGGTTGCAGGTTCCTACAAGTGTAGGTATGTAATAGGCAAACATGCAGAAAAGATGCAAATTTTTAGGTATTGTTTGGTTGGGAGAAAAATAATTATATTTTCCCCGAAAATAGTTTTTCAATTTTTCGTTGTTTGGCACAATAAAGAATGGAAAACTATTTTTTAAGGGAAATAATTTTACTCCCAATGGAGGAAAATGATTTTCTTTTTGAGAAGATAGGAAATTGATTTTCTCCTTTCAACTTTTTAATGATATGATCAATTGAAATTTAGGTGCAAAATTCGATTTCAACAGTTTGGATCAAAACTTGATTATTTAATTGAAAATATTAAAATGAACTCAAATCTAGATTTTGAGTTTAAATTACTTTCATTTGGTCAACATTTATCTGCATCACGATAATTTAATTGACTTTTTTTGCAACTAATTTGATTATCTAATTCGGTTGACTTGCCATCGAAGCAATTTTAACGGTTTGGATTGAATCTTGATCATCAAATAGAAAATATTTAAATATGATCAAATTCAAACTTTGAGCTCCATATTATCTCATTTGGTCAACATATTTTTTCCTCCACGACAATTAATTTGATATTTTTCGCAACTTAAACAATGCAATCAATATTTTTCACTATTAAAACAGTTTCAACAGTTTGGATCGAAACGTGGTTGACGAATAGAAATGATTAAAACAGGCTAAAATCCAAATAGGAAATATTAAAAAAAAAACTCAAATATCAATGTTAAACTCAACATTCATTCATTTGGTCAATATTTATGTCTGCTATGGCCATTTTGTCAACATGTTTCACCTCTTAAGTAATTCAGTTGACGTTTTTTTTTCTATGGAAAATAATTTATCTTGTACCAAACGACGAAAAATGTGACATAAAATCAATTTTTCATGGGAAAACATTTTTCAAAAAAAATGATTTTATGAGAAAACAATTTTCTTTCCGGCCAAACACTACCTTAGTATTTTTTTAATGCTACTAAACATAAATTTTAGAGATAAGGTTAAATCTCACTCAAAGCAATTTTATGAAAGTTTTTGTATAGAATTATCCTTTGCGATGGAAAATGTATTTTCTTCTTAAGCTTTACGTGATTTGATTAGGTGAATCTTCTTAATAAAATTAATTATTGAAAAGGGGAGAAAAAAGAAAAGAAGATTAAACACACATGAAGAGAGTAGATGGAGAATGTTATTAGCTCGTATTCATGTTTTAGGCTTTGTTTGGACTTTGAAAAATTTGATGGAAAGAATGCGATTTGGGAGAGTTACTTTCTGTCTTGTGTTTGGTTTAGAGAAACCCACAAAGAAAAAATATGGAAGAAAGTTAGGTGGAAAAATTGTTAGAAATCAGTGATAAAATTTTTCTCATAAGATTGTGAGGAAAGTTTGAGGAAAATTTTCAATTTTCTCCAACCTTACATTGTTTAGATGACATCAATATGATTAAAGTAGTTTATCAACATTCAAATTTCTCATCCAAATTCTTCTATTTTTCCTCAATTCAAACAAGAGGAAAAAACTCTCTTCTTAATTTTTTTTCATTCATATTTTTTTTTTCATTAAATTTTCTAAAAATCAAACAGAACCTTAGAATTTTGGACTGGACGATGGAATTGGTAGGCCATCTAAACATTAATAATTAAGACCATGAATGTGCCACCACGAACATTAGCACATGAGCGATTACGATACCAAAAAAAAATTAGTAATCACTGTTTAACTCCCAACCTAACGGCGGCAGTGAATGAGAGATTAGCTGCTGGACCCTCTGGTGGATGAACAGCTGGGTTTGGGCTAGACATTCTATTAAAGCCTGAACCAAACATCACCCAAGCCCAACCTAACTTTTTATTTCCAATGGGCCCCATCTGACTCTGTTACTGAAGCACCCAAACCCCACCAACGCCCCCCCACCCCACACCCCCCCCCCCTTTGGGTGGTGGGGGGGGGGGGGGGGGGGGGGGGGGTGTGGTTTGGATCCATTTGGTTATAAAAGAAGCTAGAGCGGGGGTAATGTGTTAGTTTGGGTTGACTCATTTAATAAGCGAATTAATTTTAAATTAGTCTTGTAAATAATTTAGATCTATTCAAAATTAAGAAATAATATGTTTTCAAGTTAAACAGTCAAATCGTGTTGATTTCGGATTGAAATCGATTCGGTCTGTGTCGTGTTCGGGTTTCTCTCAATAACTTCAGGTCGGATTATCGTGTCGGGTCAGACTTTCTCCATTCTAAAAGAAGCCTCTTCATTTTCAAGGTTGTAACTTGTAAGTGAAAAATTTGCATTATAATACATTAATACTACAACATAATGAATAAATTGGGTAACCTGAATTTTATTAATGTTCGAATTGTTTAGGTTAATCAATTTAGTTAGTGTGCAAAATTAAGCAGAATAATTATTGATTCATGGAATTATCAATAACAGTGGTTCAAGCTAATAGAGGTTATGACCAAAGATCAAGCTAATAAAGTTTGACCAACTTCAACAAATCTACCAACTTCAATCCATTTCTACTTACTTCAACTTCAACTCTTTTCAACAAAAAATATAACCTTCAACGTACTTCAACCTACCTTAGCTTACTTCACCTTTTAACCAACCCCTATTTACCAACGAAAAGAATAAACCCTAAATGTTTTAATTTTCAACTACTATAAAAAAAATCAGCCTCATAACAATAGACTTAATAAAGAACTCGTCAACTATATTGCATAGTTTACAGTCTATTTTTATCCATTAAAAATTAGGTAAAAGGGCAACCAAAAAACAAAAAAAAGGTTGATGACTACTAGCAAATTGGCACTCATAATCCACAGAAATGATAAAAGGTCGCAATATCACAACGGCAAGGTGTTCTTTTTGTCATGAAATGATCCTACTGGCGTGGGTGATGCAATCACTCTCACTCCTCTCCTAAGTCTCCTGCCTCTGATTACTCATTAGTGATTCCCAGTTAATCAACCTTTTCCCCTTAATCTCTCACTTTTCTTATTAGGATTATCCTCAATTAAAAACTGCTGTTCTTGATTGTTTCTAAAAGCCCCCCCCCCCCCCCACCCCGCGCCCCCCTTTTTAATTGTCTTTTGCTTGCCCATGTGATTGTGAGCTGCCCTCTTTCGGACTCGAAACAAATATTTCTTTCCTACCTTTGATTTTTTTGTCTTGACCCCCTTCTCTGCTACAACCCCCCAAAACAAAATCAACCCTTCATCTCTGTCTGTCTCTGTCTCCAGCTAATTCAATTTACTGGCGGGTTGCTTTGGTGGTTCTTGGTTATGGTCATGGGGGCGTTCAAGCCAAGCAAAGATTTTACTCCAAAAACTTGAGGCTTTTTCCTAAAGTTTCCTGTTTCTTTCTTTCTAGTTAAGCTGACCAAGTTGGGAAATGCGAATCTTTAGCTAAAATAAAGTTCATCTTTTCGTTGGGGAATTTCATCGAACAGGTAGAAGACAATCAGGAGTAGGCTTTCGGTGAGCTTTTTTCTCAGGGAAAAGGTTGATGCTTTGCTTTGCATGGGTTTCCTTCCTCTTTGATAAGTAAAGGGATTTGAGTTTTGAAGCTTTTTGCTCTTGCAGTTTGTATATCTGCCCTGGTTTTGCAGAGAAGTTGGTCGTAGTTTTTGGGATTGAGAGAAGATGACAATTTTGAGTGGGTTAGGGATTGTGTTAAGTCTGGTATTTGGCTGTCTTTTGTTAGCACTGGTTGCAGAGCTTTACTACCTGCTGTGGTGGAAAAAGCAGAGAATTAACAGCAACAATGACAGAATTGAAGAGAATGATAGCAATCATTCCAAGGAGCTATTCTATCTCTTTTGCTGGGACAAACCCACTTCTGTAAACATCACAAATTCAAACCCCATTGTAGCAAACCCAGAAGACCCAGATGTTGAATTGGGTTTAGCCTCAAGCAAGGATCTTCTGCTTAAGGCCCTAGCGGAAGATGGTGTGGAATCAGAGATCATGCGGCTCCACAACCTCATGGGCCCACCAAGGTTCCTCTTCACCATCAAGGAAGAAAGCAGGGAGGATTTGGAGTCTGAGGATGGGAAATCAAGGGGTGATAGGAGCAGAAAAGGGTCAAGAACTAGGAGTTTGAGTGATTTGATAATGGCCTTTGAAACTCAAACACCTTTTCTTAGTCCTTTGGCTTCCCCACCAGTTAAGCCTTCTTCAAACTTGGCCAACAACAACAATTACAACAACCCTCTATTTGAATCTTCAGTGGAAGCAGAACTCGACAGGTTGAGGTCTTCCCCACCTCCAAAGTTCAAGTTCTTGAGAGATGCAGAGGAGAAGTTGTACAAAAAATTGCTCCAAGAGGCTCAAAGAAGTGCTATTTTGCAAGAGGTTGTTTTGGATAATCCACCTACTAATCTCTCAGAGGGGGAAAAAGAGGGTAAAGATGGTTCTTTGATGGGCAAGAGTAAAGTTGTTAATGGTGGAAAGAATAAGGCTCTAGAGGTTCATTGTTCTTCACAGGTTCTCCCATTGGCTTCTTCTCCTTCTGATCCCTGAAAACAACTCCAGTTTTCATAATTAGATCCTTTCAAAATCTAGGATTAGTTAGTGTGAGATGAGCCTCCTTCTTGTTTATGTTATTCTTTCCCTTTTTATTTCTGTTTCTTAATTTATCAAAAATTGAGATTCTTGTATGATAACTCCATGTTATCAATTTGAAAGAAGTTTGGAATTTAGTGAAACAGAATTCAGGTTTTCGGTGCTCTTGTGCAGAAAGGTAAGCCCTTGTTTACAAGGCACACTGACACGTTGATAAGGAAATTGCTTCATAATAGAGCAATGTGGATGTAGATGCACGATTTTATGTATATGTATATGTCTTTTTCAGTTTAATGAAATCCAAAATGGCCAATTAAGATGTGTCTTAACTCTGGAGTCTGTGTCTTTTTGCAGTTTTCTGGAGCATCATTTACTAGGCTACTTGGTGTACTCTATCTGTATACATGATACGATTTATAATGACATTAATCTGAGTCATGCTGAAGGGAGCTCTACAACTTCTAGAGATATTACTACGAAGATGCTTTAGAAAGAACCCTCACGAAAAGAGTAGCGCATTCATTGTACTCTTTTCTCTGATTTACTATCTTAGGATATGCATTATGAGGAGATGGTTGTATAAGGAGCATGGTGGTGCTCTTGGAACCTCATAGTGAACTTCTTATGCATAAAAGATGGTTGGTACAATGGTGACATGGAGAATCTTTGTGATTGTTCTGATATTGTTGGCCTCTTGCTGCATCAAGTTCTGATAATTTCATTAGTTTGAGTGTCCTGTTTGATGTATCCAAGTTGATGGTGTAATAATACATTGATTGGAATGAGACAGAGTGTGTGTAGAGTTGACTCAAAAGTTACTCAAGTTTCCTTTTCTCCTTCGTTCTTCCAGCTCTTTGTTCCTTGGCAGATTCTTTATTCTAGGTTCACTGAAAAGCTGCCATGCATGCTACTTGGTAGATAAATATAATGTGGTAGGCTCCCAGCCAAACCCAAATAACTTCTTCCATTGTTATCAATTAACATCTTACAAATCCTGGGGCTTTACTATGTTTCCTGTATTAGGGTAGACCATTAGGTTCTTTGGTTGGGTTACTTTTCAAGATTCTTGCCAGTCTCCAGAGCAGTTGGGTCCAAATTTTGACTCATTCATCATTTCCACGGTTTACCAACAGTGAATTCTTTCAGTGTTTTAAGTTATTTCCTTGATAGTGAGGTAATCAATAATTGGTGCAAAACTCAATAGCCTTGGTAGATGGATTGCTGATGTGTTGCACAGGAGGAAATTCGTATGGTCGTCCTGATATTCCCCCCTCCCCCTTCCCTTGGTTGTCCGTGTGAAAAATAAGGTTGCATACATCATAATCTCTTGAAAACTCGGCTTCGCCAAATCAGGTTGTTGGTTGGTAATTCACATGTTCTTCTCCCAAGGACTAGAACATGCACTGTGGTGGGAAAGGGTAAGTGAGGCTCCAAGAATGAGCTTTTTCTCCACCCCCCCCCCTCCAAAATAGATAGGCTCCAAGGGCGGCGTATTGCATTGGGTTAGCAATTGTCTTAGAGAAGCAAGTCTTTGTCACCTAATTACAATAGATAGGCTTTTGTTTTTAACTACAATAAGTATGAAAGCTACCTATGTCATTGCTATCACGCCACCTTTGCCCTTCTTTTTACAAAAGGTCGCCCCCTTCTTCAATTATGAGCCTCTTCCTTCTTTTCTCTCTCTGGTTTGGTTGGAGCCACAACCCAAATGCGATATTCATGCACTCGAATTGGCAATTCAATATACTTGGTCTCAAGTATTTCAGTGGGAAACTTTTAAACCTTTACCAATGATTTAACCATGGCTAGAGACTATAGAGTCACCACGAGGAGATCTGAACCAAATCTTGAGGATTTCGTCCGCTCCCTCGCACAAATAAAGTAATAGGATCATCCAAATATTCAACTTCATGAATGATTAGATATGATAAAAACTGATATAAGATGTGAAATTGAAAGTTGAAACCAAACGACTTGGATTAACATCCAATTTGACACTCGAGCTATGTTGATCCAATTTGGACTAGAAACTTGGATTGACTCCACTCGAATACTTCCTTTGAAGTCCTTATGCTTGCAAGATGAATTTGTCGGCCAAGTATTAGTTGACCCAAATCCAACTCAAAACCTCATCGGCCAAATATGACAAACTCCATAATAAACAAAGCAATTTAATATAGGATTGGCAATTACTATTTACAACTCAAGAACAAGCATGTTTTTCAACTTTTACTTATTCAGCTAGTTGCTGGCAAAAATCTTGTGGAAACAGTCCAAAAACACTTGTGTTTGCTTTCCAAAATACATTGCTACGTTGCTTAATGCTTATAAATGTTTAGAATTAAGAGGCAACATATGTGACATGCCAACGAAATGTACACTAGTGTGTCTGATTTTGTAAAGAGGGTAATGATGCAAAACAGAAAACAGAAACAACAGGAGAAATGAGAGAGAAAATAGTGGCCCAGGGCCAGGGCTAGCTAGGTCCCAATTTACTAGACCTACCTTGGGAATTCTTCGTCTCAAATCGAATGTCATATTCGAAAGCAATGGGGAAACTACCCACTTATCCTCGACTTCTATCTTCAGCAATCGAAGGATAGGGAGAAATTCAATTCTGTTGCTTGTGTTATTGTCCTCTTTTGGCAATGCCTCAATGGAAAGCTTCTGTTATTTTTGTTGTCTATGGGCTCGATTTGAGTCAGAGTCAAGTTATTATTGATTCTCGAAGGGGTAGAATTATTCTATTATAGACATTTTCTATTCGCAAAACTCCAACCTGAGATCTAATTTAAAGGGAATTGGAAACAGGTTTCTGCCATTTGAATAAACCTATATTGATAATCAAAACTCTTGTTGTAAATACCTAATTAAACTTACCTAATTTTCTTTATGGATAAAAATTTCTCCTACAATTTTTTAATATGTGTACGGGTTAATCTAGCTAGAAGTTAGATTTGAATTATCACACACGTACAATTTATTTGTCAAGAGAAATGTAGAGAAAATTCAGGGAAAGGAGAAGACATATGAAGTGATTTTTAATATAGGCAGATTGACATTGCAACTGCTCAAATCCCAATAAGTTTATGAATCATTCAATCAATGACCATTTATGGTTTCACAAGAAATGTTGATTACGCCAGCTGGTTGGGTTGAAATATGCTCCTGTTAGTCTGAAAATTTTATGCATGAAGCCCACCAAATAAAAAGGCAAAGCTTGATTGATATCTTAAAGTCTTGTTGTGCAATCTGGTTCGTTTCTCACCAGGGATTGCGAGAAAGAAGCTGAGAATCCTATAGAAAATTTGGACTGCCTCGGGTTTGGACAAGCCATAAAAGTATTCATATAAAAACACAAATTTTATATTGACAAAATTAGGTTTAAATAGTTTAATACTTTTTTTTAAAAATAAGGTTTTAAATTCAAATTTTGTGAGTAAATAAAAAATGTGACGGAGAGATCTACCGTTTAAAAAGTCAATAATAACTTAAGTGTTTGAATTTTGATTCTAGTAAATTAGAGTCTCGCAAAGCAAAAAGTTCAACAACATCTTATGGCAAGGAGTGGTAGAATTTTAATTTAATTTAATTTTATTTATTTGGATTTTCATCTGTAAGTGAAATAGGTAATTGTATAAGGTTCCCATAGAAAAGTTTATTTAAAATCAAGTAACAAGGTCAAAACAAATAATTTATTTCACTAATTAAAATAGTTTCATGGTAACTATTTTAGTAAAATACAAATTGACAATAACTCAACTTTTACTATTGAGAAATACAAATTCTAAAGGCCAAACGATTGAATAAAAAAAATATATTATATTACATGACTTCCACTGTATCTTAGATTTTAGAATAAATATCTAATCGAATAGGACCATCTTTATCAAAATAAAATGACGTGCTTTTTGACTCCGTGTATATATATATATATA
>JACYFF010019584.1:107606858-107674448 GCA_017589665.1 Selenicereus undatus | reverse complement strand
ATATATATTTTATTTTATTGGAATCATTTTGTATAGATATGTGTAAAACTTCGTAGTTGAAATGTGATTTTCAAAACTGTAGCAACTTGGCAAACGTGTGATCATTGGACACCGCATCCAATAATCCAATTGTACATGAACAAATAATTAGCTGGCTAGCATTTGGAGACCGCCATATTATTTACTTGTCGAATGCAATGAATGCATCAAGCCAAGTTATGCCGTTAATTACGCTGATCTAATTGGGCTTATGTTCTCTAATTCATTGGACCCTAATTTAGTGGATAAGGCAGTGTACTGTACTGATCACTTGGGCTTATAGCCCATGATATTAGTCCAGTAACAACGGCGGCCCATTTTTCCGTGATATTCGTCTACGTTTTTTTTCCTGCCACTTGAGAAAAATCTGCTCCGCCGTCGATCCCTGATCTTCTCCCTCCGCCGTCGCCGGAAACCAGGTTTCTCTCTCTTAATCGATCCGTTTTTATTCTTCAATTTTTCTTTAATTGCCAAGAAATTTGCCTGGTTTTATTTGTCAGATTCAAGATTCAGAGCTTGAATTTAGTCTTTTTCTTGTTTCTGTCCTAGGGTTTTATTTCTGATTTCTTGATGTTACGCATAGTTTTCAATGTGCCAGACGTAAGGGTTCGTTTATTTGATGGAAGGAAATGATTGAGCTGTAGTATGGTTCTCGTGTTCCCGTTTTAGGCATTTCGTTGTTGATAGGGATGTGGGTTTATGAGCCCTTCCGATGGTATGGAAAATGTTGCCTTTGCACACCAACTGTTTGTTGAAAGTCCCCATCGCCCACTCTCCCCCTTTCCCATCCCTTTCAGCCTTGTAAGAAATGGCTTGATTTCTGGTAGTTGTTCCATCACTTCTACATGTAGTTTGAGCTGAAAGAAGTAGCCGGTTCTGTCACATGCATTGTTGCACATAGCTGAATGTGCTTTGTGTTTGCTTCAGCTGAGAGGGTTGTGATGCCTTCAGGAAAGTAGAACCACTGGTTTCATTGGTTATCGGTGTGAGCATCTAAGCATGGGATTGGTTGGCTATTGTAACCCGAGTTGAATATTGATTTGGAATTTAGATGATAAGCTTATAGAGGTGATTTGGATATCATGCTGATATACTTATGGTGGTCGGCTTCAGTGTGCTCTAAGTGTTGTCATTATGCGATCTGAGTTGTAACTATTAACTTTGGTGGTGCTCCTCATATGCGATACCAAGACAACAAAGGCGAGATTCAAGAGACCAAGTGAAAAGGGTGGGGTGTGGTAGGGCGAATGCCGTTTGGTTAGGTTCATGCCATAGGATAACAGAGGCTTTTTGTCCCAGAATTTAGCTTTGCTTATTTATAAGGGCATTGTTATTGGTGGTTGAGTCAGGAAGCATAAGTTAGTGTAACATCTTCACACAGTAAAGTTCTAGCTTGCGATATAAAACCTTCCACCTTATATGTACACTAGCTGCCCATGAGGTTGCACAGAGTCTTCAGATTGTATCACCTTGTTTATAGCTCCATTTTCTTTGATGATCTAATTCCTTCTGTCTGTAACTTTATCTGTTGATTGTAACAAATTGCTTTTTCCAGTTCTCTTATGTGATACTTGACTTCAATGAGTTCTAGTTTTGTTGAGTGCTTTCTGATATGACATGTGCTTCTTTGTTGATATCATAGTGCAGTAGAGCCCATAGAACAAGGATGGGAAGGAAGGCTGGTGGGTTGTATATCAATCCAAAGACATTTGGGTCTCTGAACAAGCCCTGCATGAAGGAAATGATAGCATTTCTGAATTGCTTAGGTCTATGCCAGAACAATGATGAAAAATGTCTTCGTCAAAAGGAACTCCTTGGCACCTGCATGGCTGCTCAGGTCATCTTCAAATCTTCCTGGTTGCCTCTTAGATTTCATAGTATTCATAGTTTCTGCTTGTGTCCTTCAGCTGCTTTAAATTCTCGTTGGTTTATTCCCTTGTCGATGTTGAAGCCTGACCACATTAAAGTCATATTTTGCAGGCAGGTAAAAAGAAAAACCCTTGGGGAAGCATCAATTATCAGCTTCAGAGGCTTAGTAGGGGAAGGAAGTAGTTTCATGAGATGGGACCTTTTTTGTAGCTCACTTCTGAACATAAAATGCTAATGGCTCAGGTGGTTTCGTTCATTATTATCATAGAGGAGGAAATATATGCGGTATGTACCGCTTATTGCAGAAAGACTCTGCAAACTCTATTGGTTATGTTATTTTTCAGATTTACCTTCACTCTGGATCATTGAGTTTTGGATGTTGTAACTTTAGAATACTAATTTATTTCATTTCACCACGTGTTGATGTGATGATCTTGGATTTTGGTAGTCAAAGCTCAACCTGAATCCCTCACTCCTGCCCCATTTTGCAGCTAGCATTTTTGGTAGAATACTAAATGTAGGATTTCGTAATTTGTGGTCCAGAATGCCCTTCATTAGAGTTATATTTAGCAAATTATCTGTATCCGTCTTATTCATTTACAACAAACAACTCACCCAACAACTGGATTCACTGACCATGTTTCCTTCGATTGCTTAGTTGAACGGTTATATGCTAACAACTAAATTTGAATAGGTATCTCCTACTAACATCCATCTGCTATTTGAAAATTTATATACTGTCCAAAAAGTTAAGTTTGCCAGCCATAAGTGAATGTTTGTTCATGATTATAGGCTATACTCTGCAGCATATGTTACCCTTACACTATTGTTAGTGAAATGTTATAAACTATAATCTCATTAGGTTTTTGGGTTAGGTTTTTTTTCTCTTTTTTTTTGGGGGGGGGGGGGGGGGGGGGGGGATGCATTTTAAAAGGCCTGTTGGTTGATGGGGTATCCCTGATGTTCCGTGTGTGGACGCTTGAGTTTTGACCACATGCTGTATTGTTGAGACCTTTGGGCCAGTGGACCGCACACGTGGGAATCGTAGGCCTTAACTGGAGCCTATATCGTGCACAGAATCCTTCAACTAATTGTGATGCATGAAGATGTAGGATGTAGCCTTTGCTTTAATTCACCAGGCCCATCGCTGCATTCAAGGAGGGTGGGCTATGAATATGGAATTGTACCTGATCAAACCCTACACCAGACCTAGAAGATCCATAATTGAACTAATTGGTACTGCTAAATCAACTTCTATATTGTATAACAACACAAGCAGAATTAGCAAAAGGGACTCGAATCGAACAATGTAAATTTATATCCAACTCGACATCTAAAACAACTCATTTGCAGTAGACCCAAAATTCAAATTAACACAAACTGAATTGAAAATTTAGAGGAAAAATAAGGCTATGCTACAAGATCTCTTACGAAATTTAGAGAAGAAAGAGGGCTATGCTACAGTGTCTTTTCCCTAAGAAAAAAAACAAAAGCTTCGAATGTTTGACTAAAATAATTTCCCAAGAAAAAGGTGAAGTAATTTATAAACAAGAACCTATCTACAAAAAGTAATTGTTCCTTATCAATCATACATCTCTATAGACTATAATTTGTAAGGTTGGCGTGATTTTAAAAATATTTCACACGTTTGGTAGTTTGAACCACTAATATGAACGGATTATGTGTGAACAATATAGGAAATACTAGCATGTCAAACTAACTAGACCTACTCTAGAGTAATTTGATGCATCTAAACTCTTAAATCCAAATCGATTGGGCAGTTGCCTCATTGGTATCACTTGCTTCCTGCCATCCTTTCCATCTGGGTTCAAATCTGGGGGAGCCTTTGCATGTCAATTATTGGGAGGAAAGGGTGATGATAGTTGTCGGGTCTTGGACCTTTGTAGTAGGTTTTCCCTTCCCCTAGGGCCACTGGGTTTGTTGGTTCCTTCCCTGAGACAGAAGGCCTAGTAGATAGTCCAATTTACTATTGTAAAACAAAATTAAAAAAAAATTTACATGGCCAAAAAGTGGAATGTAGAACCAAAGCATTATCAATATCATATTGGCCATCATACTTTCTTATTATTGGAACAAGATATATCTGAATATGTACACCATTGTACCGAGATCGTATCGTATTAATTTGTAAAATATTCTAAAGTGAATTTTTGTATAAAAAATTAGTACCGAGCGGTATTTAACTGAAACAAGTCAGTATTATCCAATGCACACCAATGCCGTCTGATATTAAATGGTGTAAATAAAATCGCTATTAACAAATATTTCAGCAAAGCCTATACTATACACATGAGAGCACATACTCTCAGAAGGCATATCAGTAAATAAATATTTAAAAAATAAAATATATAATAAATACGCTTGAAAAAGTGTATATATAAATTGAATGTGAAAGCACGTACTCTCAGGTGTACCTAATAATTTATCATATTTCAGTCCTGCAAAATTGAACAATAATATGTACCATTTTAAACCGGTACAGTACATCTCGCCAATATAGAACAATACTTATAGCTATGGAGCCAAGATCTTTGAGATAATAATAAATATAAGAATGTAGATTGCGCACATATTTTTACCAAAAGATTTACTAATAAAGTATTATATTGTTCTGTAGCTACCTTTTTTTTTAAAAAAAAAAAAGGCTCTGGCTGGTGACCCACTCACCCCATACTTGCTTTACTTCCTTTTGAATTCCCTTTTTTTTTGGATGTTATTAATTTTTCAAGGTAATCAGCAAATTTAATTTATTTACACGCAAATAAACAAAATAGATGGAGTAAGGAGGAAGTATTCCAGATTCTCTGCCTGTGAAACAGCGCCGTTAGTACAAATTCAATATCCCAACCAACATACTTTCGCAGGAGCTGAGTGCCCAGAAGCATCTGCATGGCCTGATCACACTAATATATAAATGTAAGATCTCACTTTATAATTTTTCCACATTAGACAATTAATAGAAGATGCTTCAATTTATTTAATATGTTTCCAGACAAAATGACCAATAATATAATACTCAGCAAATGTTATTAGGTCTTAATAAATTACCAACATTGGAGCATATATACTGTTAGTGTTATAACGGATGCGAGAAAGTATGAACAAATTGAACAAAATGTGGTATGCTGGATGTAAGCCTACAGGCTAGGAACCATCACATTTGACCAAAATATGGATAAATATACGATCCTCATTCGAACCCTAGTGAAAGGACATATTTTGTAAATAGCCATGGTACGTATGTAACTATTATATCAAAGGCATTTTAATTGTTAAGAAAAATAATATATATAGCCAATCAGTCATTCATAACTATAAAATTCATAACATAGTTAACTAATTCCTACTATGTCCAAAGGCTTTTTTTAGGAAAGCAATAATGGTACGTAAAAAGGATGATATTTCTTTTAACAAACATATATTAATTTTCATTGGACCAAAGTTTGAATGGTCCAAATACATGAGTATGAACTTTCATGTTCTCTTTTTGTAACTTTTGACAAGCTTGGTGGCTACTGTAAAAATCGAAGGGACAGAAGTCCCTTGTCTTGCCAGTGTCTTAACATACAAGGTTTGAACATCTTCGATAGAAGTGCCTTATAAAATCTCAAAAGAGTGAAAATTCATAAAAGGAGATTAATGCCACATCATTAATGTTTGGCATTTTATCACAGTTGTTAAGGGTCTGATTTTTTTTTTTTTTTAAAACATGCCTTCAATTCGTACGTCTTCTAAAAGCAAAATGATAAACGTATTATTATGCGACACTTTTTAAGTGTCTCATTCTCAAATTAAAAAATTATATCATTATGTATTAAATTTTAAAAATTGGTATGATAAAATAATATGATGACGTTGTCATTGATAAATTTTGTAAAATTAATTTTTTATTTATAAATTTTTTTTACAATTATAAAATTGTGTGGGTGATATGTTATTTTAGATGGGGTTAATCCTATTAGAGCATAATTTGGTGCTCATCTTCATAGCTGATGAATTCTAAAGTTTCATAATTACTAATAATAAATCACAACCATAAAAAATTTGGTAATCTTAAACCATATAACATATTAAATAACTTGTGCTAAAATAAGATACTTAAAAAGTGTCTTATAGCAAGATATACACGATAATCCATTATAAAATTCTCATCATGCATGTATGGACAACTTGTTTGGACGAAGCTATTCATAGGCAGACAATTGCCTTGAAGGATATACTAGTGCGTGGCCGGTGACCCTAGAAGCCAATCAAACAAAAAGACGTACGTCTCAGTCAGTGCAAGCAAACCAATTGAAATTGGCACCCATTTTTAAGTTTATATATATATATATATGTGTGTGTGTGTGTGTGTGTGTGTGTGTGTGTGTGTGTGTGTGTGTGTGTATATAAATTATTAAATAATTTATATTTTTTGAACAATTTGTTCTAACAAAAATTTAATATTAATCACATGATTTGCCAGTTCAAAATAGGCGACTAAAGAAATCAAATATGCTGAATAAAATTCAGATGGCTAAAAGTTTTCTTCCTTTAATTGAAGTAATCATGTAGCTTGTTAATTTTGATTATCTTGCGATCTTAGTTTGATGCCTAGTTCACAACTATTGCTATACTTGTATTTCATACTTGGCTTCTTCGTTTGTTTTAACGTATAAATAGATCACATTGTTTTGTACGTGTTGATCTATCATTAGTTAGTAATCTAGGTCATACTTGATGCTATCTTCATTGATGCACTCAATGGCAGAGCCACACTGGGGCAAGGGCGTCAATTGACCCCCTAACTTTTTGGGAAAACAAAAATAAATGTGGAATATTTTTGTGTATAAAAGAAATATATATATATTAATTAGTTCATACATGCACAATATAGGTGTGCATAGTAGAGTGGTGACTGCCTCTTGCTCCATGTGGAAGATTCTTGGTTTGATTCTTCATTGCGTCTTTTCTGTATTTTATTTTTTGAAAGTGCCCTTTAATTTTCTCAATTTTTGTTTCAAAATTTTCATAGGTAACTCTCAAAAATTCTCTATTTTTGTTTTTAGTTTTGTTGTTTTATAAATAATTATGTTTATTTTACTGATTTTAGTTAGATTCATTTTAAATAATTGATTAACTTAGTGAATTAGTCATGGTTGATGAATTGAAAAATGAAAATTTTTACCTAATTGTCTTCTTGGTTGAAGATTTAAAGTTGGGCTCATTTTGTTTGCAATTGCTTGTGTGTTTATGTTTAGTTTAGTAATTATTATTGAATTTGTGTTGAATAAGTGGTTAATTTAGAGATTTACCCATCAATGAAAAAATTTATGTTATGTATATTATTAATCTCGCCCCCGTTACTTTGAATCCTGACTCCACCCCTGAATGCACTAGTACTTCAATTGTATCTGAAGACAAATTTCTTCAATGCCCACATATATATATATCCTCTGCCAAAGAAAGGGCATTAATACGAAACATTCACTTAATGAGCAATCAAGTAGATAGATAGATGGATAGAAAATTGGCCCCCAATATGGATGCAAGGAAAAGAGGTAATTAAAGCTGCAGCTTCTTCAACTTTCCAACTACAAATATGCAGAGATTCAGATGAGAGAGAAGGAGAAGTATGAGTGTGCTTTATTTTGCATCAAAATTTGAAAAAGGACAGCAGAGATCAATATCACCATCAGCATCATGGAACCAAAGTAAGCAGGGCAGGGCAGGCTCCATCTGTCAGGGAATCAGATTCCAACGCCACCAATCCATCCCTTCATATTCATATATCTATATATTTTCTTTTTAAATTTTCCTTAATTACACCTAATTAGGGGCTTTAGATGCGTATTGAATATATGAACGTTGCATGATGGAAGTATCATGGCCACGTGATGGGATCAATATCAGAGTTTGGTATTAATTGAATTTAATTAAAATTCAAAAATATGTAACCTACAATAATTAGTATTCCCTGACCTTCTTGAAGTTCTGTAATATATGTGAAAATTAAACCTGGCAAATGAGTCATTCGATTCGGGTACAGGTCGGGTCAAGTTCGAGTCGGATCATTTTCGGGTTAAGTGACATTTCGAGTCGTTTCGGTTTGGGTCGGGTATGGTTCGGGTTGGGTCGATTTTGAATCAAACAATTTTTGGTGAAACACGTTTGTCATGCCAAAACAAGCAACTTTGTTGAAAATTTCGGGTCGGGTATGGTTCGGGTCGGGTCAATTCGGGTTTCGGGTCCACTTTCGGGTGAGCATATTTCGGGTGTCGGATCGGGTATGGATCCGGGTCATTCAGTTCGGGTTTCGGGTCTCGGGTCAGTTTTGTCAGGTCTAGTGAAAACTATCGCCTTTATTCAGTATTTATGCTTCTTAGCTTGCTTTTTTGGGGGGGGGGGGGGGCTTTATTTTGCTGTTTTCCTACTCTTTAATTTACTTGTTTGCTTTAAAAAAGGTTAAATACGGTTTCTTTTAATTTTCATGTACAATACCCTGTAAAATCAATTATTATTATTATTATTATTATTATTATTATTATTATTATTATTGTTACATTATTATTACTACTACTGCTACTACTAAAAACATATATTTTCTTTCATTTTACTAAAGAACTATTAAAAAAATAAATGTGATCATCACTGATATTTGATCAATAATATAAGGGGACGATTGGTTACTTATATTGTTGATCATATCTCTTATTGAATTTCACTTGCAAAATACACTAAGGGTCTGTTTGGTCCTTAGAAATTTTGATAGAAAGAAAAGTTGAAGGAAAAAAAATATGAAGGAAAAAAAAGTAGGCAGAAAATGAGTTTTTTTCTCTTGTTTGGATTGTGGAAAAAATACGAGAATTTGGATGAAAATTTGAATGTTGATGAACTACTTGAATCATGTTAATATCATTTAAGTAATGCAAGGTTAGAGGAGGTTGAGAACTTTCCTCAAACTTTCCTCACAATTTTATGAGGAAAATTTTATCACTTATTTCTAATAACTTTTCTACCTAACTTTCCTCCATATTTTTTTTCTTTGTGATTTTCTTTAAACCAAACATAAGAAAAAAAGTAACTTTTCTAAATTTTTTTCTTTCCACCAAACTTTCCTAGGTCCAAACGGAGCCTAAATGGCTAACGTACAATTAAAATGAAATACATCTTTTTATCCAGCAAACTATACTAGTCAGAGCCTGAACAACTTCCTTACAAACACTAGTTAATAAGTATTCCTTATAATTAAGCAAGTACGCACATATCAACCTCAGATTTTGCAAAAACCAACGAATCATCGTATATATCAGGAACTAGAACCTAAACTAAACCACATTGCTAGAGTCTGTGAAAAAAGAAAGGATCTTTCAACCTTTAAAGGGATTCTAAGGTTCGTCGTGCCTTTTCAACAAATGAAATTAAGGGCACATCACTCAAATTACCTGAACCAAGAGTTTAAATTAATGTTGAAGGTTTGATAATAGATTTACATTACATTAGTGCATTCTTCATGAATGACGTTTGGATTTGAAGGGTGCATACTGCATATATAGGTCTTTCTTACTTTGAGAAATTTCAGAACTGTTGAGATTTAATCCTAAAGTATTGCTCATATAAAGATTCTTATGCTATACTTAAGAACCATATGAACCAAAACAACCTTTGGTGAAGATGGTCTTAATAAATAAATTTATGGTCTTAATACATGTTAAATTTTATACAAAATACACCTTAAGTAACAGGCTAGCAAAATATCTAAGCCTAAGGGTCCTTTTTAAAATTTATTATTGGTAACTTATAGAGGATGAGTATTGATCAGTATTGATGAGTGTTGACAAGTATTGATTGATAGTGGTTATTGTTGATAATTGCTAATAGGTGTTAATCAGTGATTAGCAGTGTTGATGACGGTTGAATGTTAGAAAATTGTAATTAGAAAATACAACTAAATAAGTACTATTGACTATTAAATGTTGATGAACTTATGGTAAATTGGAAAACAAGGCCTAAATGAGGATGAAAAGCGAAAATCAGTTAGTCAGGAATCGGGCAAACCATATGAAACTGGATTATTATTGTATGAGTGCAATGCATGCCTTGCATGTATCATATTCTGTTACTGGTAGATATAATTTTTAGTAATATTCTTATTTATGCTTTGGTCGTGTGTGCCCCTTTATGGAGAATTCAATCAAAATGTTACTCCTATCTAATCATATTTGTCCCTCTTTTTTTTTTTTTAAAGGATATCCTAAAATAAAGTCCTTTTTCATTATTATTGGTATTAAAAAAAAATTCTCTCTTCTAAAACTAATAGAAAACGCAACATTGAATGATGTTTCTTTAAAAAATTACATTACTTAAGTAGAACAAATATTACGGAACAGAGGGAGCATATTGCTAAAGGTGTGATCACTTTTCCATATAGTATGGTCTTTTATTTAGCAATATTTTTAATTAGAAATAAATGTGAATAATATTTATAAGAAAATAGATTTGAATTTAAACTTAGATTTATTGAATGCACAATCATTGTGTAAGCAATGGAAATTATATCAGTGCGGTACTGTAGGCAACTTTAATACGTACTGTCCAATATGCAATCTTTGATCTCCTGGTAAACAGGTCAAGCAAAAGCTATATTATACACCCGAGAATATATACTCCTGGAAATCACATAAGTAAAATATATGTTAACAACTGCTTATATGACAAATGCACATTGAAAAATATACATATGTAAAATAGTAGGAGTACATAGTCTCATATGTATATAATAATTTACCGCAATCTTTGGCCTCCGGCCAAGCAAAATAAAAGGGTTGGATTGGATCCCTTCTGATTTATTTAAATGATTTTTGGCATTCGAGACATATGAATATGAATTGTATAAATGAAGAAAGAGTAGGACCCAGCGGGCCATAAGCAGCGGGGATATCTTGTTAATAATAAGGTTGGCACCATAACTTTGCCGACCGTTGGCATCTCTTGATTTTGATTGATGTGACTTCCTTCATTTCCCTCCAAACTGAATCTAATGCGTTTTTCACTTTTTCGCGTCCCCTGATTTCTCCCCTCTCTCGTCGCTTTGCTGTCTTTTTCTTTTTCTTATTAACTAGTGAGTAAGTCACAACCCCCCCCCCCACCCCAAAAATAAAGAAAAAAACACAAAATGCAATCCTCTGTGTTTTCTTTTTGAATAGTATTTAAAATTGCATGAAAAAATATTTAGGTGTAGAACTTTTAAAAATTATTGTCAAAATAGCATACCGAAATAAAGTTGTATTTATCTAAATTAAATTTACTGACATAGAAAACTAAACAAACTTAACTATAGTTTTAAATGATTAGCGCCAAATATAAAACAAAAAGAACAAACTAATTACGAAAATTTGTTGCTTCGGATAATAGTAGTCGTAATTGTAGCAAAACTACTATTACTGCCGCCACGACCACTACTTTTGCCTTTACTTTGATAACTAGTTGGGAGAAAATATTTAACACGGACATCTGTCCCTTTGATGTAAAATAACCAATTTTGGATGCATTAATTGTGAGAATCGACTACTCAGATATTAAATCATAATTTGTCATATTTTTCGTCAATCATTAATAATGTTACGAAAAAAGGAAGAATGCCGTTTGTTCTTTTCCCTCAAATGTAGATTAAAAAAGGGGTATCTTGCATCATAATCATTAATTATCTTCCGAAAACTAACACTTGGAAGGTTGCATTGATCTTGTCGGGATCCAACCTTATTAAACTTGCTCGCTAGGTCTCACGGATAAGAATCTCACACCAAATAAGTGATAGAAAGGTTATAGACTTATAAGCGGTGGCGCTGCACACCTAATCAGACCGGCCTTTTAGGGAGAGAATAATTGCCCCATGACAAGTGGTATTAGAGCCGACCTAGACTCGATTTCGATGTCTAGTCAAGTGCTCCGACGGACTGACATAGGCAGGGCGGGCCCCATCTGTGATGGGAGCATCACATGATTAGGTGCCGGAGAATGTCACGTAATCAGATAAATAATAGGATGGTCTTGAACTCATAATCGATGTCATTTCACACCTCATAAGACCTACCTTTTAGGGAGAGAGTAATGACCCCTTGATATATGGTTGCTGTTTTAGAAAGTTTATAAGGGAATTCAATGTTCCTATTGTACACTACTCAACCTAAAAAAGCTCCTATTACAATTTTTTTTTTTTTGAGAATTTGATCCGCTTGTTGCTGCCACGAGGATCGGTTACTAAGAACAATACTACAAACAGTAGTAATTGTTTAACACACACACACACACATATATATATATTATGCAAAATGATAAGTGTCTTGCAGTAAGACACTTTTTAAGTGTCTTTTTTTGCTTAAAATATATCTTATCATATATTAAATTGAAAAAAATGATATGATTGAATAATCAAAGGTTGTCAAAACTTATAAATTGTGTAAAATCATCCTTTTGTACATAATCTTTCACATTTACAAAATTACACATGTGATATGCCTTGCGGATAAAGTTGATCCGGTTAGGGTGTCAGTTTGTAGTTGTTGGCGTAACTAATGAATATTAAAGCTTATAACTCATAACAAGTTGTAATTAAAAAAAATTGGTATTTTTAAATCATAAAACATATTAATTTAAGTTACGACAAGACACTTAAGAGTGTCTTGCAGCAAGAGACGTATCATCACCATATATATATATATATATATATATATATATAATATATATATATATATATATATATATATATAGACACACACACACACACACACACACACACACACACACACACACACACATGTCAATAGTAATCAAGCAGCGATGTGAAGCTAACTAAGGTTTTTCCTTAAAAAAATGTTGTTACCGTGGACCACTATATGTAATGATCTAAGTGGCCATGATATAATTACGAAGGAATGATCAAAGTATGCAAATAAGTTCAATGATCTTTTTGTAATTAAGTTTACAAAGATAAGAGAATTTCATAAAAAAAAGGCTCGTGGCGATTTTTACACCTATATCCCTAAAATATTGAGCATTGATTCCCTTGGCTCTAGCTTGTTTGCATTAATTTTTATCCTGTTCAACTTTTCACAAAATTACATTTAACATTCAAATTTTGGAAATACACTTCATTTTTGTGATTTGTATATAATAAATTATTTACAGATGAAATCAAAAAAATATTATTAAAATCATAACAATGTAAGCAAAAAAGAAAATAGGCAAAAACAAGTTTCAAAAGAATTGATAGGTAACATGAAAATTATAAAATATAAGTATCAAAAAAAGGATTTATACAATTTTTCTAAAACAGGAACATACATAAAAATTTCATTGGATGGGGAAGCATAAACTCTGCATGTCCAAGCTAAAGGGAGGAATGGGATTTCATGACCTTGAGGACTTTAATACTGCTATGTTAGCCAAGCAAGTATGGCGTCTTATTCATTCTGAACACTCCCTTGCTTTTAGAATTCTCAAAGCTAGATACTTCCCTCATTGTGCTATTCTTGAAGCTGGGTTGGGAAATAGGCCAAGTTATACTTGGAGAAGTCTGCATAGTGCCCGGTGGGTGATTGATAAGGTCTCGAGGTGGTTAGTGGGTGATGGTTTTAGGTTGAACATATGGGAGACCATGTGATCCAACACTTGAAGGGTTCTGACGTGCCTACGTGCAGTAGTGAAGGCCTGAAGATCTTTTGGGCCAACTTATAGGGCCTTGTCATCCCTCCGAAAATTATACTGTTCGCATGGAGAGCGGTGAACAATGCTTTGCCATCTAGAGCAGCCCTTGCCAGAAGGATCCCGAGCATGCATAGCAACTATGATGTTTGTACGTGGAATGTGGGAGGAGTCTGCCAAGCATGCTCTGTTTGATTGCAATTTAGCTCGGGCACTTTGGACAGCTAGTGGTTTTGTAGAAAGCTTGTGGACAACCGACTTCCAATCTGTGGTGGACGTTTTCATGGCTGCTAAAGTGGCAGAGGGGAGCAGATGGGGTGAGTTCGTTGCGGTGGCGTGGGCTTGCCGGTACGCAAGGAACAATTGGGTGTTAGGGAAACGTGACTATAATCCACCAAACTTGGCCAGCAAAGCTTTGAAACTAGTGGCTGAGTTCGGAACTGCTCAAGAGAAGCTGAAGCCTGGGGTTACTGTATCCTCTTCTGTTTGGCAGCCACCAAGTTCAGGTGTTGTGAAGGTGAATTGTGATGGTGCAAAATTGGGTGAATGGGGTCACGGGATGGGGGCTGTAATTCGAGATAGCACAGGGGCGATTTGGAGGGCAGCTGTAAACCAAAACATTGGATGTGTGGAGCCGGAATATGTGGAAGCCAAGGCGTGCAAATGGGCTATGGAGCAAGCGTTGGAGCATGGTGTTTCTTCTGTTATTATAGAGTGAGATTGTCAGAGTCTTACCTTGAAGCTAAAGAAGCGAGAATGCCCAAATAATGAGTTAAGCCTTCTAATTCAGAACATTTTATGTATAGCTAGTCGTTTTGATTTTTGTTCTTTCAATCATGTTAAGAGAACGGGAAACAAGGTAGCACACACCATAGCGCACTTCCAACCCTTTGACTCGACCATTCAAGTTTGATTGAGCGAGGTCCCAGATCTTATCTCTAATTTGGTTGCTCCTGATATCTATAATGTGGTTAATTACTAGTTAATTGAATGAGCATCCCCGTTTTCCATCAAAAAAAGGAACATACATAAAAATTAGTAATTATACATTAAAAATAAAAAATAAAATTATAAAAATAATTACACTGAAAATCCTTTGTTATATTTTTGATCACATTTATTATAACTACCGATATTACTAAAGTATCAAAAATTTATGAGAAATATTAAAAAAAAAACT
This sequence comes from Selenicereus undatus, assembly GCA_017589665.1. Classification (NCBI taxonomy): domain Eukaryota; kingdom Viridiplantae; phylum Streptophyta; class Magnoliopsida; order Caryophyllales; family Cactaceae; genus Selenicereus; species Selenicereus undatus. The sequence goes on along the minus strand of JACYFF010019584.1, from coordinate 107,659,657 downwards.
AGTCTATCCCAACTTTATCATTATAATTATAAGTTTTTTTTAGTTTTTTTAATGTGCTTTTCATTCAATTACGGGATAATAGTTCATAAAATAACTAATCTAGAACACAGACAAATAAAAAAATTTCAAAAATGTTTTCTTTTCAATTTTTCAAAAAAGTTCATAATTTTTTTTGCGTTATTTAACTAGCAACAATTGACTTATTTGAATTGGTCAAATCAAAACCGAATTGAAAACCAAGCTTTTTTCTTGGTTCGATTCTGCGAGTTGGGTTTTCAACTTTGGCTTTTAGCTTTCTGTAAACTCCTAGCTAATGGTGGAGCAGTAGCGGGACATAGATGTGGTACTTTTTCATTCATATTTAAAAAACTTGCATATTGTACTGTTTTATTGAGAATCACTTAATATAATCCCCTTTAATTTTTGGTTAACTTGCATATTAATTCTAATAATTAGATGATGATAATGGATCTTTGAAGTATTTACTTACTTTTCCAAGCAAAAACTTTTTTATTCTTATAATAATTTATTAAATTTTGCTAATTTTTTTTTGTTCATGTTCATGTTTTCAATAAGTTGTATAAAATTTCTTTATTGAGAATTTATGTTATTAATTTCCATAATTTTTTCATAAAAAATCCAAATCTTATTTTTATTTTATTTTTCTAATTTTCTTACTTTTTCTTAGTTTGCACTTATTTTAATAAGTTTTTTTTTTAAATTTTATCCCTTAACTAATTATATTTCAAAATTTCAGCAACAAAGGGTATTTTTATAATTTAGAGTTGAATGTGCGTTAAAAATTTAAAGAAGTAAATATTAATTTAAATAAATAAATCAAGTTTACAAGATTTAATGCATGATAGTTCATGGGTGGGTGTAAAAACCTCCAAAAATGGAATTCATCAAAATTACAAGGGCAGACGTAAAGTATTTGGTGTTTGGTGTCACGGGTCGATAATTCACTCAGATTTAGACCTGTGCGGCCTAGCAAAATTTGCTTGCAACTCTTGCTTTGTTTGCTAGTAAGCCTTAAGGATGCTTGACTTAGACATGAGAAGTTAAGTAAGCAACACACTCTTAGAGAGAGAAAGTAGAGAAAGAGCTTTGGAGAATGCTCTTGTATTTTACTTGAATGCTTTCAATAGCTTGGTTACAAATAAGCTGCCTTGGGGATTTATATACACATCCACCTTCTCAATGGACAGTGAAGATCTAGTTGATCTACGGTTATTATTTCTCTTCCAGAATATTCTATACAAATATCCTAGATGCAGAATAGTATTGAACATTCTAGAGAGTAATCTAGAATATTCTAGTATAGAAAGGTTCTAGGACTCTCCACAAGATCCTAGATACTCTAAAAGCTTCTAGAACAGTCTAGATGATTCTAAAGTGCTCAGAGGATTCTGGAACATTCTAGCATATTTCAGAAGGTTCTAGACCATTCTGAAAAATTCCAGAACATTCTAGATCTGTCTGGAAATGCGGGCCCGTGACATTGGGCAGTAGCCAGTAGCTATGGATTGCAGTCCGTACCAACCCAGTTTTTGCAATATCTCATATATATGGTGCTCGGTGATGAACTTGAATGCTGGTCTGTTGCAAGCTTCGGTTGTTACCATATAGTGTCATGTGAATGTGAAGGGATCAAATGTAAAAATAATGCAAATATCAAAGTTTTGAATTGCCATATTGTATAAGAAGCAATTCATTTAGGTTTCATTTGGTCCTTAGAAAAATTAGTGGGAAAAAAGTTGAAGGAAAAAAAGTAAGTAGAAAATGAGTTTTTTTTTTTTCTTGTTTGAATTGAGAAAAAAATACAAGAATTTGGATGAAAAATTTGAATGCTAATGAACTACTTGAATCATATTAATGTCATCTAAATAATGTGAGGTAGAGAATTTTCCTCACTCTTTTCTCACATTTTTATGAGAAAAATTTTATCAATTATTTCTAACAATTTTCCACCCAACTTTCCTCATATTCTTTTAATTTGTGATTTTTTCTAAACTAAACATAAAAAAAAGTAACTTTTCCAAATCTTTTTCTTTCTACCAAATTTTTCAAGATCCAAACAGACCCTTAAAGAAAGGCAATCGACAATATTGACCTATAAAGTTATCTAAATTAAGAGATGGGCCAAATAGCCACTGCAAGGACCAACTCATCTTACAATTTGAACTATACATATAAAATTGCAAAAACTAGAGGTTTTTTTTCTTTTTATGGGGGGGGGGGTTGTTATCATTGTGATATAATAAAGAAGCTAATTATTGGGCTACCTTAAGAAATTGATTGAAGCTTGTTATTGTTAATATCAAGAACACTTTTGGACCAGATTACATATAGGGCAGCTAGCTAAGTTCTAGGGTTATTCCAACATTCACATAATGTGCATGAATGATTAAGATTCGTATATATCTTTACAATGATCAGTGAAAAAAGCAGAAAAAGACTTCATCACGTAAGATATATAGCAGAGGACGTGTACAGGGCATCCTCTTAATTTGAGTCGTCGGCATCCTTAATTGGCCTCTCCCAGCTCCATATGCATTTCTCCTTGACGTCATCGACCGTGTCGTGGTCCAAATGGTCACACCATCACCTCATCTCCTCTCTCTTTTCATCTATGGACGCATCCATATGCATTGGAGAAAGATATTCATGTATCAATCGCTCTCATAATTTTCGCTGTAACACTGCATCAGATTTTGTGTGCGGTTTGAAGAAGAAAAGGCAAAACCCAAGCAAGCTAGCTTTGGGATGTTTATGCGCTTTGTATTTTTATCAAAGCAAAAAAGAGGGGAAAAAAACGAATCAAGTAATGAAAATATAGTCCTATAGTTTTAATCATTTTTCTAAAATATATATTTTACTTTATATCGTCCACAATTTCTATTCAATTTAATTGAAGACAAGATTCGTCTTACCAAAGCTTTGGATTGACATGTACCAAGCTCATCCTTGTTTCCTGCTTGTGTGATTCTCACAAGCCATTCATTTTTTGTTGTAGTAATATAATGCATGAAAATGCCTACATTGTGCAATCCTTGTTGCAATCTATAAAACGAATAAAAAAACCTACAATTAAGGTTTGAGAAATGAGGAAACATGAGAGAGAGAGATACTATTTTATTGCACTCAAAAAGTATCTACTGTACATACGGACTTCTCCTTTTATACTCAAACACATCTTCTAACAGCACCTAAATAATTTCCTAATAACAAGGAGGTGCTAACTAATTAACAAAAAAACAGAAAGATTAAAATTGATGTTGCTTTCTTGCTTTCTTGCATGGCTATATACTCAACAGCCCCCCCCCCCTCTCGGTGGAGTTGGTGGGTTAGCCAGCAAACCATCCTTGAACTCAAAAAATGGTGATGAACCTCACCAAGAGGTTTAGTCGTCAAGCCAGCCAGTTGGTTTTTTGAAGATACATGGGTTGGCTTCAAAAAACTTTCCAGAAGCTTGTCCCTAGTGTAATGGTAATTAATTATGATATGCTTGGTTTTGTCATGAAAGATCGGATTTTCTGCAATGTAAATGGCAACTTTGTTATCACAATGTAAAGGAATAGGTAAAGGAATGGTGACATGGCTCGATACTTTGCCTCAGCAAAGGATTTTGAGACAGTTTTCTGCTTCTTAGTTTTCCAAGAGACCAAAGACGAACCAAGGAAGATGCAATATCCAGTGAGAGACTTAGCAGATAATTTGCAAGACCCCCAGTCTGCATCACAATATGCAGTTAGCTGTAAGGGGCTGGTGGCAAAATAGAATAATCCATGATTGATAGTGCCTTTGAGATACTTCAGTACATGCATAGCAGCTTGTAAATGTACCTCTCTAGGTTCCTGGAGAAACTGGCTCAAGTGTTGCACAATATAAGAAATGTCATGCCTTGTAAGAGTTAAGTATAGTAACCGACCTATGACTCTCCTATAAACTGCAGGATCATGTAAAAAAGGACCGGTATATGTGGAAAGCTGAAGCCCTCGAAGAAGGGAAAATTTAGCAGATTTTGCACTTGTAAGGCTTGCATCAATTAGGATGTCTGAGATGTATTTTCTTTGATTAAGAAAAGTACCTTGAGAAGACTTGGAAATTTCAATACCCAAAAAATATCTAGCAAGTCCAAGGTCTTTAATGGTGAAGGCAGAATGCAAGGCATGTATGATGCTAGAAATACCCTGAGCATCATCTCCTGTGATGAGTAAATCATCTACATAGACTAGGATGAAAGTATGAAGCCCATTAGACACTTTTGTGAATAGAGAATAATCACTCCTAGACTGTTGGAAACCCTTAGATATCAGAAATTTGGTTAACTTAAGGTTCCATTGCCTAGAGGCCTACTTTAACCCATATAAGGATCTCTCTAGCTTGCATACTTGACCAGGCAAGCCTTTCGTGTATCCTGCAGGAATTTGCATGTAGACTTCCTCATCAATGAAACCATGTAGAAAGGCATTATTGATGTCTAATTGATGTAAAGACCAATTGCTAGTGGTTGCCAGGGCAATGAACACTATCACAGTAGTGAGCTTAGCAACAGGAGAAAAAATATGCTTGTAATCTTTGTCTTTGACTTGGTCAAATCCTCTAATAACAAGTCGGGCTTTGTACCTTTCTACTGAGCCATCTGGCCCAAATTTAATTTTGTAAACCCATTTTGAAGTTTGGGCTTTCTTGTCTGTAGGTAAATTAGTCAACTTTCAAGTCCCGTTCTGCTCCAAGGCCTCACGTGCTTGATTTATGGCCTGCACCCTTCTGGATACAGTATTGCTTGTGCATAACTATTAGGCTCAGGTATTTGTAAAACAGCTGCAAGTGATGCCACATAGTTGGAGGACAAGTGTGCTAGGTCAAGAGGCTTAAGTAAGGGATAAGGGCAAGTGCTAAGGAAACTGGCAGAAGGATTAGTATGGCTCGGCTGTGGAGTAGCATCAGTTGTTGGTGGTGGATTATTTATACATATAAAATCTTTAAGCCAAGTAGGAGGATGTTTAGGCCTCTGAGATCTTCTGAGGGGAGCATCAAAACCGGTGTCCAAAGAGGGTCCAGGAGAAGAGACAATGTGAGAAAAGTCAGAAGATCCCTCCAAAGGAATAGTATGAGGTTGATTAGGAGCTTCAAGGTTTTGTGGAGATGAAGGGGAAAGAAGAGAATCAGGAGTTGCGTGTTGTGAGAGAGGAATTAGAGAGGAATGAGATCCGGATGTGAGATCAAGTTGAGAAAAGTCCAATTGGGAGAAATAAGGAATCTCGGGAACCATTGCTAATAGAGTGATTTTGGGTGTTTGATTTAAGTTTGAAGGGAAACATGGTTTCCCTAAAAATCAAATCTCTGTTATCAAAATTTTTATGTGTTGTTAAATCGTAAAGCTTGTATCCTTTAAAACCAGGTGTGTAACCAAGTAGAACACATTTAAGAGCCTTAGGTTCAAATTTATCTTGTTCCCCCACTTTGAGAGCAAAACAAAGACATCCTATTGTTCTTAAATCCTCATAAACAGGAGGCTTTTTATGAAGAATTTCAAAGGGGCTTTTCGAAGACAAATTTTCCATAGGAAGCTTGTTAATGATATGAGTGGCAGATAAAATACATTCTCCCCAAAAAGACTTTGGAAAACCAGCTTGAAACCTGATGGGCCGAGTTGTTTCCAGAAGATGTCTATGCTTTCTTTCTGCCACACCATTCTGTTGTGAGGTTTTAACTATAGAACGTTGATGTAAAATTCCTTTTTGAGAGAAAAAAATTTAAGCAGGTTGATTGAATGAACTCAGTTCCATTGTCAGAACAAACCATTTGGATTTTGGACTGGAGTTGAGTTTCTGCCATAGCATAAAACTATCTAATGACTGAAGCCACTTGAGACTTATTTTGTAATAAAGTAGTCCAAGTACATTTGCTAAAGTCATCTACAATGGTTAGAAAATACTTAGTACCAATGATGGATGCTACTCTACAAGGTCTCCAGAGATCCATATGTATTAATTGAAATGGTGTAGTGGAAGAAACAGTGCTTGTATGAAAAGGTAGTCTATGGGACTTTACAAAAATGCAAGTTTCACAGAAGAAATCAAGTGATTTGTGAGGCTTACAAAGAGCAATATGTTGCATTTTGGACATAGAAGTATGTCCTAATCTAGCATGTAGAGTATTAAAAGAAATAGAATTACATTGTGTATTATTGGAAGCAGTTAAAGCTGATTTGGAAGATTGTATGACAGGAGGTCCTAGAGACAAAGATGATAATCTGTATAATCCACCATCAAAAGGTGCAACAGCCACAACCTTCTCAGTTATAAGGTCCTGAAAAACATTTGTGAGGATAGATTGTTGTAAAAATTGGTTGATCAGATAGCAACTTGCCTATGGATAGCAAATTGAACTTAAATTCTGGCACATTTTGCAGGACAAGGTTTGATTGCAAAGGGATTTGGCCAACTTTAGTTATAGATTTTATGCTTCCATAAGGAAGAATGACATGAGTAGGTTTGTGTAAAGTGGTGGTGGAAGAAAACAAAGTATGGTCATAGGTAATATGGTCACTTGCACTTGTATTTACAATCCAAGAACTAGAACAAGTATTAGGCACAACAAAACATATATTGGAATGAGGTGAGACAATACCTGCAAAATGAGCATAAGCACTGAGGCCTTCATCTTGAGAATTTGTTGTCTACTTACCCTTCATGAGCTTCATCATTTCTTGGGCTAATGCTTGAACCATAGTTTGATCAATATGCCCAAAATCCTTGTTAGCAGTCACCTTGTTAGTCTCATCCAAAGGAGAATCTTGAGCCATTTCAAAGGAAACAACATTTGCAGCCATCTTGGGATTAGATCTTCTCATCTTGCCATTTTTATGCTTTGGACCTTCATACCAATCAGGAAAGCCATGGAGTTTGAAGCACTGATCGACAATATGATTAGTTTTGAGACAGTGAGTACAGAATCGTTTCACTAACTTCCTATCTCTTCTCCCCCTTTGGCTATTCTTAGAAAATAAAGCTGCAACATGATCATCAGATTGTTCTGCTCCCCCAAAGGTTCTATTTCCTAGTTAAAAAACATTAGCAGCAATCTCTCTAGTAGCTCCCACGCTACTAGTAACCTGCTTCTGTTTTTCCACCATTTGAATCATAGAGTAAGTTTTGTTGGTTGTAGGCAACGGATCAAGTAATAGAATCTGGCCTTGAACTGTGTCATAATCCTCATTAAGGTGCATTAAAAATTGCATGAGTTTCCTTCTTTGTTCCAACTCAACAGTTTTCTTAATAGCAATGCAACTTGCAACACAATTATACACAGGTACTTCAGATAAATCCAGCAGTTCATCCCAAAGCCTTTTTAATTTTGTGTAGTAAATAGCTACATTGTCATTCTCTTGATACAAATCAGAAATTTTTTTCTCTAATTGATACAACAAGGGCCCATTGCTCTCACCAAAACGTTCTGTTATCTCATTCCATAGTTCTTGAATTAACATATAGGAAAGCCTCAGATAAATCTAAAACCATAGAATTTAATAGTCAGCTTACTACCATACTGTCACATCTAACCCACTGATTATAGTAATGTGACTCTATTGGAGGTTTTCCACAAGAACCCTCAATAAAACCAAGCTTTGCCTTAGTTTTGAGAGCAAACCTAACCGATTTTGTCCACCTCTGGAAATCGGAGCCATGGAGCTTAACATTCACCGATTGCAAACCTGGATGATTCGAAGCCTGTAAGTAGAGAGGATCATCATTGTAGACTCAATGTGCCTCTGGCCCTAGCGTGAATTCTCATCATTATGAATTGAATCACTCTCAGCCATATCAGAACAAGAAATGGAATCTTTAATCTGCAAGAAACAAGACTAATTGATGATGAAGATCAATCAATTGGAGAAAAGTAGGAAGTTGATCCATTGGCCGGCGACGCAAAGCCAATGATTTGAAGAAAATGTTTCAGAATCCAACCGTGGATTGCTCTGATACCATGTTAAGGTTTGAGAAATGAGAAAACATGAGAGAGAGAGAGAGATACTATTTTATTGCACTCAAAAAGTATCTGTTGTACATACGGACTTCTCCTTTTATACTCAAACACATCTTCTAACAGCACCTAACTAATTCCCTAATAACAAGGAGGTGCTAACTAATTAACCAATTAACAGAAAGATTAAAGTTGATGTTGCTTTCTTGCACAGCTATATACTCAACACCTACATTCTGAAAACTAGTTAAGAAAAAACAATGCAAAGTAATAGAAACAATCTCTACAAGTGAACCAAAACCATACCATAAATGCATTAAAATTAGAATTTGTAAATATTTAGTTGCAAAAATTAAAAAACTCAGATAATTAATATGTCACACACCGATATTAATTAAGGCATAGTAAATTAAACAAAATTAAACTTAGTAGAAGATTAAAGCTTGCAGCTTCATAAACTTAAATAAAGCTCATTTGTGGAATCTTATACTGCAATTGATTATGGCACTCAACCTTGTCCCATAGTAATATTCTCCCTCCCCTAAAAAGTTGATTCAAAAACTTTGAAAATTTAAGGGTTATTTTTGTTTTTATTCAACTACTTCTTCTCCCTCTTTTACTACTTTTTCACTTTGCATATCTCTCTCCGATCCTTATAATTTGAGGCCTTGTTTGCTTTAATTTATAAAGCTCAATTGTGTCCTGAGTAGCGTGGGGTCTGTAGTTGTACAATACATCGGACTTCGCAGCTTAAAAACCATTTTCCTAGCCTGTAATATCAAAGGAATTAATTAAATTAAAGTAGTATTATACTAATCTAACCATGGATATATATAATCTGATGATAATAAAAAGGTAAAAAAAAAGGTCAGAATGGCACTAACAGTAAAAATTACAGACAATTCATGCAGCAAATTAAGATTTCATTTTCTTCTTTTATGCGTAAGAATTTGATTACGTGAGATGATCCCACTATAGGTTAATAATGGACAACTGGGAGGGCACACCGAGACAATCATCATGATCATAATCTCTCTTTCTCTCTCCTACCTGCATGCAAGAGGGGACAAAGCAGCCCCTCTTGCCCACCACCTTTTTCATTTATTTTTTTTTAAAAATAATTATATATCGAAGCTCATCAGTAGCACTACACACTGATGTGTTGACAGTTCAAAGCATCACTATTCACTAGTAAGCTTCAGGGTTAAGGAATTGAACTTATAGCCCACTAGAGGGGATAAAAAAAAAGGGAAAAGGATAAATAAATACAGAGTGGTTAAAAAAAAACCCTAAATTTTATAATAAAACAAAAATAGAGAGATAAAGAATGAGAGAATAAAAAGGGCAAAACACCAGACACTCAAAACCCTCGTCTATAACTCTATTTCTCTTTCTTTTCTCATTCATTCCTCCTCTCGATCCCTTTCCAGCTTTGCTTTTCTTTCTTTCTCCTCAGCCCTCATATGAATAGCCTCTCTGTTTGGTGTTGTTATCTGATCTTCTCATCACTTTGATTCTCCACCATATCTCTCCAAAGAACCCACCTTCTCCAGCTCCATCAACCTTTTATAAAAGAAAGAAAGAACCTCAAAAAAGAGAGAGAGAAAGAAAGAAAGAAAGAAATCATCCCCCTAATTCCAAAAGAATTAAGCACCCAAGAATTAAAAAAGAAGGATGGTTTTCTCTTCGGTTCCACTCTATTTAGATCCTCCCAATTGGCAACAGGTTTGTTTGCTTCTTCTCTGGCTTCATTCCCCTCTTTTTATTTTCTCTTAATCCCAGGAAAAAGATTTACACTGAGCCAAAACAAAAAAGTTGAAGAGATTATTATTCCCCCCCTTATTATTCCCTATTCTCCCTTCTCCTGATGATATATATGTTTCATTTCTGAATATACCTCATCTATCTTACCCCTCAAAGTCACAACTTCCTCCTTTTTTTGGGGGGGGGGGGGGTTATGTGGTCAGTGCTAACTATATTTATACATGGTTCGAATTATTTGTGCAGCACCCAAATCAGCAGCTTCAAGGTAGTATAGGTGGAGGAAATGAAAATCAGCACCTTCTTCAACCAGGTGTACATGGGTTACAACCACCGACTCAGATGGGGATGGGCGGCGGAGGAGGCGGAGCTCCACCAATCCGACCTAACTCGATGGCAGAGCGAGCACGGTTAGCAAAGATCCCGCCACCAGAGGTGCCTCTCAAGTGCCCTCGGTGTGAGTCAACCAACACCAAGTTCTGCTACTTCAACAACTACAGCCTCTCGCAGCCCCGCCACTTCTGCAAGACCTGCCGCCGCTACTGGACCCGCGGTGGGGCCCTCAGAAACGTCCCCGTGGGTGGTGGCTGCCGCCGTAATAAAAGATCGTCTGGTGGCAGCAAGTCTTCCAGCGGCACTAGTGGCGCCACCACCTCTGCGGCGTCTAAGTCTTCTCTCTCTTCCTCTCCCACGGTGGGGGAGCTTGCAGTAAGCAGCGGTGCCAACGGTGGTGGTCTCATCGGTGGTGGCGGCGGAATCCCCCCCTCAGGAAACGGGATGTCGTCTTTCATGGCTTCTTTGCAGAACATAGCTCAGCTAGGGATGGGGAATCTAGGGTTAACCTTTGGTGGGTCCCTCCACGCGTTTGGTGGGTTAGGATCACCAGGTGGCCTGGATCATCACCATTCTCATCATCATCATCATCGTCATCCTCAGTTGGATTTCAATGAAGGTCATAGTAGTCTACTAAATCATCAAGTCATAACCTCACCCCCCAGCTTCTTCGGATCAGGGTTCGAAGTGCCAGCAGGCAGTGGCCCTTCGGTTGGAGGACTGTACTCCGACCAGCAGGCCGTAGTTGGTGGAGGTGTGGATGAGATTAGTACTTCAAAAGGTCCATCCATGGTGATCTCTCAATCGCAGCTCGCCCCAGTGAAGATGGAAGATGGACAAGGTGGGTTGAGTCTAGCCAAGCAATTGATGGGGATTTCGTCATCGGACAATCAAAGTGGAACAGCCAGTCAGTTTTGGGGTGTAAACATGGGGAACACTATTACTAACATGTGGACGGATCTTTCAGGCCTTAATTCCTCCTCAGCTAGCCACCTTCTATGAATATTGGTCTAATTGGACTTGACTCGAAATTCAGCCGATAGCCACCTTGGAACAAAGTTTTAGCAAGTACTTATTATTGGATTGATCGATGGATGATGGAAAGATTAGTGAAGCAGATGGGCTAGCCACAAGCTACCTAGGTCGTCTTTGTCTTTGATCGATCAGGCTGGTGATGCTGTCTAGGGTTGAGATGGATCTTCGTCTCCCTTGCTCTCCATGCCATAAAATGATCATACTACTAGATTGAAGTTAGTCGTCCTTATACTCTTAAGTAAGCTCTGCCAATGTTTAATTTTATTTCTTCCTTTGTTTTATCTTCTCCATGGATGTATTTAATTGTGTTTTGATTATGGGGTGTGTAAGTTTCCAATTAAGCCTTTTTAAGAACTCTAACCATTATAAATTCTACCAATCCCTTCTCTATTGTCCAACTTTTCCCTTAATTATCTTTATATAGCACTGCAAATATGTGTGCCGATGTGCCATGATATGAATCATCTAATGATCAGTCAAACTCATAGTGCTTCTAATCGAATGAAATATATAGCAATGAGCATTGATAATGCGCGCTGGAGGATCTAATTATTAGTAAAAGTTGGCTAGTGTTCTTAGGAGGCAACGTTGATTCCCAAAGACTGGACCAAAGTGATGATTTCAAAATCTAAGTTATACAAAATGGTCCAATTAGTTACATAGAAACCCCCCCCCCTCCTTTTGCTTTATATATGTGGGAAGAACCCAAAACCCGATAAAGAAGATTGGTCTCACAATGTTCGAGGGGATTTTTTAGGGAATTAGAGGAGCAGATAGGAGGTCTGCTCGATGATCATTGATCAAGCCCTAAGGGGAGAGAAGGGGGAGGGGGGGTGTACGGAACATTGTGAGGGTAATGCATAGATAAGAGTGAGAAAATTGACCGAAGCTGTTTGTCATGATTTGGTTATAATTAATAACAATGAGGGTTGATCGATGCTGCTATAAGTTCGTTAGGGATTGAGAGGGTGTCAAGTACATTGTTTGTTTGTTGGTGATGAGTGATGACTAATGAGTGTGAAAGCCAAAGAGCAAGCAGTTAGATTGGAGAGAGACAGAGGGAGAGAAACGCCAAAATCCCACTCAAATCCATGCAACATAAGTTTACTACTTTCTTTTTCATCCACTTCTTACCCTTTTAGTAATAAGCATAATTTTTTTTAAAAAAATTTTACACGAAGAAGGAGATATATATAATCTTATTTCAAAATTAAAAAAAATTACATTTTTACAATATGATTTAGACTTAAAAAATATCAATTGAGTAATGTTTTGTAATAAAAGAAGGCAGAGAATAGTTTAACTTGACATCAATCGCACTACAATTTAGATAAGATAATATCCTATGCATATTGTCTTATCAAATTCAGCACTGCTTAAGGAGGGAGAATTGGTCATGGTCAAAAACAAAATTAGAAAAAAGGGGGTAAATGAATAAAGGGGATGGCATGATATCCTTCATTATTAAGTTTTGTGTTATATATGCTTTGCGCGCTGGGACCTATGTTTTTGAGCACTAATTTACTGATTGCAATCCATGCTATCTCTTTTACGATCTTTGTATGTGTGATGGGCTAATAGTAGCAATGTCCTCCACACATTGTTGTTCAAACTTGACTCAATCCCCATCTTTTTCAAACTTTGATGATATCATGGCTAAGTTATGTCGTCTTTTGTTGTTTTTTCCTTTTTAAACACATGATCTTTCATGAGGAATTGAATGATATATAATTACACAATTATCATAGTAAAAGAGAAAATCAAATTAGTGGTCTAAAAAGGGTGAGTGAGTAGAAGGGGAATCTTGGATTTTGCTTTGCTTTTTCGAGGACCAAGACTGTACCTCTCATTCTCTCTCTGAAACAGTTAAAATTGGATGCCCGAGAAGAATGTAAAATAGTTAGCAAAAGAAGAGAGAGAGAGAGAGGATGAAAGTTGGAATATCAATGGAGGTGGCTGTTGTGCTGTGTTGGTTTGAGGTAGATCGACATGAGCATGGGGTGGCGTGAAAATTGGTGTTGGCAGTTAGTGTTGAATCATCCTTTTGTTTACTATACACAGCTTTTGCTTTTTGTGCGTAGGTTCAGTAACTTGTAAACGGCCGGTTGGATGACTCAGATCTTCTTCATATATTCTACTGCCAGCTCAATGCCCTCACTTTCATTCTCTACTGTATACCCAGCTAGGGCATTTATTTCACTAATTAATAATAACTGTTGATTTTTAGGTATTCTGAAATTTAGTGTATTAATTTTTATGATTTTAAGAATTTTGAATTTATTTTTAAGTATTTTCACTTTTGAATTCACTATAATTCAGTTATGAAATTACAAACATACTCTTATTATCAGTCTTTTTTTTTCTTTTAAAGCGAAAACCTCAAAAACTATCTTTCCGCTATTAGATAGTCTATCAATGGTGTTACACGTACTTAAAACAGCAGAGTTAGGTTTTTTATTAAAAAAAAACCTAAAAGGACAATAATAAGGCTACTTTTGTAATTCCAAGGCCGAATTGTAAGGAATTCAAAAGTAAGTGTACTTCAAAATAAACTCAAATGTTAGGGTCATAAAAATTAATGCATTAAATCTCAGGGTATCTAAAAGTCAACAATTCTAATTAGTAATAATTCTAGGATTTAATTAATTTCATATTCTCATTGCAAAAAAAATCTAAATCTATATATCAAGAAATATAGGCTTCACATTAAAATCAAACTTAGTATTCTAAATCTATATTTCGAGAAAAATGAATATTTTTAACACTGCATATATATATAGAATGAAGGTAATTTTTATTTTTGTTTTTTTACAAAGGAGACATGTGGACCACCTCAAATATTAAACCAGATTAATGAGAATCTTTGTTAGTTTCTTAAAGTGTCCCTAGGAATTTGAGCAAATTTTGTGAGGGCGTTATCCTAGGTATGGACTTAGTTAATAACCTCGATAGCTACACTATCAACATGATCATCAAAAATATATCAAATATTTAAAAATACTAAAAATGATGTGATATTATAATATATTTACAATAAATTCTCAAAAAAAATTCCTTTTTATTTTTTATTGGTGTAAAAAGTACTCGCAATATTCTCGAGTTCCCTCACCTCTCTTCTTAAGTCTTCCCATGTTTGCTAATGACTCATCAGATAACTAAGATGAAGAGTTTTCTATTATCAATATGATTACTACATTTTTATCAATACAGGTTGTAGCCCTTAAGTAAGGCATCGACTTTAAGTCCCGTGAATAGAAAAAATCTATTATGCGAGATCTCTACTCTTGATTGGATCAACAGTAACTTGACTCGTATGAAACGGAGGATCCAAAACATAAAACAAATAATTACTACATTTTTGGACAATAGGGATTAGTGGAAAGAGATTAGAAATGATTATGTAGAACACAGATGTAGGTTGTAGCCATCTATATGCGTACGGTTGTATGAGTTGATAAAATCATCTTTCATCAAATGTCTTTTACTTCACTATAAGTATGTAGTTTTACTTGTCAATTTAGTTTGGCAGATAAGTAATTGCTAAGTCAATTAAGAATGAAAACTGAGAAAAATAATTACTATTTACTATTTTTTAATCACCAAGAATTACTAATTACTAATTAATTATAAGTAATGAAATGAATGAAAAGTTCTATGCATACTTTTATATACATATGTTGTGTATATATATACAACGCGTTTTTTGTAATTGTATGGTAGCTGTGTCTTTCTTTTTATGCACAAGTCATAATAAATTTTCAATATGGTATATGACTCATATTATAATAATATGATGCCATCTCTTATTTACAGAGGTAAAAAGGATTGCATCAAGTGAAAACATGGTTGATGACATTTTAAATGTTGAAATTTATGAAAAAAAATATACCTTTAAAAATTGTGATTAATAATTAAAACATCATTAAGTTGTCCAACATTTAATTTTCCAAGGTTCTATGCAACATATTGACAAATACACTTACTTAGAAAAAAATATATATTTATAAGGGATGGATAAATTTTAATTCTATCAATGCCTATGCTTAAATCAATACTGAAAAAATGAATTTCTACACAAATATAAACAAACAATTTTTTGTCATTTTTATATTTATCATCTATTATCTCTGTCACAGTTGGGTAATATCTTTCATTGCCATAGTCCTAGTCATTACTTTAACTTCTCACATCATGAATTCGACATTAAAGAATGAAAGTTGACTATTGTGAGTACTTGCATTACTATAAACAAGGTGATATAATTTGAGGAGCTGGATTATAAATTAAAATTGAAAAGCACTATATCAGCTTTAGTATGAATCTTTTGAAACTATATGTTGCTTCTATCACCCATATACATAATATCACTCCACAAATATGGTTGATCCCTTTGAGGAAATTGTTTGATTTTGATATGCAATTTACGCATGCTCTTTAACATTACAATTCACTACAAGTGTGAATAGGTTGGTTTTCTTTGGGGGAGGGGGGGGGGTTCCTTTCATTGTATGTAGGTTAAAAAGCAGTTGTATTAATATAGCTGCATCAATTCCCGTATAACAACAAAATCTAAAATACACTTTCAAGGGGTTGTTTTTGTTTATAACATTATTTGAGATTCAACCAAAAAATTCTAATTTTTAAAAATATTTTGAATGATTGGATGCTCCGTCCAAAGCACGGTTCCATACTAGCTAATTATAAGTAATAAAATGAGTGAAAAAGTCTATGCATACTTTTATATATACATCTGTTGTATATATCGATTGTTGAATACTAGTACTGTTGCTACGAGTACCACCACCAAGAAGACGACAACTACCACTACTAATAGTAATAAAAATGATGCTGCTACTACTACTACTACTACTACTACTACTACTACTACTACTACTACTACTAATAATAATAATAATAATAATAATAATAATAATAATAATAACAGCATAAACAACAACAACACCAACAACTGGTTTAAATACCTGTCTTTATTTGTAACTAGTTTTTGGTACTTGTACGATGCATGAGATTTTTTTTTTTGGTAATTTTTAATTGTTTTTAGGAGTTAATCACAACAAGTGGCAATGGAAATTTGATCGATTACGTTAAAAATAGACAATGATTAAATTAATAAAAATTATAATAGTTATAATATCATATTTTTGGTATTTTTTCTTAGGTGTGAATAATTTCTCCATCTTGTTTTGAATTACATGGTAGCAAAAGAATACTGAAAGGCATACAGCTGATTAACAATATTATTAATTTATAATCTTTAGTATTAATTATGATAAAAAAATAATTAATAATTTGATTAGGCATAACTATAACAATTGTACTATCATATTATTAACATTATTAATTTTTTAGTAACTTTATCCCCATGTAATGCGTAAGTTATTCATATAATACTTTAATTTTAAAAATTATTGAAATTTTAAATATAAGTGATGATGGAAATTGTATATCTTTTTCTAAATAGTTAGAAAAATATAATATAACAATCAAGGCTTTTTATTGAAATTTTAATTCATAGGAATCTCTTAAAAATATTTTATTTTTTATTTTTTTATGCTATTAATATATTGGGGGTGTTTGGTAACAACAACTTTTTGAGAAAAAAATAGCTGTTTGAGAGGATTTTGGCTGTTTTGACCAAGTCAAACAACTAAAGGGTGTTTGGTAAAGAGCTGTTTGCAATAGCTGTTTAGCTCCAAAAAGCTTTTTTTGAAAAAGCTATTCTCATTAGCCTTTTGAGAAGAGCTTTTTGTAGAAATGACATAATTATCCATAAGTTTGAAAAAATTACACACATCCCATTAAAAACTAATTCATAAATAAGGGCATAAATGAAATTTTACCAGCATATTGTTTAGAAACAGCTAATTTTTACCAAACAATTTTTCTAAAAACAGCTAATATAAAAAGTTAATTCAAACAGCTAACAGCTAACAGCTAATACAAACAGCTAACAGCTGTTTACCAAACAGGGTCATTACAATAGTCTAAGTTGAAGAAAAACAAAATATATGCATTTAGTCATATATTAATTATAATAGCCTAAGTACGATTTAATTTTCTTTTAAACTGTAAAATTTATCATTGTAATAAATTATTTAGGTTTAGAAACAGATTAAGAATAACCAAATCTCCTAAATTTTATCATTTAGGTATGAATTTTTCTTAAAGTACTTTTTTAATATACATATATAAATTATCGGTCTCTTTATAAAGAAGATGGAAAGAAAACAATAATAGAACGCCAGGAAAATGAAAGGCTCGACGTTTGTTGAAGACTATGTAACAAAGAAAATCGTGGGTTCTATGCTTGCAGTCCAAAGCAGTTTTGAGGAACGGCTCGCATTTTTTACATCCTAAAGGCCAACCTCACATGCAGACCCCCTCCCCTCTTTCTGGGAGGGTAGCCCTGTCAGTTGACGGAATTTACTGTCATCTTGTTCTAGAAAATTTTGTGGGTTGGGTGTCAATCGCTATTGCACAGTTAACGGTATTGTCTAATGGTTTGCTCAGTACTTACAAGAACAAAACCCTTTGTGTCCACAGCAAGAATTTATATGTATCCCCGACTCACACCCATTTCTTATCAACTTTGCCAACTCCTGTAGTTAGCTTGTGGATACCGAAACAATGAAAGCCCAGGGAACTGAACAGTATCATCAATTAAGAGCAGAAAAATTCTCCTTTCATGAAACCTGAGGATAAGCAGACATACAATTTACGCAAAGGCTTCATTCTGCACAGATGTCCAAAGACAACTGCTGTTTCCCGGCCTGCATTTCTCCAATCCCGTGTGAAATGCTCAAAGAGCACAAACTCTTTCCCAACTACCCTAAAACAGCCAAATACCACATATATTGAAACTTACAAACAGGGATATGATTCCCTGTATTTAACAAAAACTCTGTTCCTTATACAAAATAAATAAGAAGTGCAAAATCTTTAACCAAAAACCTCTACAAACACCCTCAGCACTAGTCAGCAGTGCTGGCAGCATGTTCCTGAGCCTCGGCTTGTACATGGGCCTGCTTTTGCTGCTCAAAGTACCGATTCATTCGGTCAAGCAACAGCTGGGCTTTTCGCTTACCTCTTTCAGTGCCATTTTGGGCCATGTCAACCAGCAGGCCCTTAACTCTGAGCTCCTGGGCTGCCATTAGGCACTCATGATCTCCTGAACAAAGGTGCGCCAAAACTGCAGCTGCATTCTCTTTGTTCCTCGGTGATCCATTCCCAATCACAACTGCCAAAATAGGCAATCCATCTGCAGATCGAATGGCTGCTTTGCCTTCAGGGTGGCTGGCTAATATGGCAAGAATTGCCAGTGCCTCATCCAGCATGCCACACTCAGGCTCATTTACTAGTCTCAGCAATATCGGCACAATTCCTGACCTTATTGCCTTGCCTTTATTTCCCTGATAAATACAGAGGTTGAAAAGAGCAGTCGCAGCATCTTTCTTCCCTCTTTGGGTACCCTCACTCAGTAATGTTACTAGTGCGGCGATTGCGCCTGAAGCACCTATAGTTATTTTATTTTCATCGACAACTGAGAGACTAAAAAGGGTAGCAGCCGCATTTTCTCTAGCTTCCATGCTACCCGTCTTCAGCACATGAACTATTCCAGGCACCGCGCCATAACTCATGATGCTCCCTTTGTTATGCTCGCATATTGAGAGGTTCAGAAGAGAGGTCACTGCGTGCTCTTGGATGCGTGAATCGAGTGTTGACAGGAGGTCCACAAGAAGTGGGATAGCTCCAGCTTCAGCAATGGCCAATCGATTGTCAGCACTTCGCTTTGCAAGAAGCCGAATTTCACCTGCTGAAGATCGCTGGTCTTCAGGGTTACCAGAGGCGAGCTTGAGGAGGAGCTCCTCGATCTTTGAATGTTCTCCAGGCGAACAAATGGATGTGGCTTTGCCAGATTGAGAAGTGCCTGGCCGTTTGGGCGGTTCTTGTCCATTTGCTTCACACCACTGTGCTATCAGGCTCCGCAAGACATAGTTGGGGGTCAGAGAAGAGCCCTGGAGTGTCTGCTGTGTCTTTGGGCATGTGTTGTGACCTGCTTCTATCCATTTCTGAATGCATGAATGTTCATAGGTCTGCACAGGGGGAAATTAGAGCTGTCAAAATGCGAGAGAATATAAGAAAAGTAAAATAAAGAAGTCAGAATCTGAACGTAAAGTGCAAGGAATGCATCTGAAATTTCATCAGGAACTAGCCAATGACATCCTGTTTGGTGCAACATGAATACATGATACATGGTAATGACCTATTTTCAGTCATACATGCAGCTATTGTAACATGTTTTCCCTCCTATTCAGTTAGATGTTTGGGTAGCCTTTTAATGTACATTGTCTTGAAATATGGCACAGAATGCGGAATCAGATAGGACAGGGAAATAGAGATAGGGTATCGCAGAGGAATTTCATCAGCAGAATTAGAACCTAAACAAGGTAAAAATAGATATCAATTTATCATTGTATCAAACCTGCCCGGTTGAAACAATAACTGGATCCCTCATCAGCTCCAGTGAGATTGGGCAGCGAAAGTCATCTGGAATGACCAGAGAACTCTGGCTTTCGTCATTAGATGTTTGGACGCTACAACTTAATGAAAGATTCTTCTCCCAAGTAGAGGACCCCATGTCGGGATTTTCTGTTTGAACAAAATCTTTAATTTTCTTTAATAAATTGCACATCTTCTCTATTCTTTTGTCAGGATCTCCACCAGTTAAAGCAACCATCTCAGCAAGAGCTACAGATTCCTGTGTCAGATCATCGATTCTCATCAGTTGTAGCTTCTCCGCTATTCTCTTTGTCGCAGCAGAATCACTAGTTGCATTATTTCGATGGTATAGAGATAAAAGATCCTCATTAAGCTCTGCATCAGGTGCGTCAGCCCTTTCTTTAGCTCTTTTAAACTGGGAGAGGACAAGATCAACCTGGAACTGGAAAATTTTAGAACCATTGGCTCAACCACAACAACAACAACAACAACAACCCTCAGTGTGGATCCTGCTTGCATGGGGTCTAGGGAGATCCAGATGTACGCGGCCTTACCTATGCCAGAATTGATGCCTGGATAGAGACCGATTCCAAGAGACCCACAATTTTATTTTATTTTATTTTGAGAAACCATTGGCTCAACATTGACTCATTTTTACATAGAAAAAAGAAATTATAAAGGAAAAGATTATAAAGTGGAATCATAATATTCTAGGCAGCACACAACATATAGAATTTTCTCGAATAACTTGCAAAACCACAAAATCTACCTTTGCAGCACATTCATCTTTAATAAGAGATATAAGAAGTCTTCAAAATGAGTCAATCTACCTGTTCCTTGACTTCATCAGATATGTCAAGTTCCCTATATGGAATTCCATCCAAAGCTTGCTCCAACTCAGATGTCACTGCATAAAACCTAGCCATAATATGCTCTCTCTCAAATGCCTGCAGTTAGCATAAAAGAATGATATCAGGATTAGGAATACAAATAGGGTTTGCAAAATGTCAAAGAAACTAAATGGGAGAAGCACAGTGCTCAGAGTGATCTGTACTAGTAGAAGGCAGAGCTCAAACCACACTATAGGGGTCAATTGTTTGGTCGATCAGGCTGCTTTAAGGATTTATCATGCATACATTCTTGTGGGGAATGGTCTTCCAGTTAAACCTACGCACCTACCTACCAGGCCAAAACAGCTTTAGCCAAGTCCACTAATTACAGAAAGTATCAGCATATTCAGGAATCTGAAGCAGAATCATTGACCAAGAAACATGACAATTTAACGAGGAATACATAGCCAAAAATAACATAGGATAAGCACTCTTACAAATTGATCCAAGTCGAAAACCCATTCCATTTACAGCTAAGCAAACAGAAGACATAACTGAGTCTCCGGATAACAAATGGATGTCGCCCTGTTTTCAATCTGAGAACTAGACCGTAGCCAAGCTGCACTTACAAGTGCATTCAAAGGTAAAAATAAAAAACATGATAACAGAACAGGCTTAAAGTCTCTAGGATCCATATGGCTTGTGCTGGCACAAGGACAATACAGCAACACAATGTACAACTCCACTAAGTCCACACAAGTGTCCAATGGAATGTTAGTTAAATTACTGACAATAATATGATGCTTCTTCTAATTCTGTGACTACAAAATAAAAATTTTTAGGAACTGGAAATCTTGTCGTGATCCATGCCTCCAAACTTCATAAAATGCTTGCTTGTTCCTTCCCTATGTAAGACCAAGCAATTGGATTTCTTGAGCGCGATCCCCACTGGTGGTTGCTGTAATGCAATTTCCAATAAAGCCAAACTTAAACAACCAACTCTCGACCCTCTGCCATCTTTGAACTAGTTTTCAATAAGTCGCAAAGAATTCAACTTTGAGAAACACAATTAATTTCCACTAGGTGCCTTTATTGGCAGTCAAAAGCTTTGATCATCGCCAGCGTTCCTTCCCGTTCAAAAAATGGCAGCGAAAAACCCCTAATGTTACTTTGACGGAGTATAAGTGTCCAATACGAACACGTCCAAGTATCTGGCTCAGTTGTTCTGAAGAAGCTTATGGCAGATCATATGGTTTGCCTCAGATAGTTCATATCCACTCAGCTTTCTCTCATGATACATGTTTTTGAAGTTTTTTAGTGTAATTTGAAGTGTCTATATGCAAGGGTAAAATAAATAGTCCAACCAACATAGACCACCCCAGAGTTTGGATGCAACTTTAAACCCCTAAGGCATAATTGGTCCACTTATATGCATCAATTCCAGGTGTTTACCTAATACCTGTTCAAGATTTTGAAACTCACAGGGGAGGAAACAAAAAGGCGCATGAGTGTAATATAGGCATAGTTGGATGAGCACAGAGTTACTGGTGATCAAGAGATGCCCACTAACTTAAACTTTGTTCTTTACTATTCCCACTCCGCAAATCAAACCCAATTAACCCAGATTTTTCCACTTGGGTGCAGAGGACAAATCCCTTGAAGCTTATCAATTTGGGCAAATAAAACAAAACATTCGAATCAGTTTCTGGGCACCAAATTTCACAATCCAAAGGCACAGGCAAGAATTTGAGCAACTCAAAGGAAACACGGAACTTGAAGAAAACCCAGAATAAAGGGCCAAAAATAGAAAGAAAAAGAGGATCAAACCAGATAAATCTTGCTTCCATGGGAGCCAAATCGGAGGAAATCCAAAGCAAGGTGAAGGGATTGACTAAAAGCGGCGAGGGATTGAAGAGTGTGGTGAGACAAAGGGTGTTTTGTATCGTTGAGTTCCTCGAACATGGGGGTAAGAAGCTTTAACCTCCTTGCCAAGTTGCAGTACTGCCTCTTCAGAGGAAGACGGTAGTCTGAAATTGAGGAGACTTCATTGATTGTGTCGATTAGTTTGCTCAGTAATGGCCCTTTCTCGTCTTCCACTGTCTCCTCCATCGATTGTGTGGGGTAAGACTTGAGAAAGAGCGTTTATAGACTCAGTGGACGGAGAGGCGCGCTGTGGATTGAGTTTTGACTGATGGTGCCCGCGGCTTTCTTGTCCAGCCTCACCAAGGCTTTGCCAGAGTGACCAGTAGATCAGGTCAAGTCAACACAAGTTTTTTTTTTTTTTTAAATCTATTTCTTTTCCTTTTTTTAGCTTTTATCTATTTCTTTTCCCTTTTTACGATGATTTAATAAAAAAGGCAGAACACGTCACAAAAAAAAGGACGACACCTAAAAATCTTAGAATGGACGGGCATAATAAGGCAATTAAAAATTTAAACCATCAACATTATCCAAATAATCATATCCATGTTTAATGGTGTTCTGTCACAACAATTTTGAAAAATTTTCAACTTCATGCCATTACCTTTCCGTTCATTCCTACATCATTGATATTTGAAGCATGGGCGGATTCTATACAAAGTGGTAGTGAAAGATAATTCTAGTAAAAAAAAAATTTAATGAGTTGTTTCAAAGGGGATTTAGATTGATATATGTGGACACTTTTAAAATAGGCTCAAAAAATTATGAACACCATTGAAATATGCATAGTTCACACACTAACATTTTGAATTTATTAAAATATAAAAACTACAGCTATAAAGTTGCAAGTTGATAGAAGAATAAAATTAAATTAAATGCACCAAAATTCAAAAAAAAATTTTCCTCTCTTCTCTCGCAAAAGCGCATTTCAATTTACCAAATCTCTCTCTCTATCTCCCTCCCTCTCTCTATTTTATGTGAATTTTAGACTTTTAATTTAGTCTAATATTATTTTTTTTAATTCATTTTTATTGTCGTTATTGAATTTTTCAGTTGCTTGAGTGCAATGTGTTCTTGATGCAGAATTGTTTTAAATTTGACCCTAATCATTGATTTGAACATGATGTTGATTTCTCCTCCCCCCCCCCCTTTTGATGCAATTAGATGGTCAAGATTAATTGCTTATTTTTAGTTTTACATCATGTTTGGCATGTTCATTTCATGACCTTTTTTTATTTTATTGTTTGAATGATTTGTGTTCTATAAACAATGGTTTTAGTAAATAGTATGTGATTATGACATTCTACGACTTTGATAATTTATGAATCGATTTCAAAATATGAAAACCCATAGAGAATAAACACAGTGGCAAACTACCATAGTGTTTGTTTTTTTTTTTGAGTGAAAAAAGGGGTATATTATTATTTTATATCAAGTTCCACTAGTGTAAAAATACGAGACTAAACTTGTAAAAAAATATACGAGATGGAACGTCTGTACGAAACAGACTAATGTACGTAGTATACATCATATGATTTTTTTTCCTTTTTTTGGGGTTAGTATATACTAGTGATAATGTTAATAAATGGGCACATTGTCCTAAACGTCTAGATCTGCCACTGCCATAAAGCACCTTAATAAATCAAACACATCAAATCCAAAATCATATTATAATAGTCTTACCAACAAATGCACTTAAAAACCATCCATGTAAGTAAAACATATTAGAACATATAAGTTTATATCAAAAGTTTTAGCCTTAGCCTCCCTTTGTAGCCATTTTTTTTTAAAAGAAACTTTAACCGAATCCATTTTGCTGAATTGGGATTTTTGTATCATCTCATATATAGTCACATGGTGAAAACAAGTTGAAAAAATATCAGTCTAGACTCTCTTCTTGTGTACTCCTATTTGATATGTGTCACGCTATAATGCTAAGATCCCCCCAACCCCAAACTACTACAACAACAAAAATATAAATAAACTTAATTAATGTATGTTTCCATTGCACTTCAAGGCTCAAGCTAGGATGAAAACTAGGCAAGTTGCTAGGCTTCACGTCCTCAAGCTTGGCCAAATTTAACTTTGCTCATTTTGGACTAATAAAACTCAATTAAATTGAAACTTTTTTTTTTGTGTGTGTAAGAAAAGTAGCTGCATTTCCACTTTGACAAAAATTTAGCTGTACAAATCCTAAGGGAGAGCAAAGCTCAAGCCTTAGCTGTAGGACAAATAGAGCAAGAGATTTTCTTGCTTTCTCCTTCCTGCTGCCATTTATAAGATACTGTATTCTACTACCTATAGTGTATAGGCAACTATCTGTAACTAGGTTAATAATTTTCCTCTGTTGTTGAAATCTTCTGGTATTCCTCTCCTGTCCTAGGCAGTGGGTGATGCCTGTTATGCATAGACAGAACACTTTCTGTTTGATACTGAATTTCTTGAGCTTCTGTCAAACCATTATGATATGCCGGAATTGTAGAATGCTACCTGAAATTTGCATAGTGCTTGGCACATTTTGAAGGACATTCTTACTGTAATGGCACTGATAAAAGAGATGTGCATGGGTCTCTAGCTACTCAAAACACAGAACACGGCATGATGATTATAGTTGCCGATTCCACCACAGAATTCGATCACAAGTGGGGAGCTTCCCTAAACACACCCTCCAAAAAAAAGGAGTGTTTGGATATATTGAACCTTTGCCAAATAATTTTGGCCATAGGAAAATCAGTGTGAACACCCAATAACTATTTGTAACCACTGATAATAGTGTATTTTCCATGTGTGCTATAGCCCCAATGGGTTGTATGTAACCCGTAGCCATTAAATTGAAACATAGACAACTTATTTAATGTATTTTTTTCTTTTCTGAAAATTTTGGAATGTGCATACATTTCTTTGAAAAAAATAATTGCTCTTTTGTATGAAATTATTTCAAAAATGTTAGCTAATAGGTTGCAATTAGTTCTCCCTATATAACTTCTGATGCTCAAAGTTCATTTGTTCCTAGACATCTTGTTACTAACAATACTTTCTTGGCCTTTGGAACTATGCATCACTTGAAGGATATCAAGGACCTATTCGTTTTCAGCGTTTTGGAAGAGCTGTTAGCAGGTTTGAGTAGGTTAAAGCAGTTCAGAGTAGGTTTGACTAGCAGTTAGCAGGTAGGAACAAGATGAAGCAGATAGGAGCATGTTGGAAGCAGGTTGGAGCGTGTTGGAGCGTTTTTGTTGTGATTCTTCTAATGTTATGATTATCGATGATAATTTATATTGAATACATCACATTTTTGTAACAATTACTATATAATAGATTTACGAAAATAATGTAACAGAAAAGTTAAATGCTATCGCAATACATTGCCAAACTAAAATTAGCATATGCCTTTCTTTATAACTAAAATTAGCATATATTGTAATTATTTTTTCTCGATGTTGAAATCATATTAACTATTACATCTCTACATTCATTTATTGTTTGCTTGTTTCGCGCATCATACAACCCAATGTTGGGGATGGTTGTAATGTTTGCTGGCCTCGGTAAAATTGGTATCCCTTTTTCATGCATTTGGATGAAGTTGTGTAACGCGCACCATGATATAATTATATCAATTTGTCGTTTTCTACTCACTTGATGCATTTTGTGCCGATTAGTTTGTTCAGTAATGGCCCTTTCTCGTCTTCCACTGCCTCCTCCATCGATTGTGCGGGGTGAGACTTGAGAAAGAGCGTTTATAGACTCAGTGGACGGAGAGGCGCGCTGTGGATTGAGTTTTGACTGATGGCGCCCGCGACTTTCTTGTCCAGCCTCACCAAGGCTTTGCCACAGTGACCAGTAGCTCAGGTCAAGTCAACACCAGTTTTTTTTTTTGTTAAAAAAAATCTATTTCTTTTCCTTTTTTTAGTTTTTATCTATTTCTTTTCCTTTTTTACGATGATTTAATAAAAAAGGCAGAACACGTTTCAAAAAAAAGGGCGACACCTAAAAATCTTAGGATGGACGCGCATAATAAGGCAATTAAAAATTTATACCATCAACATTATCCAAATAATCATATCCATGTTTAATGGTGTTCTGTCACAACAATTTTGAAAAATTTTCAACTTCATGCCATTGCCTTTCCGTTCATTCCTACATCATTGATATATGAAGCATCGGCGGAATCTATACAAAGTGGTAGTGAAAGATAATTCTAGTAAAAAAAAATATTTAATGAGTTGTTTCAAAGGTGACTTAGATTGAAATATGTGGACACTTTTAAAATGGGCTCAAAAAATTATAGACATCATTGAAATATGCATAGCCCACATACTAACATTTTGAATTTATTAAAATATAAAAACTATAGCTATAAAATTGCAAGTTGATAGAAGAATAAAATTAAATTAAATGCACCCAAATTCAAATTTTTTTCTTTCTTTTCTCCCGCAAAAGCACATTTCAATTTCCCAAATCTCTCTCTCTATCTCCCTCCCTCTCTCTATTTTATGTGAACTAGTTTGGGCCCGTGCTTTACACGGAGTATATTCAAATAGATATTTTGTAGATATGTTATCGAAATAATAAACAAATAGTTATGGTAGACATAATTAATATTATAATTTAGAGGATATAATGGAAAAATTTAATGAAAAAGTTAAATATGCAACTTCGTGCATAACTAATTGGATTAATAATTAAAAAAGTATATGATTGTGACAAAAGTCTATATAAGTATGATGGAGACAGTAGATAGTGAATTTGTCACAAACCATGCTAACACCCTGTTCTGTTCGTTGGGAAATCAACCCAACCCACACTCACTCACTCTTTCCCTCATCTTCCTACTCCTTCCCATACTTTAAAAAAAATATCACTCCTTCCCACACTCACCCACTCCTTCCAACACCTATATAAAATAACAATTTCTCATATTTTGAAAATTTTTACAATTTATGTAATTATGTGTATGAATAATCTAATAGCAATTATAAGCAGTTTTAATTTTTCGGATGTCATGAAACAGTTTTATTTTTTTTGTTTTTCATTATTTTTATTATTTTTCATTATTTTTTACTTTTTATCTCTATTTTTTATTTTTTATTTTTTATTTATATTTTTTACTATTTTTATTTTTTTAGTTTTTTCTATTTATTTTTATTTTTGTTTTCATTTTTTATTTTTTTATTTTTTTACTTTTTATTTTTTATTTTATTTTATTATTTTATTTTTTTAGTTTTTATTTTTTATCTTTAAAATTTTAAATATTTTGCATTTATTTTTATTTTTTATTTATTTATTTTTAAATTTTTAAATTTTTGTATTTATTTTTGTATTTTTTATTTGCTGTATCTATTTATTTTTTATTTCTTATTTTTTAATTCCAGAAAAACAACCAACAAAAAATTCCCAAAAAAAAAAATACAAAAAAATAAAAAATAAGAAAATAAAAAATAAATACAAAAAAATTAAAAAATTAAAACTGAAAAATTTTTAAAAATATAATAAAAATTAAAATTACAAAAATTACAAATTACACATTAAAAAATAAAAATAAAAAAATTTAAAAAATATGAAAAATTAAAAATTAACAATTAAAAAATTTAAAATTTAAAATTTAAAAGTTAAAAATTAAAAATATAAAATGAAATAATAGAAATATTAAAATAAAAAATAAAAAATAAACAAAATAAAAAAGAATGAACAAAAATAAAAAAATTTCATCATCATTAATTACTATCACAATAAAATTATTACATTAGAAAACAAAAAATTATTAATAACAAATATTTCAACTTCATTCAACTACATTCAGCTGTCACCCACACTCAATTACTCATCTACTCCTTCCCACACTTAAAAAAAATACCACACCCACCCACTCCTTCCTCCCTTTTCCCACACCCACTCACCTCACACCCCTCATTTTTCACTGAAAAGAACAGGGCCTAAATTGGGTGATGAGAAGTCAATCTGTGATGTCAATGATGAAAAATCTACCTTCTCTTCTTGTTGTTGAGCAAAAATTTATGAAGTGGCTAATTGTCTAGTGAATTTAGGTATAAACTATTTTGAAGTCAGTTTAGTTTCAATTTTACATGTAACAGAAATAAAATTTGTCTTTCAACGAAAATAATTTGAACATTGTATATATGCTAGTACATAACTTTTTTGGCTATTTAAAATGACCAATTAGGGGACGCTAATATAATTAAGTGTTCATACTTTGTACATTTGGCTTTCAAGTCAACTGAATAGTTTCATGGATTTTGATATAAACTTCCCATGCCCTTATGTTGTCTTGCAAGAGATGGGTTGAGTTTAGATTTGTGGGTTGAGATATTTCTTAGTTTGAAGTGTTATGGCAATTTGGGGTATTTTATTTTAAACGGTAAAACATTAATTATAATTTTAGGTGTTTTATGAAGAGAATTTGATTATTGGATTTGTATGGTTTAAAAGAAAACGAAAGTGATTTCAATTTTTCTTGTGCGTTAAATAGATTAGATTTTGGTCAATTTATTTGAAATGTTAAAAAATTAATTATACGTTTAAGATTTAAATGAATTAAATTTAATTGTAAGATATATATGCTTTGAAACAAAAAAAAAAATAGTTCGTTTATTTCCTTCTGTTAAATAGATCATATTAAATGTAAAGAAATTCAGTTTTATGGGCCTAATATGATGGTTGTGTTTTATTTTAAACTTTTTTTATATTTCACATTCAACCCTTGCAATATGTTATATCATGCTTACAATATGTAATTTTTCGGCACAACCCTTACATCTATATGATCATAATTAATATTGACTATGTTATCAAATTCAAAGAGAAAGATAACAGTGACGATAACTACAATGACAACAACAACAATAGTAAGAATGGAAATAATCATGGAAATCATATTTATATTTATATTATCTGTAATAATACATGCTCAAATGTCCATTTGTAACAAAAAATACAAAATAATAATAATAATTATGGAAATAAATTTTTTTTATTATTTCTATATAAATTTGTATATTATATTATGTGATAATAATAAGGTGTCACCTAAGATTTTACGGCTTGTTCAGTAATTACAATTCGGTTTCCTTAAGTTAAAACTTCTAAAACATGAACTTATTCCATAATAATGAAATAATAAAAACTTTTATATCCATTATACTCCCTTAATCTCTCTTTGATAATTAGATGATCATAATTAATATTGACCATGTTATCAAATTCAAGGAGAAAGATAACATCGCCGACAACGACAATGACGACAATAACAACAATAATAATCATGGAAATAATCATGGAAATCATAGTTATTTTTCTATTATCTCTAATAATACATGCTCAAATTTATATTTGTATCGAAAAATACAAAATATTAATAATAATAATAATAATGGAAATAAAAAATATTTATTGTTTCTTTATAATTGTGTATATTATATTATGTGTTAATAATAAGGTGTCATATCAGGTTTTATGACTTGTTCAGTAATTATAATTTCGTTTCATTAAGTTAAAACTTCTAAATTATTAATGTATTTTATAATAATGAACTAATAAAGTTTTTTATATCTATTATAATCTCTTAATCTCTCTTTGATAATTTGATGATCATTATTAATATTGACTATGTTATCAAATTCAAACAGAAAGATAACAACGACGACAACAACAATAGTAATAATAGAAATAATAATAGAAATCGTATTTATTATTCTATTATCTCTAATAACACATGCTCAAATTTATATTTGTATTGAAAAATACAAAATATTAATAATAATAATGACGAAAATTAAAAACGTTTTGGTCCGTAAAAGCCACAATGGGCAATACAATATAATGGGGGATGAGGGAATCGAACCTGAGACCTAATGTGCCTAGTAAATAGTACAATACAATGAGGGAGGGGGTAATCGAACCTGAGACCCACGTAACTTTCCTCCATATTTTTTTTCTTTGTGATTTTCTTTAAATCAAACACAAAAAAAAAAGTAATTTTTCTAAATTTTTTTCTTTCCACCAAACTTTCCTAGGTCCAAATGGAACCTTAATTTCTTAGTTCACTCAAACGACCATACCTTGATTACTATTAGGCCATCAGCAAGTGAATAGGAAGTGACGAATTTAAGGATTAAATTTTTTCAATACTCGCACTTTGTTAAATTACTTCATAATTTCTTGTCCTTTCATTCACAACCCCCCCCCCCCCCCAAAAAAAAACACCTTTGCACCCCACCATTTTTTTTTGGTTTTATTATTTTTATCCATAAATCTTAATTATAATCTGCAAAGTAAAATAATAAGTATCTTATTATAAGACACTTTTTAAATACCTTATTTGAATTTAAAAATCATATTATTACATATCAAATTTTTAAAAACTAGTGTAATTAAATAATAGAAGATTGGTACAACCTATAAATAAAAAAAAATTATGTTTTAACTATATTTATTCACAATTTAAAAGTTGCGTGTATTATACATCTTCTAAATAGGATTAATTTAAAGTATCATTTTATATCTATTGACAAAGTCGATAAATACTAAAATTCTACCATTCATATTTAATTCTAATTGTTAAAAATTTAATAAATTTAAATCATTAAACATATTAATTTTAATCAAAATAAAACACTTAAAAAATATGTTACTATAAAACACATATCATCCTTCATCTGCAAATTAGATGGAAAAAGGATCCTTGGCCCAGAAAGACAGAAAACACAAATTTCAATTCAACAACAGGACATTTAACATAAGCGATTAAGCGCTTACAAACTTGTACTCGACTCCCAGACAAACGCACAAATTACAGAGACAATATAGATCAACACATACGACTATTTATTCAAATCATAAAATCTCCCCTTGTATCAAACACCTACACAAATTAACTTAACCGGATATTTCACCTCAGTTGCTCTCTTTTATAATTTCCTCAGTTAATTCTCAGAGATGTCAATGGTCTTAACCTCCGGCTTCTTCTCTTCAACCTTAGGAACACTGACAGTAAGAACACCATTCTCCATCGTAGCCTTAACTTCATCCATCTTGGCATTCTCAGGGAGGCGGAACCGGCGTAGGAACTTGCCACTAGCACGCTCGACGCGGTGCCATTTGTCATTCTTCTCCTCCTGCTCTTTGGTTCTCTCTCCACTGATCTGGAGAATTCTGCCCTCTTCCACCTCCACTTTGACCTCCTCTTTCTTAACCCCAGGAAGATCCACCTTGAAGACGTGGGCTTCCGGGGTTTCCTTCCAGTCTACCCTCGTACTTACAAACTGCGATGTTTCTCGTGCAGCTGAGCTGGGCTGCACATTGGATAGGGCTGAGGACAAGAACCCCTCAAATGGGTCCCAAACGTCCAGGGAGAACGGGTCTAATACGTTGGTTTTTCGGCTGCCGAAGAAGCTTGGGATTAGCGCCATTGTTGAGAGATTTGGGGATTTGTTGAACTTGATGAGGAGTTTTTGTGAGCGGATCACTGGCTTTTGAGTTTCTCTTCTTCGATGGTGAAATGTATAATGAAAGTGGGTATTTATAGGGGGGTACATAGAGATCTCTGGGGTGTTCTGGGTGTGGGGAGAAGTTTTGTAGAAAAATGATCGAGTTTTGGGGGCCCATAGTGGTTGTTTCAGACACTTTTCTACAAGCTTCTAATAGCTTCATTTCGGTTCGGACTTCTTAAATAAAACGGAAATCCCATGATTGTCTATTTGATTTCGTGGACGTTCTATAACATTCCGGCAAATTCATGTCTATGCTATTGTCTCGTAGTAGTGGTAAATTTCTATGACACTTCTAAAAGGATCCCATCGCAACGGGTAACAATGTAAAATTGTTCGCATTTAAACATAACAAATGATGGGTCCAAATTGTTCGAATTTTTCAAACAAATTTGGGCTTGGTCAAAACCAAAATAATTAATTTGATCAGTAAATATCTAATTCAATATAATTTTTAGGGTTGAAAATTGGTTTATGAATTTCTACTTTTTTGTTTGGTATATGGAAATTTAAAGTGGGAATAATTCAAAGAGTGATGATCTGTGTCTTGCTGTAAGACACCTTTAAATGTCTTATCTCATCTTAAATTAATATATTTTATAATTTAAAACCTCCAAATTCTCAATGATTACACTTAATTATAAATGACTAAGCTTAAATATGTGTCAGTTACACCGACAAAGTATTAAATGACGCCCCAAGCAGATCAACCATATCCGCGAAGGCATATGATGCGCGTACTTTCGAAATGTCGTAAATTATGAATAAAAAAATGAGTTTACATCATTTATAAGTTGTTACATGTTTCTACTATTCGATCATAATATTTTTATCAATTTAAAGACATTGTAATATGAGTTTCAGGCCAAAATAAGACACTTAAGAAGTGTCTTGTAACAAAATATTTATCATTTTGCTAATTCAAAATATTAACAATCTTATTAGATATGCGGATTTAGGACTAATATCGATACTTAATAGTTATTACAGCTAAATTTCTAATCACAAATCCTACCTTATTCCATGCGCGTAACTTAGTGGAAATAAATGGCTTCTATTTCCAATTCCATTCTCTAATATATTCTCATTCCTGTGTGCTAAACATTGAAAAAATATTAACGCATACCTTATTTTCATTCTCATTGTTTTATTATCGCATATCACATATTTCCTAAGGCTTTAACTAGAGCTGACAAACATTCGAGTTCATGTTGAATTCGGATCGGATAAATTGAATAACATTAAAATTCGGATAAAAAAATTAATGTTCAATACCTAGTTTTTTTCAAGGTAAGATATTTCATATAAGATTAAGTTTAAGTCAAAATTCAGATCAAATAACTTTTTATCAGCGTTAAGTTTAACACTGACCACTAAACTAATTAATACAACCACCACTTCAACGTCATTTCATCTTTAAGGATCTTAGTAAATTAATCGTTAAGTTTTTTTCAAGGTAAGATATTTGACTAAACTAATTAATACAACACGTCAAGTGGGCATAATTGTGTTGAGATTTCCACCGTATCACTGAATTTGCCAAAAGGAAAATCATGCTAGATATTTTCGTGAAATTGCCCTAGTTCTAAAACCTTATTTTCTTTTTTAAGTTAGTATCCCTCTGTCTTAAAAAGAATATTCTCTTTAGTTTTTAAGAATTTTAAGAAATATTAACAAACTAAAAATTTTAAAGGTAATATATCAATAACACTGCTATTAATTTGATTTCAAAAGTGTACTTCTAAGTTTTTTTTTACAACTGTTTTAAATTTCAAAATAAGAATGGTTTAAAATATATTGCAGATTAGAAACTTCTATTTTTTTTAAAAATGAATATGAATTTGGGCATTCCAAAATTAACGTGGGACATTCCTTTGGGACGATTTCCCACCAGAGCATTCAGTGCTCCACTTACGATAATTGCTGATCACTCACACAGCACCATTTTGTTGCTTCTGAATAAGAATGAAAGTATTATCTGAACTCGAAAAATTTGATCAAAACTCATCTCATTTTACATCCGAATGGGTGATGAAAATAGGTTTCAATTAAGTGGGTGTGGATATGAGAATGGATATTGCGTTTGAAAATGGTATGCATATGGGTACGAATTCTTCAAACAAATACCCTACTGTGTAACCCATTTACTTATAGAAGGTGACCAAAATATGGTAAAAACTCAAAAATAAATGTTAGGTATGAAACTCTAAGTGTATAGTGTTTATTTATGTAGAAATGAAAATTAAATTTATTTATTTTTTTGCAATTCTAACTTCAGTGAGTTCATCGGGACATGAATTTTAGTAATGTTGCTTGAAATTGCTAATCAAGTATAGCATGTATGCTAATATGGGTTGAATATGAGTGACACTTTGTGCACTCTATATAGACACAAATAAAATCTGTAGACCCGAAACCCCGGATAGGCGATAGGTATGGGCATGTGTACAACCATTCAGAACACGATGAGTATGGGTATAACTTTTGAAAATGAGCATGAGTTTGGGCATAACTCAACCCGTCCCAAACCCACCCTACATCCATCCCTACTTCTAAACCATTGAGAGCAAAACATTCAATCATGTGTTATCCATATCATTTAAATCAGGAGAAGAAAGAAGTTTCCCAAATTCTACTTTGGAAAGTTCAGTCATAGTAAGCTACCAACACACTTTGCATTCTCCCTTCCTTACTCCACTCTATGCTTATTGTGAGAATCTAACCTGAATACATACAGTTGTCTCAAGGATGTCACACTACTAAGGTCACAAAACTCAACTTCATAAGGCAAAAGCTCGACAAGCTAAGGGTGAAAAGATTATTAAAATCCGAGTCGATTAGTCTAATCCACAAAGAAAATTAACAATCCAAATCAACGAAACAATGGACGGTACTAGATGTGAAGTTCTTGACATTTTTTTGAGTATTCGACCCATTCCATCCACATTGCCACTAGTTAAGTGGTCCTTTAAAGTATCCAATGTATCATTTCACATAATTTATGCCCTACTTGGCCAATTCTTTTCGTGGAGATGGCAGGGTCCTGATCCCATTCCATTCCCTCCTCATTATTGCCGGCCACTGCTCATTTCTTTTCACTCTTTAAAGAAAAAAATCAGCCATTTTCATTCCATTGCTTCCCATTTTTTCACATTTTGATATCAATATTCCCTTCTTTTTCACAATCTACCAAATTTCTTCCCATTCCATTTCATTATTTTCCCTTCTTTAATTTTGGAAATATCACTGCCAGATACCTGCTTTGTGTGAAAATTATAATTAGGGAACCATGTTATTAGAATATATTTTAAAAGGGTCAATATTCTGTGGAAACTATTTTAAGGGGACCGCTCATTGTTTTCATTTTCATTTTAGCCCTTAAACTTTTCATATTTATATTTTACTCCAAATTCTTAAAAACTTACTTTCAAAAATCTGAAATTTGTGCATCTGTAATTTTTATTACAAGTACTACTCGAAACCCTCTTTCAACTGGTATCAGAGCTAGATGACCGAAAATAATTAATATAATTAAGCTAATTAACTTATATTAATGCTTGAATCGTCACCTGCTTGTTCGGGGACCGAATTATTCTCACATTGTTCACTCACCGAAAGGCATTGCTTTAGTAGCACATCAATTAAACTATATCACTGATATAATTTTAGAATTAAAAGCAAAATTAGCTAAAATTAAGACTGAAGTCAAGGAGCTTAAGAAGCAATTATCTGTAATTCACCTTTCTCTAGTTAACGAGGTAAGACACAACGAAAAAGTTACTTTCAGTATTAGTTCTTCATTTCAGCATAAATATCTTTTCCAAAACAAAAAAAAAAGTCATTTTACTTTGCATGATATAAAAATCCAAAAGGAAGTATGGGAAAAATCAAGTGAAAAATCGACTAAAAAAGGAGAAAAAGAAGAAGAGGATGGAGTATAAGCAGTATACTCTTGTAGAATTACA
Organism: Selenicereus undatus; assembly: GCA_017589665.1. NCBI lineage: Eukaryota > Viridiplantae > Streptophyta > Magnoliopsida > Caryophyllales > Cactaceae > Selenicereus > Selenicereus undatus. The sequence continues at coordinate 107,623,801 of JACYFF010019584.1, read as the reverse complement.
GAATATATTTAAAAAAAATAAAATTCAGAAGAATTAACCAAAATTATGGGCGCAATTAGTGATAAACATGACGTATTATTTGATGATAATGAAGAGAGTAATAATATCCAAATAAAAGAAGAAATATATCAGCAAGATGAACCTTATTAAACTAGAGGATCTCAATGTGTTACCTTTAGAAGAAATTAAAAGAAAATTAACTAAAAAATTATGCTAAAACGACTGTTGAAAATAAAATTAATGACATTGAAGAAGGACTCGACTTAGGTGAGATAGAGACCAATTTGGTTAACAATGTTGTTCCTAAACCTGAGGAATTTGATGAGCCTTCTAGAAGAAATACTTATTTCATAAGACCTAGGTATGTTCCAGCAGGATGTACAACCAATTTCTCCTTCGGCTTCATCCCAAGGAAAATTACAACCTTTGAAGAAGTTGGTCTTATTTCAATTAGCCAGACGGGATACATCTTAAACATAGATGGAGCTCATATAGAGAAGAAATATTTGAACATTGGAAAAGAAGCATAACTAGTGTCTTAAACCTAAACACTACATGGATTGCTGCAAATTTCCTAAATTACATCGAACATAGTTTTTCTGACATTGTAGCTGACCGGTATGATTCATTAAATGAAGATGGTAAAAATACATTAAGAATGATGGAAACAAAAGCTGCAATGTTCAAAAATTTATGCAAGGAAATCGAAACTGAGTTTATCGGAGCTAAACTTGATTCTGAAGAAAAGGTAAGAGAATGGTAGAGAAAGATTAATAATATAGAATTATGGGATATGAGATATCCGAAAAATTATATTGCTGAATTTAGTCAATATTATTTCGAAATTGGGCATAATGAAACTAATCTTGGTATGTTCTATGACAAATTGCCATATCCGATAAATTCCATAATTGATGAAAAATACATTGTATGGCTTGAACGAGCAGATGTCATTAACACCTTTGGTTCAAGAATCTCTTATTTAAGAAAAAGGGTTAATGATCAATATCTTGATCCCCAAAAACAAAAGAAATTAAGAAACAATTTCTAACTTTGTGGGATTCACATCACCAATGGGGAAAAGAACCTAAAAGGAGAAGAAAAAGAACGTTTTATAAGAAAATGAGCTTTATAAGCAAAGGGGAGAGAAATATAGAAGAAAATATTATAATAAATCGAGCCCTAAAAACATAGATTTTTTAAGAAAGCAACTTATTGTCCTACAGGGAAAAACAATTGCAAGTGCTGGGTATGCGGAGAAGTAGAACATTACGCTCGTAATGGCTCGACCCTAAATTATGTTTATTTATTTGATTTAAGTCATAATTATTACTATCCTCCCATTTAAATATCGCATTTAATCATCCCGGTTAGGAGAATTCATTTCAGGCCCCACTTTGCAATTCGAGTTCATTTGCATAACAATTTCGGGTGAATTGATATTAGGCCCCAATAAATATGATTAGGTGATAGATTATTTTTCATAATGTCACAAAAAAAAATTAATTTTTAACCATGCAAAAATTTGGGCTCAAATTCATTAAGTTTGGCCCAATTTACTTGGGCCCGAATTGCGGCCCGATTCATTTTGGGCTCAAATTGTGGCCTGAAAATTTTGGTGCAATTAAATTAAGTTGATTACTGTGAGGGAAAACACACAGTTTTAATATTTATAAATCTCAAGTGTAAGGTGCATCGTTCAGTACTTGGAGTGTCGTCCGCAGAGAGTTTTGTTTCCAACTATCAGGGCTAACTAAAGCGTTTCGAGTTAGGCAAAATCAAAGGAAAAGAGGGTAAACTAAACTACGCTAACAAGCATAGAAAAAGCAACCTGGACTTGTGATTTGACCAATGGACGAACCAACTAATTGAGACGAGTCCTAACCTACGCAACCTACATCACGAACTAGAGATGGTCGGTTGTACCATCAAAGACCATCCAAGCCCTCTCTCAAGGGTCATGAGCTAGTCTAATTATCCTAACCACCTATTTTCACAGGGTTAGCCCAATTAGACCACAAAACTAACAATCCTGGACCAAGCTCAATTCGGATACTATTTTCATGTCTCGAACTCCGCTATTTCCTCTCCCACACTAGCTAATTGACCTCACCTCTCAGCATAAGTCAATCGCCCAAAAATATGAATGAAAGCTCTTTCAAGCATTTCATCAAACACTTGGTGGGCGTGAAGGAAAACTCTAAGTTCTAGGCATAGATTGGGTATGGTTAGGCCAAATACAAGACTAATTAGCCATCAAGAGGCTAATCGCAATCCAAGCCCACAAAATCTATCAACTAATCATCAATAAAACACAAAAACCCAAGCTTAAACCTAAACTAACGAAGAACATAACAAGCATGAGAATGGGGGAAAGCGAAAGCAACTAATCTAATATTGCAACCAAATAAAACAAGGATTAACAATGAAAACTAAACATATAAACTACATACAATCTAAACTAGCATAATCAAAACAAGAACAAATAAGAACGCAACAAAAAGAGAGAGAGGAGAAGACTTATGGATTGATGCGAAGGAGCTTCAAATACAAGTGCTTGAATCCAAAATTAATCGAATACAATCCTAATCTAATCCCTTCAATGGGGGTTTTATTAGCTAGAACCTAGACTAAACTACCCTAAAAGTTACATCGAAGAACCCCCGAGCGACCTCTCGTAAAACTGGCCGAAGAAGTGTTTTTATCGCAAAAGCAAGGCCCGAAGCACGGTCGTGTCACTCCTCTGCAAAATTGGCCGAAAATCGGCTTTTATCACGAAAATTTGGGGATGGCACGGTCGTGCCTCCTGGCATGGGGCCCCCATGCCAATTTTCTGGTTCAGCAGAAACTCTTCCCACTGCTTCTCTCTTGGTTCCCAGGGCTTCTTGGACCTCTATCCTACCTCGAAATGCATCCCAAATGCCTCATTCCTTATTAAAGTTGGTGAGTTTCTCGTCTCTTTAGCAAAACTCCTAGAAAACAAGTAAACCAACCAAATAAGTACGTTATGAACCGAAAGAGGCAAATTTGTCCCTCTCTCCTTAAGATTCGACATGAAAACCATCAGAAAAGTGGGTCAAATAAGGGGTGAAATGAGGTCAAATATCGGTGCAACAAATACCCCCACACCTACCTTTTGCTTGTCCTCGAGCAAAACGAAAATAAAAACTAAACTAAACAGCTAACTCACTTTCGTAGGAATCAAGGTTGCATTTAGCATATGCAACAAGCCCTTTGAACCCCTTGGTTCCCCCAAGTGAACGAGTAAGGTCTCGTGATGGTTTGCAAAAGATATACCCATAGAATCTCAAAAAAGAAAAACAAAGAAAAGAGAAACAAAAAATCGAAAAATAAAAATAACAAAACACAATATATATATACATCGGGGTAAACTGTACACAATCGGATAAACCAAAACCCCCTAGTAACTCAAGTATCAGTCTGTACACAAGCAATATATGCATTTCAGGACACATCATCCCAAAGAATGGTATCCAGACATCAACTTTTTACCCCACGACGCATGATAACATTGAATCGATCCTGGTGTCTGGTGTGCAAGTGTATCATCACCCTAAGACTTTGGCTTACTAAAAATCAGACTCAATCCCACTTAACTGACACAAGCTACCTTATTGATTTGCTAACATGGAAAATAAGTTTCCCCAGTAGCAGTATTGCCTCAAAGGGTAACACCCGGTAGCGCATGCCTCAAAGGGGTACTTGTCATTCCAAACTCTTTTCTTCCCCCCCTTTTTTTCTTTTTCTTCTTCTTTGTCATTCCAAACTCTTGCCACGCCTCAAAGGGATACACCCAGTAATGCATGAGTTTGTTTGTTTTTGTTTTTGTGAAAGGGGTGCAAGCACATATAAGGGTAACTGTGCAGTAGACAAGTGGGAGAGCCTATCATGGAAGACTAAGAATGTAAGATAATAATAATACATAAATCAGGACTCGATTGCAAAATTACAATGGACTGTTGGGGTTAGAACTGAGGCCTAAAATGACAGACTTGGGACGAATATCTATCATGCACATTATATTTATATACGAGCTAATAGCCAAGGTACCGGAGATCAAGGCTGATCAAAATAGTACAAAACTCCCCTAAATCCAAAAAAAATGGAAAAATTATACAAAAAAGAGAAAAATTGAAAAATTTACACAAAAATTAAAAAATTTCACAAAATTAAGAATAAAAGGGTAGATGACCCCACCCCACACCTAAATCTCACAATGTCCTCATTGGGAGTTGAGAGTTATCACTAACCACAAGACACACCAAAACCAAAACAAACACACACAAAAACACTAAATCGACACACATATACACAAGCTAAGATACTCTCCCAAAAACACAATCTCACCAAATCAATAGCAAGACCACAAACATATACAAGACTCACACCACCAAACACAAATATATACCAATCCAACAACACCACCAATCACAACACACAAATATCCACAAAAACATAAAAACGATGATCATAGCCATCAATGGCTCAACAACATCCCAAATTTTAATTCAAGATGATCACCAACAAAAACACAATCCTAATATCCACAACTAAACAAAAACAAAAAGAGAGAAAATAAAAAGTAAAAAGAGGGGGGGTGAGAACGATTATACCAGGTCGGGTATTGAATGTACCTGAACTATTCCACGACGGCTTAAGGAGCATCAGTCACTCCTGGTCTCTCAAGATGCGAGTCGCCATCTCAGATGCAGTCAAAGCTCTTAGAAGCTTATCGTGTGCCTGTGCATGCATCTCCAAATGGTGCGAATAAGAGAACACTAGTAAGGATGGAGCAAACAAAGTTAGTACCCTCTTAAACTTATCAAATGCCATAGAAAAATCAAAATTATAATCAAAGAAAGTGGCCCACTCAATTTTCCTAGGCATGTCATCTAGGTATGCACAATAAGGGTCCGACGAGGGATTGTACCATTGAATGTCACCTAGGGACTCATGAAATGCATGCAAGTGGTAGGGCGTGGTGGAAAGTAAAGGGGATGAAATGGGGGTCAAGTCAAGTGGCTCGGTGCAAATTGGGTCGATATGATCAATACTAGGTGCGGCACCAACCACCAGACTGTCATCACTCAACTCCTCGAAAGAAGCCTCATCAAGATATGGCTCAGCCAATGTAAGTCCTCCTGACCAAGAAAGTAAAACATCCTCTACAGAACTAGCATCGCCCGGAGAAATCTCGCCTATCTCTAACCTCGTGCTCTGAGCTAAAGGAATGGGAGAAGCAAGTAAGATCGAGTCACTAACATGAGTGCCCATAGGTGTGCTAGAAAAGGATGGAGCAACAAACATCAATGGGATCAAGGGAGGGTAAAACACTTCCCCTAGGTCGGTCAAAGGTGCGTCATCAACAACATTAGACTCCAGGAGAAGGGAAGACTCACAATCATCAAAGAGACGAGCCTGGAGTCTAGGACAAGGTAGACTAGGGTCGGTCTCATGAAATAAAGTACACTCCCTCATCCTACTAATAAAACGCTCATGTTGCTCATTCATTGTCCCGATCATGGCATCAAGTCTAGCATAACATTCACTGGAAATATCATAATAAGTGCAATAATTCGCATCATGGTCAAAAGATTGGCAAAAAGAGCACAAACATATGAGGGTAAGAAGAATGGTGATGATATGGGTCCCTAACATCATTAGATTGCCATTGATGCCAAGCTATAGACTCAAATAAATCCCACATGTCATCATCAGCTAAGGAAAACAAACCACCATAACACATGGGCTCAAGGATGGCTCGAGTCTCAGGTGTTGTCCCCTCAAGCACGACATAAAATACTTTTCATTTCTCATACGCAAAATGCACATATTGAGCACGATAATCAATCAACCGACACAAATATTGCCAAAAAGGTTCATGCTCAAACTGAGGTAAATGGAAAATAGTCATCTTGAATTTTTTCTTCTTTTTTTGAAATTTTTGATTTTTAAATTTTTTTTGGATCTTCTAAAAATCCTAGTCTCGAATGCTTAAATAAACCCTGATATTGAAAAATGCCAACTCCCCGTCAACAGCGTCAAAAACTTAATAGGAAAAACACACAGTTTTAATATTTATAAACCCAAGTGCAAGGTGTATCATTGAGTACTTGAGGTGTCGTCCACACAGAGTTGTGTTTCCAAATACCAGGGCTAACTAAAGCATCTCGAGCTAGGCAAAATCAAAGGAAAGGAGGGTAAACTAAACTACGCTAACAAACATAGAAAAAGCGACTTGGAGCTGTGATTTGACCAATGAACGAATCAGCTAATTGAGACGAGTCCTAACCTACCCAAACTACATCACGAACTACAGATTGTCGGTTTTACCATCAAAGACCACTCAAGCCATCTCTCAAGGGTCATGAGCTAGTCTAATTAGCCTAACCACCTATTTTCATGGGGTTATCCCAATTAGACCACAAAACTAACAACCCCGGACCTAACTCGATTCGGATACTATTTTCATATCCCGAACTCGGCTATTCCCTCCCCTACACTAGCTAATTGACCTCACCTCTCAGCATAAGTCAATCACCCAAAAATATGAATGAAAGCTCTTTCAAGCATTTCATCGAACACTTGGCGGGCGTGAAGGAAAACTCTAAGTTCTAGGCATAGATTAGGTATGGTTAGGCCAAATACAAGACTAATTAGCCATCAAGAGGCTAATCACAATCCAAGCCCACAAAATCTATCAACTAATCATCAATAAAGCACAACAATCCAAGCTTAAACCTAAACTAACGAAGAACATAACAAGCATGAGAATGGAGGAAAGCGAAAGCAACTAATCTAATATTGCAACCAAATAAAACAAGGATTAACGATGAAAACTAAACATATAAACTACATACAATCTAAACTAGCATAATCAAAACAGAAACAAATAAAAACGCAATAAAAAGAGAGAGAGAGGAGAAGACTTATGGATTGATGCGTAGGAACTTCAAATTCAAGTACTTGAATCCAAAATTAATCAGATACAATCCTGATCTAATCCCTTCAATGGGGGTTTTATTAGCTAGAACCTAGACTAAACTACCCTAAAAATTACATCGAAGAACCCCCAAGCGACCTCCAGCAAAACTGGCCGAAGAAGTGTTTTTATTGCAGAAGCAAGGCCCGAAGTACGGCCGTGCCACATGGCACGGTCCCACCGTGCCACTCCTCTGCAAAACTGGCCGAAAATCGGCTTTTATCACGAAAACTTGGGGATGGCAAGGTCGTGCCTCCTGGCATGGGGCCCCCATGCCAATTTTCTGGTTCGGCAGAAACTCTCCCCACTGCTTCTCTCTTGGTTCCCAGGGCTTCTTAGACCTCTATTCCACCTCGAAATGCATCTCAAATGCCTCATTCCTTATTAAAGTTGGTGAGTTTCTCGTCTCTTTGGCAAAACTCCTAGAAAACAAGCAAACCAACCAAATAAGTACATTTTGAATCGAAAGAGGCAAATTTGACTCTCTCTCTTTAAGATTCGACATGAAAACCATGAGAAAAGTGGGTCAAATAAGGGGTAAAACGAGGACAAATATCGGTGCAACAATTACTATTATTTATACCTAATTTTAATTAGCAAAACGATACCTTTTGAAGCTTAAAAACTCAACCAAGTGTTTTAGAATCATTTACTACCAAGTAAGAAGCGACAAAATATAAAGCTTTTCTACCTCCTCTTTTCTCTCTCTAGCCACGACCCCCCTTGTTGCTCTCCCCTGTTGCTGCCGTCACCATCCCAGCTAGCCACCAATCAGCCACCAGTTAACCACCAACCAACCACCCTAGCCACCATCCACACCGCCACAAGCATCAAACCTCACTTACACCCCTTCTTTCAAGCTCAAAGTGAGTAAGCCCTAACTCTATCTTGTTGATTTTTGATTTTGATTCTTGTTTGTGTTGGTTTTGGTTGTTGATCATGTTGGATTGGTAGAGTCAAGGGTTATGTTGATGTTTTTAATTGATTAGATAAGCCTGAAGCATGCTAGGGTTGAGGGGGTGTCCATGATCATGCAAGCTTAAGTTAAGGTGTTTGATTTTGATTGTTTTATCTTTGATTTGTAAATCTTTAAACCTATTGATGATGATGATGGTGTGTTTGGTGATCTTGAGATGAGATACCGATGTTTTATGTTGGACATAAGCTAGGGTTTGGTTATTATGCATGGTTTGGATTATTATTCGCATCAAGCATGTTATTTGTATAAACCTTGGTGTAAAATGAACCTTGGATGTGCTTTAACTTGAAAAAAAAGTGGCTTAGTGGGATTTTTGCATAAAGGGGTGAATTATCACTACAAAAACGCGCTCATTTGGATGCGAAATTAGATACAAAAACGAAAGATTGTATCTGCCTAAAGTTTAGATATGAACTTTAGATACGAACTTTGTTTCGTATCTAATGGAAATGCCAAATGGAAACGAAGCCCATATATCATTTCTATTGGAGACCAAAGCCCATATTTCATATCAGAGGTTCGTTTCGAACAAAAAATTCGAAGCCCAACAATTACTCTTGCCCGCGATTTCGTTCTTCAGCGCCACCAGAACAGTCCCAGGCTTCCTCCTCAAAAACCTAGCCGCGACTTCAGTCAGCGCCACCAAAACAGTTCCGGCGGCCATTATCGTTATGCTTGTTCTTTGAGAAAAAGGGTCATGGAAAGAAACTCATTATATGTTAAACAAATATGGATCAGAAAAGATGAATTAAATTCCACGAAAAGAACGGGACCTAAGTGGATCTGGGTTCCCAAGACAAACACTTAGCTGTTTTGCAGGCTAAAGTGAGAGGAGGCAACCAACTATGGTACTTGGATAGTGGTTGCTCAAGGCACATGACGGGAGACATATCAAACTTCCTCTCACTTACAGCCTTCGATAGAGAGAGTGGCATTCGAAAAACGACAAATCTGGGAAAATTATCGGTGTAGGTAAGATAGGTAAATCACTCTCTCACTCTATTGATAATGTATACTTGATTGATGGGTTACAACATAATTTTCTAAGTGTGTCTCAAATTGTGTGATAGAGGTAAACATGTTGAATTCTCATTAGATTAATGCTTGATTACCAATATCAATTCTGGTAGTGTTGTGTTGAGGGGGAAGTGACACAACAATGTGTATAAAATGTGTGTTCTTTCACTTCCCCAAAATTATTTGACTTCTTTAAATGCTGTTGATGATGATGTTATGCTTTGGCACAAGAGGCTTGGCCATGCAAGCCTTTCTCTCTTGAATAGACTTGTTTCTAAGGACCTCGTAGTCAGACTACCTTCTATCAAGTACAATGATGACAAGGTGTGCGACGCTTGTGCTAGAGGAAAGTAGGTTAGAGCTTCTTTCAAGTCAAAGAACGGTGTTAGTACTTCCCGACCTCTTGAACTACTACATGTTGATTTGTGTGGTCCTATAAGGATCACAAGTAGAGGAGGGAAGACGTATGTATTGTTTGATGAAACTAACTCCATGATTAAGCATGATATGCAGGATGAAGAGTTCGAACTTGGTCTTGTAAGAAAAGACATAACGCTCACTCAAAACCCCATGGCGGATAATGGTAAGTCTCCTGAAGGTGAAACAAGTCCTGGATTTAGAAATATGGAAGGTGGGGCAGGGAGCAAGTCAGTCAGGGGGAAGCTTTGTTGAACCTAATTTGGGACAGAACCGACCCACTCAACCTGATCTTTCCCAAACAGTTGTAGGAACAGGCTCCAGAACAGATCAAGAACCTGTTTCATCAAGTGTTCTAGAATGATTGGAAAACATGTTTGTAGATTCATTTGCTCCACAACTTTGGAAGCACCAAAACTCGCACCCCTTTGGCCAGATCATGTCTGACATTAATACAGGGGTGCAAACCAGATCCAAACTTAGAAACTTATGTGATTTCTATGCTTTTTATCTAAAGTTGAGCCAAAGAATGTTTATGAAACCCTTGCAGATTCTGACTGTTTTACTGCCATGCAAGAAGAGTTTCATCAGTTTGAAAGGAACAAGGTATGGCACCTTGAACCAAGGCCTAAGGACAGATTGATAATTGGCACCAAGTGAGTGTTCAAGAACAAACTGGATGATCTTAGAACAGTCACTCGGAATAGGGCGAGGCTGATGGTTCAGGGTTACAACCAAGAAGAGAAGGTATAGATCATTTTCTTAGACCCTGTTTAGTCTCTTGGTCTACAAAGAAAAAACACACAGTTGCCATGTCCACAGCAGAAGCCGAGTATGTAGCGGATGCTTCTTGTTGTGTTTAATTGCTGTGGATACGACAACAACTCAAGGACTTTGGTGTTGACACATTCCCATATTTTGTAACAACACAAGTGTAATTAACATAGCCAAAAACCTATGTCAACATAAAAGGACTACGTATATTGACATACATCATTATTTTTTTAGAGATAATGTTGAAAAGGGCTTAATTTAAATGAATTTTTATGCCACTGATAAACAAATTGCTGACATGTTTACCAGGGCACTGAGTAGAGAATACTTTGAGAGGAATAGACTTGAATTGGGTATGATTAAAAGAACTTGAGCATGCTTAATTAACCCCCAATTATTGACTAGTTAAGGGTCGTTAGGCCAAATACATTGTTCCAATGGATGCATTCAATTCTTGTGCTTTTACTGGCATATATGTGGAAAGTAAGATGCTGACACTCGTTGAGGTCTAATGATATTGCCCTTAGTGTCCTGAGACACCGAACTTTTAACAGTAAGAACATGCTCTAGGAACAGACCTGACCCTTGTTTGTATCATGTGCCGGCCAAGTGGCATTATTAACGGAATGTTGGAAACCGAGATTTCCTTTTTCATTACACCTAACCTATAAATTATACCATACATAGTGTAATAATGTGCTGTATGCAAAATATTCTCTGTCCAAGACGGGCCGAAATAAACTCTCTCATAAACATCCTTGATTTTCGGGCCACTCATGCACCAATAAATCCCTACACACACACTCTCTCTCCATAACCCATCCATCCATCTCTCTCTCTCCACCGAGAACCCGATTTCACTCTACTTCCTTAAACTCCTTCAAAACCCTAAATCACTTAAAATCCTCAAATCCCCAATGGCAAGAACTTGTGGCGGTCAAGCATCCTCTAAGTACAAGACTTCTCACCCAAGATCACTATGAGACCAACTAGCAAGAAAAGGGAGCAAAATTAGGATGAGTTTTGAGAGAACATCACTGGAACTTTCATCACCATAAACGATCTAGATTGGTATGGGAAACCCTCCTTCACCTTCTGTTTTGATTACTCCCTCTATTTTTGGGTTCTTGAAGAACTTGGACTTAAGATCAGTAGACTTGAACCCTGCTATGGTACCTTTGGTACCCCCAATTGTGGGTTGAGAAATTATGATGTATGACCTGGTTGTGGTCGAGTCTAGATTAGGAGGGAATGAGGCCGAATCAGTTGGGGATTCAAAGGATTATGATGTTGAGCGTGTTGATAATGAATTTATTGTTGAAGATGCTGAGGATAATGATGAGGATGAACCAATTTTGCGGATTCAAACGAATTGCTCTAACCAAGTCCCAAAACACCCACCAAAACACTCTTCAAACCAGTTCCATCCAAGAAATCTGCCCAAAAATGGGCTGCCCTAGAACAAGTATGTAAACTGGTTGAAGAATCTAATGCACACAAAAAGAAGAAAATTAGCAGAACATGACACTTGCTGAGAGATATGAGCATTTCCTCTAGAAATCTGTGGTTCGGGGGAAGGTAGTTAAGGTGTCATACTTTCAGGAATAGGGGCTTGGGATGTTTGTAGAGACGTTAGAAGCCCAGGGATGGTTGGAATTATTCACAGATCCTAAGAGAGGGTGTTCGGTCCCATATTTTGCTGAGTTCTATACAAACTGTATTGTCACCAATGGAGTGGTGACAAGTATAGTTAATGGTCATGAAATGTAGTTTGATGCTAAGAAGTTAGGTGAGTTACTTGGGGTGTCATCTGAAGGTTTTGATGTGTATGAGAGAGAGGACAAGAGCATCTTAGGTGAAGAACGACTGTTGGCGTTGACCCAAAGACTGGCCCAAAAGCCCAATCTGACTGTGTCCCGGTCTGTGAGAAAGGAGAAAATGATGCCATTGCATCGGTTGTTGTTTTGATTTAAAATGTTGCTCCCTGAGGTCAGAGATGCAACCTTGCTAATCCCATCGATATGTGCTACACTGATTTGTAGGATATGGGTGAGCAAATTAACTTGTCCGCAATCATGATTAGCCATATTGGGAGAATTGCCAACACAACCAAGGTTCATGACATGGTATATGGGTTCTTGCTAACGTCAATGTTTGAAAAGCTTGGGATTCCATTGCAGAAGAGAGTAGGCCTTCAGGTTGGTGATAAGATTGGCAACAGTACATTGATTGGGTGTGGGTTCAAGATTACAAAAGGCGACAGTGCACCTTCAAAACAGGGGTTCCAAACACCTCTTGGCCCTGTTCCTAGTGATGCCTCCACATCCAATGGTCCTACCATTGACACTCTGTTGTAGGATCAGATCACTTTGAAGGGGGAGATAGCTGAAGTGAAGCAAGTGCTTACAGAGGAAAAGGCTCTTAATGCAAAACATCACGAGGATCTGCTGAGTGCCCTTCTTGCCCTCACAGCCAAATCCACCTTCATTTGCCTGAACCTGTTCCTTTCCCTGTTTCCAACACTATTTTTCAAACACTTGGTTATGTATGTGCCTACTAATGGTTTATGACTGCTTTTGGATAGTATCTGCATTTATGCTATAACTTAGCCTGTTGTATGTGTTACCTGTTTGTGCGTGACTCGGATGACCAATATCATTACTGTACCATATACTTGAGTGTATAGCGGTTATTTTCCTCATTACCCGTGGTGGTGGGTGCATCCCTACTGAATTTATGCAGATGTTTCCCACGACCTTTTCAATGATGTCAAAAGGGGGAAGATAAGTATGACCATGCTTTGATTGGTCTGCCTGTTTTAAGCTGACTTCCTATTCTTATTATTCTCGCTTATATGAATTGGCTTCTTGAACTGTCTTGGCACTAATATTTTTCCCTTTGCCTCGTCTCATTTTTTAATGGTTATTTGGTTTGTCATCATCAAAAATGGGGAATTTGTTGAACCAATCATGTGTAAGGTTTTGTTGATAACAACCCAAATGTACCAAGTCAAAATGCTATTATGCTATGCTTGAGTTGTGTGCTAGAACTGTGTGTTGAGATACATTCCAAACACCCTGTGGAACAGTTTGAAGAATTGCGTGATTGAGACAGGTTGCAAACATACCGAAGAACAGTTCGAAGAAGCATGGAACATCAAAGTGGATATATGTGCACATCATTAGTAGAGTACAAGAGTCTTTAGAGTCTTAGGACTAAGTACAGGTTATATTTGTCTAAATTCTTGTTAATATGCCAAAGAAAAACTTGACTTAACACTCACCTTGAAGGAATTATTTAAGCTGACTCAGAACACTGCTCAGAACAATTGAGCAAACAGGTCTGCCGTGCTATGAGGACAGCGAGTGCAAAGATCGATTCTCAAAGATTTTCAAGACTTTTTCTATTGTCAAAATTTCTAACATATTTGGGATTGATTTTCTGATAATATTTTGTCTTACAAAGAGTCCTTCACTGAATAATATTGTTTTCTTAAAAAGATATTATCAAAAGATTTTATCTTAGCCTTTAAGATATGATTTTCCAAAAGATTTTTCAAATATTTAAGCATATCTTTTAAAGAGGTTTGATAACTCCTAGTTTTAGGGAATGACTAAGATTGTGGAAAGATATGGGAGATTGCCTTCTTGCACGGCAAGCACACATCCCGCTATTTAAGTGGCTCTCTCCTTCATCCTTTCTCAAGGTTTTTCAAGGGTTTTCCATGTGCAAAAATTATCTTTGAGAATCAGATTTTTCTGTGAGAAAAACCTTCAAAGAGTGTGCGAAATCGAGTCTTTCATATTGGCATAATAGGGATTGTATTGTACCTTACATTCAGCTTATTTAGAAGCATCAAAGTAAGGTGTTCTTCTATTCTTTTCTATCATCAGTTAAGTCTAGAGTGTGTCCAAGTCTTGGGAGACTTTGGACGTGTTGTATGACTCATTCTTAGGTGGAGAATAGTTACGTGTGTGTAACTAGAGTCTCGGGGGAGACTAAGTTACGTGTGTGACGTAGTCACGAGTGAGTTACATGTGTAACGAATTCGGTCCATGTTAGTGAAAGTGTTGCTGAAATCCTACTGAGGTAGGTCGTGGTTTTTATACCTCAATTGGGCCAGAGGTGGTTTTCCACGTAAAAATATTATGTCTCCTTTATTATTTCCGCAATTAGTTTCGTTTCTGGCTCACTGCAAACACGTCTCCAAACAGTTTTCACGAGTGTTTTGAAACGAACAGAAAAATCGGAGGACACAATTCACCCCCCTCTTGTGCCTTTGTGTGGGTAAATCTAACAGAAGGGTTAAATTATCATAATTTCCTAGTTCAGATGTTGATGCTTGTTTGTGTAGATTCAAATTTATGTTATGGTATGGGGAGTTTATTGAATCATGCCTATTTATTTGAGTTAAGTTAGTGGAGAATGAAATGGGTTATTGGTTTTTGGATTCGAAGGATTGAATTCTCATAATTTCCAGGTTCAAGTGTTGATCCTATTGCATATATAGGTTCAAATTCACAGTAGCGGTAGCTGTGTAGGTTCATTGTCATTGAGTTGAACATCTTGTTGTCTATAAATTCAAAAGAGTTTAATGTCCTCAAGTTAGTATTTTGTGTCAAGAGGGCAAAATTTGTTTGGGTAAGCACCTTTTACTGTACTTGGTGAAAGTTTTGTGCAAATGAGATGATAGATTTGGTTGATTGGTTCTGATGTTGATCCTGGTGAAAGTTAGCAACTAGCAACTGCGTATTGCTTGGTATCTCCTGCTTGTTGCTTTTTTTCATTTATACTTGTTTTAATGCATCCTAAGTTAGCAATTAGCAACTGAGAAAGTATTTTGTGACAAGGGGGCATCCTATGTTTGTGCACTCAGTGTTCCGCCACCCCTCTTTATTTTTCTCTCTTTTCTTGCAACCCCCATTGTAACTTGCAATTTGTTGATGAAGGCAATGCCATTTCAAGCCACAAAATACAGTATAGTTTAATGCTTAATGCTACTGATGTTGGGTTGTCTTCATTGTAGGATGCGTTTCAACGTTTGAAGCTCAATGCTTCACAGTCAGGGGCCCAAGTTAACGATGATGAACTTTTTCTTCAAGCTGCTGTAGGTGTTAACAAGAAAGATTTGGTCTATGGACTTGGGAACCAGACCCAAGCATACTACGAGAGAGTAGGACCATCTACTCAATCTTCACCCTCCACACCCACATCTTACACTCCCTCCATGTATGCCCAATTGGTGAGTCGCTTGCAAAAATCAGAGGAGCAACTCAATGCCACAAGGGAGGAGCTTACTTTGACGAAGGAGGAAGTTAAGTGATATAGTTATATCCATGTTGGAAGTGTCCAAGTTCAAATAACTCATTGACAATATTATGGCAAATATATTGATATTTATGCCTTACTATGTGATATAGGTATACCATCGTATAGGTATACCATTGTACCTCAAGTGGAAATACTCAAAACAACTCTTGAGGGTGTCAACTATGTGAAGGAACAAGTGCTTTTAGATCCGAAATCTACATCGAAAATGAGTTCCGTTGTAGATTATGTCTTTGGTGAAGTAGTCTTTGTAGAGCAATCGTGTGATTCTTGTCGATCTCTTCTTATAAATCTTTTCTTCTTTACTAGTCTTCTCGATAGTGATGAAGCCCTCTTCTCTTGTCTAACTAGTCTAATCATCATGGCTAAGTCTTATGTCTTGAGGCCAATTTCGTTATTGAGAATAGTTTCCATCATCGACGTATCATCACTTGATTCTTCTAGTATGAATCTCAAGCCATTTGATGGCATTATGAAACAGATAAGGAGGATGAAGCACTCACTGTGGAATACCTGTGCATCTAAAAATAAAGTTAGAAATGTAAATCAAATGTAGAATTACATATATTAAAAATTCAACCTGTTAACTTAAAACTAAATATTTTGAATTAAATAATTGTGAAATTATATATAATATTTTCAATTAACATGAATCCATGAACTTAAAAATAAATATTTTATTGCACAAATTAAAGAGGTTTCATTACACCAAACATTTAGTTTTTTAAAAAAAAAAACAAAAGCATAACATAACAATCATTTTGTTAAACTACAGCATAGGTTTCAATCTAAAGAAGTGTCAAAATCAGATGAGGACGGTTTTTGGCTGTAGCAGCTCCTAATTTCTTCTTGAATAGGACCATATTGAGCCTGATCCTCAATACACATCTCAACAATATTCATTCTCAAAACCCTATCCTTTTACTTTTTCTCCTTAATGCGTTTTTCCCTTTCTTTCAAGGACTGATGCTGATCTCTCAGTTGAACGACTTTTAGAGCTGCATCTGCCTTCTTTTCTTGAGCTAGGACATATCATTTAAACATGGTACTATTATTGATATTTGTTGTCCCTAAGGTTGACAACTCTCTGGCCCCTAGATCAAACACCGGGTCCTAAACTTTTTTGTTTGCCTTATCTTAGTGGTTTTTCTTCCAATTGGACGAATAAGCCCATCAGCTTCTTCAGTCAGTGTATCTTCACTAGCGGGGGTTGTCGGGGTGCCAGGGTGTGGGGGGTGCTGGGGTTGCTCGCTTTCAAAGTATACTCCCACCCCATTTATCCCCAGTCGTTGGAAGATGCTTCTATAGAATGATCGCAAAAAAGGTTTCCCATTTAAGTTTGTAACGCCCCACCCGAAAGGGCAGGTGCGTCACCGCCATGGACGCTCAGACAGGGGCGCCCACAAGGCTCTATGAACTTATTGA
>JACYFF010019584.1:107587921-107606848 GCA_017589665.1 Selenicereus undatus | reverse complement strand
TTTTTTTTTTCAAGCCCACCTTCTTTGACTTTTTTTGTGTGCACAATTACTAAATGAGACATATCCTAATTATTCCCCCAAAATATAATAATCATAATAACATTGAACACACACATGCGCATAAAATAAAAAACGTTCAACATACACATAATTTACATATTGCACGTAATTCAAAATAAGTAACAAAATTTCGGGGCATTACAAAGTTGGTCATTCAATAGTACCCACAAATGAATGATATCATATGGTTTTCCACCATAACAACATACAAATCTTGAGTGTTCTGCATAATGGTTCTTTGTTCGCACCGCTTGGGTTCGCTTGGTACACCTAAGCCACACAAGCGCACCACTTAGACACAAGTAGAGTTCCTCGGTTCCAACAGGAGTTGAGAATCTTTCCTGTTTTCTTTGTAGCTCAATTGGGAGAATGCTGATTGTAGGCATAGATGGCCTTATTCTAAAACCCCGTTTTATCTACTCTGGTGAGGGGGTTCGTGGTTACAATTACCCACAACTTCACCAAATGGCGATCCTCTTCCAATATCCACTTACGGGCACAATACTACCCTCATTGTTGGTGGAGTTATTACTGAGTGGAGGACAAGGATCTGATGAAGCAATTTGTAGAGGATGTGGTAGGTGATACGTAGGGGGTATGGTTCGAAAGATAAGATTTGGGGCTTGGGGAGCATTGTGGCATTGTCCGGGAGCATTTTGCAGTGGTGGACAATGGTGGCAATAATGTGGAGGGTATTATGACGGGTATTGTTGGGAATAATGTAGGGGGTTGTTGTGGTGGGTAATGATGTCAATTTGAGGGGGCCGAAGAAAGGTTTGAACTATTCACATATTCTCATTGTGAATCTTTCCTGGTTAATAAGTGCATGTATAACTTTGCCAATTTGGCTTTGTTGGATTCTATTTCGAACATCACATGTGAGTTAGCATAGTTAAACTATGTGTGTTTCGATACACAACGTATGTGGTCCATAGTTTCTGTAATCATGCATTACCGAATCCACCTGTAAATTGGATGTATTTCGGGTTTAGGTAAAATATGGCCGGTCGTATCTTGATTATATGTGTTTTGGCTCGACCCAACGGATTTAGAGTATCTTTTTTTGTGTTTATTTCCTTTTTGTCAAAAATTAAAGGCCGGCATATTTAAAACTTAAAATTGTTTGTATTTGAGGAAGAAGTATTGTAATTGTAATTTCTTGAAAGAATATTAAAGATATGCATACAAACAAATCAACAACCCCTGTTCCCAATTCCCCCTTCATCCAATTTCCCCTAATTATAAAATAAGGAGATCTTGGCATCTCATACCCGTTGCCCACTTTGATGTGAAACAAACAAAAGATTTTCCCAATAATTTCGAAAACAATTTGCAATCAATTACATTATTTTGCATATATACACTAACCCATAAACTCTAACATGAATGGACTGATACTTTTGATATTTCAAGAAACAGTAGTTTTAATCAAAATTCTTGTGTTCTACTAACCTGAAATTGCTTGAAATTGCTCAATTCAGTTGACTTCCTTAGGAATTTGCTTCTCCGTTCTCGCTCTTGTATTATGCACTACACCCTGCTCTACCCTCCCTTTCACTCCTCTGAGTATCGCACCTTACAACATTCTGGCTTGAAGGCTTTTAATTGATCAGTACTACGACGTCGTTTTCCTATATACAACATTTTTTTTTATTTCTTGGTAGATGACTTTTATTACGCTTTTGGGTCGAAAAATACAAGTCAAGTCCGTAACGGCCTGTTTCCAAATGGCCAGTTCTAACGACTTGTAATAGGAAATGTGAGGTTCCTGTCAGAGCTGGAAACTCATGTTATGAGTGGCTAGTGTCTCTTGCCCGTGTAGGGCACGAGCTGCTTATATAACATAGATATTTCAATAAATAACAATTGAATTAACTTTTTTCGATCTTAATTATAATAGTAAATAATGTTTACTTCAAGATAAACAAATTAGCATTATAAAAACCAAGTATCATTATGATTAGAATCTTGAATATTATGGATTTTAGTTTTAATTTTCCTTCTCACATTTATTGTACATTTGTGTTACATTTTTTACTCAATTAAACCTTAAGATGGAAAAAAAAAGATACAATTGTCGTTAACATAGTCTTACTTAAATTTAATGCAAAACTACAGTCTTATCCCTGAGGTGATGTTTTGTTACATGTAAACAACCTTATGCTGTAAATAAGTTTATGATTGTGTTTCCCCTATTTTGTTTGATTGTATGAGAGTATTGCAAATAAAACCTACCTTATAATTATAATTATAAGAAACTATGTAATCATAATTATATTAGAAGTTTGATTACATTACACTACATTCAATCAAATATCAGGTAAGAATATATATATTTTAGTATTAGCAATAAATATTTGAGCAAATTTTACACCAAAAAAGGGGAACAAGTCAGGCAATAACGTTGAAAATGGTAGCCAATAAATGTCTAGACTCTTTAATATTAATTACTTTAAAATAAAATTTAATATGATCTCTTTTATACTCCTTCTGTCCCTTAAAAGTTGTCAAAATTGGTCCAATAGGACGTAGTTTGACTTTCTTTTTTTATATAAATCTAAGTAAATTTAAATGTAAAAATGTATATTTTCATACTATTTTTTTAGATTTTTTACATTCATTGCATTTTTATTTTAGATTGATGGTCAATGTATATTGTCTTTGACCAACTTTGACAACTTATGGGATGGAGTGAGTAACAAAATGATGTACAAAAGAATTTTTTTTTAAAGAAAAGTTATTAAGAAGAATGAAATTCACAAGTTCATTTTGATTCTTCCATATTCTAGTAAACCTCAAGAATGTGAAACTATATTAAGTGTTAAATTGAGTGGAAAAAAATCAATACACTTCCACCTGTATCAAATATGAATTAATTATAGAAATTATTTCTATCTATGAATGAATAACTGATTACTAATTCAATTTGAATGATCGAGAGTTCAGCCAAATGGTGACTGAAATAATATGTATAACAATACACCACCTTTAAAATTTTAATTTATAATTTTCAAGTGCCAATCAGTTTTTTATCATTATTCTTCAAAACATTTAAGAATTTCACATGGCAATGCAAATAGGTTGAGGATTATTTGGGACCCGGGATATCAGCCTTTCTTAAAATCTTAAATCCACAACTACTTAGACCGAAATCTAAAATAAGACCGATCTAATTTAAATTAACCAAATCAATTATACTCAACTTGAATTTTCCTATAACTCTTTTTGCAATAGTTGTATTAACCAAATACCAACATCAATCCAAACTAAGATTTCATGTAAGTCATTAGTAATATATTTATATGGACTAAGACTTTATCTAAGTTACTAATAGTATATTTACATATAATGATGAGATTTTATTACATCTGTAATGACAAAGATATAACAAAAAAACTATAATATTTTCTCAAAAAAAAATCTGCAATGATAAAGATACACGAAAAGAACTACAACACTTTTCAAAAAAAAAAAAAAGACTAAAATTGGAAGCGTGAAAAAAAAATGCACACAACCGACATGGGAATATGGGATCGACATTAGAAGCTAAAATAAAAATACTAGGCAAGATAAGACATAAGTAATTATGTGGTAAAGTCCAACAAAAACAAAAGGAAACAAAAAAAAAAACCACCAAAGGCCGGCAACAGAGCACGTGCAAATGTGCAATCAAGCATACAAGCTAAGTGGTGGAGAATTTTTGTATCCCAATTTCCTGAACTCCGCCTTTTACTTTAGAAAGAGATAGCCACTCCCTCGTGCCTCACCTCCTTCTCCTCTGGCTTTTCCCTTCTCAACCACCTCTGTGAAATCAAATCCCCCTTTGTTCTTCTTCTGTCATCGGTGATGCTTTCTGGTTTTCAATTTGAATTCTCATGCATTTTTTTAAATTTCAAATTATAACCGTTGCCAATTCGCTTGTGTTCGTTCTCTTCTCTCACCCATTGTTTTATACCGTTGGGCTTCCCCATCCAGTGTTCATTCTTACTGTTCCTCTCTCTCTCTCTCTCTGTTCTTCAATTGCCATTTCTAGTTCCATTAAGTCAGAGAGGAAGAAGGATGGAAAACAGAGCATCTAATTGCTGGCACTTTTGAAATAAGAGCAACTATGAGAATTGATGCAGAAATTGCAAACGGTATTCAGTAACCTATACCTTCTCTTTCGTTCTGTTGTTTTCAATGGCTTCCCTGAAGAAATGGGCCAAAATTCGGCAAAATTTGGCATTATCCCTATTAATTTCCCCCCCCCCTGTGTGGTTCTGTTGCATTGAAGGCATCCGTGGTCTCTCAGTTTTGATAATTCCTTGATAATTTTTGTTTCTTCAGACTTTTTCGGACTTCCCCGTTTGAGGGTTTGGAGATCATTTGGATTAAACAGCTGATGAAATTCGTTATTGTCTTTGTAATTCAGTGAATTTCTTGAATCTAGTACAAATATTAGATTACATGCTTTTGTTTAATTTGGCTCGTAAACTTTGCGTAGTTGTTCTCTCTCTCTCTCTTCTTCACGATTCTATATTCAGAAAAGGGGGCTTAATCATACTAATAATGGTGATTTGCAAATAAATGATGACAGTTTATGGATTCAGAATCTCTCATTTTTAACTCTCCATTTTCCAGCACCCTTCGTACTAGGATTTAAGTATTATTTGAATTGTGAGCCATAGTAGCGCGTTGTAATGAGAGATTTAGCAATAACTGTATACTGATGGTGTTACATCTAGGCTTCTGGAATTGATGCGAACCTTAGATTTTGCGGGCTAAGTGGATTGTTTTGTGATGTCTAGTTTAGTTTTGACCTTATGAGTTGCATTAGTTGTTGTTCTTATTGTGATGTTACAATGAAATGAGGGATCGATTCTGACTGTAACCCTGCTTTGGATATGATTGAGCCATTGAGGATGTCAAAGCTTTTTGAGGGCCTTGGGATGAATTCATTAACAATGAGATTTTTTTATTTTTTTTTTGGGTGACGCTATGTAGATTATGAAAGTAGTAGTTTCTGAATAGTCCTGCATTGATACATGTGGGTCCTGGCATCACAGCATAAACTCTTGAATTTGTTATCTGCACATGCTACTCTTATGTAGTTCATATCGCGATGTAGACAGTCTTGTTTCCGTGCTGCTTTGGTAGTCACTAGAGGTCAGGAATGTGTCGCTTGTGTGTACATGAATAAATTTGTCTTCCTGCTTAGAAAGGTGACCATTAGAGGCACCAGGGAGAGAAAGAGGTTAAGCCTTTGGAGGGAGAGCTCCTGTGATACGATGTAATACTTCATTGGTTCATGCTCTCTGATTTAGACTGAAATTTTCTGTTGTTCTCTCCAGTTTACTTGTTAGCAGTGACATTTTTATTTTTCTAAATCTTCATACCTGAGATATGTCTTCTGTTAATATGTAGTTAGGATGCAAGTCTTTGACATTTAGTTGGTTGCTATCTTCCACACTTTTGTGATTAGCCTTGTCATCTTGGACTGACGAAATGGTTACAAAAAGCTGCAATTCTCTCCTATTTTCTTACAATATCACTTTTCTTTTTCTGCCCTTCCCTCATTTTTCTGTTTCCTTCTTTTCGCAGTTACAATGGGGACAAAGCTACAGAATGTCATTTGGTGATCGTAAGATCCAACTACTAAGGTATTCATTAAGTTTTCCTGGTTTTATATGTGATTCATGCGTTTTTCTTATAAGGGTTCTATTTAGATGGCATAGGATTTAGGAATTTGGAGCAGCTGTTTAATTCATGCTCACACATGTTTTGAGAGCAACACTTTCAACAGATGTTGTGACTGGAACCATGCTGTGCATCTAACTTGAGCTTTTTTCTTTTGACTATACAACCGCTTAACATTGGAACGCCATTTCTGGAGATTTGTATGTCATTGCGCATTGTCCTGTGTTTTATCTTTTCTCTGCTGTGGATAGCTTTTGTTCCTGCTATTATTCTCTTTATAAAGTAGTATATTTGTGCTAATGATTAACTATTAATCAATCACATTAAAGAAATAAATAAATAAAGGAATTTAAAGGGCATGCAACATATATGATGTATTAGTGATTGTCTTTTCTTCATTCCTTTTTTTTTAAAAGGTTATGTCTTAATTGTATTTTTCTTTACTTGGTATATCATGCTACATGCTAGATTTAAGCCAAGTTTAGGCCATCCCCAAGCATTCGGATGTCTAAGTAATCTCTGGTGAATAGGATGTGATGTGAAAGAATTAAATAGATTATCAGTATTTCCCTTCCATTTTGCAAAAGCTGAATTTGAATTGTTAATAGCTCTTCTAATTCTCATGATGTTAGACCCAAATGCATAACTACTAAGCACACAAGATTCCCTAGCAAAGAAATAATTGTTTTCACATTCATCAGCAACGATTTGGGACTTGTACTACTTAAGCAGTGATGTGTAAACTGCAAAATTAAATGAAGACAGCGGGCCAAACCTTAGATAGTAGCTTGAGCAAAACCTTAGATGTAGTTATTTTAGTGAAACTAGTATAAAGAGGCAACACACAGAGATCTTTGTTGAGGAGCTACAGTACGTAGAAAGGGAAACGAGGGGAGGGAAGTTTTGTAGGCATATTCTACTATTGGCTTTCACTGTCTATGCTATTTGTTTTAGTGAAACTGATGAGTGGATAATCTTTTAGGGATATATCTTGTGATGCTTCAATTATTGAAATGGCAAAAAATTTAAGAGTGGGGAAAATTAAGAATTATCATTAACATTCATAAGATGTATTGTAGTTATGTAGCTAGGTTCCCTTAAGTTGCGCTAACATTAAGAGAAACGAGCTAGTGATCGACCTTATCGGCGGAGTGGGTCACTGGGTCAACTAGTTGCATTAGTTGGATCAGGTTTGCTGTCGAACCAGATTGGACCGACATGACCTGGTGGATTCCTTTGTCATTTTTTTCTATAATTTTTGACATTTGAGAAAATAATAAATTGCTAAAAATAAAATAAAGGGTCAACATCACATATTATTATTCTTTGTATAATATTTTTCTAGCATAAAGGGGCGGGGGGGGGGGGGGATGATTGAACTGAAGTAATACTCTACGCCCAAGTTATAAGAGTCTGTCTACCCCTAGTTGAGCACATAAAAGCCCATAGATATATATGGAAAAAACAAAGGAAAGGCCTTTAGAGAGCAGGCCTGTGATTGCATAGTAATTGCTCATAGGGTTTTCTTTTTCTCTAGCTATGTTCCTCGAGCTCTCTAACTCCATCCCCATCAAGAAATGAGTTTTTTTGTTCCTCGAGCTCCATTGGAGGGAAAGAAAGCTCTTAGTTCTCAGCCCCTTTATCTCTCTTTCTCAAGAATAAATCTGCGCCTGAGTTTTCCTTTTATGATTTTTCCTTTTCATTCTCAAGTGGGCCACCATACTCATTTTGTGGCTGCCAGTTGAGCCTTATCGGTGTGGATTTGAGCCATCATAGCGCACTAGAACTTTAATGCTAGTAGTCAATTTCTAAAGGCCAAAAAAAAAATAAAATCCTTGGGTTTAATGGTTCGCAGTATTGGTTCAAATGTGCATTCCCTCTGATTTAACCGGATTTTGACCGAGTTGACAAACAAGCAGTTTAAAGAGTTTTTCAAACTGAATCAATCATCGGTTTACTGGTTGAACCGACCTATCTGATTCGGTTCTTATAACATTGAACTGCATGACCAACTCACTGCATTCGTTGCTTTCATCCCATGATAGAAGAGCAAACCCTAAACCTTTGGCATGCAGAAGAACAACCCAAAGGTATCAATAGTCAGTAATTTGCCTCAAAACCTCCCATTTCACCACATTGACAACCCCTCTATCCTCACTAAAGCTAACACACCATTCTCCAACACTTAAATTCACCAAAAGAGCTCCAATGTGCAATGTCATCAAGGAGAAAGAAGGAGAACCACCAGTCAATAGGCACTGGCCAAACCCACTGTAGGAGCAATATCTCCATGGGTTCCCCACTGTAAGAGTAATATCTCCATGGGTTCCATCCACAACAGCAGTAACTGAAAGGTATTTTAGCTTATTGCAACTCACTATCCCAACTTTGTGTCTCATTACACTTAGCTTGAAGGAACTTTTACTAACAAAGCCACATTAGACCACCTTCAGTGTGTAGAAGGCAGGGTTAGCATCCAAAAGTAAGCAAAGTTACCAATTGAATTACAAAGAGGTTAACCTCAGATTTGAAGTTGGGTGAATGCCTCTCAACTTCAAGGAGATACTTTGCTTTAGTTCAATACATTCTAGAGCTGTATAAAAAATAAAATAAAAAATTCAATAATGCCTCTTCTAAGCATTGTGGAGAGTTCACATGAATGATGCCTCTTTTTAAGCAATGTGGGACGATCACATGCTATTGTGTGGGAAAATATCTTTTATTTTCATGAATTTTCTTTTTTGGTTTTGCATATGATCTTTACATTTTTTGTTTTAAAAAAAACGTGCAGAAGATCTTAATTTCTAATTTGTATAACAAAGATTCTGTCACAGGTGCTATGAAAGAGTTTTATCTAATAGAACCTTAGCCAATAGTTAGCACAGTTCTGAGCAAAGCAGTAGGTGCTACTTCGTGGCTTGACAACATTTTCATGTAAGTCTTTTGGCCTAACAAAATTGTCTTGCATCTAGCTTTTGTTTGGCATGAAGTTCATAGCAGATCTTGAGTTTATTGTTGATCCCAACAGAAAATAACAGTAGAAAGAAAACAAGAATTAGTTTCATTGCTAGCAATTCAATCTCATTTCATGTGAACTATTAATCTAAAACATTGTCAATTTAGTTGTACGATAATGTGTCTTCGATGGAAATATCTAATAAATTGCAAGAGTTATTATTCTATTTCAAAAGGTGCAGAATGTACATAAAAAATTGAAGAAGACAGATAACTTCCTTTGGAGCCTAAGCAAAAGAGATAGTAGTATAAAACTGTAATATTAGCTAAAACAAATTGTTGTGGATCTTAAAGCCAAAGGAAACAACCTCCAGAATGCCAACGTTCTAAACGAAGGGGTTAGCTTCAAACTGTGATGGTAAGCTTCGGAACGAATGCAGGAATTCTCAAATGTGAACAAACTCCATATTGTGCTTAGATGGGAAAAATGACGGAGTCATTGGTGAGGAGTGAGAGATGGCCAACATCAAGATAAAACCAAGGGAAAGTTGGGACATAAGGAGGGAAATTAAAATTTAAAAAGCATAGAGGTTTGCCCATGAATGCATAGGAATGAGCGAACTTAGAAGAAGGGGGTCATAATTTTGTGGATGATCAAGCAAACTTAGTGCATGTTTTGGGACTAATCTATTGTTGGTCCCAATTGATTTGAAATTCAGGTTCTAATTTTATAACTAACCTTTTTCTAGTGGTCGGTTTTTTTGTCATAGTTTTAGATACTAAATCCTAATAAGTAGATAGTTCGTTTGTTATGGTCTTCTTCGACCTCTTTCCCTGTCTCCTTGTCCTTGTTCTCCTCCTCATTCTCTTTGTTCTTTTGTCTTTCCTCTTCTCCTCTGCCTCTTCCTTATGCTTTTCCTCCTCTCCACCATTTCTTTCCCCCTCTTTTCCTTTAATTCTTTTCATTCACCTCACTCTCTGTTTTATGGTCCTTCCCTCTCTTCCCTTTGTTATTCTTATCTTTATATCTTTCTCATTCTCCTTCTCTTTCATCTTCCTTTTCTTCTACTCCTTTTTCTTCTCTTTCTACTTTATCTTTTACTTCCTCTTTATCTTCTTCTTCTGTGTCCCTTTTTCATTTTCTTTTCATCATTCTACTTCTCATACTGCTCATTTAGCTTAGTTTCGCTCTTTTTCTCATCCTCTGTTTTTTAGTTTTTTTCATCCATCTTATTCTTCTTCATCCCGCTGTCCTTGACATCCATTTTCTTGCTTCTCTTCCTGCTCTTTCTCATTCCTCTTCTCCTCCTTGTCCTTCATTTTATTCTCTATTTTCTCCTCCTCCTTCCTCCCCTTCCTTTCCTTCTTATCCTTCTCCTTCTCATCCTTCTTTCGCGTCTTTTCTTTGTCCTTCTTGTTTTTCTTTTCATTCACCTTCTTCACTGTTCTACTTCCTTTCTTTTCTTTTTTGTCCTCGTCATCCCATTCTATTTATCCTCCATCTTATTTCTTCTACTTATGCTGCTTGTCTTCTATCATCCTCTTCGCGTTCTCCTCTTTCTTCGGTCCCTCGTTCTGTTCATCTTCCTCTTCATTCTCTTACTCCTTCTTACCTTTCCCCCCTAATTCTACTGTTTTTTACCTATTTGTTAGTTTAGTCCTCTTATACCTTTTGATTCTTCTTTTCCTCTGTCACAACCATTTTCATCATCATCGTTCTATTTCCCCTTCACTTTTTTTAGTTGCTCTCTCTCTCTCTTGTCTGCTCTCTCTCTAGCTCGACTGGTTCTCTTAGAGTATAGAACGGTCACTTGGGTGGTATCGGGAACTGCCCAGGGCGTCGCTGGCAGCGGGTAGGTTCTCTCCAGCAGCATCCGGACAACCGGAATTTCGAGGTTGGCATCTCGACAGCCTGGCTGGTGGCAAAGCTCCTCAAGGCTACGGTGGTTTAAGTTCAGGTGGGTTTTGGTGGTTTGAACCGCCAATCACTGGGGTACCTGCCTGGTGAGAAGGTGTGTTTCGGCGGCAGGTGTGTTCATTGGCAGCCAAAAATCAAAGGGGCTCTGTTTGGGTGGACGTTAAGAGAGCAGGGGAGTTCGCCAACTTGGACCAGCGGTTTTCGGCGAAGTGTGGAGCCCAGGGAGGTGAGTCTATTTTTCCGACTGGAGGTGAGTAGCTGCCGGCCCTTTGACAATTACATCACCATGACTGTGTGGCATTTCAACCCCCACCCCCTTTCAGTAGGCATTTCCCCCCCCCATCTGGGCGAACCCCCACCCCCCCTCACTGTGCGTGGCTTTTCAAACCCCTCCACATTTCCCTTCCTTGACATCCCCTTGACCCAATTTGTTTACATACATAACATTCTTTCTCCCACTGGGAGCCTTGGTTGCTTTTCTTTTGTGGTTCTCTTTGCTAACTGCCTCCTAGGTACTTGTTATGCAATAGGATTTTATTGAATCACTAGTGTTATTTTTTAGTACTTGGGTTTTTATTGACTGGAGTCTCGATGATTCCTATTGGTATTGTTTTACTGTGCTCCTGTGTAGACCTTGCTGCCTTTAATCAGGTGTTGCGTTAGCGTGAGAGTCAATTTTGTTAACCAGAGTTTTGGTGTCCTTTTGGTAGTTTAGTGTCTACCTTTTTTGCTACTATTGTTCCTACGTTTTTTTGCTACCATCGTTATTTGTTCTTTGTGCCCTTTCTTTCTTTGCTGATTACTTTGCTAGTAGACTTTTAGCCCTCGTCTATCTTTGTTGTTCTCTTGGCTAGTATATTTCTAGGCTTGTGGTGAGCAATGTAGCAGCTTCAGCCAGTCCTCCGGGGGGTAATGGAGTTAGGAGAGGTGTAGGGTTTCGGAAGGTGTGCCTTGCATCTTGGAACATTGAGTCGCTATCGGGTAAGTCGATAGAATTGGTTAAGTCTTTGCATAAGCGTAAGATTAGCATAGCTTGCGTCCAAGAGACGAAGTGGGTGGATGCTAAAGCTGGAGAAGTTGATGGGTACAAATTATGGTATTCGGGATCAATCAAGGCGAAAAATGGAGATGACATTTTGGTTGAGAAGGACTTGGTGGACTTTGTGGTCGAAGCGAGGTGCAAGAGCAATCGGATAATGGCCATTTAGGTTTTGGTGGGTTCAGAAATCATAAATGTGGTTAGTGTTTATGCTCCTCAAATAAGTCTGTCGGATGATATTAAGAAGCTATTTTGGGAGGATTTGGATATGGTCATCCAAGAGGTACCTCGGAGCGAGAAACTTTTCATAGGAGGCAACTTCAATGGCCATATTGGTGTGGACTCAGACGAGTATGATACGGTCCACATGGGCTTTGGTTTTGGGGAGAGAAACAACGGAGGTGTTTTTGTGCTGGACTTTGCAGTGACTTATGAATTGTGGGTGGTGAACTCCTATTTCAAGAAGGAGGACTATTTGGTGACCTTTAAGAGTGGATCCTTAAGACCCAAATTGATTACTTCTTGGTGAGGGAAAATAGCCGGAAGTCTTGTAAGGATTGTAAGGTGATTCCTAGTGAGAACCTAGGGACTCAGCATAAGTTGCTAGTGTTAGATGTGGAGTTCAAGTGTTCAAAGTGGAAGAAGAGGAGAGTCGGGGACCCTAGAGTTAAGTGGTGGACCCTTACGAAGGAGAACGTCGGGCTATTATCAGAGAGGATTACTGAAGAAGGAGTTTAAAGGAGGGTAGAGGATGCAGATATAATGTGGGAGGCAATGACAGATTGTATTCGAAGGTTGGCCAAGGAAATCCTAGGTACTTCAAGAAGAGGATGTGTCAAAATGGAGGGCACCTGGTGGTAGAACGAGTAGGTAAAGGAGAAAGTCAAGGAGAAAAAAGAAGCTCACGCGGCTGCCATGAACAGTAGAACGGATGAAGAGAGGGAGATTAGGAGAGTTAGATATAAGGCAGCTAAGAAGGTAGTCAAGAAAGCTGTGGCGGTAGCAAAGAACTTGGCTTCCGATAGGTTATACCATAGATTGGAGACCAAGGAAGGGGAGAAGGAAGTCTTTAAACTGGCAAGGGTCAGAGAAAGAAAAATGAGGGATTTAGGTGTTGTGAAGTGCATCAAGGATGAAAATGGAAAGGTGTTGTCTCAGGATGCAGAAATCAAGGAGAGAGGGCAAAGGTACTTTTCCAAACTCCTTAATGGGGAAGTGATAGAAATTTATGGTATTAGGGGCAGAGAGTGTAGTGAGAGGCGTTTTGATCTGCGAATGTGTGGGCTTATAACAAAGGACAAAATTAAGGAGGCCTTAAAGAAGATGACTAATGGGAAGGCAGAGGGTCCAGATCAGATACCGGTGGGAGCATGAAAGTGTTTAGGTGAGGAATGAATAGAGTAACTAACAGAGTTTTTCAATGTCATTTTTAGGACCGCGAAGATGCCCAGAGAATGGAGGTCTAGTACAGTCATCCCTCTGTACAATAACAGAGTGGATATTCAAGATTGTAATAACTTTAGGGGCATAAAGTTGCTCAGCCACACTATGAAGTTATGAGAGAGGGTGATTGAGAGAAGGCTGAGAAAGGATGTTTCGTTTTCAGAGAATCAATTTGGTTTTATGCTAGGCAGGTCGACCATGGAGGCTATTTACCTCCTTAGAAGACTCATGGATTTGTACAGAGATAGAAATGTGGATCTTCACATGGTGTTTATTGACCTGAAAAAAGCTTATGATAGAGTCTCGCGTGAAGTATTATGGAGCTGCTTGGAAAAGAAATGAGTGTCACCCTGGTATATTCGAGTTATTAAAAATATGTACGAGGGAGGTAGGACGAGAGTTAGGATGCCGGGAGGGGTCACCAATGACTTCGCCGTTGGTATGGGTCTACATCAGGGTTCCGCCTTAAGCCCTTTTCTTTTCAACTAGTTATGGATGAACTTACTAGAGGGTTTCAAGACACGTTACCATGGTGTATGCTTTTTGCAGATGACGTTGTTCTTATTGATGAGTCCAGATAGGGAGTTAATGACAAGTTAGAGCGTTGGAGGCATTAGCTGGAAGCTAGAGGTTTTAGAGTCAGTAGATTGAAAACAGAATACCTTCATTGAAAACGGAAGCTAGAGGAATATTATAAGCAAATTGGCCGTGCATGGTGTTTTGGTTGGAAATGTATGAGGTCTGATGATGCAAAGCCCCAAATAGGGGTGGTAGTGGTCCTGAAATACCTGTTATGTAAGCAATTATTGTGGCTCCTGGGTGAACTGGTATATGAGGTACCTGGAGGGAAGATGGATCAATGTCCATTGCAGTCTGATCTATGGCAGAGCTCCTACGCCCTCGTCCTCTACCTCGACGGAAAGACTTACTTCGACGAGAACTTAAATCCATACCTGAAATAAGTGACAACAAAGCCAAGTACAAATATATAATGATTGCACATACACCGTTTTTCTCATACATTACAATAGGTATGTAGGTTACACATATTTTACAAAGCTCATTCATATAATATAAGTAAAGTCACAACCAATTGTTTGACATGCAAAGTACTCAAATACATAAGAATTCATAACCACTCAATCATCTGCATTCTCATCATCATCAATGTCATCGTCATCATCATCATACAAATGCAAATTTTCTTAAACTTCATCTGTTTCATTACCGTCATCCCACTACCCCTCTTCATCATCCTCATCATTCTCTACCTCATTTATCTCGTCATTACCCTGAATGAATGAAAACCCTATTTCATCATTAACCTATTCCGGTGGTGCACTTTCATCTACTAATGATGCAGGAATGGCGTCATTCGCAGGTTCGACGATAGTCGTCATGTCCGTTTGTTGGTACGCAATAGGTAGAGTGTACTGCTGATCCACTCTTGCCCTTGGTTTGGTTGGTATGATAACAAGCCAATTGGCCATATCCCTTGAGCGATCTGCATGTGGCATGAAGTATACTTGTGATGCGGTGTTTTGAAAAATAAATGGGTCGTGCTTTCTGTACCTTCTTGTACGGTGGATCTCAATAAGGTTGCTTAGTTTATGAGATCGTGTCCCACGATTCAATGTGGGGTCGAACCACTCACAACTGAAGAGCAGACATCATTTAAGTGGTTCGCCTACGTACTCAATTTGGACAATATCCTTCAATACACCATCATAATCATTCTCAATATCACCTTCCCTAGTGCCACAAACACCAACACCACAATTATATGTTCTCTTCTCGACGCTTCGAGCTTCTGTGTGGAATTTGAATCCATTTACTCTACATGTTGTCCACGTCGACACATACCGCTTTGGCTTTACAGCCAATTGGCTCAATTAGCAATGTTTGTCGGTCTCGAATAGTTGAATATAATGCACCTAAGGTGACATAACATGTGGTTTTAATTAGCATAATGCACCTAATTAACTGTTATGTTAAAATTATGAATAAATGAGTTATAATACTTACATTCTCACTAAACCAATCTGCGAAATGAGTTTCGATGATGGTGTCCACATCTGCGTCGTTGACATTGGAACGTGCAGTTCTTATTCTGTGAAAGTTCTATCACATTTTACAAAGCCTATTAATATACTTGCGCTCTGAATGATAAATTCAATTGGAAGTAAAAATACCACTCACCCTATATAAGGTTTAACTTCATCACAATTTAACATGTGAAGATGGGCAACAACATATTCGGCATCTGTGAGATACCTTGATCTTTCCCTACCAATAGCGGTCCCTCGCGGTGCAAACATGGACAGAGTTGGAAAATGATTAATATGTTCATCGTTATCCTCATTTCTCCTGCACCTAGTGTGCATGGAGGGCACATTAGAGTCGAAGTAATAGGAGGCGAAGAATGTCCTCTTTGCCTCTAGGTATGCTTCTATGATTGAACCTTCAGGACACACTTGTTGCTTTATCTTTTTCTTCAATCGGCCAAAGAACTTATCAAATTCACAATTGCATTCACTTCTGAGTGATTTCACATATAAGAATTCATATAAGGTTTCATCGATTATAGTATAATTTACCTCTCAAATGGATACGTCAATCGGTATTGTACTGGACCACCTAGTTGAGCCTCTTTTACCAAATGCACTGGCAGGTGCTTCATTAGATTGAAAAAGTCAGGAGGAAAAATGGTCTCCAACTTACACAAAATGTTGACAATGTTGCGATGCAGTTCCTCAAGCATATCCTCCCGCAATGTTGTTGAGCATAAGTTCTTGAAGAACTGACTTATCTCAATAAGAGGTTTCGACACATCATCTGGGAGCACACCAAATGCAATTAGTAAAAGAGTCTCCATGAAGACATGACAATCATGACTTTTCATATTGTTAAACTTAGCCTCATTAGGGTCCACGATATTCCTCACATTAGAGCAATATCCATCAAACATTTGAAGCTCCTTCACCCATTCACACAACTCTATTCATTTATCCACAGGAAGTACGAACTTCGCTTTTGGTTTAACCGGCTTACCACTTGGGTCTGAATGTAAATGTAATTCTGGTTTATCACATATTTCTGCAACATCCATTCTTGATTCAGCATTGTCATTTGTTTTCCTATGAATATCCATAACAGTGTTGATAATGTTCTCGAAGAAGTTATTCTCAATGTGCATCACATCCAAATTATGGCGGAGCAGTCCTAGAATATGCTCTTCTTCGTTCAGTTGTGCTCATTCTTCTTAAATTCTTGTATGACAAAGTCACCATTTGTGGTTACCATTGGGTAATCTTCCACCTCGGCATAAAGTTCTTCCTCGAACAATCGGTGAGGAGGACCCCCCTGTAATAGTTCTACCTTTCCTAAATGCGGTTCTATTTCTTCTGAACGCATGATTCCTTGGCAAAAAACATCGATGACAGTCAAACCATGAGAATTTACCTCCATTTTGCAAGTTCAAAGCCTTTTGCTGTTTCATACATGCGGGATATGCCAATTGGCCATTAGTACTCCATCCAGATAACATTCCATATGTGTAAAAATCATTGATGGTCTACATAAGTGCAGTCTTCATCTGAAATGTATGCCCCGTAGAAATATCATAAGTCTCAACTCCAACATCCCACAACTCTTTCAACTCATCAACAAGAGGTTGTAAATATATATCTATCTTGTTCTTGGGATTTTTTGGATCAGGGATTACACAAGTCAAGAACATGAATGGTGTGGTCATACACATTTCAGGGGGAAGGTTATAAGGTGTAACGAGCACCGGCCAAATGGAGTATTATCTTAAAGACAATGTATAAGGATGAAATCTATCAGCATATAAGCTAAGCCTCACATTCCTAGGCTCTGCCGTAAATTTAGGGTACTTGGTATCGAAATGTTTTCATGTTGCCCCATCAAATGGATGACATAAAACACCGTCCTCACGTCGATGTTCATAATGCTATCTCATGTGATCTGCACTACTTCTTGATGCGTACAACCTCTGTAGTTGAGGTTTTAACAGCAAGTAATGCATCATTGAGTATAACAATGGATTTTAACTCCTCTGTTGTGACTTTTGCCTCTTCCATCTTGAATGCCCACAAAACTTGCATGCATCCAGGTTTGCTTCCTCATAAAATAGCATGCAACCTTTCCGGCACCAATCAATTTGGACAACATCATTACCGAGATCTTTAACAAGATTCTTCGTTTGCCCGTAGTTGTTTGGCGTGCGGTTGTTAGGGAGACACATCTCTTTCATTAATTGAACAACTTCATTGAAACAATTTTGAGGTATATTATAATCAGATTTAATACTCAACTGTCTCACTGCTGCAGATAGCTCACAGTGGATGGAGCAACCATCATATAAGGGTTGTTGAGCAGCTTGAACCATATTATAAAGTGGTTCTCGGCAAGTGCTTGGCCCATCTTCCCTTACATTTTGATTTGCTATTATAGCATCATCAACCATGTCCTGAATCCGATCTATGTATGATTCAAAATGGTCATTGTTAACATGACTTGAACCTCTAACTTCGAGAATTTTACTATTTGAATGCCCAGAACCATATTCCTGAAGTTCTATTTCCTCAGGACTTATCCAAAACCAATACCCTTGCACAAAATCCTTATACATAAGGTATATCTTGACCTCATCAGGTGTCAAGTACGCCCTATTTTTGCATTTCGCACAAGGATATCTGTACTTTCCCCCATTCAGAAACTCTGTCTGTGTACATGCAAATTAATCGAATTGATTTACTCCATCTAGAAATTCTTGCGTATAACCACTACGATCAGACAATAATTTATTATACAGCCACCTACAATATGGAGGACCATTCATATTATGCTCAAATAACAATAACCACATAAGGTATTTGGTAAGAATTAATTTTAATCAAAATTATAATAATTATATAAATTACGCAATTATATATTGCATATGATTACTTTAAAATTTCCACATGCACCCAAAAAAAACTTATAAATTTCAATGAAAATACTTATATTCTCACGAATATCACAAAACTAATAATTCATACATATCTAGTTCACCACCTTATTCCACCAACATATCAAATTTGAACTTAGAATTATCAAATCTAAGTGTACATTGCATTGGACAAAATCTTTAAACAAATATGAGCTACAACTTCATACGAACTCACATTTGAACAAAATTATAAACTAAAGTATCTCAATCCACAAACATATCAACTTTCAGGTTCATATCACCAAACCTAATCCCTAAATTGCATTTAACAAAATCTCGAACCAAATTAGATCAATAACCTCACACAAACACCATATTTCAACAACATTGTCAATTAAAACATTTCATTCCACCATCATATGAAATTTCAACTTCAAACTACCAAACCTCAACCCTAAATTGTATTTACCAAATTCTTGTAACGAATTAGAGCAATAACCTCACACAGATAACACATTTCAACAACATTATCAATTAAACCATTTCATTCCACCAGCATCTTAAACTTTAACTTCAAACTACCAAACTTAAACCTTAAATCGCATTTACCCCAATCTTGAACCAAATTAAAGTAATAACCTCACACAAACACCACATTTCAACATAAATATGAACCAACTATGCAATTCTAACAATGTAATACAAAAATTTGTAGAAATTACAAGTAGTTTAGTTGAAAAAAAAAACCCTAAAAGTGCTTCAAAAACCGGCGTTGGAAGAGGCGGCGTCAGGCAGCGTTCAGCGGCAGGGGGGACGGGGGACGGCTGGCGGTGGCCTGGCTGGGCGGGAGACGACATCGAGGTGGCTTCGCTGGGCGGTTCG
>JACYFF010019584.1:107520741-107533241 GCA_017589665.1 Selenicereus undatus | reverse complement strand
AAACCAGGTCATCCTGTAATCATTGTAGTCATAGGTTTGTGGTGTGTAAGGAATTGAAAAACTCTTTTCATCAAATGGATTCTTCCATTATTGAGTACTTAGAACTTGACGAATAATACATTTGGAAAAAAGAATATGTCCAGAATTTATTTTGTCAAAGGTATGGGTTATGTCGATGGATCTAGTATCCACCAAGATGAGCTTGTAAAATTGTTGTTTTTTTTGTGAATGATCGATGGCAAAATGCTTTTGTCCAAAGGCCTTTTGTACCAGAGGTTTGATAACTTCTTGGGAAGGCATGGATTTGTAATTTGTGAGGAACAGATGTTCAGTATGTCGAACAACATAGGAATTGTCAAGAGTAGGTTTTGTAGGTGGATTGGTGACAATTGTTTTGTATGGCAACGGTGGAAAATTGGCAAGGATTTAGAATTGATTGTGCGTTGGAATTTGTATAGGAGCTTTGAGTTGTTAATCTTCAGCTCTTCGGATCCCTTTGCCTTTGTCCTTTCTTTTCTTCTTGTTAGAACTCATTTTATTTCCTACAAAAGAATATTTGTAATTCTCATCGTGCAGGCATTAGCTTTGGTCTTTAGTGTGTGTTTGTTGATCTTTGGGTGCTCGTATTTGTCGCATTTGTCGTTCTAACCTTGGATTGTATTTTCTTGGTATCCCCGTATTTCGGTTTCTAAGGCAGCATCCCTAGTGTATTTGCCTTTTGCACCTTTGGCGTTTTATTAAATTTTTGTATATGTATATTCCTATTATTTGTAGGTTCTATTCTATTAGTTATTTATTTAGATAGTTTAGCCTTAACAATTAGTAGTATTGTTAGTGTTTCTTCATTACTTGTCTATTATTAGTATTACTATTATTATTTTTTTAGTACTATTATCGTTGTTGTTGCTTCCTCTAGTTTTTTTGCCTTTCATATTTGTTTTCTCCTGTGTTTTAATCATTATTTAGGTTATTCTCTTGCATAATAGTCGTCTTCGTTTGTGGCGAGCTATGTAGCAGCTTCAGCCGGTCCTCTGGGGGTTCTTGGGGTTAGGAGGGGTGTAGCGCTGCGTAAGGTGCGCCTAGCGTCTTGGAATATTGGGTCTCTTACGGGTAATTCGATAGAATTAGTTAAGTCTTTGCGTAGGCGTAAGATTAGCATAGCGTGTGTTCAAGAGACGAAGTAGGTGGAGCTAAAGCTAGAGAGAATGATGGTTACAAACTTTGATACTCGGGGTCAATCAAGGCGAAGAATGGAGTTGGAATCTTGGTTGAGAAGGAGCTGGCGGACTTCGTGGTCGAAGTGCGGCGTAAGAGCGATCGGATTATGGCCCTTAAGGTTTTGGTGAGTTCAGTTTTCGTGAATGTGGTTAGTGTTTGTGTGCCTCAAGCAGACTTGCTGGAGGACATTAAGAAGCTTTTTGGGGAGGATTTGGATTCGGTCATCCAAGATGTACCTCGGAGTGAGAACTCTTCATAGGAGGCGACTTTAACGGCCATATTGGCGCGGATTCAGTTGAGTACGATGCGGTCCACGAGGGTTTTGGTTTCGGAGAGAGAAACACGAGAGGGGTTTCTGTGCTGGACTTTGCGGTGACCTTTGATTTGTTGGTGGTCAACTCCTTTTTCGAGAAGAAGGAGGATCACTTAGTAACCTTCAAGAGCGGCCCTTGCAGGACCCAAATCGATTAGTTCCTAACAAGGACAGATAGCCGGAGATTTTGTAAGGACTGTAAGGTGATCCCTAGCGAATGTCTGGGAACATAACATAGGTTGCTGGTTCTGGATACAGAGTTCAAGTGTTCAAAGAGGAAGAAGAGGAGAGTAGGAGACCCCAGAGTTAAGTAGTGGACCCTTACGAAGGAGAACGCGGGGTTAATAGCAGAGAGAATTACTGAGGAAGGAGCTTGGAGGAGCACTGAAGGTGCAGATTCAATGTGGGAGGCTATGGCAGATTGTATTCGAAGGTCGGCTAAGGAAATTCTAGGTTTTTCCAGGAGAGGTGACAACAAGATGGAGGGTGCCTGGTGGTGGAACGAGGAGATAAAGGAGAAAGTCAAGGAGAAAAAAGAGGCTTATGCGGAGGTCATGAATAGTGGTTCTGATGAAGAAAAGGAGACTAAGAGTATTAGATATAAGGCGACTAAGAAGGTAGCCAAGAAAGCCGTGACAATATCAAAGAGCCTGGCTTTTGATAGACTGTATCTTGGGGACCAAGGAGGGGGAGAAGGAAGTTTTTAAACTGGCAAGGGCTAGGGAAAGAAAAACTAGGGATGTAGGTGTGGTGAGGTGCATCAAGGATGAAGATGGTAATGTGTATGAGGATGCCGAAATCAAAGAGAGGTGGCAAAAGTTCTTTGCTAAGCTCCTTAATGGGGAGGGGATGGGAGAAGCATGTAGTAGGGGCGGAGAAGGTGGTGATAGGCGTATTTAGCCACGAGTGTGTGGCCATATAACAAAGGATGAGATTAAGGAGGCCTTGAAGAAGATGGCGAATGGGAAGGCAGAGGGATCGGACCAGATTCCAGTGGAAGTTTGGAAGTGTTTGGGGGAGGCAGGTTTGGAGTGGCTATCGGAGCTTTTCAATGTCATTTTTAGGACCGCTAAGATGCCCAAAGAATGGAAGGCTAGTACATTCATCCCCCTGTACAAAAACAAAGGGGATATTCAAGACTGTAATAATTTTAGGGATATCAAGTTGCTCAGCCACACTATGAAGATATGGGAGAGGGTGATTGAGAGAAGGTTGCGAAGAGTTGTTGCAATTTCAGAGAATCAATTTGGTTTTATGTCAGGCAAGTCGACCGTAGAGGTGATTTACCTTCTCAAAATGCTCATGGGTTCGTACAGGGATAGAAAGGTGGATCTCCATATGGTGTTCATTGACCTAGAAAAAGCATATGATAGAGTCCCGCGGGAAGTGTTATGGAGCTGTTTGGAAAAGAAAGGGGTGTCGCCCGTGTATATTCGTGTGATTAAGGTTATGTACGAGGGAGGATGGACGAGTGTTAGGACGTCGGGAGGGGTCTCAAATGACTTCGCTGTTAGTATAGGTCTGCGTCAGGGCTCAGCCCTAAGCCCGTTCCTTTTCACCTTAGTTTTAGATGTACTTAGTAGAGGGATTCAGGTTGAGGTCCCATGGTGTATGCTTTTTACATATGATGTTGTTCTTATTGATGAAATCAGGCAGGGGGTGAATGACAAGTTGGAGAGTTGGCGGCTTACACTGAAAGTTAGAGGTTTTAGATAAAGTAGATCGAAAACGGAATACCTGCATTGTTGTTTCAGTGGAAGGATAGAAGAGGGGGGAGAAGTCACCCTGGATGGAAGACGGATACCTAAGGTAGATAAGTTTAAGTACTTTGACTCGATCATCCAGCAAAATGGGGACATTGACGACGATATTAACCAACGCATATGAGTGGGCTGGCAAAAATGGAAGTCTGCCTCGGTGTGCTGTGTGACAAGAGGGTGCCCTTAGGATTGAAAGGCAAAGTCTATCGGATGGTAGTTAGACTGGCTGTCCTGTATGGATCGGAGTGTTGGCCTCTAAAAAAGACGCAGGTTCAGAGGCTAATGTTAGCTGAGATGAGGATGGTCAGGTGGACGTGTGGTTTTACGAGAGTGGACAGAATTAGGAATGGTGTAATCAGGGACTTAGCTAAAGTGGCCCCCATAGAAGAGAAGATGAGGGAAACAAGACTCCGATGGTTCGGCCACGTGAAAAGGAGAAGTATGGCCGCTCCAACGAGGAGGTGTGAGTTGATCGACCTCCCAGGTGGTAAGAGACGAATGGGTAGACCGAAGAAGAGTTTGGACGTGGTGATTAGAGAGGACTTGAAAGTAGTGGGTTTGACGGAGGACTTGGCTCAGGATAGGAAGCTGTGGCGGAATAGGATTAGAATCTTAGATGACAAAGAAGAAACTCTGTAGTTGTCAGTAGCTGTAGTGGCTTAGTGCTGGTA
Source organism: Selenicereus undatus (assembly GCA_017589665.1). Taxonomy (NCBI): domain Eukaryota; kingdom Viridiplantae; phylum Streptophyta; class Magnoliopsida; order Caryophyllales; family Cactaceae; genus Selenicereus; species Selenicereus undatus. Next base: position 107,529,279 of record JACYFF010019584.1, on the reverse strand, counting down.
GGGGTCTGTCTTCCTCGTATGTAGGTTGTGCTTTTTTTCTGGGAGTGACGACAGTTGCTTAACGTGGATTGCTGAGGTACGTTCTTTCAGCTTTCCTTCAGCTTTAGCTTCTTTGGCACTGATGTTCCTCTTTAAATGCTTCGCTAGTGCTTTCCTCTATAAAACTTTTTCACAAAACCTTTTTCGTGGGTCTCTTGGAATCTACCTCTCTATGGGTAGGAATACTGGTAGAGCTAATGTTGCATATAGATGGATCTCCCCAGACCCTGCGGAAGCGGGACCCACACTGGGAGGTGTTGTTTCCTTGCAAGAATTCTCTAGTAAGGAAATCTGGAAGCGCATTGCTGTCTCCTTTGATAAATTCAATTTCGAAATCAAAGGCAAATAAAATGGCTTGCCATCTAGCAAAAATTTGTTTGGAAACAAGATTTTTAACATCTTTTTGTAAAATTTCTTTTGCTGATTTGCAATCAATTTTAATCAAGAATTTTTTGAAGAATAAATCGTCTTGACATTTTGTAACGCAAAGAACTATAGAAAGAATTTCCTTTTTAATTGTAGAATAGTTTTGTTGTGATTCGAGCCAAAGACCAGAATGAGATCTAACTAATTGTTCATGCAAGCGAGACTCTTATTTTTGTTTTAATATGCCACCATATCCTATATCCGACGCATCTGTTTCTATAATCATGAATGCAGAAGAATTGGGGATATGCAAGCAAGGCAAGGACTGTATGCGTTCTTTAATTTGTTTGACAATGGCTGTATGCTCACTTGTCCAAGGCTTAGAGTTTTTCCTGAGTCTTCTATAAAGGGGAGCACATAAATATTTCAAATGTGGAAAGAAATCAGAGACATAATTTAGACAACCTAAAAATCGTTGTAACTCTTTTTTGTCTTTGATTTCATCAGGAAATTTGTCAGCAAATGTTAAGGATCTGTGTATGGGCTTAATGGTACTTTGATATATATCATGACCAAGAAATCTAATTTTTGTCTAAAACAAAAGCATTTTTTATGCTGAGACTGCAAGACCATTTTTCTCTGTAACTTGCAGAAATATTTGTAAATGCTTGAAATGTTGATCAATGAGTTTTGAAAAATACAAGAATATCATCAATGTAAACAATGATGAAAGTAGTGTAAGGGATAAAAATGTCATTCATGATGTTTTGAAATTCAGAAGGACTATTTTTGAGACCGAATGGCATAACATTCCATTCATAATGTCCAAATGAAACTGTAAATGCCGTTTTGTAGCGATCATGTTCTGCAATTTGAATTTGCCAAAATTCAGATTTGATATCAAATTTTGAAAATACTTTTGAATCATGAAGCCGATTAACTAAATCCTTTTTGTTGGGAATGGGATAACGAATCCATTGTAAAACTTTGTTTAAAGGTTTGTAATTAATGACCAGTCGGGGAACATCTCTTTCCTTTTCTGATGCATTATTAACATAAAATACAGCACAACTCCAAGGAGATTTTGAAAGTCGAATAAGGTTTTTTTCTAATAAACTTTTAATCTCCTTTTTGCAGTGCTCAAGTAATTCAAAATTCATTTGCGTAGGACGAGCTTTGGTTGGAATGTCTTTTTCATTAAAACCGGGCTCATAAGGTAAAGAAATAATATGTTTCTTTCTTTCCCAGAATGCATTTGGAAGATTAGAACATATTCGTTTCTTTAAGACTTGTTCGAAATCGGTAATATTGAGTTGAGTAGAACGCGCTTTGAGTTGTTCCTCTATCTTAAGATAAGAAATTTCTTCTTTCAAATGACAAATTTGATTTTGCTTTGTTTGCAGGCAATTAATTTGTTTAAAAATTGAAGAAGATTGTAATTCAAGAATTTCTACTTGATGCGCAAACGATAAAAATTTGAATGTTATGGGATTTCCCATAATACTTGTATGAACACCAGATTCATTGACCGTAAAGGGAAAAATATGTGTTAGAAATGGAGTGCCAAGAATCAAATCATTTGCAATATTGTCCACAATAAGAAAAACGTTCTTAAAATAATAATCATTGTTTTGAATTTATCCTTTGTTAAGCTTGTAGCGGATGCTCAAAAGATCTCCATTAGCACTAACTAATTGCTCCTTTGTGCATTCGCAGTACTTTGTAGGAACAATTCCTCCCTTAATACAGTTTTGACCAGCTCCACTATCAATTAGAGCGACTGCATTAATTGATAAATCATTAATAACTAGTTTAACAACTGAATACCATTTTTGAAATGTTACTTTGAAAATAGTTTGTAAAAACTGTGTTTGAGGAATTTCATTTTCCTGAATTCCAGAAATGTTAGGAGTTTGTATCACTGGAGAGGGGTTTGTTTTGAGAGATTCAAGCATAGATAGCTTGGCTTCAATCTCAAGATCTTTTGTTTTGAGAATGGTAACCTCGGTTTTGAGGAATCGAACTTGATTTTTGAGATCATTGATCTCGGCTTGTAACTGTTTTGTAGTCGCTTGTTGATAAGGATTAGTGATAGGATAGCATTCAAAGATTTGTGTTAGGGAAGATGAAGAAGCAGCTCCTAAGTCAAATTTAGGAGCCTTATCTTCTTCAGGGATAATACCTTTGAGTCTTTCAAGGTAATCCTTTTTTGTATCAAGGTCAGGAATTTGTCCTATCAATTCTAAGAGGAATTCTTTTTGTGGTTTAGAAGTTATGACGTTCAGGGTTTGAATAGGGGATGATTCATACTCAGAATCTTCACTTTCTTCTGCATAGTAGTCATCCTCTATTTCGGATCCTGAAGCATCTTTTATAAGAATGGCTAACAACTTTTGTTTGAGCTCTGGATCACCTAAGAATAACTCATTGATCTTCTGCTCAGTTTTGCGCTGAAAAGCTTTGTGACCTGTCTTACCACATTTGTAGCAGACAATGGACTTCTTGCCTTTGTTAACCTTCTTCTTTTTGGAAAAAGGTTTGGATTGATCTTTTTTTACGAAAGGTTTGGGCTGCCTTACTGGAGCCTTAGGTTTGGGCTTGAAGTGCTTCTTTTTTAGGCTTTTTTACGAGCTGTAGAAGGGGCTTCAATTTTTGTAATTTCAAATGCTTCACAGAACATGCCCATCTCTTTTCAAGATTGTGCTCGTTCGTTACCATATTTGGATTGAATCTTAATCTTATTGCAGAGATTAAGTCTTTCGGTTTTGATTATGCTAAATAGTTGACCAAATGTAAGGAGACCAAAAGGGATGTCATTGGTACCAAAATTCTGGTGAAGTTTATTGAGGATATGTTCTCTGAAAAGTTTTGGTAATCCTGCAATAAATCTTTCTTTCGAGAAATCTTGTGTGCCATCTTCCTGTTTAAGGACATTTGTCAGGAAGACAACTTTGTACCATCTATAGTCCGTTAGGATTGGACATCTTAGGTTGAGAAGAATTGTTTTTGCTGCTGCTTGCTCTTCTTTAGCGTTTCTGATGAAGTGCAAGGTAATTGTATGAATAAGACTTTCAACAGCGTCTTTATCTTCAACATCCATACCCGAGGAGTTTCTATGGGTGTATTTGTGGCTTAATATGGCATCTCTTTGTTCTGTAGTGAAAATATTATCCCACTAGGATTTCAATTGTCCCACAAATCCTACTACAAGAGCAACGACTGCTACTGCATTAGTAACACCTTGAACTTTGTATGCTTGGTATGCCATAAACATTTCTTGTAGGGTGGAAAGGATTTCATGTTCAGCTTTACCATCTATGTTCCATTGGTAGATGGACTTTCCATCGAAGCTCGAGGAAGCAAAACTTCCACGTTCTTCATATTGGATGTCGGGAGGTGTTGGTCTAGGGTAATAGTTTTTAGTACTAGCCTTATTCCATTGGTGAATCTTGTTGATAGTAAGAGGTAAGGTTTCTTCAAAAATGTCTTCTATTACTCGAAGGGCGGCCTCACTCTCATTTGTACTATCGTCAGAATCCTCATCGGTTGATGATTCTTCTTGAGTTATCTGACAGGTTTGATCCATACAAGAAAGAGATTTGCTTTTGACAGACTTATCTAATTCCTTGAGTTGATATGAAATGATCTTTAAATATTGCTTGTTAGAGGAAGCAGCTTGATGATAAGCTTCCATTTTGTCTCGTGGAACACTATCAGTTTTGAAAAAAGGTTTTAACAAACTGTCTTCCTGACTAGTGTGGGGGCTAACTATTTGCTGCCTTTTTGCTTTTGATATTTGTATGGACACTTGGTTAAGCTGTTCTGCTATGGTCTGAAGGATGGTGTTTGTATAGTTAACTTGTTGACGAACCTTTTTAAGGGCATATAGTTTGATAGACTCATTCCCCTCCCGACCTTTGCGAAAAGGTGTGGCCTGAAAGGTATCACCTTTGAGATGAAGGGTTAAGTCATCTGCTAGCGGATGGACGACAGGGACATTAGAGCCATTTGAAAAATGCCAAACTTTCATAAGGGTGGTTTGGACATTTAAACTAGGAATTGTGAAAACATTTTGTGTACCCTTTTGGAGACAAATGTTGGAAACCAGAGGAAAAAAGGAAAATTGACTTGCAGTCAATTAATTTCTGCAATCCATTCCTTTTTGATGTCTTCCATCAAGTTTCTGTCCATTTGTTCAAACCAGATTCGTAAAGAAGTATTGTGAACAGAATAGTAATCTCTTTTGATTACTTCCCAGTTATTCGTAAAACCAGATTTTGTTAAAACATTTATGGAAGCTCCTATTCCAGATGAAGTGGGAGAGGGAGGATCATTAACAAGTTCAGGAATTAGGGCCCTGAATCTGTACCTTTGTGAATGATCCAGAGGTTCAGATCTGGATGAAAAGTTTGAAAAGGATCTTCTAAAATTGGAAGGACCAAGGCCAACCGGGTCTTCGCGAATAGATAAGGATCTAAATTTAAGAATTACTCAACCATCAGGTTCTTCTATTATTTGATTGATATCTCTTCGTTCAACTTGAACTGGTTGCTGAGGTTCTCGTAATTCAATCTCATCGGGAAGAGTAATCTCATCCCATTTGAGCAGCTCTGGGGTGAAGGCAGTTGGTTTTTCGTCTTTGATTTGTAATAAAATCGTTTCCTGAGAATTTGAAGGAAGAGGGTTGAGAAATCTTGTATTCAAATTTGTAGACATAAGACGAAAATAAATGCTATAAATAACTGCAAAGTTTTTGAAATCAAGAAACTCGTTACCTTGAACATGAACATCAAGCTTAAGAGCTTCTGTTGTCATGGGACAGGTTAGATCAACCATGAAATCAACATAGCAATTGAAAAATCTAGGACCTTTGCAAATATTTGTCTGAATAACAGCAAGCAAATAAGATTTATATTTTTTCAATCTTTTGTCTCTTAAAGCCATGTAAATGGGGGCACTAATACCCTTTTTAAGAAGAGGTTTAATGGCTACCTGGACTAAGCCAATATGCATAAATCTATACTTAGTCTTTAAATGACTATCAATTGAATATTGTTTAATCATGTCAATAGTTTGTAATCCATTTTGTAGACTTATGACTTATTCATGAGTTTTGACAGAGTAAGTCTTGATAATTCAAATGTCCCAATTTTGTAAATAGTGTCAAATTCTACTCTAGGTAGATTCCAACTAGCAAAATTGTCAGGTGAGGGGGCCCTAAAGATAGGACTAGTTCTTTGTTCATTCGAATTGATAATATTGCTATGACTGCTATCAGCATTAAATGACAATAATTGTCTTCATCTAGACGGCATGATGTTAATGCATAACTAGACTCAATATGCTCACAAATGTAACTAACGGGAGCACCACACTTTGGCTGACCAACGGATACACTGGCTGACCAATGTCACAACACCTTCAGTAAGTCAAGGCTAATTGTGCACTATACCACAGATGTTATACCACCTTACAATGCTTTCATCATTGTTTACATTGATGATATTCTTGTATTTTCCAAAATCATTGATCAACATTTCAAGCATTTACAAATATTTCTGCAAGTTACAGAGAAAAATGATCTTGTAGTCTCAGCATCAAAAATGCTTTTATTTCAGACAAAAATTAGATTTCTTGGTCATGATACATATCAAAGTACCATTAAGCCCATACACAAATCCTTAGCATTTGCTGACAAATTTCTTGATGAAATCAAAGACAAAAAATAGTTGCAACGATTTTTAGGCTGTCTGAATTATGTTTCTGATTTCTTTCCACATTTGAAATATTTATGTGCCCCCCTTTATAGAAGACTCAGGAAAAACCCTAAGCCTTGGACAAGTGAGCATACAACCATTGTCAAACAAATTAAAGAACGCATACAGTCCTTGCCTCGCTTGCATATCCCCAATCCCTATGCATTCATGATTGTAGAAACAGATGCGTTGGATATAGGATGTGGTGGCATATTAAAACAAAAATCAGAGTCTCGTTTGCATGAACAATTAGTTAGATTTCATTATGGTCTTTGGCTCGGACCACAACAAAACTATTCTACAATTAAAAAAGAAATTCTTTCTATAGTTCTTTGTGTTACAAAATTTCAAGACGATTTATTCTTCAAAAAATTCTTGATTAGAATTGATTGCAAATCAGCAAAAGAAATTTTACAAAAAGATGTTAAAAATCTTGTTTCCAAACAAATTTTTTCTAGATGGCAAGCCATTTTATCTGCATTTGATTTCGAAATTGAATTTATCGAAGGAGACGAAAATATTCTTTTGCAGGAAACAAAATGAGTTCTAACAAGAACAAAGGAAAGGACAAAGGCAAAGGGTTCCGAAGAGCTGAAGATTACCAGCTCAAAGTTCCTATACAAATTCCAACTCACAATCAATTCCAAACGCTTGCCAATTTTCCACCATTTCCATACAAAACAGTTGTCACCAATCCAGCTACAAAACCTGCTCTTGACAATTCCTATGTTGTTCGACATACTGAACATCTGTTCCTCAGTAATTACAAATCCATGCCTTCCCCAGAAGTTATCAAACCTCTGGTACCAAAGGCCTTTGGACAAAAGCATTTTGCCACCCATTATTCACAAAAAACACAACAATTTTACGAGCTCATCTTGGTGGATACTAGATCCATCAACATAATCCATACCTTTGACAAAATAAATTCTGGACATATTCTTTTTTCCAAATGTATTATTCGTCAAGTTCTAAGTACTCAACAATGGAAGAATCCATTTGATGAAAAGAACTTTTCAATTCCTTACACACCACAAACCAATGACTACAATGATTACAGGATGACCTGGTTTCGGGCATTTCTTCATCACCCTGAAACCCATTCCTGGTTTTTCAATTTTCATAACAATTGCCCCACACAATTTCATATTTGGTTCTACTACTGGTGGACTTGGTTCGGTTGCAGTCTATCAGTTCTTCCAAATGAAGCTCAAGGAGGTTGGGAATTCTGGGAAAAGAATGTCTCTTCTCTTGAAGCTTGTACCAGTGAAGTACAATTTTTTCAAATTTTCAATATAGATTGGATATTCAGCTGGGAATACCGACTACAAAATTATCTGAATAATTCATTTCCCCTATCTTTGGTCCATGCTTACAAAATCAAATGGTGGAATGAGTTCAACACAAAATTATGTTGCAGCTAGAATGTTGAACATTTCTGCAGAACGCGCACAAAGAAATTTACTTTGCACAATCTGTATACATTTGAAGCAAAGGCCAGTATTGGACCTTGTACTCCTCAAAAGAAAGAAAGTCCATCTACGTCTACAAAAGCTCGCGCCAAAGGATTATCATAGAAAGAGAAAGACATTTTAGAGTTTCTCAAAGAAAATCCTCAAATGCGCCACATTTTCTTACAAAAAATTCTTAACAAAAAGGATGACTCAGATGACAGTGAAGTCAATTCAACAGCATCCAACACAAAACCAAAAAATGATATTTAACAGGATTCACAGGATCCATATGACCTGTAATCATTAGTGACCGGCAAGAGCCACTTAGTGACCATTCGCAAAAAACAAAGGTCAAATAGCAAAAGAAGCCTGCAAGAGTCATTTGGCTCTTGGCAAAAGTAAATGTCATTCGTGCCAACGAATCTTTTCTTCTGCAAGTTTTCTGACAAAAGTCGTTTTCACTGTTCACCTATAGTATTCCCACCAATGTTAACAGGTGCTCCACTTACAAAAGCAAACAGTATAATGATAAGGATGATGACTCACCTTCCATTATACTTTGGGAACAGGAATCTACTTTTCATAACGCACAATTATTGAAGCTTCTTTCCCGGCTTATTTAAGGAGCTTCCATTTGCATGGAAAGGCAGAGCGAATTCAAGCGAAGTCTGAGTTACTCCCTTGTATTCTCAAAGCTTTCTCAAATACTTTCTCTCCCTGAGTTTCCTCTTGTATAATTTTCTTTCATTTACAAATTGTGTAAGTATTCTGTACAATTACTCTTGTACAATTTTGAGTTTTAATAAACAAATCAATTTGTTTTTTATCCTGTCTTTTCTAGTATCAAAAACAAACTGATTTGTTTATTAAAACTGTACAAGACTAGTTGTAGAGAATACATATACATACATATATATATATAT
>JACYFF010019584.1:107459944-107470922 GCA_017589665.1 Selenicereus undatus | reverse complement strand
GTTCTGAGAAGCGTCAAAGCATTTGGAGCGACAAGTCAAATCGTATAAAGTTGTCCAACTGATTAACAAGAGTCATTAGTTTGATATTTATTTTATTTTATTAGATTCTTGTTAATATGCAAATTAGAATGTCTTGATTTAACATTTACTTTGCATGGTTTTTAAGATATCTCAGAACACTGTCTCAGACCAGTTCACAGAATAGGGTTCAGAGTGTTTTTATGCCAAAACTGAATTTCACAATTTTTTCTTTATTTTTGGGCTGATGTTTTTGAAATATTTAAGATATATTTTCTGTAGTCATTGAGTCCAAAAGAGTTATTTTTGGCTTTGAAAATATTGTGAAGAGTTTTTAGCCTACTTTTTACGGTGAATTTTCACCAAGTAAAACAACTCCTACTTTTAGAATGTGGCTAATATATGGCAAAAATTGTGGGCTTGGTTGCTGGAAATTTGTGGTATTCATTTATCCTTGCGGCACAAGTTGCTAGTGGGAGAGTTACCAAGTCTTGCGACACAAGTACAGTAAAAAATCAATATTGTTTTATCCCACATTCTTATTTAAGTAACTTCTCTCCTTCAAATTTTGGGGGATGTAAGACATTGCTTTTCATGGCATTTTAAGTTCTTCAAAGCGATATATTTTGAGAAAGAAAACTGTCTAAAGTGAGTGAAAATTCGAGTCTTCTCATTGGCATACTAGGCGCTCATTTGTATCTTACAATTGCTTATTTAGAAACACTTAAAGTAAGGTGTTCATTTCATTTTCTCGTTTCATCAATGAGAATTGAGTGTGTCCAAGTCTAGGGAGACTGTGGACATGGTGCAACTTGTCTTGGGGTAGATGGTTACGTGAGTGTTACATTTGTAACGGTGTAGGTTACTTCTGTAATGTATTCGGCCCGTATAGTGGAAGTGCGTGAAAATCCTACAAGGGTAGGTCGTGGTCTTTCACCTCAGTTGGGCCAGAGGTGTTTTCCACGTAAAAACATTGTATGCATTTTGTTTACTTTCCACTGCTATTTCGTTTCTGAGTCACTGCAAACACTTTGTCCAAACTGTTCCTGAGGGTGTTTCCAGAAACTCAGAAAAAATCGGCCAACACAATTCACCCCCCTCTTGTGTTCATGTAATCTCAAAACTATCAGGTGGTATCAGAGTAGGTTCTCATTTAAAGGTTAACACCTTGAGAGATCCTAGAAGATGAGTACTCCACAAGGAATGCTTGATGGTTAATTTGTGACTCGGCCACCATACTTTAATGGTTAACATTATAGTTGGTAGAAAAATCGCAAGGAAAACTATGTTCAAGCTGATGATTATGAGTTATGGATGATCATCAAGAATGGTCCACTCATTTCCAAAAAGGCAATCGAAGATGGAAGTATGGTTCTCAAGAAGCATCAAGAATTCAATGCCGAAGATTTTAAGATGATGGAAAAGAATGCAAAGGCCAAAAAGCTCTTGTATTTTGGTCTTGGTCCTGATTAGTACACTCGCATTTCTGAGTGCGTGTCAGCCAAAGAAATTTGCGATGCCCTCCAAGTAGCTCATGAAAGCACAAATCAAGTGAAGCGGTCAAGAATTAAGCTTCTTATGAGAAAGTATGAGCTATTTGAAATGGGTGATAAAGAAACAGTGATGGAGATGTATACCCATTTCACCCATATTACTAATGAACTAAAAACATTGGGAAAGTCCTTCACCACTGAGGAATCGGTGAGGAAAATCCTAAGATTTTTGCCACAGTCATGGGAGGCCAAAGTTACGACCATCCAAGAGGCCAAGGGTATGAACAAAATCTCCTTGGACGAGCTTATTGGCAATCTCCAAACCTATGAGCTTAGAAGAAGCTCTTAGCTGAAAGAGGATACCAAGAGAGACCGAGGCCTTGCTCTAAAGGCATTGGAAGAGGATGGTTCGGACTTTGATGAAGAAGAAATGGCCATGATCACCAGAAAATTCAAGAAGTTCTTCAAGAAGGCCAAAGAGAACTCCAAAAAGAAGAACTTCAGCAAGCCCAAAAGCAATGAACGAGAGCAGTTCACTGGGTGTTTCAAGTGTGGCAAACATGACCACAGTGTGAAGAACTGCCCTCTGCTGAAGGAAGAACAGGAGACAGAATAGTTCCGGAAACAAGGCAGAAAATATTTTGGGAATAGTTCTGCAAAGCGATTCTCAAAAGCAATGTTGGCGACTTGGGGTGACACTACTATAGAAGACGATGAGGCCTTTGAAGAAGAAGAAGCTGTCGTAGCACTCATGGCCAGGAGTGAGTCAGATTCAGATGATGAGCCAGTGGATAGTCTATCACAACTCAAGGGAAAGGTACGTGGTCTTAATAAAGCAAAACTTGAGGAATTGCTATTCACTTTGATGGATGAATGTGACGCTATTAATGCTGAAAATTGCATGCTAAAAGATGTCTGCTCTGATTTAAAAAGAGATGTTAGGAAGCTTGAACATGCAAACGAGATCCTTAAAAGTGAAAGACTTAAAGTGGATGAAGAGGCCATTGTTTTGTATGAAGACCTTGATAAGCTTAAAGAAACTTTGAGTGTGAGAGAAAAGGTGTTTAACACTGATCTCTCAAAGCTGAAAAGTCAGTCTCTTCAGCTGAAACAGAGAACAGAGTCCTTGGTCTGTGAGAATAGCCAATTGCTTGAAAGGATAAAAAAGGCCGAATCTGATTAGACCCATTCTCAACAAGACTCCTTATTAACTTTTCAAATGTAAAAAACCTAATATTATGCATTTGAGAGTGTTTGGTTGTAAATGTTATTTGCATAATAATGGGAAGGATGCCTTGGGAAAGTTTGATCCAATAAGTGATAAAGCAATACTTTTGGGGTACTCCTCACACAGTAAGGCATACAAAGTGTTTAACGAACAAACCTTGTGTGTTGAGGAGAGTGTGCTGTTGAGTGGTTTTTGAGCGGGGTGGAAAAATAACTAAAGAAAAGAAACCTCAAATACTCGATTGTCAGTCATAGTACTTAAGGGTCGGTCCACAGGAAAGACGTGAGTTTTATGGTCATTTGAAACAAAACAGTTAAAACTAATTATCTAAATTGAGTGAAATTATTTAAAGCTATTTTAACAACCTAATTCAACTAAACTCTTCTAATCTACTAAACGATTTTTTTTAACTGAGAATGAAAACTACCTGATAAACTAAATCAACTAAACCTAAACTAATACTTATGTTTATGTTAATTAACCAAATTGATTAAACTAAAGTTGAGATTAATCATATTAACCAACTAAACAATTACGTTATTATTCTAAAATTAAACTAAGGGAGTATACACCATGAAATTAAGCTAAGGGAAGGGAACGAACAAAACAAACAGAGGAGTTGAGCAACCCAGCCAACATTCACCCTCATCACCTTCTAATTAACAAACAGAGAAGCAAAAGAGCAGGACAAATTCAGGGAAGGGGAAAACATGAACGAAAGCAGAAAAATTGAACATGAAACACAGGAGAACAGAAACGAAATTCAGCAGAATCAAAAACAGCAAGGGAAAGGGGAGAAATTGAACCAAGGCAAAACGAAACCAAAGCAGCAAGGAAAGGGGAGAAATCGAACCAAGGCAGAATGGAAAACTCACAAAGGTTTCAGCAACCCAGAATTGCAACCAACGAACACCAAAAAAAGCCATTCGAACAACCGCAACAGGGAAGAGGGGAAATCGAGCAATATTGAACGCAATAAACCCAGAATTTTGCAAAATCAAAATCGAAAGCTTAATTACAACCAAGGAATCTCGAAATTGCAATGAATTCAACCATAAACCGAATCTAAAACCTAACCCTAATTCTGAAAATTGACATTAAACCTGAAATTCGAATATGAAATTGAGATTAAAAACAAAACTAAACTAAATCTAAACCCTAAAAACGGAATTTAAAATCCTAATCTAACCCTAAAACTAACTTTTCGCTACCTTCCATGGCGTCCTCAATCCCTTCTTATACTCGAAGCCCCTTCGCTCTTGACCCTCGATTCAGTTGATGATGTGGACGGTGGCGATGAAGGTGAGGAAAGGGGTGTACGTGGATGGTGGTGTCGATTCTGTGGGTGGAGGGTTGATTTCGGTTTTGGGGAAAACCGTGGGTAGAGGGATGGGTTTCTGGGTTTGGGCAGGGGATGTGCTGGAAGAGAGAGAGAGATGACGAGGCAGAGAGAGAGAGAGGATAGGCATGGGCATGGCAGAAGGTGGGTCGAGGAATGGGAATGGAGGAAGCAGGCACGAAGGGTTCTGTTCTGGGAAAGAGAATAAGACGCGAATGAGAGGAGAAAGAAAGTGTGAAAACGAAGGGGTGGGGGATTAAAACGCTGAACCGGTTCAGCTGAACTGGCCGGTCCGGTTCAGGCTGGACCGGTTTGGTTTTATTTTTTTCCTTCTTCTTTCTTTGGCCGGTTTTCATCGATTTTTGGCCCGGTTCTTCAACCTCTTACAATTCTTCTATTTTTCTCACTTTTTCTGCCATTTAAACCCTTTTTCCACATTTATTCAAAATCTGCAAAATAAAATAAAATCAATTAAAAACCTTAAAAATATTATTAAAACGAGCATAAAACCGGTGAAAAAGTACCTTAAAAATTGCACATTTTTAGCTCAAACATGTGCATGTGCTGTTTGATGAAACTAACTCCCTTGTTGAGAATGATGCACAGGATGCAGAGTTCGAACTGGGCCTTGTAAGGAGAGATTTGTTGCTCACTCAAAACTCCATGCATGAGAAAGGTAAGTCTCCTGGAGGTGAACCAAGTCCTAGAGCAGATAATGTGGAAGGTGGGAAAGGTTTAAACCAATCAGAAGGAAGCATTGCTGAACCCATTTCGGAACAAAACCAACCCACTCAACCCAATTCTCCTCAAACAGATTTGAGAACAGGCTTGGAAACAGGCTCCAAAACAGGTTCAGAACCTCTTTCACCGAGTATTCCAGCAAGAGTAGAAAGCGTGTCTGTAGACCCACTTACTCCACGACCTTGGAAGCACCAAAGTTCGCACCCCCTTGACTAGATCTTATCTGACATTCATACAGGAGTGCAAACTAGATCCAAACTTAAAAACTTTTGTGCTTTCTATGCTTTCCTCTTTGACATTGAGCCAAAAAGTGTTCATGAAGCTCTTGCAAATTCTGACTGGGTTATTGCAATGCAAGAGGAGCTACATTAGTTTGAAAGAAATAAGGTGTGGCACCTTGTACCACGGCCAGAGGATAGATCAGTCATCGGCACCAAGTGGGTCTTCCGAAACAAGCTTGATGAGTTCGGAACAGTCACTCGGAACAAGGCTCAGCTGGTGGTTCAAGGATACAACCAAGAAGAGGGAATTGACTATAAAGAAACCATTGCACCCGTTGCAAGGATTGAAGTTATCCACATTTTGGTAGCTTTTGCAACTCACATGGAGATAAAGCTATACCAAATGGACGTCAAAAGTGCATTCCTCAACGGATACCTAAAGGAAGAGGTGTATGTAAGCTAACCCCCTGGTTTTGAAAATTATGAATTTCCTAACCATATTTTCAAACTTGACAAAGCTCTTTATGGTTTAAAACAAGCTCTTAGAGCTTGGTATGAACGGTTGTCAAACTTTTTAATTGAAAATGATTTTAAAAGGGGCAAGGTTGATAATACCTTGTTTCTAAAATCTAAGGGGAAACATTTGCTAATTGTCCAAGTATATGTCGATGACATTATATTTGGTGCAACTCACAATGATCTGTATGATGAGTTTTCAAAATTGATGAGGAGTGAGTTTGAAATGAGCATGATGGGCGAGCTTAATTTCTTCTTAGGCTTGCAAATCAAGCAAACTTCAAACGGAACTATGACACATCAACAAAAATATGTCAACGAATTAATTAAGCGGTTTGGAATGGAAGCAGCCAAACCCATTGATACTCCCATTTCTCCCTCAACCAGGTTAGTAATGGATGATAGGAGTCCATCAGTTGAGGAGAAATCCTATAGGGGCATGATAGGGTCTCTTCTATACCTAATTGCCAGTAGACCTGACATTGTTTTTAGTGTTGTACGTGCCCGTTTTCAGTGTAAGCCAAAAGAAACTCATTTAAAGGCTGTTAAACGGATTTTAAGGTATTTAAAACATACTCCTGACTTAGCTTTATGGTATCCTCGAGGGTGCAGCTTTGATCTTGTTAGGTATGCTGATGCTGACTATGCAGGTTTCTTGGTTGATAGAAAAAGCACCTCAGGTATGGCTCATTTTCTTGGACCTTATTTGGTATCTTGGGCAACCAAGAAACAACACTCAGTTGTCATGTCCACAGCAGAAGCTGAATATGTTGCAACTGCTTCTTGTTTTGCTCAACTGTTATGGATAATGCAACAACTCAAAGATTTTTGTGTTGACACGGGATGCATTCCCATATTTTGTGATAATACAAGTGCAATTAATATTTTCAAAAACCCATGTCAACATAAAAGGACTAAACATATTAACATTTGTCATCACTTTTTGAGAGACAATGTTGAAAAGGGCTTGGTTTCAATAAATTTTTGTGTCACTAATAAGCAAATTGCTGATATTTTTTCTGAGACACTGAATAGAGAACAGTTTGAGAAGAACAGACTTGAATTGGGTTTAATTAAAACAAATTGAGCATGCTTAACCCCCACTGCTTGTCTAGTTAAAAGGTCTTTCAGGTTAAACATCTTGATTCATTAGATGCAGTCAACTTTTGTGTTAGAATTAGCACATGTGTGGATTATAACATGCTAACAATTGTTGAGGTCTGATGATATTGCCCATATTGTCCTATGTTACCAAACAACTAACAGCAAGAACAAGCGCCAAGAACAGGTATGATCACTGTTTGTCACTTTGTGCGAATCAGGTAGTTTTTTTTCAGTTGTTGGACTTTATTTTCTCTTCTACCTTTCCGAGTAAGAAGTGGTTGGGAGACTTAAAATTCCCACCTCTCCTTCTTCTCGGTACCACATCTCGAAAATCCCTCTTCCTCTCCCCTCAAAATCGCTCGAGTCCTCCTCATCTTCAAAACCCCAGCTCTTCTCTCTCTCAAGCCCAACAACAATGGAAAAAACCCCTAGCAGCCACTCCTCCTCCAAGCGACGACCATCATCTTCACGAGCTTCACTCCCGGCGCCAAAGCGAGCTCGCATGGCGTCTCCACCGGCTTCTCCCTCTCTGCCCTTGTCAGCGACTGCAGCATCGGCACCAGTTAGGGGTACAACGGCATTGGTCAAATGTACGGGGTTCAACTCTCTACCCCCTTTGCCTATTATCTCTACAATCTTTGGGTTTTTGAAAAGTCTAGACTTACGAACGGTGGGGATGGAACTGGGTGATGTTCCTCCCGAATTTGGATGGGTTTTGGTATTATTTGAGCCTGCTGTGGAACCAACGGTGTCTGAGGGTGTTCTTGAACCTAGTGGGGTTCAAACTGGGTCTGAAGATGTTCATGAAGTAGCTGCGACTCAATAAGGGTCTGAACCTGGTTTTGAACCTGAACCTGGTATAGGCCGAACAAGGCATGCACCCGTCTTTTTTGATAGATTAGATAACCCCTTCGTTAATTTGGATCGGGTGAAAGATCTTGAGGAGACTAACAGTACTGGGTCAAAGTTGACCATTGAGGTTGTTCCCCCTAAACCCTACGAAATGACCAAACCTGGCCAATGGGGACCAAGACGTCGATTCAAAATATTTGCAGGTCGAACTTATCTCCCACTTGTTCACAGACCCAGAACTCGTCGTTCTGGATCTTCTTCTGCTCCTCCACAGCCCACAGAAACAACCTCACCACTTCTTTCCTGACCTACCTCCACACACTCATCCAGAAAGTCTTCCGATCACACCAAATCAGCTGGCTCTTCACACCAGGAGCCCCAACAGGTTGAGGAGACTGTTTCCTCCCCTGATAACACAGCAGCCAAAGACAAAAGGGAAGCTCCTTCCGAACAAGTCCCTATAGAAGCCAAGCCAAATGAACCCAAACCCAAAAGGGCTAAAACCACCATGACCACAGCGGCCAAAGTTGCTCATTTTCTCCAAAGGAGTGTGGTACAGGGCAAAATTGTGAAAGTCGCTTATTTTCAGAAACAAGGTCCGAAGATGTTCTTGGCTAAGCTTAAAACCCAGGGCTGGTTAGACCTGTTTGCAAACACCCAGAAAGGGTGCTCTGTGCCTGATTTGGCAAAATTCTATGCCAACTGTAATGTCACCAATGGTGTGGTGACAAGTGTGGTCAATGGGAAAAGATTGCGGTTCAATGCCAAGGAATTGGGGGCAATCTTAGGGATTCCAGCCGTGGGGTTTGGGGTGTATGTGAGGGAAGACAAGACAATGCTCGGAGCTGAGAGATTGCTCTAATGGACTCAAAGGTTGAGTCAACAACCAGGTTTGAAAACACATCGGTCCGTCAAGAAAGGATAGATGACACCTTGTCACCGATTGCTCTTCTGGTTTATCATTAAAAACATCATCCCCCGGGGCCAAGGCCGCAACCTTGCGGATGCAATGGACCAGTGCCTTTCCGATCTCCTAGACCGAGGGGAGCAGATCAACCTACCGGCCATTATGATCAGTCATATCTCCCGCATTGCTAACACGGCCAGGGAACATGACCTAGGGTATGGTTTCTCCTGACCTCGGTATTTGAGCACTTAGGATTTCTTTACAGAAGAAGGTAGGGTTGCAAGTAACAGATGAGATAGGTAGCAGCACCCTGATCAGTTGTGGGTTCAAGATTGCAAAGGGTGCGACTGCTGGTTCCGAACAAGGGCCCCGAACACCCTTCACCCCTGTTCCTGGTTCTTCCTCCAGTAGCACTCCACTGGATACATTGCTCCAAGACCAAAACCGGATGAAGAATGAGCTCTCTAAGGTCAAGGCGGCTCTTGCATTTGAGAAGGCTCTGAATGCAAAGCGCCATGAGGATCTACTATCTGCCATCACTGCCCTCACGGCCAACTGTCCTCTCCTCCTTCTTGAACCTGTTTCTGCCCCCTGTTCCCTGCCTTGCTTTCTGCCCTGTTTTAATTCTTCTTCTCCACCTTGTTCTCAACAACTATTTTTCACTATCAGGTTGTGCTCTTTAACTGACAACGGTTTATATTAACTCTTGGTTGGTTATTCTTTAATACTATGCCTTGCTTGTCCTCTTGTTGTTATTTGTTTGTGCGTGACTCGGATGGCCAATACCATTAACGTACCATATACTTGAGTGTATAGCTGGTTGTTTTCCTCCATTACCCAAGTGGTGTTGATTGCAAACATCCTGACTCTCTCTGTTTGATCTAACCACCCTTTTTCGATGATGTCAAAAGGGGGAAGATGGGCATGACCATGGGTGTTTTAGTTTGACTTGGATTAAGTTGACTTCTTAACATGTTTCTCTTCTATGGCTTGATTGTTTGGCACTAACTTGCTTTCGCCTTTTATGTCAATATGGTCATTTGGTTTTTCATCATCAAAAAGGGGAAAATTGTTGACTCTATTAGGAAACAGTTGGGAAATTGTTGACTCTATTGAGAAACTGTTGATCTCATACTTGTATAAGGTTTTGATGATAACAAACACAAATGTGATGCACACAAATGTGATGCTCTAAATGGCTGTGCTTGAGTTATGTGTTGTTAACAGGATCTGGAAAATATTTTTTATCTTGCTTGATTAATAAGTGTTTGAGAACAGTGTCTTAGAACGGTTGCCGAAAAGTACATGTGCTTCAGAACAATTCTAGAAACAGTTCTTCAGAGCAGCTGACTGACAAGGACCCAAGGAGCATCAAAGAACATGGAGTACTTCAGAACAGCTCAAGAAACAGTTCTGAGAAGCGTCAAAGCATTTGGAGCGACAAGTCAAATCGCATAAAACTGTCCAGCTCATTAACAAGAGTCATTGGTTTGGTATTTATTTTATTTTATTAGTTTCTTGTTAATATGTCAATTAGAAGGTCTTGATTTAACATTTACTTTGAATGGTTTTTGAGATATCTCAGAATACTGTCTCAGACCAGTTCTGAGAACAGGGTTCAGAGTGTTTTTAAGCCAAAACTAAATTTCACGGTTTTTCCTTTATTTTTGGGCGGATGTTTTTGAAATATTTGAGATATATTTTCTGTAGTCGTTGAGTCCAAAAGAGTTATTTTTGGCTTTGAAAATATTGTGGAGAGTTTTTAGCCTACTTTTTAGGGTGAATTTTTCACCAAGTAAAACAACTCCTATTTTTAGAATGTGGCTAATATGTGGAGAAAATTGTGGGTTTGGCTGCTGAAAATTTGTGGTACTCATTTATCCTTACGGCACAAGCTGCTAGTGGGAGAGTTACCAAGTCTTGTGGCACAAGTACAGTAAAAAATCAATATTGTTTTATCCCACATTCTTATTTAAGTAACTTCTCTCCTTCAAATTTTGGGGGGTGTAAGACATTGGTTTTCACGGCATTTTAAGTTCTTCAAAGAGATATATTTTGAGAAAGAAAACCGTCTAAAGTGAGTGAAAATTCGAGTCCTCTCATTGGCATACTAGACGCTCATTTGTATCTTACCATTGCTTATTTAGAAGCACTTAAAGTAAGGTGTTCATCTCATTTTCTCGTTTTATCAGTGAGAATTGAGTGTGTCCAAGTTTAGGGAGACTGTGGACGTTGTGTAACTTGTCTTGGGGTAGACGGTTACGTGAGTGTTACATTTGTAACGGTGTAGGTTACTTCTGTAACATATTTGGCCCATATAGTGAAAGTGTGTGAAAATCCTACAGGGGTAGGTCGTGATTTTTCACCTCAGTTGGGTCAGAGGTGTTTTCCATGTAAAAACACCGTGTGCATTTTGTTTGCTTTCCGCTGCTATTCCGTTTCTGAGTCATTGCAAACACTTTGTCCGAACTGTTCCTGAGGGTGTTTCCAGAAACTCGGAAAAAATCGGCCAACACAATTCACCCCCCTCTTGTGTTCGTGTACTCTCAAAACTATCAT
>JACYFF010019584.1:107437635-107451019 GCA_017589665.1 Selenicereus undatus | reverse complement strand
TTGGGCTAGAGGTGTTTTCCACGTAAAAATTGTGTGTACTTTATTTTTCGCATTTATCTTGGTGATTGTCGCATTTGCAATATTTGAGAACACCCTCTGCAAACAAGTCACAAGGGTGTTTGTTATTTACAACGCGAAAATCAGACACCACAATTCACCCCCCTCTTGTGGTAGAATACTCACGATCTTAACAATTACTTTTCAAAACGTACCATAAAAAGCATAAATAAAAGACCAATGCTTTCATTAGCGAAAAGCCGTCAATAGCACCTAAAACATCATAAGAGATTCATGTTTCTTAGACATTAAAGAGGAGTAGAATTCATTGTTTTAGTTGAGATGATCATCATCACAAAAAAAAAAGGAAGAAAAAAAATCACTTCGGCCAATTTCAGACTCAGCAGAACTGCAGAAGCGCACGACTGAAATCGAACGGGAAGACGAATATAAGATACTGCTACACATATGAGCCTGAGCCTCAACCAATGGGCTTACAAGTTGAACCTCAAACAAACTAGCCACCCAAATGGAGCCTCAGCACCAAGGCTATTATTTACTGAGCCCATAATGAAAATGGCAAGCTGCTGTCAGCCTGGTACTCATACTTCTTGCGTACAATCGGTACGCTCTTCGATCACTTCATTGTCGTTGGACTTCCATTGCCTTAATTACATCTTATGTCATGTTTAATTGAATATAATATACAGTTCATTTTATAATACAATTATAATTATATAATTTATAATAATTATAATTATAAAATACTTCTTGAAATCAGCATCTCTACGGGTAGGAATATCTGTAGATGTAAGGTTGCCTATAACTGAATCTCCCCAGATCCCGCGAGAGCGGGACCCACACTAAAAGTTGTTGTTATTGTTGTATAATTATAAGATATTTATAATACTCTTTTATAATCAAACAATATAATCAAAACATCATTACAAACTTGTTTACATTTCAAAATTATTTACATTCAAACAAGCAATACTTTAGGTCTTTACACACTTTCACTACATTGATTCCATCTTAACTCCCACTTTCCAACAATATGTAACTCATCTGTGACACAACGATAGGATTTTGGAAGAATATCACGCACTCATTGTGGTCCAATTTATTTGACACAAAACCTGATATATTGTTGTTCTTGTCACCTTTCATTGTGTTTTTATCATCTCAAAGGACTTACAAAATCAAGTTAAGTAAACACCCATAATAAATATAGAAGCAATTTCACTTAAATCTGAAAAAGATAACTACATAGCTTTAAATATATTGTACGTACGCAACTTTTAATGGGATAACAAAATTGACCAATCACCAGCATCAAACCACTTAATGTAACTCCAGTTTACAACTTCTACTAAGATCGCAAAGTTAAAAATCACAAATATCAAACCGCCTAAAATGGATCCACCATCAACACTAACATCCCCGCAATACTATCTTCAAAAAAACAAAAAAAACACACACGTGAAGCACTCTTGAATAATGTACTTATTACATCCTAATTCTCAGAGACTTCAATAGCCTTCACCTCTGGCTTCTCCTCCTCAACCTTAGGAACAGTGACAGTAAGAACCCCATTCCCCATGGAGGCCTTGATCTCCTCCATCTTCACATTCTCAGGCAGCCTGAACCTCCTCAAAAACTTTCCAGAACTCCGCTCAACCCTATGCCAGGTATCGTTCTTTTCCTCCATCTCCTTCCTTCTCGCTCCACTAATCTGAAGCACACGGCCATCTTCGACCTCGACTTTGACCTCCTCCTTCTTCAACCCCGGCAAGTCCGCCTTGAAGATGTGGGCCTCCGGCGTCTCCTTCCAGCCGATCCGGGCATTGGCGAACGCCGCCGTCTCGCTGGAGAGAGAAGACCGAGGGAAGGAGGAGAGGAGGGAGGATGATGAGGATGAAAATGGAAATGGGTCCCAGAGATCGAGGGGAGAGGTGAATGGCTCGAAGATTGATCTTGGTATGTAAAGCCTGTCGAGGGCTACAAATTTAACCACTACTTCGGTTATTATATAATTTTTATAGCGTAGGGAAGTAGGGATCGATCCACGAGGAAAGATTGTTGTAAAACGCTAGCTTAGTCCTAAGTGATTTTACTAATCAACTTGTTAAATCTAATTTTAATAATTCTAAAACGATTGAAATCTAATGAATAAAAATCTAGAAAAAGACCTAATAACTCTCCTAAATATTATGAATCATATTCTGGAAATAAAACAGTAAAAATATTTCCTGAATCTTTCAGAAAAATAAAATCAGAATATTAACTGAAATTTTAATAAAAACTCAAAACAGCAACTAATAATCAGAAAAATAAATATTAAAATTATCAAACAGTAACCTAAACTAATATTCTACAACCTCATAAGCATATATCTTCAGAATAATTTCAGATTTAATTCAGGAAAATTAAATCAGCCAATTACTGCAGAATTAATCAAACAGAATATTAAATCTTAAATTGGAAATAAAATATTCTGCATAAATAAAAATACGAAAATAATAAGGAAAATTACCCTAATCCTAGGACACAAATTTCTGAACCTATAAATGCTTAATAATCGTAAATTAAAATTACAAATCGAAATATTCAGAATTAATAAACAAAAAACCTGCACATATCAATTTCGAAAAATAACTCTGAAAAATTATCAAATAATTTCCAAAAATCACGAAACTGAATATGAACAGACTAGGACACTTTATAAACCCTAGGAATTTATTGAAAACGAAAAATAACGAAAATAACTATTTTTAGTCTAAATTCAAACAAACCGGGAATTAAATACGAAAACTCAATATAAAATTATAACTACTCCAAAAATCAAACTATAAGCTATCTAAAAATACCTAGACACTCCTAAAAGACTGAACTTTGGGGGGGGGGGGTTGATTGAAATTATATTCAAGCTAGTAAAAATAGAACAAGAATTAACAACCAAATCAAATTAATTTTAAGCAACAACTAATAATCGAAAGTTATCAAATTTATGAAGAATACTTAGTATAATCTCAATCCACCATGCAAATTAATATTTATCATTAACACACAAGTTAATTTTATTCATGAGTTAAACTGTAGAAGAGGTCCACCAGCGGTTCTTCCCCGTTTTTCCTTAGATTCTAGTTTACTTAGGTCCAGCCCTAATATAAACCCTACTAATTTGATAATCTTTACACCAGCGCAAAAATTTAATCAAATTAGAGCATTAAGAATTAGAAAAACATCATTTAACACTTTGTAACCAATTTACCAGCAAATCGATTTAACAAAGATCTAAAGCGATTACCTAATTAAAAGAGATGGGTTTGAGCCATCCATGATTAATTAGGGTGATGCCTAGGCCTAAAAGATTATAACTTTTACGTATTACAATCTTCTAAACTATCAATCGAAATTGTATTTAATCAACTAGCATGCATTCTAATCGATTTAACACAAATTTCATAAACGATAAACACTAATTGCTAAAGAATCATGAACATAAATCAACTAGGCATTAAAGCACAAGACTTGTTTCAAAATAATTAATTTAGCATGGCTTCAAGAAGATTATACTAAGCATAAAAAATTTACTCACTCATATTAAAATTAAAATTACAATAATAACTCAAATAGTTCATGTTTAATATCAAACCTACCACAAAATAAATAAAACAAAACTAATAAAAATAACAATACTACAAATAATAATAATAATAATAATAATAAATTGAAACAAAGCCTACGTTGAGTGAATAGCGTGGAGGTGATGACGATGAAGATGATCGTGATGATGACGAAGGGGCTGATGCTTGATGCGTGTGTGGACTGTTTCTGTGTGTGAAGGAGCGGATGGGAGATGTGCTGAAGCGTCTGCTGTTCGTGAAGAGGAGGCTGAAGATTATGCTATGCATGGGAGGAGGAGGAGATTGGGAGGGCTGTGCGTGGGGTGAGGATGAGGGGCGTGATGTGTGTTGTGATGATGGAAGATGAAGCTGCGTGGGAGGAGATGAGGGGCTGAACGTGAAGAGCAGAGAGATGGAGAAGATAGGCTGGCTATGCGTGATCTGTGCGTAAAGGGGAAGAGAAGAGGTGGAGATGATGTGTTGACTGAGAACAGAGGGGGCTGCTGTGATTATGCGTGGGTGTCATGGAGAAGAAGAGTTGTGGGTTTTTAAAAGTAATATGGGTTAGGGTTTAGGGTTTCCTCCTCTTTTGCCTTAGTTTTCTTCCTCTTCAAGTCTCTTAGCTTTTTCCAATAATTCTTGACTCCTAGCCCAAAATAATTATGAAGAAAATTTTATTTTCATAATTATTATTGAACCGTCTTGTGGTCAAATATATAATCGAGCTTTTGCATCCTTTCTCCTTCGCTTTATTAATTTAACACTGATCCTGAAAAATATATAAAATAAATCAAATTAAACGAATTAAGATAAATAATATACTAAAAATAATTACAAAAAATGGTGCATGATTTTCGACTTAACAAATTCCCCCACACTTAGACTTTGGACGTCCTCGTGCAAAGAAATCTTAGACTCGACCTAAAACTTACTTTTTTTTTTTCTTTCTTACAAAGTCATGCATAAATATACTGATTATACTAGGCTTTGGCTTGCTTTAAAAAAACATTTTTACTAAATTAATTAGTTTTTCCTTCAATAAGTGAATACATGCTAAACATTCAACTATCCTTAGAAGTTTATTCACCAGTCTCACAACATTTTCATAATGAATTAACAAGATCAATAATTATCCATCTCTTTTTGATTATGCATACACCAATCAAAAGATCGCAAAGGAATTTAAGATAGAGAAAAAAATAGGTGTGGTGTGGCTATAAAGACTATTGAACTAGATAGAATAACTCCATTAAATTTGATCATACACTTGCCTTGTAATTGTTTTTCTCATCTTCTTTTGTTCAAACTCCAACTGTGCACATATTCGAGGCCCATATAGGGTCTTAGAATTTAAACACTCCCTGTCTCTCACTCACCCGAATAGCGGTGCTGGAGCAAATAACTCATTCTTATCTTATTACCTCTTTCACTAGTATGGGGCGCAAGCTTTCCAGTGGCAGTATTGCCTCAAAGGGTAACACCCAGTAGCGCATGCCTCAAAGGAGTACTTGTCATTCCCAACTTCGACTTTCTCTTTCTTTTCTTTTCTTTTTTTTTTTTTTTTTTTTTTTTTCAAGAATAGGCAAGTAAAATCGCAATTTTAATGAGTTATTCAACTAATTCAATATTCTACGGGATGGGTCAGGTTTTTCTATTACCTTTGAATTAGATATATTACATGACCAAATCAGATGGATAATTAAGAAAGTTACTCATTAAAAAGATGTATGAGTTTCAACTTAAACTTCTCAAGGACAACTATCATGTTTAGAAGTCTTCACTTATAAAAGAATAAACTACAAAATAGTAAAAAAAAAAAAAATTCCTAACCAAGCAAGCCTAGCATAAACTCATATTATGCATTATTTATAAGAATTTTTTTTTTTTTTTTTTTTTCAAGAATAAAAACTACAGGAATTAAATGCAGGATGCACCCCCCCACACTTAATTCATGCATTGTCCCTAATGCATGCGAAAAAGAAAGGAATAATAAAAAGTAAAGAAGAACTTCCCTGAAACCGTTGGGTTGCCTCCCAACCAGCGCCTTTGTTTACAGTCGTTGGCTCGACTTCATGAAGCTCATGGATCCTCAAGTTGGATCTCTTCTATTAAACATACCTGATCTCCTTCGTAGAAATGCTTTAGCCTGTGACCATTCACTTTAAAAATCTTGTTAGTAGTAAAGGATTTAATCTCTACAGCACCATGGGGATAAGTTTTTACTACTTCAAAAGGTCCTAACCACCTAGAGTTTAACTTACCAGGAAAGAGCCTCAGTTTAGAGTTGAATAACAGCACTTTCTCACCTACCTGAAATTCTTTCCTAATAAGTTTAGCATCGCGAAATGCTTTGGCTTTGCCCTTGTAGATGACTGAATTGTCATAGGCTTCTAAGCGTATCTCTTCTAGTTCCTGCAATTGCAATTTACGCTCTTTCCCTGCTAATTGATAATCAAGATTGCATTGCTTCACAGCCCAATATGATTTATGCTCAATTTCTACAGGGAGGTGACATGATTTTCCAAAAACTAACCTGTAGGGTGACATACCAATTGGAGTCTTATATGCAGTTCTGTAAGCCCAAAGAGCCTCATCCAACCTAAGACTCCAATCCTTCTTATCTGGCTTAACAACCTTTTCCAGGATGCCCTTAATCTCTTTATTAGAAATTTCAGCTTGGCCATTAGTCTGGGGATGATAACTAGTGGATACCTTATGAGTTATGTGATACTTACCCAATAAGGAACCTAAAGTTCTGTTACAAAAATGAGTCCCCCTATCACTAATGATTGCTCTTGGTACTCCATATCTATGCAAGATTAGAGATTTAACATGTTTTACCACAGTTTTAGCATCATCTGTCCTAGTGGCCACAGCCTCTACCCATTTGGATACATAATCAACAATCACAAGAATATAGTTATATCCAAAAGAAGGGGGAAAGGGTCCCATGAAATCAATGCCCCATATATCAAAAATTTCACAGACATACATATTATACAAAGGCATTTGATTCCTCCTTGTTAAGTTTCCAGTCTTTTGACACACTTCACATCTTTTACAGAATTCATAAGCATCACTAGAAATAGTGGGCCAATAAAAACCACATTCAAGCACTTTATGTGAGGTTCTTTTAGGCCCAAAGTGTCCCCCACTTTCTGAAGAATGACAGAAGGTCAGAATGGAATGAATTTCACTGTCATCTACACATCGCCTTATAATCTGGTCACCACAAAACTTCCATACATATGGCTCATCCCAAACATAATATTTGGATTGAGCTCTTATTTTCTCTTTTTCAGCTCTAGTCAACTCAATGGGGAAAGTTTTGGTAACTATGTAATTTACAATATCAGCATACCAAGGCAATCTACTAGTCATAGCATATAAAGTCTCATCAGGGAAACAATCAGTAAAAGGGCTACCACTTTCCCCTGTTTCCAATCTACTCAGATGGTCAGCAACTAAATTCTTAGCCCCAGGCTTATCTCTAATCTCTAGTTGAAATTCTTGCAATAATAACATCCATCTAATTAGCCTGGGCTTAGAATCTTTCTTTTCCAATAAGTGTTTTAGGGCAGAATGATCAGAATAAACAGTAACTTTAACACCCAACAAATAAGGACGAAACTTTTCAAGAGCGAAAACAACAGCATACATCTCCTTTTCTGTAGTGGTGTAGTTACACTGTGCAGGATCAAGAGTTCTAGAAGCATAATATATTACATGAGGTACCTTCCCAACTCTTTGACCTAGAACTGCCCCTACTGCCTTATCACTAGCATCACACATTAACTCAAAAGGTAAGGCCCAGTTTGGGGGTTGCACAATAGGAGGGGAAGTCAATGTTAACTTCAATTTATCAAAAGCCCTCATACAGTCATCAGTAAAATCAAAAGCGACATCTTTAGCAAGCAAGGCACATAAAGGAGAAGCAATCTTAGAAAAATCTTTGATGAACCTCCTATAGAACCCGACATGTCCTAAGAATGATCGTACATCTTTGACACACTTTGGATAGGGTAGAGACTGGATGATATCAACTTTAGCTCTATCTACCTCTAATCCCCTTGACGACACTACATGTCCTAGTACCACCCCATGCTCCACCATGAAATGACACTTTTCAAAATTCAAGACCAATTTGGTTTCAATGCAACGTCTAAGTACAAGAGTAAGATGATGCAAGCACTCATCAAATGAATCACCATGTACAGTAAAATCATCCATAAAAACCTCCATAATCTTGGTGATAAAATCAGAAAAGATACTCATCATACATCTTTGAAAGGTAGCAGGTGCATTACATAAACCAAAAGGCATACGTCTAAAAGCGTAAGTGCCAAAAGGACAAGTGAAGGTAGTCTTCTCCTGATCTGCAGGAGCTATGGGGACCTGAATATAACCTGAATATCCATCCAAGAAACAATAATGTGACCTCCCAGCTAATCTCTCTAACATCTGGTCCATGAAGGGTAATGGGAAATGGTCCTTCTTAGTGGCCTTATTAAGCTTTCTATAGTCAATACACACTCTCCAACCACTTTGGATTCTAGTAGGTATCAGTTCTCCCTCATTATTTTTCACTACTGTTGTCCCCCCCTTTTTAGGAACCACATGAATAGGGCTAACCCACTCAGAGTCAGCAATGGGGTAGATCACCCCAGCATCTAACCACTTAAGAATTTCTTTTTGGACTACCTCCATCATGGGTGGATTAAGTCTCCTCTGAGGGTCCCTCTTAGGCTTAGCATCTTTTTCTAAGGTAATAGTATGTGAGCACAAGGTAGGGCTAAGGCCTTTGAGATCTGCTAAAGTCCACCCTAAAGCCTCACTGTGTTCTCTAAGCACTTTAATTAGTTTTTCTTCCTGATCCAAGGTGAGTGCACTAGAGATAATTACAGGCAATGTCTCATTATCCCCTAAATAAGCATATTTTAAATTTTCAGGTAAGGCTTTCAATTCCAGTTTAGGGGGTGAGATACTTGAGGGAAGTAACTTAGCATGCTTGTTAGATAATTCAAGTTTGTTAGATCCATTATGCTCTTGCACGTGAGACAAAGAACTCATCACCTCATCTAACTTATCATTAACAGGATATGGCACTTTCTGAGACTCAGTATGGTCAAGACTCTTAGTAAGCACAGTGAATAACTCATCCTCATGGGACAAATCATAAACATCTTGAGACAACTCATCAAAAACATCAAGTGCATACAAGTAGTTAACATCAGAAGGAAATCGCATGGCATCAAAAATGTTGAACTTAATAATCTCACCATCAAATTCCATGGTTAGTGCCCCTTCGTGCACGTCTATCTTAGTTCTAGCAATTTTTAAAAAGGGCCTGCCAAGCAAAATAGGAATATCATGACATGCTTCACCCATGTTCATTACATAAAAGTCAGCAGGAAATACTAGTTCATTGACTTTAACTAAAACATCTTCTAACACTCCATCAGGGTACGTGTTGCTCCTATCAGCTAATTGAATCACTATGCCTGTTTTCTTTAATTCACCTAGGTTCAGTTTGTCATAAACAGATCTAGGCATAACATTAATAGAGGCACTTAAATCAAGCATAGCTTTGTCAAAACAAATGTTTCCTATCTTGCAAGGAACAGAAAACACACCAGGGTCTTGACACTTAGGGGGAAGCTTTCTTTGAAAAACAGCAGACACATTTTCCCCCACACTTATCTTCTCATTGCCAACTAACTTCCTCTTGGTGGTGCATAACTCTTTTAAGAACTTGGCATAACGAGGTACCTATTTAATAGCATCAAGGAGAGGTATGTTGATCTCTACCTTCCTAAATGTCTCTAAGATCTCTTGGTTGGCCTCATTTACCTTTGAGGTAGAGCTTCTAAATCTACTAGGAAAAGGGGGAATGGGCTTATAAGGTTCTCTTTTCTTCTCTCCTATTTCCTTAGTAGTTTGTTTAGACTCTGTATTTACTTCTGATTCATCCCCTTTCACTTCCAACTCAGGTTCCACTTCTCTCTTCTTTACAAGTTCCTTTAACTCTTTCCCATTTCGAAGTGTTATGACACTGACATTCTCCTTGGGATTAGGGTAAGGTTGAGATGGTAACCTATTTTGCAATTGAGCTTGCAAGTTGCTCACTATGGTGTCAGTCGCTGTTTGTCTTTCTTGAACTTGCTTAAGGGTGGTTTCCATACTCTGGAACCTATCATCCATTTTCTTAAGGACTTGCTCTAGGAGGAGATTGGTCCTATCTTGACTAGAAGGTTGACGTGAGGATTGGTCAAAACCAGGTGGGTTAGGCTTAGGGCCATACCTAAGGTTAGGATGGTCCCTCCAACCTTCATTATAAGTATTTGAATAAGGATCATACCTCCTTTGATTTTGGTTAGAGTAAAGAGCGTTCACATTACCTTCTTGTAAAGTAGGACATGCATCAGTAGAGTGCCCCTCTAGACAACAAATACCACATACTACTGCCTTTTGAATACCCCCCGTAACAATCTTATTTAACATAGCAGTAATATGAGATAATTGATTTTCTAGAGATGAACTAGAACCTATCTCATTTACTCTTTTAACCTGTGAGTCTCTAGCACCAAACTGCTGAGTGTTTTGGGCCATCAAGTTAAATAGATTTCTAGCTTCAGCTGGAGTTTTATTAACCAGAGCCCCCCCACTAGCAGCATCAACCATATTACGGTCCATAGGAAGTAAACCCTCATAAAAATATTGAATCAAAAGTTGTTCAGTTATTTGATGTTGGGGACAACTAGCACATAATTTATTAAATCTTTCCCAGTACTCACAAAAAGTCTCCCCATTCATTTGTTTGATTCCACATATTTCCTTCCTAATAGATCCAATACGGGATGCAGGAAAAAACTTTTCTAGAAATGATTTATGCAATGCATTCCATGTAGAAAAAGACCCAGCAGGCATATAATATAACCAGTCCTTAGCATTACCCAGCAAAGAAAAAGGAAATGCCCTTAGTCTAATTTGGTCCTCAGGAATTCCTTCAGGCACCATAGCAGAACAGGTAATAAGGAACTCACTAATGTGTCTATAAGGGTCCTCCCCAACCAATCCATGAAACTTAGGTAATAAGTTAATAAATCCTGAGTTTAATTTTAAAGGTCTATCTAAAACAGCATAAGTGATAGACATGGGTTGGGTTTCTAAGTTAGGGGCAGCTAGTTCTCGTAGAGTGGACATGCTTACCTCTGTAATCCTAGAACTTACTGGGTCAGGCTGACTCTCTTTGATTTCAACTTTCAATGATTGATCCCTGATTTCCCCAGTGTCCTTACCACTTCTTAATTTCATACACTACAAGAAGTCCTACAAAATAAAATAATAAAGTTAAAACAAAACAAAACAATGAAAGTAGTAAAATTAAATAGAAATAAACTAGCAATTTTAATTTTCTCTCCCCGGCAACGGCGCCAAAATTTGTAAAGCCTGTCGAGGGCTACAAATTTAACCACTACTTCGGTTATTATATAATTTTTATAGCGTAGGGAAGTAGGGATCGATCCACGAGGAAAGATTGTTGTAAAACGCTAGCTTAGTCCTAAGTGATTTTACTAATCAACTTGTTAAATCTAATTTTAATAATTCTAAAACGATTGAAATCTAATGAATAAAAATCTAGAAAAAGACCTAATAACTCTCCTAAATATTATGAATCATATTCTGGAAATAAAACAGTAAAAATATTTCCTGAATCTTTCAGAAAAATAAAATCAGAATATTAACTGAAATTTTAATAAAAACTCAAAACAGCAACTAATAATCAGAAAAATAAATATTAAAATTATCAAACAGTAACCTAAACTAATATTCTACAACCTCATAAGCATATATCTTCAGAATAATTTCAGATTTAATTCAGGAAAATTAAATCAGCCAATTACTGCAGAATTAATCAAACAGAATATTAAATCTTAAATTGGAAATAAAATATTCTGCATAAATAAAAATACGAAAATAATAAGGAAAATTACCCTAATCCTAGGACACAAATTTCTGAACCTATAAATGCTTAATAATCGTAAATTAAAATTACAAATCGAAATATTCAGAATTAATAAACAAAAAACCTGCACATATCAATTTCGAAAAATAACTCTGAAAAATTATCAAATAATTTCCAAAAATCACGAAACTGAATATGAACAGACTAGGACACTTTATAAACCCTAGGAATTTATTGAAAACGAAAAATAACGAAAATAACTATTTTTAGTCTAAATTCAAACAAACCGGGAATTAAATACGAAAACTCAATATAAAATTATAACTACTCCAAAAATCAAACTCTAAGCTATCTAAAAATACCTAGACACTCCTAAAAGACTGAACTTTGGGGGGGGGGGGTTGATTGAAATTATATTCAAGCTAGTAAAAATAGAACAAGAATTAACAACCAAATCAAATTAATTTTAAGCAACAACTAATAATCGAAAGTTATCAAATTTATGAAGAATACTTAGTATAATCTCAATCCACCATGCAAATTAATATTTATCATTAACACACAAGTTAATTTTATTCATGAGTTAAACTGTAGAAGAGGTCCACCAGCGGTTCTTCCCCGTTTTTCCTTAGATTCTAGTTTACTTAGGTCCAGCCCTAATATAAACCCTACTAATTTGATAATCTTTACACCAGCGCAAAAATTTAACCAAATTAGAGCATTAAGAATTAGAAAAACATCATTTAACACTTTGTAACCAATTTACCAGCAAATCGATTTAACAAAGATCTAAAGCGATTACCTAATTAAAAGAGATGGGTTTGAGCCATCCATGATTAATTAGGGTGATACCTAGGCCTAAAAGATTATAACTTTTACGTATTACAATCTTCTAAACTATCAATCGAAATTGTATTTAATCAACTAGCATGCATTCTAATCGATTTAACACAAATTTCATAAACGATAAACACTAATTGCTAAAGAATCATGAACATAAATCAACTAGGCATTAAAGCACAAGACTTGTTTCAAAATAATTAATTTAGCATGGCTTCAAGAAGATTATACTAAGCATAAAAAATTTACTCACTCATATTAAAATTAAAATTACAATAATAACTCAAATAGTTCATGTTTAATATCAAACCTACCACAAAATAAATAAAACAAAACTAATAAAAATAACAATACTACAAATAATAATAATAATAATAATAATAAATTGAAACAAAGCCTACGTTGAGTGAATAGCGTGGAGGTGATGACGATGAAGATGATCGTGATGATGACGAAGGGGCTGATGCTTGATGCGTGTGTGGACTGTTTCTGTGTGTGAAGGAGCGGATGGGAGATGTGCTGAAGCGTCTGCTGTTCGTGAAGAGGAGGCTGAAGATTATGCTATGCATGGGAGGAGGAGGAGATTGGGAGGGCTGTGCGTGGGGTGAGGATGAGGGGCGTGATGTGTGTTGTGATGATGGAAGATGAAGCTGCGTGGGAGGAGATGAGGGGCTGAACGTGAAGAGCAGAGAGATGGAGAAGATAGGCTGGCTATGCGTGATCTGTGCGTAAAGGGGAAGAGAAGAGGTGGAGATGATGTGTTGACTGAGAACAGAGGGGGCTGCTGTGATTATGCGTGGGTGTCATGGAGAAGAAGAGTTGTGGGTTTTTAAAAGTAATATGGGTTAGGGTTTAGGGTTTCCTCCTCTTTTGCCTTAGTTTTCTTCCTCTTCAAGTCTCTTAGCTTTTTCCAATAATTCTTGACTCCTAGCCCAAAATAATTATGAAGAAAATT
>JACYFF010019584.1:107399084-107427635 GCA_017589665.1 Selenicereus undatus | reverse complement strand
CCACAATTCACCCCCCCTCTTGTGGAAGTATACTCATAAATTCAACAGAATCAACCACTGATAAAGTTAAGTTAGACTGTCTATAATTTACCTCTTGGGGTGCGGTCCTTTCCGGAACCTTGCGTGAACGCGGGATGCTTGTGCACTGAATTGCGCCCTTTTTATGAAGAGTTTTAAATGAATGAAACTAGAAATTTTTCTACAAAGAAATTATATATAAATCTACATATTGTTAATTTTAGCTGGTTTATCTGGCAAAGTCTATACATTTGAGTGTATGTACTTCTATATGACATCTACGTAATTATATATTAAAATATATAATATATGATAAATACACATCAAAAAATATATATAAAATAGATATAGGAGCACGTGCTCCTGGGTGTACATAATAATTTGCCCTTATCTGGAGTTCTTATGTCTTAATTTGAATTATAACGAAAATAGTATGTACATATCACTACTAAAACTTTTGTTTTTTTTTGACGGAAAATGTCAACAGAAAAAGAGACCTTCGGAGAGGCCGATGGACATGGCGACGGAAAGACAGAAAAGGTAAAACGGCGGGTGTTCCGACGGACTCTTATTCCGTTGGAAGTCCGACGGAATATCCATCGGAACAGTGGTCATGTTGACCAAATCTATGCAAAAAAAATTTGAATTTTTCGACGGAAAAATCTGTCGGAATTCCGACGGAAATTGAATTCCGTTGGAGTTTCCGACGGAATATTCTGTCGGAAAATAAAAAAATTCAAAATTTAAATTTTTTTGCCCTGAGTTGATGGAGGGAAAATTCTAAAAATTTTTAATATTTTGATGGAAAAATCTGTCGAAATTCCGACAGAATTTTGACAACATATTCCTTCGAACATTCTTTTATAAAACTCGTCATTCGCTTAATTTTTCCGTTGCTCATTTCGTAAAATAGAGAGAGATAGAGAAAGAGAGAGGGAGCATCGTCACTTGCCATCGCCCCACCGCCGGTTGCCGCTATCACCTCCTTCCGTCGTCATTCGTCGTCGACTTTTTGATAACATTTTCTCATGTGTAATTTGTATAAATTTATTCTTAATTAAGTATATACATTGAATTTAATAATTTGTATAATTGGTTTGTATGTAACTATGCAAATTTAATAGTTTATATAGTTAGGAAGTATACCAAGTTTATAGATACTATACAGCAATGACACATTGAGGCTGCAGAACACTGCAGTGCTCCATAGGTTGTACATGGTTTGTTGAATATGCCTCCACCTTTTTGCAAAAAAAAAAATAAAAAAATAGTTAGTTTGTTACATTGATGTTAGTTTGTTAGGATGATAATTTACTCTCAATTTTATACTTTGTTGTTAAAGAACATAATTTTAATTAATGAAGCATAATTTAATGATAATATCAATTTAACGTCAATGATGAGAATTTATTGTATATTAGATACATTTAAAAATATTTTTATAGTTTGGTATTATATTTTTTATTTTTCAAATAAATTATAAAAATTTCGACGGAATCCGGCTGTTCCGAAGGAATTGCCAACGGAATCCGGGGAAAAAAAATTTCCGCGAATTTTTGTTTGCATCCGACGGATGAGTTCATCGGCCCCCAATTCTGTCGGAATTTTGTCGGAGAAGCGGTCCGACGGACTTACTATTTCCGTTAGAACGCCTTCCTGACCCTCCTTATTCTAACGGACGCAGTCGGCTGGAATTTTCGTCGGAAAACTCACTTTAAGTTGATTTTTCAGAAGTGGTTTATGTTAAGTTGCTGACCAAAATTTTTTTAAAAAAAAGTATGTTTATGTTAAGCATTTGAGATAAAGCGTTTGTTTCTTAAATTATAAACTTGATTGGTCGCAAGCATATTTCTTTTTTTTTTGGAAGACCATAACCATATTTTGATTTGATTCGAAATTATGAATTCACTTTAGTAGGTCAATGTTGGATATATACTTTTCTACTTACTATTAAGATGAGTGCAAATTCAATATTATTTAGTGAGCATCATTCAACTTCATTATTAATTTTTATTATTTGATGAAATTACTTTAATTAAATTATATCTATTTCATATTTTAAGCATTGTGAAGAACTTGTCAACAAATTCATCGGCATTGAACTTGTACATGCAAAATAAATTTCATTTATAATTCGTTGTAAGTTAAAATAACATACCCACTAATATTATTTTATTCACAATTTCACTAAAATGTCATCAAGATTTTTTTGTTCCCTGTCTAGAATTTTGTAGAAGGGAATATTTTGTGACAAGGTGTGGATGTCAAGTTTACACCAACAGCTGGGAAGGAATGAGAAATCAGAATACACTCAATTAGATCAAATGCACATTGATAATTTTACCATTGGTCATTTTTATGATACAACCTTATGGTATTTGTTCATTAGGTGATGATATGTCACATATCTATTGCTACAAGATACTTCTTAAATATCTTATCTTAACATAAATTAGTTTGTGATATAATTTAAAATATCTAAAATTTCAATACTTATGATTAATTAATTATTGTGAGCCTTTAATTTTTGTTGACTATACGAACGAGTACAAATAACACCCTAATTAGATCAACCTTATCCGCGAAGATGTATGATATGCATGATTGTGCAATTATGAAAAATTATGACTAAAGATGTGATTTACACAATTTATAAATAATAATACCCTTCCACTAATAACTATACCATCTTTTTTGAATTTAATACATGATAATATAATTTTTAAATCAAAACTAGATACTTAAGTAGTGTGTTGTAATAAAATGGGCATCATTTTACTTATCCACTTTGAAAACTTTTAAACTAAATCGATCAAAATGCTGAACTAATCAAACCCAGTCGTTCTTGACGACATGGAACCAAAATATAACAGTCAAGAAAGCTGAAGCCAGGGGAGACGGCACGTACTCGCAACGGCTTGGCTCATCAACATCAGGAAGCTCATTCTTCAGTCCACATCTTAGCTTGACCTAGGATAACAAATGGCAGGGTGAATCGCACTTTTTACACATCTCAAGGAAGTCCGCTTCAATGACATATAACTCATGAGAAAGACTGACACATACAGGACCATAGGAAAGAGAAGTTCCCAAAGCTGAAATAATTGTTTTATGAGAATTTGAGGACGACCCAGAAGATGAAGTGTTACACAAAAAGGGTATTTTAATACCTTCATACTCCTCTCTGGCCCATTCCAGCATCTATCCCCATTGGAAAAGAGCATGCTTTTGTACGTGTCCTCAAATTTCTCCCAACTCCTAAATTCATGATTTTATATACAACACAAAAAGGCAGATTATTTTGCTGCTAGAATAGTATCATCATTCATCACTGAAAGAAAACAAGAATAAAGAGCCAATCATCCAAAGATGATATCCTTGTACTCCAGCTGTCTTTCAAAATGCACTTCAATTGAAAACAAGGCTTAGCCAGGTATCTTGGACACTGACAAAGATGTAATCGAGGAGCCTATCAGGGAGTTGGATCCATCCATTTTTAGGAATTTCCTTCTTTTCTTCCTCTAGTTTGATTTAAAGATTCCAGCATCAGACTCATGATATCAGTCTGGTGGTGGACATTCGTACTTCAGGTTCAAAAAGAAAGTCCCCATGAACATAAAGGCTCTCAGAGAACATGGGCCTTCTGCCACCTTCTCACTAAGAACAAACTTTGCTATCCATAACCTATAAAATGTCAGTGCTAGAAAAGCTACAACAGCCAGATAATTCAGCCCCCTAAACAATATGAATTGGTCTTCCTTCATGCAGAACATCTGACTTGAATTCCACAGATGTGATCAAACAAAAATGGATTGTAGATGCTTACCCCAACCGTGTAGTGCTGTGCCCCTCGTCCCGGCTAGCCTTTTTAAATGGGCAGACTTCGTAAACACACCTGAGAAAATAACCAAGCACAGAGGGAAAATTAGCGGTTTATAAACTAGCATCCGAAGTTTATAATTAAATCTTTAGACTCAGGTTAAACACATAGACTGTCATCTCTGCTGTTGAAATCATTTTGTCATTGCTCAGCTCATGTGTCACCATTTCGAGACTATATATTTATGTTCTATCTAAGAACCACAAAGGACAGATCAAATATACGTGCCTGAAAGTTAAACCCGACGGTTTCAAAGACATGTATGTTTCCCATCGTGCAGTATTTTGAATGCCGAATTGTAATAAAATTCTCAGGATTGGAAGTTAAAGAATGGTTGAAACGGAAATGGAAAAAACTAGAATTATTCCATCCTCTTCCCTCCCCCACCCTGCTTTTTCTTGGGTTTTTTTTTTTTAAAACCACTACACCTGTTTGTATGCTAAATATCACACAATGTGATCCCAATTAATAGAAAGTAATTGATTGTAAGTAGCAACTGATCAAACTCCCAATTTACAAAATACTGATGTTAGAACATTTTTACAAGGCTTAAATGGTGGACATAAAAATGCATTATATGACTGATCTTATATCCAGTACGCACAACTAACAGAAGAAAAATGAAAGTTTCCAATCATTACTTATTTTGCTTGGCTTCAAAGCAATGGCCATACATTGAATAGAACTCCTTTTCTGGTCCTGCAAAACAGCAGATCAATCATTAAAAATCGAAGTTACTAACTATACTGAAGACTCGCTTTTAGATCGTTAAATAGGGTAGCAGCTCAACAGGAAACTCACCAAAGTCGA
Organism: Selenicereus undatus; assembly: GCA_017589665.1. Classification (NCBI taxonomy): domain Eukaryota; kingdom Viridiplantae; phylum Streptophyta; class Magnoliopsida; order Caryophyllales; family Cactaceae; genus Selenicereus; species Selenicereus undatus. The sequence goes on along the minus strand of JACYFF010019584.1, from coordinate 107,422,927 downwards.
GTTTAAGCTTGTCTGATAGACTTGAAATTCTCGACTGTATCTTTAATAGTTTAGCACTGGATTCATCATATTCCTTTCGAACTCTAGCAGCATCTAAGATTGTTTAAAAGCATTCAGTTCAGCATATTTACGCATGGAATCTAATATAGACACCCACCAAACCCTCTAGATCTCCTCCTGCGCCCCCCCCCCCCCCCAAAAAAGTCCATCATAAACAAAATACAACACAAGAGAGATTTTTCACTGTGCTCTGTATTTTCTCAAGCCACGACGGTTACTTGATGCAGTGACATCTGTACGCCACAAGGTATACAACGGCATAAGATAAACAGGGTTAAATAAAAGTGATTGAAACCAAATCAACTGAGATAAGATTGATTCTGACGTATATATTAATAATCAAACCTGAATCCACTGATTCATCGTCAGTCAGACTTGTACGAAGCAGAGTCCCCATGATCTTCATCAGCAAAATCATCATTAACATGGTCGTCAGAATCAGGATCATCGTATCTGTGGTCAGGTTCATCAAATTCTGACGCGTAGCCCTCATAGTCGTCCTCCTGCTGATTTTTGGGAGTTTCTTCTGCACCACTGACTTCTCTTGCGTCATCAGCATCACCAGTTTTTTGATAAGTTTTTTCTACTGTCCAACGAGAAGCAACAGGTCGACCTAGTTCCTCCTTGGATAACCCTTCTGTGCATTCAGTTTCAGCAGTGTTGTGCTGCAAGAATCATACAATAGAACCAATGTGTGCTATCAACAGAAGCCTTTGGCTAAAGGAAAGCGAGAAGATAGATGCAATAAGCAAAGATCATAGCAGATGGTCCAACAGTTCTCAGAGAAGGCTGAAAAAAGCTTCCTCTTGCTACTTACTTAGGAATTCTCACGACAGGAAACAGAGCAGCATTATAGCCATTTACAAGTAAGAATAACTGATAATAGTATTATGAGTCACAATAAAGCCATAGAAGGGTTATTCATAGAACTAATGGTCACTCCGTTCCTATTGAAAAATTAAGCAAGGCTTACACTTATCAGAAAATTGAGTTTACACGCAATCAGCCTGGTGAGAAGGTAATGTTTGCACAACGTAAGATAGCATTGACAATTTTACTACTTGAGTTATCTATTAAAGAGCAGATTGTTGAACAACAAGAGCAATTATGTAAAGAGCTCTACTCTGATAATCCACTAAAATTTTGGGATAAAGATAAGACATTTGCAAAAATTACTCTGTTAAATCCCAATAGTATTATTCGAGTCAAACAAATGCTGCATACACACCAGGAAATCCAAGAATTTGATAAACAAATCAAAGAATTTCTGGGTAAAGGATTAATCCGGAATAGCAGGAGTCCTCATACCAGCCTCACTTTTATTGTAAGAAATCATGCTGAAGAAAGGGAGGAAAAACAAGAATGGTAATCAATCAAAAAAAGTTTAATGATAATACTGTATTTGATGATTATTACATTCCTAACAAAACAGTCATTTTCATTAGAATTCAATACACCTTTTGGTTCTCAAAAATGGACTACAAAAGCGGTTATTGACAGACAAAAATGGATGAAGAAAGTATTCCTTTAACTGCATTTAGTGCTCCACAAGGACATTATGAATGGATAGTAATGTTATTTGATCTTAAAAATGCATCTCAAATGTTCCAGAGAAGAATGGATAACATATTCGAAGGCTTTAATCATTGTTGTTTAGTTTACATCAATGATATCCTTATCTTTTCCAAAATTATAGAACAGTACAAAGATGGTATCTTAACTGTCATCCAAAGATGCATTGATAATGGTATTATACTTGGTAAGAACAAATGCATTTATACTGAACAAGGAATTGAGTTCTTATGCCTAGAAATAAAAGCTGGATAAATCATCCAATAAAAACATATTCTAGAAAAAATAAAAAATGTTCCTAAAAAGATTAAAGATAGGAAGCAGCTACAAAGATTTTTTGGATACTTTACTTATGCTTCAGATTTCATTAAAGATTTAGCTAAATTGAGAAAGCCATTGTAGCAGAAACTCAAAAAAGAAGTAAGTTAGACATGGACCACTAATGACACGAAGATTGTTCAAAATTTCAAAAAGATGTGTAAAAACCTTCTCCTATTCTTAATTTGCCTAATGAAGGAAATAATTTAGTACTTGAGAAAGATGCCGGCAATGAGCTTTGGAGTGCAGTACTCAAAATCAAAGAAGGAGAAAAACTCTACAAACATTGCAGTGAAAGTTTTAATAAAGCATAATGCAACTATCCCACGATGAAAAAAGAAATCCCTACAGTTATAAGGGGAATTGAAAAGCTTTTAATCTTTTTATCCCCAAAACTTTTTCTTGCCTTTACCGATTGCAAAGGAATATTTGGTTTTGTGAAAAAGAATGTATCAAATATGCAAGTGTAAGGGCGATTCATGTGCTGACAATTATGGCTTAACTAGTTTTCCTTCTTTATTGAACATATATAGAGATTGAAGAACTCCCTGCTAGACAGTTTATCTTGAGAACTCGCTAATGGTGATCATCATAGCAGAACTCTTGCTAAAAAAGGAGGAAATCCATAATAAAATGTCATTATTATTAGAATGAGCTTCTCCTTCTAGTAAACTCCTTATTGATAATTTCAAGTTCTATGCAAAAAGGAGAACACGCTTTGGTCTGCTATCTTTAGTCTACCTAATAACCTAAAGATTTTCCTAATAGCCTAAAAATTTTCCCTTCTAGAGTTATAAGTTAATTACCTAAGATGTCCTTATGATATCCAAGAAAAAATAGATTCTCACATTCAAGAAAAATTATTTAATGAATGGTATACAGCCTGTATTGACTATTATCATAATTATTAATATGATATTTTGCAGTCTTGGAGTACAACGATCTACTTTACCGATAAGTCTAGAGTTGGTAGAGTTAGTTTCCGAGCAAATTCATTCTCCCCAAATGACCCCATCATATAAAGGCTAGAAGTATAGGATGATAGTTTATTTTTTGGAATTTCTTGATCCAAAGTACCAATTTTTCTCAAAATTAACCAAGTTTCAACAATGCATGTTCAGAAGGATCAATTGGATTCTAACATCTCCTGATGATCCAACAAAAATTTCAAATAATCGATGCCTATATGTGGAGGTACATTGTACACTAATCGAATATTAAAATAGAAAAGCCAAACCAGGCCATTATCTTAATCATATTGTTGATTACGATGATCCCTATTATCAACGACAAGAAAGATTTTCAGATCGATGAGAATTAGTTACTAATCCAACTTTAACCAGAGCCATCGGTTTTTACAATATTTATCATCAAAGTTGGGCGTTAATTGAACAAGGAAAAATGTTAATGCATTATGGAAACACTACTTTCGCTTATGACAATGAATTTAAAGAATGCATGAAGGTGGAAGCATCTTCAATTTGATGAAGATTTTGATGATTATCCAAAACAATGATGGTCCGAAAGATATAATTGGAGAAGAAGACATGCAGAATATCAATAATAATGACTAGTCTTATTATCATTAAAAGCTCTAAAAAATAGTCGCTCCACTATTGTACTATTTTGACAAGTGTCGGGTCTGTAAAATAAGACAGTCTACTGTAAACATGTGAATGTGTTATAGCCATGTGAAAAACCAGTATATACCGTAGCCAATAGGGCATCCTACGTACCCGCATCCCCTCTATAAAAGGATAAGTTGAGTGCTGAGCAGGGACACGACCATTTGAGCATTCTTGAGCAAAGGAGAAGTTAGGGATTCTACACTTCTCTATGAACAAACATCTTTAATGATCTTAGCTTAAGTCCCACTTCAAGCTTTTCATTGTAATATTTCTACTTTCAAGCTTTCAATAAAAAATGTTTTCCTAGTAAGAAATGTTATTCAATTGAACCCTATGTCTTAAATATTATAATTTCTTAATTAAAGTCTCACTATCTTTTAAAATATATAAAACTTGATTAATGATTACAGCTCGAGGTGGGAAACAAAATGGATCTGTGTTGTGTCTAATATAAGGAAGACGTGGTTGAGATTAGTAACATCTATAAACTGGAAGCTAGAGGAATACCGGAATCCAGAGCCGACTAAGTTCAGGTAACGATCGAAATTTTCTAATTAAGTTTTAATTATTTTGCTAAGCATGGTGGGCCATTAATAACAGAAAATATAATATTTATGATATAAATAATAGATTGTAATAATTAGTACCAGAAAAACCATTATAAGAAGTCTAAACAAAAATATAAGTTTAGTTTTATCAAAAAGTCTCAAAAACTTGAGTATTTACACTTTAAACATCATTTTGGGCAAAAATAGCAAATTCAAAAAGTTTAAGGACTAAGTTGGAAAAAAAAACTTCGAAAAGTAACTGTTTCGGAAAATATTGATCCCCTATTAATAGCTTACCCAAAATAGTAGGTACTTGAGAATACATTCTGAAAAAGTTGACTCCTAAAAATTATTTCCGTAGAATCCAAGGTACCTTAGAGTTGCAAATTGTTTAATTTCCATTCCTTTCCATTCTTGCAAGAAAAATGTGATTCCTTTCCATTCAATTCTATTTCTTCTCGCTTCATTTCCTTCTCATTCCATACCCGTTCCTTCATCACAAAAAGAACAAACCCTTTTTGGGGGAAGATTTGAACTTTTTTTTTAAGCCCTTAATTCCTTTGCTATTATAGTAAGATGATTTATAAGAAGATCTCTTGCTTAGTCAATTATAATTAGAGTAATTTCTGCATTAGTTCCCAAACCTTTGTAAAACAAATATCTATATCGAATTTATGTAAGTTGTGATAGTAAAATAAGAGGAACAATGGCTGGTATACGAACAGAATGATCTGAGTCGTAGATGAACCACTGCCTTGAAAGCAATTACGGCACGACTACGGTGCAAATCGATTCAGCCGGTTGCTCCCCAAGGTTAACTCAGCACACTCTTGTACGCGTGCACTTCGCGGGCAAGAGTTTGGAGTATGCAGCACACGAAGAACCCAGAATGTAGAGAAGAAGAGGAAGAGAGGAGAGAAATGTAAGAGCTGTGTATCTAAGCCCTGCTGATGAGTCCTCTATTTATAGGGGAAAAAGGACTGTTACTCAACCATTGAAATGGCTTGAGTTGAGGCAGAAGATCTGGTCATAAAGAGCCAGAATAATGCAGAGAATCTGGCAGCATTGAAGGAGATGAGAAAAATCAGGAAGTCTGTAACGGTTGGGAGTGAATCATGGAGGATTTAGCGCAGTCAGTTACGAAAAGTTTTAAGCAGACTCCTCCCAAAAAGATAGATTAGGCCCGCACCCCGCACCCCGCCCGGCCCGGCCCGGACGGGCGGGCGGCGGCGCGTGCATGTTGGGCTCATATGCCCTCAACCCCATAAAGCCTAGTCTCAAGTTATTCAACATGGGCAAGGAGAATGAGATATATGAACCCCTCAACTTACCCCCCAAAAGTTTCATGTGGGACAAGTGTAAAGGAGAGAGGGGGGAAAGAGAAATTTATCTTGTTGCCATTATTCTAACAAGTTGCATACGTTTAAATCTCCCAAATCCTACTTTAGCGGATGTTACACAAGCTTACCCCATACATATTCTCCTACATTGCAATATGTGCGTTTTGCCCATAATTTTGTTCTAACTTCTTACATAGTTTGCTTCACGGTTTTAAATGGAAGAATCGCAAGTCGAAATATTTACAAACTGAACACGTTGCAGATGAACTCAAATTCATAATTTAACAACTAAATACAAACATTAAACCAGGCTCCTTGAACCATCTCACCTGTTTATTAGTACAACATGCAACTTTCTCCATAGACAAAGAAGAAGATCATGATGATCATGATTGATTATGATAGCTTCATTAGCATTTAATTACCGGAGACCTCAATGGTCTTAACCTCGGGCTTCTTTGGCTCCTCCTTCGGAACAATCACAGTGAGGACTCCATTCTCCATGGTGGCCTTGATCTGATCTATCTGGACATTCTCAGGGAGGCGAAACCTACGCAGGAACTTGCCACTGCTCCTCTCCACGCGATGCCACTTGTCATTCTTATCCTCCTTCTCCCTGCTCCTCTCTCCGCTTATCCGGAGTATCCTTCCATCTTCTACCTCCACCTTCACCTCCTCCCTCTTCAGCCCCGGGAGGTCCACCTTGAAGATGTGAGCTTCCGGGATCTCCTTCCAGTCCACCCTCGGAGTCACAAAGCTTGATGTCTCCTGAGCCGGTGGCACATTGGACAGCGTGGTTGAAAAGAACCCTTGGAAGGGGTCCCAGAGGTCAAGGGAGAAGGGGTCCAACACATTGGTTCTTTGCCCAAACAAGCTAGGAATGAGGGACATTTTTTTGTTCTGGAGCGTTGGTTGCTATACAAATGCTTGAATGTTGGCTACTTGACGGAAAGCAAGTGTTATAAGAACCCTATATATAGTGCCAGTTTGGGAGGCTGGAAGACAATTCTAGTGCTTCGCCACACCTACCATGATCGAGAAAAAGCAAGAAGAGGAGGATTCTTGTTCTTTCAGGGCTTTTCTTTTTCACCAATTTCCTTTTTTAAAAAACTGGTTTCTAAAGCGAAGTAGAGCAAACAGAGGGCTTCTGGCTGGTTCCTTGCTGTTCATCTTTCCTCGAGTACTTTCTACATCTCATTATCACTATACCTAATTTTTTAAAATAAATTATCGTTACTACCATTATAGAGACTCTTGTATAAACCTAATCTTACCTCAGAGATAGTGTGATAAGAACATATTTAGAATAACTTTTAAATAAGTTGTTAGGCACCCATTAATTAAGAATTCACTCTAAATTACATTATTAATCTTAAAATCGTGTGATTTATCAATTACACTAAATCAATTACATTGATACATTTTAGATCAGTTACTTTCACACAAAGTACCACTAGGGGTGAGAACGGGACGAATATGGGGTGGATTTAGCTATACCCTCACTCATACACATACAGATACCCATACGCATTAGCTTGATGTGTAGTTTATAAGTTATGGAATTTTATTTGAAGCTGCCCTATTTTCAGTGTGTAAATTCAAATGGTGTTTGGAATTACTGTGAGCTATTGGGTTGGATGTAAATTATGAAAATTTTACTATAAACTTTTGAGGAGGTCTGGAAATTTATGTAAATTTTTATGAATTTTGGATGTGTATTTGAGAAGTTTTGAAATTTAGATTGAGACTACCCTGTTTTGGTACCTGATTTCGGTTACTGTTTTAATTTTCTATGAACGATTTTCTTGGGAAAAAATTATCAAATTATTACTGTATATTCCTCATGATATGGTGTGATTTCTGGTAAATTTTTGTGAACTTTTGTGGTGTATGCTAAAAGTTATGAATTTTTGAGTTTAATTCGCAGACTTTTGATTCTTTTGGCTGACTGTTTGAATTTCTGGGAATGATGGGCCTGGAGAAAAATGATGAAATTTATATGTTAGAATCTATATGTTATTTTCTAATTTTATGCAAATTTTGGTAAAGATTGGATGTGTATGTTGTGAGTTATGAATTTGTGAGTTAAAGTGCCTTATTTAGTGTAATTATGGATTATTTGTGTGTTTAATCTGTACTTTGGATATGGAAAGGCCATTGTTGAGCTTCTTAAGAATTCTGATTGTATGATGAAGTATGGGAAACTTGTGAAAGTATTTTGGGTGAAATTATGCCTTGTTTTGATTATGTTTTTGTACAAATTGTGGAATTGAATTTTTTTGAAAATAAAAATGTGATTATATGATTTCATTAAGTTATGTTTTTAGATAAAGAAATTCATGTCTTGACTGAAGCTATTACAGAATGTTCTAGAGCTATGGCCATAGTAGTGACTGTCGTTATGTTCAGGTTGCCTGGTGGGAGAGGCTATAACCAATTCCCTGGGATATGAATGTCGACCTTGTATATGTGTGTGAGCCATGTGGGTCCCTATTGAGGAGGGTTTCGGCCTAAACTTACTAGGATATGAATGCGATTCCATGGTTTGTGTTGTGGGCAGCTCGCGTCCTTCAGAGCGTTGGGTGCCTGGTTGGAACCATATGAATGAGTTGCGGCTGGTCCACCATTGGTTGGTACCATATGTTTGAGTTGTAGCTGGGCCACCAAGATGTGTTTGTCACCCCTGCGTTGTGATGGTTCTTTGGGTGAGTCATGAGTTGAATTCCCCTAAACTAAAAGTTTTGTATTTAGTTAAGAATGTGTGATGTGTTGTGAAATTGGTTTTGGCTTGGATTTTTGGACTTTGGATATGATATGGAATTGGATTTCGTTTGGATTTGGTTTTGATCTTAGTTTTGGATTTTGGATTTGGTTTTGGATTTGAAGGTTCATTCAAAACATCTATGAGCTTGTAATTGATTTGAAACACATATGTGATTCATGAGCCTGTTGTAAGACACATGTTATGTGTTCATGGCTAGTATGTGAACTTTTGTGATAAAATTGCTTCGATGTGTGTGCCAATTGTGGTTATGGGCGGGTCGTTAAGTTGTTTAACAGGTTTTACTTTCTTTTGGACTCCAGTAAGGACTAAGAGCCCAAAAGACATGATTGGTATGGGACAATCATGGTTAGCTTAGTGAATAAACTAACAGCAAAGCTTGTTCGAGGACTCAAGTGTAAACGTGGGTCCTTGAAACGTACCTGGTATGGGACAGGTGCGGCTAAATTAATCTAATTGCTTACCTCATAACATAAATGTGTGTGGTTGTGATATTCATGAACATATTAGATATGAACGATACAAGTGCCTTCTTGATTCTTGAAACATACGCATGTCCTCTTATCGCCCCTATATGATAAATGAGATGTTATGTTTAGATGTCATAAGATACGTGTCTTGTGTGCTTATGTGTTAACCGGTTAATATGCAAAGTGCAACAGCGGGGATGGTAAGGGTTATTCACTGGGTTTGGGGAGCTCATGACCTCACCATTTTTTTTTTCAGATTTTGGAAGCAAAAAGGGAACATAAGAGCATTAAGAAAGCTGGATCAGTTGTGAAACACTTTTGAAGAACTTATTTGAAACTGTAGGGCTCGTTGTATGTATATGTTATGACTTATGTTAGTAAATACAGTTCTGAATGTATTTTGGTCCGGATATATGTAAGAATATTATGGTAATGCATGCTTTAGAATAACCCTACCCAACCTCAGTTGGATTTCGATCAGAGCTTCCGCTGCTATCGACTATCAGCAGGTTAATTATGATTAATAAGTTCATGTAGGCCTTGTGGACGCCCCTAACCGAGCGTCCACGACGGTGACGCGCCTGCCCCTTCGGGCGAGGCGTTACATCGGATGGGGCAACACCCAGATCCATTCCAATCTGTCAACCCATCATTCATCATCCATATATTTCAGGTTTTCACCCGCTTTTTCGGATCGAGTGGAATGGATATCCAGCGGGTGCGGGTGAAATTATCACACTTATTTATTAGTGGGTTGATCCTAATACGAACACAATTTGGTCTATTGTCCAACACTGAGATTAAGTTCGGGACCAATTAGAAGGAAACCAAATGAAAGAATATTATAGACGCACAAGATATTAGAATTATCTATAACATCAAAATTTTAGATTATTATTTAAAATGGGATGAGATGTATTCATTTCACTATTATTACAGTCACTTACCTGACTTTTCATCCACCTAAACATGGAGCCCTCACCCTTCAATGGGGACCCTTCTATGGGGATGTTGTAACCCCTTCAATGGTTATGGGGCCCCTCCCCTCCGGGACGTATACTGATATCTGTTAAAAGTGCCCATTTCGGTTTTCGCCGATGGCTCAACCTCATGGTGCATTTTTCCCCCATGTTTAGGTGGATGAAAGTAAGGTAAGTAGTCACTTACCTGACTTTTCATCCACCCTTTTAGTGGGGGTCTCACCCTTCAATGGGAATGTTGTAACCCCTTCTATCGTATAGTTTGCAAAGAGATGCGATAATTATATAACGTCTCTTTAAACGATTCGTTATAACGAAAAATTATTATTGTTAAGGAAGAAAATTAAAGAAAAAATAAAAATAATGACATAACATTCGAGTTGAGCAGGCATATTTGGGTTCAGGTTCAAGTTCGGGTCGAATTTGACAAAAAAATTTACATATTTTTCAGGTTCGAGTCGAGAAAATCATGTTCAAAATCCAAAATTTTGGGGCAAGTTCAGATTCGATTTTTGGGTCAGATAAGTTTTTGCCAAATAGTGGTGGTTTGGGGGGCAACGTGGCAGTGGCAGTGGCATGGGGTTGGATGAGTTGTGTTTTTTTTTCCTTTTTTCCGTCATCATCATCAAAACAAAAATGAAAAATAACATGCTATGCTAGGTTATCAGGTCACCAAGTACTATGAAAAAAAGTCTTAACTTAGTGTTAATGGAGATTAAAAAAATATAACTCGATGCTAGAATGGGAAAAAAAAAATCTATTTTGGGGAATGTGATCGTCTAAAGAAAGATCAAGTGATCAACAATAGTTTGATGCTAGTAAAATAAAGAATTAACAATTAGAAAAATAATGGTGATTTTCTTTATCATTTTTGCTGTTGTTCATGATCATCTCACCTACGTGGGATAAGAATCTAGGGAAATTAAACAGGCTTTTGATGAGTGTATTTGCTATATCAGTGGGGTGTAGGAAAATTAAATACTATACATCAAATATGTTAATGTAAAAATAATTCTAATATGTTCATATTATCACTAAATATTAATAATTGCTATTTATCAAATTAGTTATAAAATTAAACACACAATGAGAATGAAATTAACTAATTTAATTATGTAGTAGATATGAAGACATTTTGGATCACTAAACATTAATAAACACTATCAAACTAATTACAAAATGTGAAAAATAAATTATGATTGAATTAAAATTCTAAAAATATCAGTGCAGCTAGGGATGTTCATTAAACGGTCCAAAATCGGGCCGGCCCGAAGACCGAAGTGGATCGGACTGAACCGAGGTCTTTCGGTCCGGTCTTCAGTCCTTTTTTTTGTCCTTTTTGGTCCGGTCCGGGTTTGGACCGGGTGGACCGAAAACCGGACCAGGACAAAATGGATGCTAGGTTTTTTTTTTTATTATTGCGGGCCACACCTTCTTCTCTTTTCATTTCATCTTGCCTCTCGGCTCTACGGCCTCTGCCAGACTCTGACTCCCATACCAGACTTCCTTTCAATTTCCCTGTCGAGTCTCAACTCTCTCACTCTCCAGTCGCCCTTTTAGTTCCAGCGAGACAGTGACTACCGAGTGCCGACTACTAGCGTCCGATTCGTCTCTGTCGAGGTATCGGCTCTCCCTCTCCTCTCTAGTTCATGGTGGGTTTCACTTGCTGACTTCTCACCGTGGGCCACCGGAACAAAAAATCGGTTCAGAGTCCAAGTATAAAACCTAAATCCCTAATTTGGTGAGCTTAATTTCACTCGATTTATTCTCTATATATTTTACAGTCGAATTAGTTTTATGATTTGTAAAGTTGAATTATTCATTTGCTGATCTATCAGTGTAATTTGTAAAAATTATTGAATTGTGGTTTGTGGTTTGTGGTTTGTGGTTGTTGTTGTCATACCATGTGATTTGCTTCTTAGCCTTCTCTATATATTCGATTGGATTGTCCTGATTTATTTCAATACCCTTTTGATTCTACTATCTGATTTGTTTACTGAGTGGGAATTTAGTGTAATTTGTACTGAGTGGGAATTTAGCGTAGTGACTCGCAGGGCAGGGGTAGGCCCCGTGTGTCACAAGCGTGCCGAGGGGCCTCTCGCAGCGTGGGAAATAGGGCCGAGACACGCGGGGCAGACTGGGCAGGTGTCCCACCCTGTGTTCATATTTTTTTGTCTTGTAGCGCGCTAAAACGCAGCGTTTCGTCTAGGCTGGTGAAGGGAGTGATGCGTTTTGGTGGGAAGTAAAAGAAAAAAAAAGGGGAAAGGCTGCACGAGCCTGACGCGTGGGGAAGTGGGCCAAAATGCCCGTTGGGGCTGTGCAACGGCTCCTTGGGCAATTTATTTTCTTTTTGTTTTGGAATTTTGGTCTATAAAAATTTTGGGCAAAGTTTTATCTTCCTTTCACTCTCATTCTCTCAAATCTGATTTTTGAATTAGTGTTGTAATTTTGATTTTTGGAAATTTGGAAGAAATTCAAGTTGCAAGAGGCACAAATTTGGGTAAGTAAATAATACTTGTTATGTAATTGGTTTTAATTTTGTATAAATAATTTTAGTTTGATATTGTAACTAATATATTTTGTTTTGTGGGATTTTGTAGACATATTTTGGAGTTTTCCATGAATATGAAGACTAAAGTGAAGTGAAGGCAATTGTAAGTAATTCAAAGTTTTTGGTGTTGTTATGTTGAAATAGTTAAAAAAAAATGAATTAGTAGAAAGTGAAATGTGAGTATATTAGGAATTTATGAAATTGGAACTTAAGATATTGGAATTTAAATGATAGTAAGTAAAATTTATTGTTATTTTGTATAAGTTGTTACAAATATTTGTTACTTAGAAGTTATTAAATGCTTGATTTTGGAAATTAATTTTGTTGTTGTTTACATTATGATAGAAATGGAATGTGTGAATGTTTTATTGTTTAAAGAAACAAAAAATGATAGGGTAAGAAATATGTAATCACTTGATGAGAAAAAATAATTGAAATATGTTACAGATCAAGTATGTGCTATTTTAGAAAAAAGAAGATTTGGTTGGTAAGAAATATGTAAGAATATGTTAGAATATGAAGTAGTTCAATGTGTAGTTAAAGTTGGTATGCTTAGAAATTAGAATTTAAATATGTGTTAGTTACAATTTAAATGCATGATTACCAAATTTAATATTTTTTGTTCTTCTTTACAACATGATAGAAAATATGTATGTAAATGGTGTTTTTTATAGAAAAAAAATTATTGGTAGGGAAACAATTGAAATATTTGTTACTTACAAGTTATAAAATGCTTGATTTTGGAAATTAATTTTGTTGTTGTTTACAATATGTTAGAAATTGAATGTGTGAATGTTTTATTGTTTAAGGAAACAAAAAAAGGTAGGGTAAGAAATATGTAGTTAAAGTTGGTATACTTAGAAATTAAAATTTAAATATGTGTTAGTTAGAATTTAAATACATGATTACAAAATTTAATATTTTTTGTACTTCTTTACAACATGATAGAAAATAAGTTACTTACAATTTATTAAATGGTTGATTGTAGAAATATTGGTAGGGTAAGAATTTAATATTTTTTGTACTTCTTTACAACATGATAAAAAATATTAGTAGGGTCACAATTGAAATATTTGTTACTTACAATTTATTAAATGGTTGATTGTAGAAATTAATTTTGTTGTTGTTTACAAAATGTGAGAAATTGAATGTGTGAATGTTTCAATTTTTAAAGAAACAAAAAATGGTTGGGTAAGAAATATGTAATCACTTGATGAGAAAAAATAATTTTGTTTGTTATATTTAAAAATACGTTACAAATCAAGTGTGCGCTAGTTTTGAATAAAGAATATGTGGTTCGTAAGAAATATGTAACAATAAGTTAGAATATAAAGTAGTTCAATACGTACTTAAAGTTGGTATGCTTAGAAATCACTTGAAATGTAAGAAATATGTGAATGTTTTACAATATGTTAGAAATATTTCAAGTGCTTGCTTACAAAAATTAATATGGTTTGTTATCTTTGAAAATATGTTAGAAATTATATGTGTGATTAGAAATGTATAAAAGTAAGCATGTTTAGAATTACAATTGAAATATCCAACGGAACCATCATCCGTGCTATGCTGCCTACCTTCGTAGAGTCGCAGAAATTCATGACCCAGCAGTACATGCACACCTCCAATCAGACCTTGTCAAGGAAATATGGAATCGACATAGGGCGCGACAAAGCTCACAACCATAGGTGTCAAGGGTTATTCGTCATTCACCAATGTTGTATGCTAAATTAGTGTTTTAAATTTCGAACACTCGAGTTGTAATTGTCTTTAATGTAAGAAAAATTATTTGCGCTTGTATCAATTCAATTCTACATCATAATCCATATGCTTTGTATTCGTTCAACCAATATAAATTAAGTCGTCAATTTTAGGAGACTTTAAAATAAATTAGTCGAATTTTAGGGAAGATAAAAACATATTCTTTCGCTCGGAAAATACAAATTATTTTTAACTTACACAAAATTAATTATGCAAAAATAAATTTTATAACATAAAACAAATAAATTATGTTTAGTGGTGGGCTCCATCAACAAATATTATATCATTTGTCCTGAAATGAGTTCCACTGGCGGGGAGAATGAAGGAATGCAAGTTCCAGAACTGTGAAACTTTTGCTGACGTGGCATGCCAGAGTTCTGAAATGAGTTCCACTGGCTGAGAATACCCTTATGTCGTAGCCCGGATTGCTCAAGTGCTCAGCGGCCAGTGCAGCCGCCTAATTGATACCGGTCCGTACTCGGTCCGATCTCGGTTTAGTCCGGGCACAGTCGGTCCAATCCCAGTCTGAACCGTCTACAGATCAGCCTGGTCTTCGGTCCCTCAACTAACGCTTAATCGATCTTCGGTCCAAATTTGTCAACCCTTACTAATATTTTTATTTATATAATGTATCTATATAAACCAATGTACTTTTTTTTTTTTGTAAAGTCTTGTTGTTGATCAATTGAAATTAGTCTCTTTGCCTATAGTCTTATGGGATAAGATTATGTATATTTGGAGTTCTCTAAACCCTGTTACACTGGAAATGTGAAATCTACTATAGCTAGTGGTGGTGGTGGTGTATATTTATAATTGAATTTTCTCATAATGGATTTATATGTGATGATCTATATAAATGTTGACCAAGTGTCACTAGTGCATATAAGTGATATGAATACGCTATATTTAAATGATGGCAATTACATGTTTCCATGAGAATTTGATCAATTTTACAAGGCAAAGTATTGGACCCCCCCCCCCCCCCCAAATCATTAAAATGTAAACCCCATAGAATATCAATAATGTGACACACAATTAGAGTTGAGAAAAGTTGATCCAATACGATTACTGACCCGAATCCGACATGAAATTTAGCGGGTTTGGGTATGAAGTTCGAACCTATTTAGTTAAATGGGTTGATACGGTAAACTTATTTAATTAATTGTGTTAGGTTCAGGTTGATAATCTCAACACGAAAAAATACTTATTTAACCCGTTTAATTAAATGGGTTAAATAGATCAACCGGTTTACTGTTTATTTACCGTTTATTGTTTATTATTTACATTTTTTGTGGGAATTAGGCTTTGGAGAATTAAGATTTGTGATATCTTTTGTGGACTTGTTGAGTGTTGACTTGATGTTTATGTTATTAAGAATTTCAGACAATTTGACTTTATTTGCTGTTGTTTAAAACTTGACTTGGACATGGTTTGTAGCTTAAGTAATTGGTTCTTATGTGAACTTTCTAGACTGTAAAATTATGTTACCACAGAATAATTTGTCAAAGTAGGCTTTGAATATGCTGGAGCCTATAAGTTAGCTGCTATGTTGGAATACTTTTGAAAGTAGTTATGCCTTAAAAGGCTGAAAAATATGTAAATTTTTAGATAAATTATCTTTGGGTTGAAATTTGTATTGTAATTAAACTGGTTGGTGGATAAATGGGTAACCCGAACCTAACACATTTTTTTCGTTTATGTAAACGGGTTAGGTTCAGGTCAACCCGTTTAAATGTTAAGCGATTTGAGTTGAACTTTTTCAACCAGCTTATTAAACAGGCCGGGTTTAGGTTCGGAGATTTTCAACGCGTTAAATTCGATACAAATACAAACCGGATTTGATATAACACATTACCTAGCTCTACACACAATTGTACAACACCAGTTACATTACACTTTGATTGGAGGACATACGAGTAAAGGAAGCAAGAGAGTGTTTTTATTCCCTTTGCTTTTAACAGTAAATGGGCCTTACCCTGGCCCATATGGTATGAAGGCCATAAAGGCCTTGTTCTTTTTTCTTTTCTTTTTTTTTGGTCTTTGTTTTGGGTTGATTCTTGGGTTAGGCTATTTATGAGAAAGTTAAATTTTACATTAACATTGGGCCTCCATCAGTTTGGATTAGGTTAAAAATGAGAAGTATCCATTTTTGTAGTTGTAAAATCTGTAGAATGGATTGTATGCTGATAGTTGGGATAGTGGCTAATCCTCTCAATAAGTCATAAGGTGTGTTTGGTTGTTAGAGTTTGTTGAGGGAGTTTGAATTAATTTTGACTAGTCAAATAGTTAATATTGTATTTGAGGAAGAGTTGTTTGAAAGAGTTATTTGAACCTAAGCAACTTTTTTTTCCAAAATGTTACTCCAAATAGCCTTTTATTCACAACTTTTTATGAAAATGATCTAATTGTCCAAGATTTTGGAGAAATTACATGTCTGCCGTTAAATCTTATGTTACCAATTGCAAATAATTTATAGTGTGATCAACTTAATTACATAGTATCATAATATATATCTAATTTCATTTTGCTTAATTGCTAGTTAGCTATTTATTCATGTGGGTTATTTTATTTATAGTTACTTATATAGAACTTCATATAAATTTTAATTCATGTGAAAAGAAAGATTATGTCCAATAAATAGCAAAATAGGTTTATAAGTCATAACTATTATGTAAACTTAGATTCAAACTGAACGGAAATTGAAGCAAATAATGAATACCAATTGTAGAGAATTAGTAAGAAAATAAGATGTAAATTAAGGTAATTCATACATATAACGTAAATTTGGTTATTGTTAAAGCAAAATTAGATGACCAATAAATAAAAAAATACATTCAATAAAATAATAGATTAGAGATATGGTCATGTATGCAATTTTACCAAGAATATTTTTTATACGCAACTCATTTTACCAAACACTTTGTCTAAAAATAGTTGTCTCAAGTAGCTAATATAAATAACTGATCCAAATAGCTAATAGTTAATAACTAATATACATAACTAATAACTAACAACTGTTTAACAAATAGGGCCATAATCTATATTCAATAGGTGAACACATCATTGGGCTTCGACATAATTATTAAAAGGAGCCTCTTGACTTTATTATGCCTAGAGATGGTAGTCATATCCGACTTTGAGGCACATCCAATCTTATTCGAGTTCAAGAAAAACATATACGAGTTGAGTTCGCCAAAAATAATCCGAATTTGGATCAGACTCAAAAGGAAGGTAACATCCAATCTGATTTTTCAATCCGATCAGATTATTTTGTTAAACAATTAAAATTCAAATCTAAAATTTTGCAAATAAGTCTACCATTTGAGTTCACTCTCACTTCTAGCCCCCCTCATAATTTTTTATTTCTGATCTTTTTCATTGTATAAATCTAAAGTCTATCCTCCAAGCTCAATCCTAAGTCCCCAACACCTCCCTATTAGCTGCTTAGTCAACTCTCCCTCCCCAATCGACCTTAGTCCCATAACCGACCAGTTGCCTAACTCCCTGCTACTGCCCCACCGTGACATCCGCCACCTTGCTATTTATCAACCTCCCCTAATGTATTGTTAAATGGTCAAATATTTAGTTGGTATGATAGAACTGTACATGTTATCGTATCGATATATGTACATAATAAGTGCAAATTTTTAAAAAAATACAAAAATATTGTAGGGAAAGGGAATCGATTCAGATAGAATCTGATCCAATCTGATACGGATCGGACTCTCCCACACACAAATACACCACAAGTGTACCCCAGGTTTGAACTGGAGGGGAATGTGTGGAGGGATGGCCATCCAGCCATCTCTTCTTCGACCTTCCTTAATGTTAAATTGGTGGTGGTGCGTCATAAAAAAAAATGCACTTATATAATTTGAGTATTGCCGAATCACTTTTTTCATTTTTAAGACACACTTGGACGTATTATACTGCTAGTAGTTTTTTATCGTTAGGTCCACCGTGCATATTTCATTATCTAAGTGCTTATAACCAAGAGACAACCTATTGATTATTGAATATATTGATTGAAAATAGACATATGGGCCGGTGAGGTCAGGGTCATTTATTTCAAATTGAATTATCAATAGTTATTACAATTATTTATGTTTTTCATATTTAAGACCCACTTACATATATCATCTTGTGTAATATCTTTGTTTATAATGGATTATCGATGAGGCCTGCTTCATTTATTTCAAATATTGTAGACATAATGTTATTAAGATTCCTTTTTCGGAATATATTAACATTAAATTCTTTTATCTAGTGTCTATTGCATAATAATTTGTAGTGTTGTAAACTACATTATGAATTCGAAAAAAGAATTCAAGAAATTTTTCTTAAAGTTAACAACCGTAGATATAAACTTACCAATTTGAATAAATTGTTTATTTGATTTACTGTTTTCTTGAAAGCGCCCATTCATGTTGAGTTAGTAGATAAGTAACATAATATGCCCAGAAGAGAAGTGAAATAAAGAATTGTACATTCAATTAGTGACCTCAAGATCATTGAATAGGAAGTTCACGATTGGTGGATCGAACTTCCTAATACTAAAATCATACTACGAGTATTTAGCCGATTAAATTCATATGTGAAGTTGGCAGTTGACACGTCATCTTAGGTGCACCATGCATATTTCATTATATAAATAAATCATTGAAAGATTATTTCACACAATAAATTACAGAGGTTGATAGACATTTTCAAGAAATTGGACCAAGTAACTTATTAATTGTTTTTACGTAGCTTTTCACCTCAATTTTTAAGGTCTATCAATAATTTTTTAAAAAATAAAAATTATATTTGAAGTTGTCGAATAGAGAATTTCAAACGTAACTTGAAAGCATCAAGCTTAATTATGTTATATTTTGGTGATAGCGTTCCTGTTCCATGATTGAGATAATTATCCACCCAACGGCAGTTGCTTTTCTAACTGTCTTAAGTATCCATTGAATAAACCACCTCGAAGTTTACGTGTTATCAAGAATGAGTGACGAGTAGAAGCCTTGTACATATCCGATTGCAGAGTCTTTTAAGAATCTACAATCGATATGTTGGTATCACATTGATTAAGATCCCCAAGATCCCATTCCTAACGTATATACAACTGTATATATATATTTTTAATAATTAATGAGGTCTTAATTAAGTAGTTAAGATTGAGGTACTAAGTACATTTAGAGCATCCGCGTTGGTGATTCAAAAATTTGGATCATAAGTGGGTGCCCACAACCTCCACATCATCTCACAAGCCAACTTTTTTTTCTTCTCTACATCCTATGGATCACCAACTTGGATCACCAAATAAAATAATATTTTATAAACCCCACTACTACTATATTATTGGGCTTTAGACTTTTAAATGCTTAGTTGGCAAAAAGAGAGAGAGAGAGAATGTGTGGGGAGCGGATCATGGCCATGAGCTGGACCGTAGGGCGAGCGAAGCAGATCACTGATGCATGGTATTGCTTGGACCGTGAGCCAAATTTTTGGCTCATGAGCCTTGCAATGCGGATGCTCTTAGACTTACGTTTAATTCCCCCTCTTCCTATTGTATTATATTTTCGTGGCTGATCATGTGGATTATATATATATATATATATATATATATATATATATATATATATATATATATATATATATAACTATATCATGTTGCCCCCATATTATTATTAGTATTATTATTATAATAATAATAATAATAATTATTATTATTATTATTATTGCTGTTGTTGTTGTTGTTGTTGTTGTTGTTGTTGCTGTTGCTGTTGCTGTTGTTGTTGTTATTGTTATTGTTATTATTATTCAACTCAAAAGGAACATGTGATGATTTCAGATTGGGTTTTGGATCTACAATGATCATGGTGAAAATAATTTGGTCATATTGAGTTCAACATGGCACCAATTGCATACTTGCAGAACAAGTGTGATTTTGTAAATTTACACTTAGGATATTTCACAATAAAGTTAACATGTAATTGAGCAATTAGTAAGTCGTATATGAAACCATCTCATATAAGATATATTATGAGACGAAAGCTTATATAGTGATTTTCAATAATGAATGAGGTGACTAATAGTTTATGTAAGGGCGACTGTAATAAAAGTGACTGTTAGATGAATTAATAGCTATCCTTTAATGAGAAAATCACTCCACAATATGTTATTACTCAGCACAAAATTTTTAAAAAGTTGTCACTGTTAAAATCTACCTTGCAATAACTTTAATATGAGTCGCTTCCACTTTAAGAATTCATATTGAGGAATAGGATCTGACATTACCTAATTACAAAGTTTAGTTCCATAAATGGACCTACTTTTGATGCAATTTGCAAATGCTGATGCATCTTACGTTTGAAATTTGCCTTAATTGATGGGGATTTGCCTGCAAATGAATGGACAGAAAGAATGAGGAGTGATGATTAGAGGAAGAAAGAGAGAAGCAAAGCATCAAATTAGCACCAAGACAAACGGCATAATCAGTAAAGGCCTTGGACAATGAACTGTTGTTGCCCCGTAAGTTAGGCGGAATGTTTGACTTAATTAACTAGTAGATGAGCAAATTTACCTGAATTACCTGGCCGTCGAATATATACTGTGACATATAAGATTCCTAGTCCAAGGTGTCAAGGAAAGTTGGATAAAAAATGCCAATATGAAAAGGATGATACTGTTTTCTTGATGAATAATATGAGAAAGATGATATTATTAAGAATAATGAATCTTTAAAATACAGTAAATTTTTGAACATTATATGGAGAGGAGGCTGACGCCCATCTCTTAGGTTCCTATTCCTTTGAAAATGCTGTACACTATATTGAACCTATAATATAATTAGTACTACCTAAAGTATCAATCGTAGAATAGTTGAGAAAATTAAAAAAAATAGAACAAGTAACTCAAATTAACTAATCAGTTAAAATTGGATTTAATTAATTGCCCTCTCGTAGAGGTATAATATATATTTTTTTGCGCATTGTTTAAACTAATCTAAATGTACGTAGTGTCACTTAACATCATTGTTTGAGAATCGATTTTAGGATAAGGATGTGATATATATGTGAACTTTTGATAAGGTATTCCATTTTTTTTCTTTGATCGAGGACACCGATCCGCTGCTAAATTAAGTAATTAGGCATATTCTACGTAAAATGTTATTTTTTAAAAAATGCGCTTACATTTAACAATGACTTAATTCGCATAAATTCATTACAAGAACACACATGGTGCCTTCCATATGCAGATTGAGAAAGGATATATTTACGACCATATAGTCCATCACATTAATTAACTTGTGAAAAGATAAATCATGGGGTTGCCAATTACATGCATTCCCATTCACATCCCCTCGGCCAAAAAAACAGTAAATAAATAGGCATACATACGTGTGTTCTTGCGTGCTTAGCTAAAAAAATTAATCTTCAAATATTCTTATTGCTCTTAAAAAATTAAACTTCGAATCCCTTTATATTTTTCCTTGCTTAACTAAACTTTTAATTTATATATTACGACCATAATATCTTTAGCTTACGTAGAACACACTATACGACGAAGGGCCAGAAACTTTTCCATTTTTTATTTAAAATAGAAAAAAATGTAGTTGATTAAAGTGGAGATGAACAACAACCCATCAAACACGCTTGCCTTTAAGACCTCCTATCCCATGAATTGAATTTCATTCATTAATGTTGTTACTATTTTCCAAATTAGGTGGTGTCGCGTCTAAAAGCACAGCTAATTAAAGATTTAAAGCTCAAGCTGCCCCTTATTTTCCTAGGCGTGAAAGCTAATACCGCAGGGAAGCTTCTGTGCATTGAGATACAGGCAGGCTCTTTTTGTGACGACAAGCTAATCGTTTCAATTTTTCATGAATCTGCTAGGTTGATTTAGGTACTGTTCGGCAAAATTAGTTATTTGAGTAACGGATAGCTGTTTAAGTAGCAGATAGCTATTTGAGTAGCGGATAGCGGATAGCTGTTTAACTAGTTGTTTAGAAAGAATGTGTTTGGTAAAATTAGCTGTTGAATAAGTCGATTAACATAAAATGATGAAAAAGGACATTACTAATATTTTTGTTGTTTCATGCTTAATTATTGCTACTACTACTACTATTACTACTACTATTATTACAACTGCAACGACAACAACTACAACAATAACAACTACAACAACTACTACAATTTGATGGTGCAAAATTTGCAATATTAATTTTTTATTGAAGTATTGCTCATAGAATTAATATTTTGGCAGGATCAATAAATCAAACCTAACGTATTGTGTAATTCAAAAATAAAGTCATAACAGAAAAAGACAATAACCATACTAATTTTGTTGTTTGACAAGCCACAAAGATTTAGCAATTCGATCACGAACATCTTTCATTTCAGATCTTTGCCTTACATTTTTCTCATTTGTAGAAGTACTATATGAGAGCTCATCAACAGGTATATAATTAGGATGTTGCTCAAGTACTTGACAAACTCGATCATTCGGTGAATTGATTCGAATGTAGTTGTGTAGTGCAAATGTAGCCACTATGATCCTCGTTTACGTAGCAATAGTAAATTGAGGCATTCTATTGAGTATTTTCCATCTTTGTTTTAAAACTCCGAATGATCTCTCAATACAACTCCGTTGGGAGGAGTGTGCACAATTGAAGGCTTCTTGAGCATTGTTTGATGGCTCAGTTTGAAATTGTGATTGATGATATCGTAATTTTGAATACGGTACTAGATAACCTTTTCTATCAGGATATAATTTGTCAATCAAATAGTACTGACCTAATTACATTTAAAAGAAAAAACCGCTTGTTGTCCCGCAAAAAATTGACCACAAAGTTAAATTGCATGACAACATACCTTCTGGTGGATTAGGAAAATTCAATTCTGTTGTTTCAATTGCATGTAAAAAAAACTCGAGCATCATGTGCTGATCCTTCCCATCCAGCAGACACAAATGTAAAACACATATCAAAGTCACATGTTTCCATAACATTGAATGTCGGATACCCCTTCGTTCCTCTGTAAGGTAATTGCTCATTCTCAGGAATACATGCTGCCACGTGTGTGCCGCGACCAATACAATCCTATTATTAAACCATAACTCATAAGATTAAATCTTTGCAAATGAAATCACCGGGGAAAAAAAATAGTAATATATTTTTACTATAAAGTAAGGCATGTATCTTTCATCATTAGCAATTTGAGGTGGTATATGTTTGAATTCCGAATCTCTTGGTCTTATGATGTCATATGCGAGGCCCTTAGACTCACATGCAGAACTTGTATTTAACACTTCATGAAATATTTTACCTATAGTATCACCAGAACGTTGAAAGCGTTCCCCAACCACTCTATTTGAAACTCCTAAAGCAAGGGTGTACAAAAAGATGCCAACTTTCTCAAAAATTGACATCCTACTACTTGACCACAACCCATATTTTGTGGACAATTTCTTACACAAAATCTGGCTCATTCTGAAAGCATTAACGCATCGAATAAGATTACCATTGATCAACTCTTTGATCCATGTTTCTTCTGTTAAAGAAGAAGTCATGCAAGGCTCCTTGTAGATATACTTATAATAATATATAGTCATCAAGGCCATTGTACATGAAGCCATAGTCCAAAATATATGGAACGTGCCCTCATAGTCCATGTCATCATACTCCATTTCGTCATACTCAATTTGGTCCCAATCCATTTCGTCACACTCCATTTGATCCCATTCCATTATTTTTTTTTTCTGTCCATAAAAATGATAAAATAACAAATAACAACAACAATAAATAATAATAATAATAATAATAATAATAATAATAATAATAATAATAA
>JACYFF010019584.1:107351874-107399074 GCA_017589665.1 Selenicereus undatus | reverse complement strand
AATAATAATAATAATAATAATAATAATAATAATAATAATAATAATAATAATAATAATAATAATAACAACAACAACAACAACAACAACAACAACAATAGTATGAATAACAATAATAGCAATAGTAATAAAACTACAACAACAACAATAACACCAATAAGAACAATAATAATAACAACAATGATAATAAAAATAAGTTCAATCATCCAAACAAAATTAAAAAAAAATAATTGCTCTGAAAATTAAAACAAGATTTGCAAACAAATCCCTCAACCTAAACTTGAAAAACTAGAAACTTAATTAGTGGTCTTTCATCCTATGGAAATACTGAAGCCACTTTAGCCTGCTATCATCATCATCCATATTTAAGTAGATTTCTCTCTTCACAACATCCTCCAGCACATGAGTAGCATAACACCAAAAGTCACTGCCTTTCTCTAAAATGTTATTATCAACCATACGATTGATAATTTGCATTGCCATAGCAATGGTAGACATGGATGATGCTTGCTTGTTCATTCTTTTTGGTCCTCCTTGACTCATTATTCGCCAAGATGCTACTATGTGGTTAATTTGAGCACCTAACATTGCAGATCCCCCTGATATTGCCTTCTATTACGCTTCAATTGTACAGTATTAGTCTTTAGGACATACCCTTGGGCTTGTCTAGACACGTTCTTATCTGTTCTAACTTGGGAAGGGCCATCTTCGTTATTCGGTTTGGTGTTGTCATCATTACCATTACTCACATACTCGACAAAATCTGTGAAAAATTTATCCTCGTCGGCTAATACTAATTGAAAATAGGGATTATCTTGAAGATTATACATATGTAAATTGTCTTCTTCACTTAGCCTACCTTCCGTACGATTTTCCGATTCATGCCCTTCCCCTTGTTCCTCAACATTTATAATAGGAGGTTCTATAGTAGGTACATAAACATTTCCCCCTGTTGCATATGTACCTCCAAATATATGCTCCCACTTTTCTTCAAGTAATGAACTCACATCTTTGTCTCGAAACTTTTTAACATGTTGATTTTCCTACATGGTATCAAAGATCAATGTCAATGAAATAAAATAAAGCAATTATATAAGATATCTAGGCTATCCTATATCTATGGACTGTAAAGGGATTTTTTTTATATAAAAAAAAACTAACCTTGATTTTCTTATCCCACCATTCGGTTGAAGCCTCAATTTTTTCCGAAATAGGATCCCAACCTAGTCCTGTTTCCATATTTCTCAACTACTTTCAAGCACGCCAATCCTTTCTCATCGCGTCATATTTGTGCTTACAACAATTAGTTGCACATGGACATCCAATTTTCTGAGTAACGCTTCAAGGATATTATACTCACTAAACATAATCAGAATCTTTTGACTGAAAGAGAACTTTATTTGTAGCATGTACTTTTCTCCTTTTTTTTTTATTGAATGATAAGTCATCCTGGCCTATTGGACCCTTACCTTAGGCATTCTAATGAACTTTGTACAAGCTTGGGCAAAGAAGGGTAAGGCCCCAAAATATCCATTTCTAGAGATCTGATTGTATCTCTACAAATTTTCCATATATACCTCTGCAAAAAAGGACACTAGTATCAATTGAACTGCAAACTTTTTATTTTCCCAAAATGCATATATTGCTGATATATAGTGTAGCTTTTTCTTCCTTTTCATAGTATTCTTCGATAGGAATATGAGTGACTCGAGAAATTCACAAAATCTGTATAAGTGGGTTCCATTGAAGTAACTATGGGTTTAGAATGAGTAGGGTCCAAGTTCTAAACAATGATCAGGGACAATGGAACATACATGCATATATATAGCTTAAAAAAAAAAAAAAAAAAAACCAAGTGATTGGACAAATCGCCTATTTACAGGCATGATTGTCATCATTATGATTATTTGCTCCAAACAATGGTATCGTTGGACCCGCGCTCGAATTGTCACCAATCGGAACGCAAACTAAGGGGCCCAATTTTTGTGTTTTTTGACAAATATTTTTTAAGTTATAAATTAGTAAAATTTACCAATAATTAGCATGCTAATCACCGACAGATTGTCCCCTAGGAAATTTAATTTTGATTTTTAAAAGACGCGCTCGTACTAGCAAAGATCCAGATCTGATACTTTATCTGCCATAAAACAGTATGTAAAAATACAGAAATATTCGAACAAAAAAAAGGTAAAATATCAGAATAAACAATGTGAATATATGATTCATTTAATTTGCTTGGCAAGGAATCAAAGGAAGTAAATCACTCCTTTAGAACGCAAAACCTCTACGCGTATTTCATGGAAATTGGTTTTTTTTTTTGGTTTAACCAAAAGTATCCACACTGTTGATCGTAGTGACTAATTCTCTCGCCCCGAGAGCTCCACTTAAGGATAAAGGGTTGAGCAAGAATTGCTCTTCATTCCCAAAGGCCAAGGATCGAACCCTTAACCAATTAGTTAAGGAACGAAGTGAGCTACCACTACACTATAACCTCTTAGTTTCCATGAAAATTGTTATACTTGTCTATGCAACGCCGCGCATAATTTTCCATCATAGAATTTAATTATCAAATACAGAAATTGGATTTACAAATTAATTAAAGAGAAGGTGTGCTGGAGACAATTTCCGTTTTGTGTGAAGTCTTCATCAAGTAGACTTCACTTTTTCAAAGTGGCTTGAGGTTTATAGGACAGATATCCTAATATTAAATTTATGTCTCTCATGTTTTTAATGGACAATTTGGATATACAAAGTCATATTGGATAGCAATGAAGAAACCATAAGGAGGATTTTATCAAGATCGAACACTTTTCTAATTCAGTCATTACATAAAGCAGTAAGAGCATTCATCATCTGCACTTAAAAAGACAGATTTATTCAGACAACAGCATGCAATTTGATAGTAGCATCATTGTGCAAGTAGGATTTACTATGATAGACATTGAATAAGACAACAAAACACTCATGCTAACAATTAAGTGACACATTCAAGTGCAATGCAAGGGAAAGTCAAGTGCCAATACAAAATATATACTTTTATCTTCAATCATGCAATCATGTTATCATTAAACATATTTTTCAACAAGGAAACTGCACAGTATATTAACTTATAATACATGGACTTTCTTTACATTGTACGATAGTGTTGGGTGGGCTCTTACATAGGGATCTCCTGTAATTTGTATACTCTAGGATAATGCAGGAAGATTTTTTGATAGAAGAGTTATTTAGATTGTATTACATACATTTCTTAATTATTGGGAGGGGGGGGGGGGAGCATACATAAAGCAAAGAGGTTATGAATTTCTCAAAAGTATACGCAACGAACGTGAATAATTCAAATTTTGAGCGTAATAGATTGGAATAAGTGAGATTCAAAAATAGTATCAATGCTATGAACTTCTGATCTATTTATTCTCAATAATCTATTTTGAAGAAAATATAGCAAACAACGTGTTGAAATCATGATGTTAGGGGCTATATTTTCTTAAGCATAGATTATTGAGAATAAAAAGGGTGAAACTTCTTGGCGTTGGGTGTTAATTTTGAAGTTTGGCATTTTGCGGTTCAAGACCTTTATTCGCATTCAAAACCCAAAGTTATATCATTGTCTTGTAGTTTATCTCTAGTAAAAACTAATTTTATTTTATTTTTTTTGGGAGAAAATTAAAGGGTAAGATACAAAGAAATTTAAACAACATATCTTTCTTATGAGGGTTCTACCTAAATTGTCATTAGCGAGAAAAGAAAAAAAAGAAGGATCATAGATCTGTTGTCATGTTAACTTCCTTAAAAATATTATAAATAGTAAAATTTGAAACCGTTTCGGGCAGTGTCTTTAATCTTGATGACAATAAATGAACTTACCATGGAACATACATGGATTTTCCCTTGTTTCCCTTCAGTGATAATTTTACTAACCCCTTCAATGGTAAAAACTACTGTTGTATTTAATATTGATGTTCCATTTTAGCTAGATACTTATTTAAGATTATTAAGAAATAAAAAAAACAAGATATATATTTTACTACGATTTTATAAGATAGTATACATGTGGAGTAATTATGTGGGGTGGCTATCCTTGAGCTATCAATAATTGTATGTTCTTTCAACTTAATGTGACTTACTTATTATTGATCGCTGCTAATTGGTGTTTATTAGTATTGATGATTGGTGTGATCATTGCTAAACATTAGAAAAATATAAGTAGAAAATATGACCAAATGTGCTTACAAAGTTTACAAATGTATAGTTAATTATCAAAAATCTTGAATTATACATTTACTTCTTGATTAAATTAGGGAGGGCCAATTTTCATAAAATTTTGTAATATAATGCAAATAAGTCTGAACATTCTTACAAAGCCTCAAAACATAGACACGAGTATAAAGCTAAGAACAGAAATACTTATAAAGAAAGTACTGCAGTTGTTTTATTGGAGTTTGGGTAAAGATACAAATCTTAATTTTTGGAACTCATTCACTTATTTGTGAAGAAAAACTTGTAGAGCAGTGCCAGCCGATGGAACGCGTGGGAAGAAGGGGGCCGTGTGTCGCATGCGTGACACAAAACGGCTGGCAGCGTGAGGGAAACGGGGGCACGCGAGGCACTTTGTCTAGGCGTTCCTCCCCCCATTCCACCTTTTTTTGTCCTTTTTTGATTTTTAATTATTTTTTTTAACATAAAAATAGTATTTAGTTAGTCAAAAAATATATTATAAGGTGGGTCCATACAAAATATTTTATTATACAATTTAAATTGGAGTTCCATTGGTTGAGAAAGTGATAGAATGTAAGTTCCAAATATATGAAACTTTTGATGATGTGGCATGTTTGAGTTCTAATTTGGATCCATACAAAATATTTTATTGTACAATTTAAATCGGAGTTCTATTGGTTGAGAAAGTGATAGAATGTAAGTTTCAAAAATGTCAAGCTTTTGATAATGTGACATATCTAAGTTCCAAAAATTGGAACTTAGTTTGAAAATGCTCTAAATAGAAGTGAGGCTGCATAATGATTAATGGATATATACTTCAAAAATACCACGTAATATAACTATGATTAGCATAGTTATATGAGCTATAACTCACAGAAAGTAAACATAACTCACTCACCTATCGTCCAAGAGATTTTAGCTATAAGAAGTAGTTATTATGAGCCATTTGCAGCTAACTATAGAGGTTGTCCTAAACATATTCTTTCTTATTTGGTAATCCTGATCACGAGCGTGGTAACTTGAGTGCAAGGGCCTTAAACGTTGTAGACAGCTTCAAGGTGGCAGTGTGGGTCGGATGAAGATGATGGTGCTCACTCAGACATAGTGACAACTCTGGTACCCTCTAACGGGGGTGTGAGGAAGATGAACATTGGTCCTACGTGTGGGAGAGGATGGGTATGACTATGACTTTGGGTCCGTGATGCAGAGGGGGATTTGGCGAGGGTTGAACTGAAGCGATCGAGGCCATGGTTTCAGTGATCTGACTATTGAGGAAGCTAAAGCCTGTCTCTTTGCTTTGCATCGATCTTGGGAGATGGTTGGTCCAGCAATTCTTTGAGTCTTAGTACTGGGGAGATTTCGGATCTTTCCGAGAGCTATAACCAAACTATCGTCGATATAGCCATGATTTTTATATCTGCATTCAGCGTGCAACATTGTTATTATCATGATTTGACGATTAAGAAAAGAAAAATCTATTTTGGCGGATACTTATGAGAGCCATAAGTAAGTTATCGTCGACTTGCCCATAATCTTATGCCTGCATTCAACGATGACTTTGTTTGGAATAGTTTTAGTACTTTGTCCAAGTCAAAAAAACACAACAATCCATATATTAATTTTCAGTTAATTAACTAAAATTTGGCTGACATTTTAATGGCATTTGTAGTAAGATTTCTAATTTTGACACTCCAAAATAGCGTTTCACTTTTGTTTTTTTGTTTTTTTTTTTGTGGGTGGCAACGGTCAAAAATATCCTTTTTATGTCAATGCTCATTTATCAATAAATCTAACAGCTAAACTTATGTGCAACTTATTTAACTGCTTAACTAAACAACTATTTGCTAATAATTAAAGTATATCGGCAATTCATCATCAAAATTGTTTATCCGTTACTCAAACAACTATTAGCTATCCATGTAGCTTGTGTTGCCAAACAAGATTTAGTTCAATGTCATGCATCTTAGAATCATAACCGAACTGAGTTTAAGGTAACCTTGAACACCACCATTTTGTTACCTTATGTGGACTATGCACAGAAGGTAACTTTGTGGCTTAGTACATAGCTTGACCCTCATCTCGTTCAGATATAAGATATGCTTGAGTTCGGCGTGGAACTCATGAAGCCAGAGGCTGTAAGGTTAGGCTCAAGCTTGAATGTGCATTAGTTGGCTTGGTGCCAAGCTTAAAGTTTTGTCTCTCTCTCTCTCTCTCTCTCTCTCTTAAAAAAAATCTGTTTCGTTGTTTTGGGGAAAAGTGTCTCATTTCACACTGAATTAAAGGTAAATTATAGATTTGGATATGCATCCGAAATTTTTTTTAAAAAAAAGATAGAGAGGTTCTTGGACAAAAATTTGAAAATCAAAAATAAAATTTCAAATCTGACTATGACTTCAATTACTTAGGCCCTGTTCTTTTCAGTGGGAAATGAGAGGTGTTGAATGGGTGATTGTGGAAAAGGGGGGGAAGGAGTGAGTGAGTGTGATTTTTTTTTTTAAGTGTGGGAAAAAGTGGGTGAGTGTGGGTGAAAGTTGGTGAGTGTGGGTGAAAGTTGAAAGTAATTGAATGAAGTTGAAGTATTAGTTATCAATATTTTTTTGTTTTATAATGTAATAATTTTATTGTGATAGTAATTAATGATGATGAAGTTTTTTTTGTTTCGTTTACTATATTCTGTTCTGTTTTATTTTGTTTACTTTTTATTTTTGTGTTTTTGTATTTTTTATTATTTATATTTATATTTTTTTATTTTTTATTTTTTATTATTTATTTTTTATTTTTTATTTTTTATTTTTTATTTTTTTTATTTTTTTTATTTTTTTATTTTTTTGTTTTTTATTTTTTGTTTTTTATTTTTTGTTTTTTATTTTTTACTTTTTTTATTTTATTTTTTTATTTTTTATTTTTACTTTTTACTTTTTAATTTTTTCTTATGTTTTATTTTTTAATTTTTAATTTTTTAATTTTTTAATTTTTTAATTTTATTTATTTATTTATTTATTTATTTATTTATTTTATTTTATTTTTTTTACTTTTTGATTTTTATTTTTTATTTTTTTATTTGTTATTTGTTATTTGATATTTTTATTTTTTATTGTTTATTTTTTTTTGTATTTTTTTAATTTTTAATTTTTTAACTTTTTAATTTTTTAAATTTTCATTTTTTAATTCTAATTTTTAAATTTTTTTTATTTTTATTTTCATTTTAATTTGTGTTTTTGCATTTGTATTTTTTATTTTTTATTTTTTATTTTTAATTTTGAATTTGTAATTTGTAATTTTTTAATTTTTTAATTTGTAATAATATGTTTTTGCAAATTAAAAAATCAAAAAACTAAAAAAGTAAAAATTAAAAAATTAAAAAATAAAAATAAATACAAAAAATTAAAAATTACAAAATTAAAAAATTAAAAATTAATGAAAAAAAAATAACATTGTTCCATGACATCCGCAAAATTAGAAATTTAAAACTAAAAATTAAAAATTAAAAAATTAAAAAATTAAAAAATTAAAAATTAAAATATAGAATTATAAAATTAAAACAAAGTTAACAATTAAAAAATTAATGAAAAAGAAAAAAACTAAAACTGTTCCATAATATTCGAAGAATTAAAAATTTAAAAATTAAAAAATTAAAAAATTAAAAAATTAAAAATTTAAAAATTTAAAAATTTAAAAATTTAAAAATTAAAAAATTAAAAAATAGAATTAAAAAAATAAAAAAATAAAAAAATAAAAAAAATAAAAAAAATAATGAAAAAGAAAAAAAAATAAAACTATTTCATAACATCCGAAAAATTAAAAATTAAAAAATTAAATAAATAAAAAACAAAAAATTAAAAAATTAAAAACTAAAAATAAATACAAAAAAATTAAAAATTAAAAAATTAAAAAATTAAACATTAAAAAATAGAATTAAAAAATAAAAAAAATAAAAAAATTAAGGTAAAAGAACAAAAATAAAACTGTTCCATAACATTCGAAAAATTAAAACTGCTCATAATTGCAATCAGATTATTCGGACACACAATTACGTAAAGTATAAAAAATTTTCAAATATGGGAAATGGTTGTTTTATGTTGGTGTGGGAAGGAGTTGGTGAATGTGGGAAGAAGTGGGTGAATGTGGGAAAGATTGGTATTTTTTTTTAAGTGTGGGAAAGAGTGGGAAGAGGGGGGAAAAAGTGGGTGAGTGTGGGTTGGGTGCATTTCCCACCCAAAAGAATAGGGCCTTAATAATGAACTATATTTAAAACTTTTTTAAAAAATTATGTCAAAAGGGGAAAAGAATTTAGACCTTGTCAAACTCATCATGTTAACACCAATGTAAACAAATTCTCATGTTCCATCTAGTGTTCTATACTATGTTCCATGCTTATGTAAAAGAGAAAATTAAGGAAGTCGAGTTAAGTCAAGTCATGCTGGACTTGGGGTGTGTTTGGAAGGAGTCAAAATCGTTTTTGTGAAACATAATTTTCTCATTTTATGGTGTTTAGTAAAATAAGAAGAGGAAATTTGTTTTCTGGAAAAAATCACTTTTCCTAAAATAAAGAAAAATATTTTCACTTTGAATAGAACGTAAATTTACTTTATGTTTCTTGGGCTTTCACACAGTCTTACACTCTTTCTCTTCCATCTCTATTTCCTTGACATATATATATTTTTTTTTTGGGAAAAAGCAAATAATTAGCATTGATTTCCCAAAGCAGTAGTTCCAGATACATCTTCTAATCCTCACTTGCTCGTTCCAATTAGCTACATGAGCGTCAGCCCTAATACATGTTGTTATCTGTATAGTTCGAACAATAGCATCCACATCTCGACTCTTAAGTTGATGCTTCCTGGAGTTACGTTCTTTCCAGAGTTCTTATATTGCACCAGTAAAAATAGCTTTACGCCAAGTACTAATACGCGAGGAACCTTTACAATTTTTTGCATACCACCGTATCGCTCTTTGAAATGTCCACTGCCTTTGAGCCATTCTAGCCCATAGGAGAACCTGCCGTGAAAGAGCACTTAAAGAACAAATGATTGCATGAATCTCTTCCTGCTAATGCACAAAAAACACACTCGTCCGAGGCATTCATTCCCCTCTCTTTCAGCATAGTTCCTGTGGCTAGTGATTTTCTAACAGCTAGCCATAGGATGAATTTATGTCTTTCCCAAGCCCAATTGCGCCAGATAGGGGTGTTCATCGGTCCAGGACCGGACCGGCCTGGACCGAAGACCGAAGTGGGGCAAAACTTCAGACCGAGGACCGGACCGGGATGGGACTGGACCGGACCGAAACCGGACCGAATTTGGACCAGTCTAGTTTGTACCCTGCAGCAGGCTGTGGAACTTGGAAGGGAGTGTTAGTGTACTGTATACATGAGTTCCTCACTTCCTGCCATTCAATTGATCAAGCATACATAACTTGACCTGCCAAACATTTACCAAACGGTCCAAACCAATACCGTAATACATCCAAACACACACACAAATCACAATTACACAAATCTAAAGCAATCCCCAAACTTAAAAAATTTAATACATGACCGAGGACCGACTAAACTAAACTTAAAAGTTGATCAAGTGACTCAATCTTCAAGCCAACTAACCAATGCCGATGCAAATCCCAAACTTGAACGGTTGAAACCAATCAAACCACTATCTTGGTCTTGGTCCTCTTGGGCTTGGAGAAAGAATTTCTTGCAAGAAGCCAAGAATGTGGTCCTCTCGCAAATGTTCGACTAATTACTCAAGTAGTAGCATATGAAATAAATGAAAGATAGAGTTAGTAAAAATAAAAATTAACAATTAATTTAGCGAAGAAAAATGATAAAGAATAAAGATACTAAGATGGTAATATAACGTAAAATTAACTCAATTAAAAGGAAACTACCTCAATATTAAATGTTCAAAGTATCACCCACATCAATTACATTATCCTTAAGGCTCAGCTTACCAAGATCTAAACAATAAAAGAACAAACATAAAAGTTACAACTTACAACATATAAATATATAATCACATAAAGTAAATAAACGACAATAAAAAAGGAAAAAAAAATTGAACATTACCCTTATCAAGGTCCTGTAATTCCTCAAAGTAGTCATCCATATCCAATCTATTACTTGGCCTAAGCCAATCTTGTGCACATATAAGAGCTTGGACCATCTTTTCAGAATCAAATCAAACAAAATTCATAAGTTAATACAAGATAAATAAGTTATAAGTTTATAATAGAATAAAGAAATATACTGATTCATCATTTACCTTTGGAGTTAAAGAAGTTCCAAATGAATCAAGAGTACGTCCTCCTGTACTGAATGCCGACTCTGATGCAACCGTAGAAACAGGCACAACTAAGACATCACGAGCCATACGAGCCACCACAGGATATCGAGGACCATGCACTTTCCACCATCCCAATACATCATCCCCTACTTCATCCTCTTCAAGTCCCTCATTTAGGTATTTCTGCAACTCCGTCTTGATGATGCCTCTTCCTCCATCTGACCCCTTTAACTTCTTTCTTAATTGTTGTGCATAAGAGGCAGCTGCACTACTTGCATTACCCTTCGCAATTTTAGGTTGTGTCCCACTACTCTGCCCACTTTGAGGAGTCAATGGCTTGTACAATTCCCAATACTCATCAAACAAAGTTTCTAATTTTTCTCTCACTTTTGAAACTATAGCACTCCCTTGTACCTCGCCAAAAAAATCACAAAGAGAAACCTCAAGACCTGCTAACTTGTATCTAGGATCAAAGATGGGAGCAATATACATCAAAGGGTTCATTTTCTCAGGTGTGCCATAGTACTTATCATATTTCATTCTCATCCTCTTGGCCATTTCCTTAAAGTTTGTGACTCTAGATCCAATCTTCTCAATTTCCTCACTTTCTTCGTCACAAGCGTCAATGGTCTCAACAACTTCCTCCAAGTTGTTTAACATACTATGAATAGCCACAATCTCAAAGAAAAGCAAGTTTGATGTGACATATGAAGTACTAGACAAACGCAGAGTCACATTATAAAAAACCTCCAAAAAAACTAACAAGTGTTTAACTTGTTTCCAATCATTAGAGTTAGGAGGCCTATCTGCATCATCATCTTTTGCTAACTCCACATTATAATAAGGGTATCTTTTGCTATATTTTGTGAATGCATGCTGATACACTAAAGCAATGTTAAGCATCTTATATGTGGAGTTCCATCTAGTGGGAACATCAAGAGACAAAGAAGCCTTGCTCTCAATTTTTTCTGCAATTGCACATTCATGAAATCGTTGCAACCTACTAGGAGATTTCCTAATAAATCTCACAGCAGCTCGAACACGCTTAACTGACTTTCCAACAACCTTCAACACATCCCACACAACCAAATTAAGTATGTGAGCAACACATCTGACATGTAAGAATTCCCCACTACAGAAAAGAAAATGACTATGTCGCTTAAACTCACCAATAAGGGCATTACAAGCAGTGTTATTGCTCCCAGCATTATCCACAGTAATAGTATACAATTTAGATGCTAAACCCCAATCATTTAAGCATTTTCCCAGAACAAGAGCAATATCATCACCTTTATGACTGAAAATGGCACAAAAATTCAATATTTTTTTATGCAATTTCCAATCATTATCAATAAAGTGAGCAGTTACAACCATATAATTAATCCTCTGAAGTGAAGTCCATGTGTCAGTTGTAACACACACCCTTTGACATGAATGTGAAAAATATTCTTTCAGTTTCACCCGTTCATCCACATACATGTGATAAATGTCTCTTAGAATGGTAATGCGTGAAGGCATATTAAATGAAGGACAACAAACAGACATCATTAGCCTGAACCCCACATTTTCAACAAACCTAAAGGGCAGCTCATCGATTATGATCATTTTGGCTATAAACTCTCTTGCTTCATGAGGATTCAATACCCATGTCTTCAATCTAGCTTCACCCTCATTATTTTGATCTTTTTCAAAAACCAAATGAGTTTGTGTCTGTTTGCTTTGATTGTTCGGATTTTGAGGACACTTTGGAAAATGATTTTTCAGGTTCTTCGTTCCGTTCTTACTAGAGTCGGCCTTATATATTTTACCACAGTATTTGCACTTACCGGCCACTCTTTTTCCATTCTCTTTGAGCTCTTCGAAATGTTCCCAACACTCTGCCCTTTGAGTGGACTTTCTAACAACTTGTGTCGTACTTTGTGTTCCTCTTTGACTTGCCTCTTCCTCCTCTTCAATTTCAATAGGGTCGTTTGGTTGGTGCTTACTTGGAATATCGGTATCCAAGTCACCCGATTCTTCCCTTGGGGAACTACTCCTCTTTTTGGATTTAGAGCTCGACATCTAGCATTGACCAACAATTACAAAGATACATAAGTAGCTAACAATATATATATAGATCAGGTTACTTTAAAAAAAAATACAAAAATAGCAAAACTTACATTTCGAGAACAAGCCGTAAGAGACTCCGTAATGACTAATAAAATCCAAAGTTGAAGTTAAGAATTAAACCTAAAAAAGTAAATGTTTACATGGTTACATTATAAAACGTGGCATTAAAGTAGAAGTAGCCAAGTAGGGATATGCAAGATAAGCTATTGAACCAGAGTATTAACGATAAATAATTTGATAAAAAAAACGTGGCACTAAAGTAGGGATACGGGATACCTAATCACTTTGACTCAATATTCACTTAATTACTTAAATACTGAATCACTTTCACTCCATACATTACATAATTTTAATTGTACTTTGATCATGATATATTGATATGTACAAGTTACAACTTACAACTTACAAGCATGCTCCATTAGACCTGGCAAATGGGTCATTCGGTTCGGGTTCGGGTACGGGTCGGGTCAAGTTCGGGTTGGGTCATGTTCGGGTTAAGTGACATTTCGGGTTGTTTCGGTTTGGGTCGGGTATGGTTCGGGTCGGGTCGATTTCGGGTCAACCAATGTTTGGTCAAATACACTAGTTTTGCCAAAACAAGCAACTTTGTAGAAAATTTCGGGTCGAGTATGGTTCGGTTCGGGTCAATTCGGGTTTCGGTTATACTTTTGGGTGAGCATATTTCGGGTGTCGGGTCGGGTATGGGTCCGGGTCGTTCGGTTCGGGTTTCGGATCTCGGGTCAGTTTTGCCAGGTCTATGCTCCATCTTTCATCATAATTTCACTACTTACAACATAATTCACTTAATTACTTAAGCACTTGATGTGATTGTTATTTAGATTATGCTATTGTGATTTAGTTTTCACATAAATTTGAATATAAATGCAATTACTAACTCTTGATCATTAAAGGTTCTACTATAATTACAAAATACAAATGACCACGTAACAAAAATTGCATTCATATTCCTTTTTTAATAAATCCCTTTCTCTTGTTTTGAGTTGGATTTCAATCTTATTATTTAACATCTATATATATACACATAACACATTCCCATTCATATATACACATTCCCATTCAAAAATTGCATTCATATATACACATTTTTTAACAAAAATTGCATTCACATATACACATTTGACAATGACATTCCCATTCAATAACTTGCCAGTTGCCAAGAAGAATTACAAATAACCTCAAAATTCATGGAGGCATCACTGCATCAGTCATGTACATGTAGGCAGAAATGCAGAATATCCCAAGACCCAAATACACCACCATGGCACCATACAAATAAATAGGCAATTTCACATGTACAAATACCCAAATAGGCAGAACATCCTAAGAATTTCACTGCCTTAGACAAACAATTGAGTCAATTGACTAATTGAGACAGATTTCACATGTAAACTTATGTACAGATGATGAGATGAAGGCAGCAAAAGGGGGGAAAATTTTTCTAGGCTCTGGGCTCAGTGGGCTGGGGACCTGCCGGCTGCCGACCTGGGGTCACACCGTCACAGACTCACAGACCAGTAGACCACAGTGTTCACTTCACACTTCACAGTTAGAGAGAGGGAGAGAGACGAGAGTTAGTGAGTTACTGAGTTAGAGAGAGGGGAGGCACCACGTTGTCGCTGTCGCAGGCTCGCAGTGTCGCCGGTTGCTGTGGTCGGTGGTGGACCTGGTGGTTAGACCTGGCAAACGGGTCATTTGGGTCGGGTACGGGTCGGGTTGTAGTTCGGGTCGGGTAACTTTTGGGTCAATCATGGTCGGGTCGGGTTCGGGTTCGGTTCGGGTGAAGTTCGGGTTTCGGGTCAAATTCGGGTTAACCATGTTCAGGTCGGGTTTGGGTTCGATTCGGTTGGAGTTTGGGTCGGGTATGTTTCGGGTTATCTACGGTAACCCGATTCGGATCGGGTATGGGTCGAGTGTAATTTGGGTCGAGTGGGATTCGGTTCAATGTTCGGGTGAATGTCGGGTCGGGTGTAAACCGGATTAGGTGTAAATTAAGTCGAGTTAATTTCGGGTCAGTGTATATTTTGATTTTTGAATGTGCTCATTTCAAATAGTAAATTATAGTTAAAAGATAAAATTTGTTTAATTAGACAAACCCATTTATTATATGTTTTTCTTTCAAGTCATACGTTAAAGTTTAATCGTTTATATGTCCATATATATATATATATATAAAAGTTTTAAAGTTTAAGTAAAATTATTAGGAAGTGCAACTATCTAAAGGATTACGATTTACCATGACAGTTACACTACAAAAAAAGGGAGTTATTGCAACAGAAGCATAGCAACAAATAATATTTTCTGTTGGTAAAAGTTTATTTGTACCGTCAGACTAATGTTTTTGTTGGTAAAATGACTATGAGTTTTGGCACCAAAGAAACACAAATAAATTGCAACAAAAGCAATGCATCTGATGGTATTGTTAATATATTACCAACATTATTTACGATGTCCAAATAGTCTGTTGGTATTTTTATAGTTATACCAACAAATTTCGAAAAGTAAAGAGTTATGTTGGTATTGTTTCACTATGGCATATACCATGAAAAAGATTAAATAAATATATGTTAGAATGCCTTGAATTTGTTTTTCTGTAGCCCTCTTCGCAGACCTAGCACGGTGGTTGGACCAAAATAAAATTATGCCTAATTTTGTTTTTGTTAAAATTAGCAGTACCAAAATAAAATTAAATTATGCCTAAAATATTATATCTTTTATAATTTTATTACGGATTTATCAAATTATAAATTAAAAATTATTAACTATTTTATTTTTCTTCTAAAATTTTCTTGAATTTCATTTGTGGTTGGACTTTCAATTTTACGGAACTTTGAATTTTTGGGGGAACAAATTGAAAAATTAGAAATTAGAATCCAAAACTTTGCCGCTGCCTGCCCTCAAACTCACGAGTCTCTGACTCTCAGTCTGCTCAGCTCACCTTCTCTAGTTCTCTTTCTCTGTCTCAGCCAAACGCCCAAACCCCATGTCCCTCTCCTCAAAGTGAACTAAAACCCTAGAAATTGCAAGAGACTCCAGCTGCCCAGGCCAGCAGTGTCGCGACCCTCTTGTACTCTCCTCCTCCTCACTTTCTCTCTCGCATCAGACGCATCTCTCTAAATCTCTGGGCTCGATCTCTCTGAAGCCTCAAGCAGTCAAGCTATCGCTGCTCTGTCGTTTCCTCCTCAAATCTGCTCACATCGGACGCTAGTGAGTTTTATTGTCTTCTTGTTCTTCTCTTTAATCCTTGTACTTCATTGGGTGCTTCAAGATCTGAGCTGGGTTGTGAAAATTTTGGCCTTTTGTTTGCATATATCTTTAATAGATTCAAATATTCAATTGTGGTGGTGGTGGACTGGTGGTAGCGCCTGGGATGCGGGGATGGGGTTGGGCGTATGAGGAAGAAGCGTCGAACAAATGAGAGCTTCTCAATTATGGGTTTCCACCACCAAATTGATCTTGCCCAGCTTTAAAAATCCCTTCTTTTTTTCTTTTAGAGGTTTAATTTGAAACATACCAAGAAGGTGGTTGCTCCTGTGTGTTTTTTGCTGGATTTTTTGTGGTTTTTGTTGAATAATCGAAATGGGCATTGCCAATGACGATGCTATTAAACAGTTTGAGGCATTGATGATTTGATGGAAGGAGGTCAGTGCTAGCATCCCATTAAGTTCTGAGCTTTTGATTTCCCTTCTAAATTTCTCAAATTTCTATCTTTGTAGTTGATGACACTCTGAAGAAGACTTTTCAAGTTAGTTTACTGACTCTTGTGTCTCTGTGTGTGTGTTCTTTTTTTTTTTTGGGTGTAGCTCTTCTGATCTGCTTTACATCTTTGTTAGATTGGGTGTTCAACCTGAACCGAATTGAACGTGAATCAAACTGAACCTAAGCCGAACTAAATCGAACAGAACCTGAATTGAACAGAAACAGAACCGAACTGAACCTAAGCTGAACTGTACTGAACCGGAGTTGAACTGAACTGGAGCTGAATCTAAACCTGAACCTATGAATCTGAACCTGAAACTGGAACAAGTGAAACCACATCTGTTCTGTTATAGGCCTTCCTTTTAATGTATATTTTCAGTAAGTTGCTGTGAATTGCTGGGAATCTGAAGTGAACAGGAACATGAGCAGAGAGAACTGAACCCGAACTGGGAAGAAACCTAAACTGAGTAGAAATTGAAATGAACAGAACCCGAGCTAAACCTGAACTGAAACCCATTTCTTTCCCATTATGTCCTTTCCTGAGGAAAAATTCCTGCAAATGATGGCCATGGTCAAGGATCCTGATTCCTGAACTTGCAAGTTGCCTTAATTCAAATCTAGGTGTAGGATATCGTATAACAGGGCCTTGTAGAGAGTCTAGAGGGGGCTAGAAATTGTGTTGTTGCTGCTGTGGATGATGACAAAATAGGGGCTTATAAACCATAATGCTGGCAGGTTCAATAGTTGGGTTCAGAGCTGAGCTCGATTTAGAAGAACCGGTTGGCAAGGGGGGCGATTGGGCATTGTTGGTTGTTGTATTTTATTTTTCTTTAATCAGTTCCCTAATGTTACTTAAAGTAAAAGTACAGATACACGTGCATTTGAATGCAGACTACATGTACACAAGTGTTTTTTTTTAAAAAAAAATGCTGTAAATGCCATGTAAAAAAGTTTTGGTATATATGTTTTTCCAAACTAATTATTGAATTAAATGCAGGTAGCTATGGAAAATGAAGGACAAGGAAATGAAATGCATGCCAATGCAATGTTGACTCCCATTTCTATGACAACAACCCTTGATGCCGTTGTTGAAGATGATAAAAAAAGAAGCTCGGTGTGGCTAGATTTTATTGTGATTGATGGGAACAATTTCACTGATGGCAAGAAGCGAGCACAATGCTCACATTGCAAGAAAGCAACTTTTATTGCTATTGCGCAATATGGCACGAGCAATATGAAGAAGCACTTGGAGAAGTGTAAAGCATATCAAGCTACAAAGGCATATGAAGAAAGAGGAGGTGAGAAAAGGTTTGAACAAAAAGTTTATCGTGATTTGCTAGCTAGGGCGATCATAAGGCATGGGTATAGTTTTTCTTGGGTTGAGCATGAAGGAAATAAGGAGATTCACTCATACTTAAACAATGAAGTTAGAATCATAACTAGAAATACAACGAAAGCTGATTGCCTCAAGTTACATGCTCAATTTAAACAACTTAAGTTAGCTCTTCATGCGCTTCCTGGGCGCATTTCTTTGACTTGTGACATGTGGACATCTTGTCAAACAGAGGGATACTTGTGCTTGACTGCTCACTATGTGGATTCCAATTGGAAGTTGGCTACTAGAGTTTTAAATTTTCATCATTTAGAACCTCCTCATACTGGATCTATTTTATGTGGTGTTGTGTATGACTTGTTGCAAGAATGGGGCATTCAACATAAGATCTTTTCAATAACATTGGACAATGCATCTAGCAATGACAAAATGCAAGATGAATTAAGATCCAAACTTTATGAGATGGGGCATTTATTAAGTGATGGAAAATATTTTCATATTCGGTGTGCGGCACACACTTTGAATCTTGTTGTTAAAGATGGGTTGAAAACAATTGATAATTGTGTTGTTAAGGTTAGAGAAAGTGTGAAATATGTCAAGGGATCAGAGTCTAGAAAGAGGACTTTTGAGCATTGTGTTAAACGGTGTATGATATTAGAAAGCAAGGCTTTGTGGTTGGATGTGCCTACTAGGTGGAACTCGACCTATGAAATGCTTGATAGAGCACTTCTTTATATTGATGCTTTTAAGTTACTTGCTCAAATTGATCCTATGTACAAGACCCTTCTGACAAATGATGAATGGGAGAGGATTGCAGGAATTCATGAGCTTCTTGGACCTTTTTGTGATATAACTCATATGTTTTCCGGTAGCAAGTACCCTACATCGAACATGTACTTCGAAAATGTGTGGAAGATTGATATGTTCTTGAAAGAACAATTAGATTGTGATGATCCAATTATCAGGAACATGGTCAGGGAGATGAGAGCAAAGTTTGATAAGTATTGGAGTGAGTATACTTTATTATTTATTTTTGCCACAATTCTTGATCCTCGATGTAAGTTGGTGTTTATCAAGTACTGTTATGAGAAATTCTATGAAAATAAGGAGATGACAATTAGAAAAGTGAATGATATACAATTAAATTTGGAGATGCTTCTTAGAGAGTATTCCCAAAGCCCTACTCCTCGAACTCCTATTGCATCATCAACACCATCATCAAACACTGGCAGAGCGGGTTCAAGAATTGGAAATCGCAAACGCAAATTTGATTATTTGGCGGTATGTTTCTATAATTTTATACTATCTTGCTCTTCTTTGTTTTTTTAAGGGAACCGTAGTGAGATCAATCGAAATTTTTTTTTCCCAGTTTAATTGATATTAAGGTTATAAAATTTTATTTATTATATTTCTACATATTAGTTGCAATTTTGTATTTTGAAGGAATTTGATGAGAATGATAGCAAGTATTCAAGTGGAAGTGGAAAGTCAATACTTGATACTTATTTGGAGGATCCCAAAATTGAGCG
This sequence comes from Selenicereus undatus, assembly GCA_017589665.1. Lineage (NCBI taxonomy): Eukaryota > Viridiplantae > Streptophyta > Magnoliopsida > Caryophyllales > Cactaceae > Selenicereus > Selenicereus undatus. The sequence continues at coordinate 107,379,893 of JACYFF010019584.1, read as the reverse complement.
TAAAGTGGATTTGGATATTTTAGAGTTTTGGAAAACCAATCAAGAGAAGTATGGTGAGCTCTCTCATCTAGCTCGGGATATTCTAAGCGTCCAACTCACAACCGTTGCTTCGGAGTCAACATTTAGCATTGGAGGTAGGATTTTAAATAAGTGGAGAAGTTCTTATATTCCTGAGAATGTGGAAGCATTGATAACAACCCGGACTTGGTTATATGGCTTTCAATGTAAGTATTAAATATTTTCTTTTTCATTTATTTATATTTATTTTTTTTCCTACTTTTGGTGAATTTTTGTTGGGCATTTTGTTTCACTTTAGCGCAAGAAGAAGAAGAAGAATTCATTGGATCAAATGTGGATTGGTCAACTACTAAAGGTGTTAGATTTTCCCCTCGACGTAAATGATTGTCAAGGTAATTGATCAAACGCCATCTTGTTTTTGTTTGCTAATCACTTGCATTATCTCAGTTTCCATGTTTAGAAGACTATTGAGATTGATTGTGACTTCTTTTACTTGATCAGATTTCGCAGTTGGAGACTTAGGCGCGTTGCGTTCCTCTTATCATTATAATTTGTGTGAATTTCATTGAAGCTTAGTTATGTAACTAAGAAGAAGATCAAGGATTATCATGTGAACTTCTATATTTGATGTAAACTTTATTTTGAATTGTTGTTGCATTTGTAGTAGTTGAATTAAGAACTGGCATGTGATGTAGTATTGATGCTACAGTTTGGGGGATGTTAACCCCAATGTCTCCGGGTGAGTGGCCCGTTGAGTTTGGCATTGTGATGTGGATCGTTGGTTTACTTGGTTATGTTATAGCCAAATTAGCTTTACAAATATTGAACTAGTACAATGATTGACAACTTATTGGATTAGCAGCTTACGATTTTAGGTTATATTGTGGTCGGGTATACTCGGTTCGGGTTATGTTCGGGTCGGGTATATTCGGTTCGGGTTTAATTCGGGTTAAATTGAGGCGGGTAGGAATTGGATCGGTTTTAAAACGGGTCGGGTACGGTTCGGGTATGGGTTGTCCATTTTCGGTTCACTTCGGGTCGGGTCATTATGGATCGGGTATAACTTGGGTCGGGTCATTTCGGGTGTGGGTCATTTCGGGTGTTGGTCAATTTCGGGTTTCGTTCGGTTATGGATCGGTTTACGTCGGGTGTTCGGGTCCAAATCGGTTCAGCCCATTTCGGGTGTCGGTTCGGGTATGGATCCGGATTAATCGGTTCGGGTTTCGGGTTTCGGGTCAGTTTTGCCAGGTCTACTGGTGGTTGCTGCCTTGCTGGAGCCTGGACGGGAAAGTCGAGACCCAAGGAGAGGTAGATGCACAGTCGCACAGAGAAGCCGGAGCCCGGAGGCGACTGCCGACTAGCGAGAGGCAAAGTAGAGAGACGAGAGGCCGGAGAGGGCGAGAGGCAGAGAGACGAAGACGAGCAGACGACAATCGACCGACGAGAGGGGCCAGACCAGAGGGCGAGAGAGTGGGGACTGGAATTCTGGAAAGGAAGACACCAAATCAGAAACTGAAAGCCATGAATAACGAAAGAAGAAGTGAAGAAATTTTCAAAACTCAAAAAATGAAAAAAGCCAAAACCCTAAAAAAACCGGTCCACAGTCCAGTCCAGACCGGACCCGGACCGGAGACCGAAACTGGAAGAAACCAGGACCGTCAACCGGACCGCCTAAGCCCGGTCCGGCCCAAGACCGGTCTTCGGTCTTGGGCCGGTCCAGACCGTTTAATGAACAACCCTAGCGCCAGACCACTTTCCACCAATAGACTTTTGTCCTGTTAGATTTGAAGAACTTGTACCACTTGCTAACCTGATACTTAGTTGTTTAGAAGCAATTGTTCGCCTCATCAGCAGACCCAGTAATAAGTGTGAGATATCATTTCGAAGGGAGATAATTGTCTTCCATCCCCATGCATCTCTAGTACGCACATGAGTGGAGAAGAGACTGTCGCGTTTGACCATATAATGTAGCGCCCACTGAGCAAAAACTGAGTCAGCATGGACTAGTTTCCAAATCCATCTCGAGCAGAGTGCCTTATTCCAAGCCAGGACTTCTTTAAATCCCAGTCCACCATACTGAATGGGCTGACATACTTTAGGCCATCCCACAAATGCTAACTTCTTAGTATCAGCAGCTCCAGACCATAGAAACCTGCTACATAGGCTCTTAATGCAGCAAACAGTGTGTTTGGGCAAGAGGAATACAGATGACCGAAATGTAATGACCCCTGCTAGTACAGATTGAATCAGAACTTTTCTCCCGGCATAAGATAGTCTTTTGGCAGTCCACGAATATATTTGTTTCTTAATTTTGTCTAGTAGTGGTTGACATTGAGAATGGGTGAGTCTTTTGGTAGAGAGTGGTAGCCCAAGATACCAGAAAGGAAATGAGCCTATTGAGAACCCAGTGTGTTGTACAATATCTCTGGCATTAGTAGGCAGTACACCACCTAAGTAAATCTCAGATTTGTCTGGGTTGGCAATCAGACAATCAGTCCAGACATATGCCCAAACTATTGGAAACATCTCCATAACACATTGATAGATCCCAAATCTCCTCTTGAGAAAAGAAGGAGGTCATCAACAAATATTAAATGGTAGAGTTTTACTTTACTGCACCTCGGATGAAAGTGGAACTCTCTGTCCCGCACGTCCATTCCCAACCCTCTAGATAATACCTCCATACATAAAACAAGTAAATAAAGAGAAAGTGGGTCCCCTTGTCTGAGCCCCTGGGCCCCGAGAAAATATCTACATGGGGTCCTGTTAATGTTAACTGAAAATGATGGGGTAGTTATACATACCATGATAAGTCTGACAAAATCTGTAGGGAACCCAAAAGCCAGCAACAATGCTTCTAAGAACTCCCAGCTCGCAATAGCATAGGCTTTACATATATCAATACTCAGTAGAGCTCGTCGAGATATGTACTTTCGCTCATAATGTTTTACTAGTTGATGAGCAAGCATCATATTAACCATAATCGATCTTCCTTTCACAAATGCACTCTGGCTCACGCAGACTAGCTTGGGAAGTACACCTTGTAGTCTAGTAGCTAGAACCTTAGCAATAAGTTTTTATAGGACGTTACAGAGCACGATCGGTCGGAATTCTTTGACCTTAGATGCATTGGCCTTCTTGGCAACTAAGGTAATCAAAGTACTGTTAATTTGTCGAAGTATCTTGCCATTTCTAAAGAATGTCATGATAGATTCACAGATCTCAAGCCCAATTATCCCCTGAGCCGCTTGGAAGAAACCAACAGCATACCCATCTAAACCAGGCGCTTTATTCTTGTCAATGCTAAATAGGGCAGTATGAGTCTCTTTAGGAGTAACCGATGCTATAAGCAACTGGTGGTGCTCTGTAGATAATACTGCACCTTGCCCAATCCACTCCAGTTTTAGTGGTTGCACTGGATGGGAAGTACCCATCAGTTGCTTATAGAAGTTTATAAAAGCATCAAGAATAGTGGATGGAGACGAACATTCCTCACCTTGCAAGTTGAGGACTTTATGTATGAAATTTTGCTTATTCCTTTGGTTGATGATAGCATGAAAGTACCTAGAGTTTTCATCACTTAGCCGCATATGCTCTTGTTTCGCTCTTTGCCTGAGGATATCTTCTTCAAGCTTCCTATATTTAATATAGGATTCTAAAATAGTTTGTTCAAGCTGCTACATGTTGCAGCTGACTGGAAGAGGGATCTTTAGATAATTCTTCTTGGACTTGCATAAGTTTAATATGCAATATTTGCCCGCTGTCTGCAATCCCCTTAAAAATACTCACCATGTAATTGCTTGAACTGCCCCTTCATATCCTTCAGCCTAGTGACAATCTGGTATATCAAGCGACCCTTCATAAACATGCTCCAACAAGTTTGAACTATACCCTTAAAATCACCGTGCTAAGCCCACACATTCAGAAACTTAAAAGGCTTCCTAGATCCCTTAAAGTGGTCCTGTATATCCACCCATAGGAGACAATGATCTGAGATGCCAAGCCCTTTGAACTTAGTCAAGATAGGCCAAGGACATTCCATAACTGCTGGATTAAGTAGCACTCCATCAATTTTTGACCATACTTGCATCCCTTCTTTCTGTTTATTCTTCCAGGTATAAAAGTGGCCCACAGTAGCCGCATCACTCAACCCAAGCATTGCAGAGCACTCCACAAACTCATCAATCTCATTATGGGGAAAGGACACATATGATATTCTTTCTTCCTGACTCATAACAACATTAAAATCACCAAGTAAACTCTAAGGACAGGTCATGTTACTAGCACATAGATCTTGCCACAGACCCTGTCGCAACACTGCTTGGTTATGACCATAAATAAAAGTGACAGCTCCCACAAAAGCATTCATACCACAATCAACTGAGCAATGGACTAGTTGACTTGTGCTTTTAAGCACATTAACACATAATGAGGGCAACCAAAACACCCAGATTCGACCATTACGATGCCCATTATAATTTCCAAAAAAACACATACTGGGGAAACAACTTGGCTGCAATCCGCAAAGCATTTTGATTTTTCACTTTAGTTTCTACCAACCCAAAAATAGCAGGGTGATGTTTTAGCATTTCATGCTGCACCTCACTCTGCTTCAAGGGGTCATTTAGACCCCTAATGTTCCAACAAATGACAATCATATACTGGGTGGTCGCCCCAATGCTCTCCCCATACTTCGGGCCTTATCAAATTTGCTCATGCCAGATCTAGTGGAATCCTTAGTATGCTGCTGTCCATCTCCCAGTGTGTTGAATTTATTAGAAAGTGTAAGAATTCCCGATTGTGACAGTTGGTCTGTTCACAGTCTACCTGAGAATGATATGGTCTTTTTTGCTCCGCGTTTCAGACACGGTGATGGTGCATTGGTAATCGCTTCATGCGCTGGTATGGCTACTTCCTCATGCCAATGATCAGTTACAGCAATGGGAGGCCCTGTATCAGTTACCGACTCAGGCTGATTAGGGCCTTCAAGTGCAACTTTGGGTTTGGGTACCCAAATTGATCTTATGGGTTGACTAAAGCAACTCACTTCCTCATGTCCCAGCCACTTACATTTGGTGCAGTAATAAGAAACCTATTCGTAATGCACTGTCTGCTTTGTAACATTGCCAAATGGATCTCTGACACATATTGTTTTAGGAAGAGAGGTAAATGCATCAGCCTCAATCAAGACTCTAGCGTATGCAATTCGCTCTTTGAAGGCAGTGCATCTATCAGCAAATAAAGGTTGTCCAATGGCACTAGCAACTTTATTGAGTCCATTGACTGACTAAAAACATAGATCAAGACTTGGGAATGGAACCCAGATAGGCAGTTTACACATAGCCCCCTTATCAAACTTGAATCATGGAGTCCAAGGTTCCAGCACAAGGGAACGATTGGCCACCAACCATGGTCCCCCTTTTAGAACAACTTCCATATCCTCTCGTGTGTCAAATCGAAACACATACCACCTAGATGGATAGCAGAGCACCTGGGGTCGGGATAGAAAATTCCAATGCTTTTCAACGAAAGTTGTTAGTGTGCCAAGTTTAGGAATGGGTCCAACAACATATCCAACCAAAGCTGATGTATATTTTCGAAGCAAAAACTCACAAAAATATAAACAATTGATTATCAAAAGAAATAAAGATGACGAAACCAAAGTGTATTCAAGAATGCATTCGGGTGAGGAAGAACAAGGGGAAGAACAAGGAAACCGTGACCAAGATAGAAGGCAAGTGTATTAGCAAGGGAGTGATCAACCACCTTGGTTTACACACTTGGGTGAATTCTTCTTGCTTCAACTAAGTCACAGAATTGAATCACCTTCTTAGTTGATGGAAGAAGAACCTAAAGACCCACTTGAGTTGCCAAGCTCAAGATACAACACTAGAATTTCAATTGGGAGAGAGTTTACAAACTCACACTTTTCATATACTTCAAATCTGAATACAAATGAGTCTTTGCTGCCCTTTTAAAGGCCCTCACATGGCTGTCTAAGGCCTCAAACAGCAGCCAATAGACAAAAGTACACATTAGGCATCAATTCAAACTAAGCCTAGCTATTACAAGGTCTAATCCTACTTGTGACACCTCACTAAAACTAATGATACCTTTAAGTGAGTTGTCAACCTTCTAATGGTGTTGGAAATACTCAGGTTTAAGTCAATTTGCAGCAAGGACAAACAAAAACCAAGAAATACATCACTTTGTACAACTAGCTAAAAACCGGTCCAAAGGGAATTAAAACCGTCCTTTCCGCTGGTTAATAGCAGCACATAAGGGTGCTTCTTGGACCTTTAAGGCTGATGATTTGATAAATATTTATCTCCTCTTTCATGCCCTAAAGTTTCAAAAAGATTGGAGTTCAATAGGTCAACCAATCAGAAGCTTCTTTTGGACAGTGCTGGATTGCGTCCTGCAGTGCATACCCTTCGGTTTTGGCTTTGGTTGACCGACCAAATGAGCTCCAAATTTCCTACATGAGTACTTGTTGGAAAGCTTAGATCCTAAGCTTTAATATTGTCATGCGTGCAGGAAATTTTACCTTCAGAATTTTGCTCTTTTTTGGCTCCAAAACCGTGGGAGGATTATTGGAAAGTGTTATGGGAGGTTGGCTTGGATGGTCCCCATCATAAAGTGCATTGGTTGCACCTTTAATTTATTGTTTGAAAATTTACCCTCGAATCTGATGCTTGAGCTCAACCATATATACATTAAAAGTTGTAGCGCAAAATTAGATCTCATCAGCCACATCCTCAACAGTAATATTGACAACACGTTGTGAATCAACCAATTCCCGCTCAACATAATGCAAACGCATACCTTTCGCAAGGTCTCAATTTCCCCTAAACAGAGATTGGAAAGTCCTCTTCAAGCCCACGTCTTCATCCCTTGACTCTGCTTTATCACAACTCTCCGCGTTTTGCTCAGTAGGATGTGGTTCTTCAACTTCCCCCGTAGGCACAGTTTCTTAATCCATTGTATCCCCCCAACGCATCTGCCCGGTGTTAGGGTTCTGTTCTAGAACAATAGCATCAGTAGAGACCTGATTTGCTACAAATTCGACCTCCATCGCCTCCAGACTTGCATTTGCAATCTCCGTTTGCTTCGTTGGCCGGCCTCGTTTCTTGTGCATCATGGGTCACTAGCGAATTTTGATGGAGTCGCACTCAGTCGCCGAGAGCATCGCCTCTCATGGTGACCTCTGATAGTTCAACGCTTATCATTTTATTTCTGTTTTTTTAAGGAAAATCATTTTTAGCTTTTTTGTTTATTTTTTCCTTTACCAAACAACTAACTATATGAGTTGAAAAATCCTTTTATATGGAAAATAGTTTTCAACCCTATCAAACACACCATTGGTTTGACATTTATGACTTTGATTCGATTTTACTAAGGCCCTGTTCTTTTCGTTAGGAAATTGCAGGTGTGGGATGGGTGAGAGTGAAAAATGGGGGAAGTAGTGGGTGAGAGTGGATGTGAGTGGTATTTTTTTTAAAGTGTGGGAAATGGGGGGAAGGAGTGAGAAGAAGTATGAAGGAGTGAGAAAAAGTTGAATAAAGTGAGAGAGTTGATGTAAATTACGTATTTTGTTTTTTTAATGTAATCTTTTATTTATGATAGTAATTAGTGATGATAAAAAAAAATTTAGACTGAAAAAATATTTTTCTGTATTGACTCAGGTACAAAATATTACTTCGTAACCGTTGTTACCCCAAATAAATTGTAATTTTTGTTATTTGTAAAACAAATTACTGATGTATTTTTTTTATATATTAACCAAATACGAATAACGAAAAAAATACACATATGTTTAGCCCTTATTCTTTTCGTTGGTAAATTCAAATTTATCAACCTCAACTAATTTCAACTCACATCAATCCATTTCACGAACTTCAATAAAAAAATACCAACTTCAACCAACTTTAGCCTACTTTAACCTATTTAAACCCATTTTTTACTATTTTAACCAACTTATATCTATCATATAAAAAAAAAAATCAACCAACTTCAACCAACTTCACCCAAAAATTACTCACTTCAACTAAAAAATACCAACCTTCAACATACTTTAATCCACTTCTACGAATCTCAACAAACTTTACTCATTTAGAAATCTATATTTCCCAACGAAAAGAACAAACCCTTAGTACACGAAAAACAATCATCTGAAATTTGTGTGAAGAACTTCAAATATTTTGTTACTAACGCACACGGAAAAAAATATATGCTCAAAATACACGTATAATACATTTGCACTTCCTGTCACGAATTACAAACAACGCCAATAAAATTTACACGTTCCTTCATTATGATGGAAAAAAAATCTACAAATTTGGTCACAAATTACAATGAACGAAAAATAAATCTGTTACACATATAGCAACAACCATCCACGCTTTAGTGGCCTATAACAAATATTTCGTAAACAATGCAAAAAAAAAAGCATATCTTTCACATATTGAATCAAACTCAAAATATCTATCAGTCACCAAAAAAAAAAACATTTGCTTCACAAAGTAGAAAAATTTATTATTTCTTCAATATATATAACAAAAATTACACAATCTATAATTTTCGACATGACTAATAAATATTTCCATCACATCCGAAAAATAAATAAAACTTTTCACAATTGTTCTCAAACTATTCATGCACACAATTACATAAATCATAAAAAAATTTCAGAGCATGAAAACTAATAGTTATATGTCGGACTAGGAAGAAGTAAGTGAAAGTAGGTAAGAGTGAGAAAAAGTGAAAAGAAGTGATATTTTTTTTAAAATGTGGAAAAAAAAAAAGGAGTGAGGGGAAGTGAAAAAAAGTGAGTTAAAATTATTGAACTATATAATAAGAACACGGCCTAAATTTAAGTCTAATGGCTCACCGAAGTGGGTTGGTTTAATTATAATCTTATTAATGATGGCCCTTTATCATACACAAGCATACAGAAATGTAAACTGATGGACATGTAGACGGGCTTGAGGATTGTGTAGTCAGACATGAGTCGATAATTTGCCCCGCTTAATTGTATTTTAGCGCTTCATAATTCATTTCGAAGTCAGTATGCAGGGAATCTAATCTAATAACTAATCTCCAAAAAATGCATACCAGTAATAATAAATAAAAAAAATGAAAAGGACCAAATTGCCCGGGAAATGTCTGACTTGCTGCCCCCCATCAGTCAACAGTACAGTACTCACCCTATACGATATAGGACCGTCAGCTGCCCGCACTGCCCGCTTCTGACGCTCCCCATCCCTCTTTCTCTCTCTAGATCGTCGGGCAGCGTGTCCCAAACTGCAATACTTGCCCCCCTCTCTCGTTTCCCTCTCTCGATTGGCACTTTAAAAGGTCCTCATCTTCCCTCTTAGTTTTTGCAATCCGACGCCACCCTCACCCATCCACCCACCCACCCACCCACCCACCGCCACCTCCTCCACTTCGCCACGGTGGTGGGTGAGAAAACAGGAGAGAGAAATTGAACAGAGAGAGATGGGTCAGGGTTTGAGCTGTGCATCAGTGAACCACCATGAAAATGGCGTATTTGGTTTAGCCCAATCGGGGAACCTAGACTCCCTAAAATCAGAGCTCGAGGACGACCCATCTCTGTTACACCAAGAATCTCTCTATGATCATCAATCTCTGCTTCACATAGCCGCTGCTAATGGCCAGATCCATGTGGGTCTCTTATCTTCTTCCTCTGTTTTTTTTTTCCCTTCTTTATTTTCGCTTTCTTCGTTGAAGTTTGTGTTTGTTGGATAGTTCTGGGTTTTGAATGCGGGATTTTTTTTTGTGGGGTTTTGCTATTTCAGGTTCTTTCTTGGCTTTTGGAGCAAGCTTTGCACCCCGATGTGTTAAATCGCCATAAGCAGGTCAAGTATTGTTCTCTTTCTTAATCTCTGGCTTCTGGGTTGTTAGGGGTTGGGGTTTAATGTTAAGAAATGGATTATTGATCTTGAATTTGGATTATTTATTATTATTTTTTTCTTACTCCTTTCGAATTCTTCAGACTCCACTGATGTTGGCTGCAATGCGAGGGAAGATCGCATGTGTGGAAAAGCTACTTAATGCACGGGCAAATGTAAGTCATTTTCCAACTTTCTGGATAATCCAATACAAGTCTGATTGGATTATTAAAAAGATGTGAAAATTTGAGCATTCTTCTTAGAATTTCGAGGTGAAAGAAAAGAAAAATGTGATTTTTGGGCTATATCAGCACAATCTCATTAAGAAATGGCTGTAATTTGTGCTAGATTTTGATGTTTGATTCATTGAGGGGAAGAACATGCTTGCATTATGCTGCCTATTATGGGCATTCAGATTGCCTTCAAGCCATTCTCTCTGCTGCCCGTACTTCTCATGTTGCTATGTCTTGGTAGGGTTCATCCATCCACTTATGTTAATTTCTCTTTTTGTTTCTCATTCTTGTTATAACTAGATGAGATTTTGATTAAAGTGGGGATAAATCGTGATTGAATCAGGGGATTTGCTCGATTTGTGAATATCAGAGATGCAAAAGGGGAGACCCCACTACACTTGGCAGCCCGTCAAAGACGACCTGATTGTGTTCATATTTTGCTTGACAATGGAGCCTTAGTCTGTGCTTCAACCGGAGGATATGGGTAAATAATAATTAATAAATACATTAAAAAAAAACTCTTAATTTGTTGCATTCTCATTGGTGAAAGTTGAATTTCCTTTGATTCAAGTGTTCAATGAAATCAGAAATTTGATATGCAGATATCCAGGGAGCACTCCGCTTCATGTGGCTGCTCGGGGAGGATCCCTTGATTGTATCCGTGAATTGCTGGCATGGGGTGCAGACCGGCTGCAAAGAGATGCATCTGGGTATGGCTTTTTGGTTCCCTCTTGTTCTTTGGAGTCAAATCGCATTGATAATGTTCATCAGTTAAAGTCCAAAAAATCTGTTTGTGATGCATTATGCAACTCTTATGCTGGCTATCAAGTATTTGTTCATCTTAATCATCTAGCTGTGAAACGATTCAACTGTGTGTCATGCCTGCCACATTTGACATGCTTAGTGTAATTAGTTTAGTTCCTTTGTTGAATCAAGATTATGAAATGTAATGGGATAATGTTACCAAAAACGAATGATGGGTTTATATGAGCTAATCAAATCCTGAATTGTATTATCATGTCTGTGGCTGAGTTAATATCTTGTTTCATGGACACATTCAGGAGGATGCCATATGTGGTTGCATTGAAGTACAAGCATGGAGCATGTGCCGCCCTTCTAAACCCTTCATCAGCAGAGCCTCTTGTGTGGCCATCTCCATTGAAGTTCATCAGTGAGCTGAATCCTGAGGCCAAAGTTCTGCTTGAACGGGCTCTAATGGAGGCCAATAGGGAGAGGGAGAAAACCATCTTAAAAGGAACGGGTTACTCGATCGAGTCTCCATCGCATTCAGATGGTGGGGCAATTGACGATACAATGTCAGAGGTGGCTTTCTGCTTCAATGTCTTTCCAGGCTTGAAAATTTGCATGGCTAATATATGTTTAGGCATGGGCAAGATTGGAAACATTTCTCAAATTGAAAGATAAGCTCCTTATTTATGAATTATTCTGGTAGACTTCGTAATCTTTATGCTGCTTTCAAGTAAGTACTACTAGAAAATGGATATGAAATAGATGAGGAGCAAATGAATAAGCATGTGTATTAAGCTCAGAGACAAACTTTACTTGAATGAGTAGGTTTTAGTTATGCTTTCAAGCCATGTTGGCTTAAGCATACCTGATTGGGTAACTTTAATAGAACGTTTTCTGAATGGGGCCAATACAAGCCTTTCTTGTTCTGAAAAGATGAGAAACACCTTGTTTTTGCTTCAGATGGAGTGGTATAAAATGCTGACGAAAAACAAGATGGTCGGTACACCATCTAATATTAATATTAGTTGGTTCCTCTGCTTTCTTGCTTTTACTCAACACGGATTCAAATTTCAACGTGAAAGTCATGTGATGATTTCTTTTTGTTAAATTGATTCACCAGTTTAAAATTTTAATGTTTTCATCCCTCTGTAGGGTTGGAAATGATGAGATTAATTGTGGATATTCGCAGGGTAGTGAAACCGAACTATGCTGCATATGTTTTGATCAAGTGTGTACAATTGAAGTTCGAGATTGTGGGCACCGAATGTGTGCTCATTGCGCCCTTGCTCTTTGCTGCCACAACAAGCCGAACCCAACAACCGCATCGGTAAACCCACCTGTTTGCCCATTTTGCAGGAGCAGCATTGCCTGTTTAGTGGTTGCCCAGCTAAGTTCAGACCCTGAGGACATTGAGAATACCATCAGCTCCTCAAAGCTGATGAGAAGATCATCAAGGCAGTCTTGGACACCTAGTGAGGGAAGTAGCAGTTTCAAAGGCCTCTCTGCTGCCTTTGGCAGAATGGGAGCCCACGGCTCGGGAAGAATAGGTCCTGATGAAGTGATTGATAAGCCAAATGAATAGGAAGTCAGTTAAGTTGGGCATTGGTCTAAATGTCTGAACTTTGAACCAGCGCATTTGAAGGTCACTCATTGTCGGTGCAGGTACCCATCTAGGGTGGTATATATATTTACAGATGCATAGAAATTGCGAGTATAAAAGTGTAGATGTGGGTAGTAAGTGCCTGGATGAGTAACCTAGGAAGCGGATTTACCATTGAAAGCTCTTTCTGTTGTTAAGTTTGGCTTGGCTTAGGCCGTTGGGGGAATGGGGGGGGGGGGGATTTGTTGTAATATTTCTTTGCCTGAGAATGAAGTGAAAATCATAATTCTTTTCGGGGAAGTATGGGAAGCATTAGTAGTCAAATAGAAGGAATTCTTTGTTCCTTGATTGGAAATTTTCGACATTCTTCCGTGGCTTGTTCAGTTAGACGCTTCCATATTTGTAGAAGTCAGAAGAACGTGGGGAGTTTCGTCTACCCTGTTTTCTCCCTTTCCTATGCGCACAGTCCAGTGGGGAGACGCGGAGCCATATTGCGCCATATATTTACACATACTCTGGATGTCAATGGTACGGAAGCCACAAAGTATTGTAAGTCAAGGTTTGGTTTTTTGGATTGTTAGTAAAATGCTTGCTTATCTTTATTGCTATGCGTTTGTTTTAAAATGTTTTGTACATTATTTAAATTTCAAATTGCTCGATATGTGATTTTGATTGGTTATATGTTAATGATGTGATGTTAATGTTGTTCTCAAGTCGCCGTCATATTTGCGTATTGTATACACTAGTGCTCAACTTCGTAACTAAAATTTATTGAAGAGGTCAAACAAGTAGATGACATTTTCGTGAACAAAAAAACAAAAAGTATGTGATATTTCCGTAAGAAATGTGTAACTACTCGAACCTAATAGCGGTGTTAAGGGGGAAAAACAGTGAATTTTGGGAGGATGAGGCCATGAGCCAGTCAAAGTGGTTGGCATTACGTGAAAAAGAGGGACTAATGACTAATTAGTGTTGCCTTGTCCTGTGGGCAGAGTCACAGTCACCGTCACCATCACCATCCCTAATCAAGAGGTGACTCAAAGCTCTTCCTGGGGGCCCCACCCCATGGCTGTCGCCTGTCTGATCCTACATTCCTACCACAGGCACAGCAACCCAACTGGTCAGGGTCAGGTGTGGGGTCCTACACTCTTAATGGCGTGTGGATCCCAGCGAGAAAGGCACGTCGTCAGCCCTGACTTTGTGTGGATATGTGGGGCCCTTGCGTGAAAAATATGATTGTGGGGTCAGGGGGCCGCTGGTCCAGTGCTGGATAGTATAAGACAGATCACCGTACACTAGCCCTTTACGTTCAACTTTGACAGAAAGCGCCAAGCAAAGGCTCATGCCAACATTTTTATTTTTATTTTTATTTTATTTGTTTTGGTAAGCAAGGTAACATACAATTTCGGTCACCCTTTTTATAAGATTTTTTTTTTTATATTATCTTCCTAGAGTATACAAAGAAGATCCTTATATAAGACCTCATTTTATACTACTGTAAAATAAAATAATCGATCATGCTTTATTAGTCAGTCGATTTTAATTTTTAACCCACCTATACTTCTCATAGTCCACTTCTCACCTACATAAGCAAAGTTGAATACAAATATGAATATCTTGTAGACAACCTCACTCCCATGGTGTCCAATTTTAGGGCACTGACATAATCACTTATCCTTCTCATAGTCCACTTCCTCATCTACATTAGCAAAATTTTCAACAAGAAGTTTCTTCAGATATATAAATCGCTTCTTCAAGTTGTGTTGGAAAACGACATAAGTGAGAAGCCAAGTGATCAATGAGTAAAAAGTTGGCTTTTTTTGAAATAGACATTATTTTCTGATTATGAATTTTGTATTTGTTTGAATCTAATCTATATTGTAAATATCATTTGATAAATTACTAGTTATTAATAAATTCTTCCCTTTATTTTGCGGGAAAAAAAACTTCCTTACACTTGGGAAGGATTGCACTAATTTATGCTAGTTTAACTTATTCTAACTTTCTAACTCATCCATAAAAACCTTTCTTATCTTTCTATCTTAACTGTCACTCATTGGTACCCTTTCGGATTTATTCATTGAACTTTAAAGATAAGAGTAATAGAATAAGCATTCAATTTGAAATAATTTAATAATAAATATTACTTAATAAGTGATAAACGCTTTCTATGTCCCATTCATCAAGACGTATATCATACTCCTAGGAGTACAAACTCCTACAAGCCACGTCAGTGCCACATATTAAAAATTTTATATATGATGAATACACGTTGGAAAAATATATACACATGACAAGGGGGAGTACACACTCCTAAATGTATGATATACATTACCCCATTTAGCTATTAGTATTAGTAGTAATCAAATTTGTTTAACGAGTATCCTAGTGATATTGTTACTATCGTTGCAACGAACCATCTTTTATAATAATAACAATTCCTTTATTTTTCTCCTGAAAAAGGAAAAAATTTCGCTAGATTTTAAAATTTTCTATTTTTATAGGACTTCTGCTTTTTTACAGTACATTTGCCTCAACTTCATACTACGAACTCCAGTCCAAGAAATAAAAAAAAAAAGCTTGATATAAATAGTTGTCAAAACTCAAAAATGATAATGCTATTTAAAGTTTGGGACAACTGTGTGGTTTTATTGTATGGATTAAAGTTTTCCAACTTGCTTAAGAAGCTGGTTGCATTTAGATCGAAGAATTTTCAATCCGTTTAAATTTGACATGAATATAAATCTGATCTAATCTGACCTATTTTTCTAGTTAGTGCAATATATAGGAGGACTGACTATTATATATCATCCGCAATGGTAAAATTGATAAATTTTATAGATATGCCCATTATGTTAGTTATGACACTTCAAGGAACAAATATTGTTTTATTTATCCAAATAGGCGTTCAACAATATTTTAAAGAAGTACATTTCATGATCGATTTTAATTAGGGCTGTTAAATAGGTCAGGTCGGGTTGAGTTTGTGTTCGTATCAAACTTAAACGAGTTGAGAAATCCTCGACCTGAACTTAACCGGTTTATTAAATGGGTTAAAAATCTTGACTTGCACCCGTTTATTTTTAAACGGATTAACTTAAAATTTATCCATTAACCTATTTAATATAAACGGATCAGATTCAGATTATCTGGTTACCCATTTATTCACTTAATATTTCAACTAAAATATGATTATGGAACATTATAAACCATTCTTTTAAGTTCAATATAAAATCACAACACAACCATTGTCTATGATTTGCAAGAATCACGATCCTAGAACACGGATCGACTGATTAAACCTACTTTTTCGTAATTTTTTCTCAAAAAAAAACGGTAATTGGATAAATAGGTCGACCTATTTAACCTGTTTAATTAAACGGGTTAAATATGTATTTTTTCGTGTCAAAATTCTGAACCTGGACCTAACCCAATTAATCAAACGGATTAAATATGTCAACTGATTTAATTAAACTGGTTTAAAATCTTTATCTAAACACACTTAATTTTATATTCGGTTTGAATTAATAATTATGTTAGATTGACTTTTGAGAGTCCTAATTTTAATACCCATGAACTAAGGGAATCTTAAATGAACATGAACTATTGAGTCACATATCTTACTTTTTAATTACATATAAGGAACACAGAAGAGGAGGCGGGGGGGGGGGGGGGCGGTAGAACAAGTGATATTCGTTAGCAAGATGAGCTCAGGGGTGGACTCTTTTTCATGTACATGTACGATGTTACAGTCAATCATCCGCAAGATACAGTCACTTCCACTCGCAAATATCTCTGACTCCTATAAAGAAGTGTTCTTGTATTATGTATGATGTGTAACATGATGAAACGATTAGATACACAGAATTAATAACTACAATACGAATTTCAAACTTAAATATATTCCACCCCAATTAAGAAGCCACTCATTAATATTTTTGAAAATTTAAAGGCTATTCAACCATCTTAGAGGGGTGAATACAGTGATTATCAACTGATGCAAAATAATCGAAATAAGGAGTGAAAAGATAAAAGTAAACAAGACACAGGTATTTGTTAACAAGGTTGGGTTTCAAAAGGCATAATCTCTACTTAGAGTTCCGTAACTCTAGAATTAATTCAATTTTATTAGGAGGGACAATTTCAACTCTAAAATACACCTACTCTAAGTTCTAAAACACAAGTTGACACCCTCAACTAGGCTTGATACGTAGAGTTGACCCTTTAACCCTATAATCTCACCCTACTTACAACTTGAATAATACAACTTGAATAAATGTAGAGCAAATTAAAGCTCAAGATATGCAAGTGAGTATTGAGTATGGCAATTATTTGTGCTCTCTGTCTTGTGTCTCCTTCAGCTGAAAGGACATCCCCTTTTTATAACAAATGGAATTGAAATAACCGTTATATTCAAAAAGGGAAAAAAAAATCTTCTGCTTGTCTTCAAGCACTTGGAGTCCAACTTCAAGGTCTTAAACTGTGGCTAATTTTCTGCAACGCCCCCAAAATGTTAATGACATGGTTTATGGAAAAACTAGAACGGAAGATTTAATGATGAAATGTGTTACCGTCGTTCTGATAAGGACAAGCCTCACTGAAATCATTTAATTTTGCAACTTATATTCAAATCACAATATCTATTAAATTGAAACACTCCAAGACTAAAGTCTATAATAGTTCAACTTTAATACAATCGACTTAATCATACCATTTGCGAACTCCACTCACACTACACAAGTATATTGAGTATAGACCCAAGCCGCCCTTGAGGTCGATCCCAACATTCATGATATGTTGAATCCACTGCGAGCATCTGATAACTTCGAAAAAGGCTTGCTAAAAGGAGAAACATATGATACTTCATCACCTAAAATGAAAAACATGAAAATAATTCGAAAATGTGAGCAAAAACTCAGTACATAAATTCCTATATTGTAAAATGAGCATAGAAACATTGTTGATGGATCCCGTTTTTTGTAATTCATTTAGTTCACAATAACAATGAAAATGAAAGTAATATGAAACTGAATTACTCATTATTATCTAGATGTGAACCCCTTGCAATGATATGATCTACATATAGGTGTGCACCTATCAATCCGATTAAAAGTTGGCCTGAAACCGCGCGGATAAATGATGGGCTGATGCCATATAGATGATAACTGACACTGTCACAAGCTAAATGACAAATCACTATATAAACTGATTCATTGATAAACTCATTAAGAGTTGTAACTTGATAAACATGTCCTACTTTCTAAAGATACATGCAATGAACGTTCCTTAAGTCTTTAAAAATGTCATCTGACTTGATAAATATGTTATGACTTGATGACACTTATGCATAATAGGGAACGATAACTAAGCCTCGACTTTATTTCATAAATGTCATTGTAGGTATGTGTGGTCAGTAAATGATCCTTACTCGCACAATTGAGTAAGTAAAAGTATGTATAATAGAAATTGAGTAATTAAATGGTATACATAACTTGGGTATTTCAACATAACTTCAAAACTGAATTAATAAAAGTAATTAAATCCGATATAAAGTAAATGAAAGTAAAATAATCTACAATGAGATAAATGAGATTCCCAAAAAAAGACCTTGGTGGTGACAATTGAGAGAATGATTGTGGTCTTTTCTGAAATAGGTTGCTAATAAGATGTATAACTTGGTTCAAGATAACAACGAGTATACTAAATTGACTTGATAAATACATTTGATACATTCTGAAGTGAGTAAGTAATAAAGATTTGAGGTCAAGAGAGATATATCTTGGTTCAAAATAGCATAAACTACAATAACTTGGTCTGATAAATATGGTTTCTGAGTCATAACTCTCCACACTTCTCATATTTCATTCATAAATTCATTACATATAGAATTCCACCCCAAATGAATCATTGAACTCAATAGAAACTACTAAACTCACTAAGCTTGGTATTTTCTTTGTAAAATCCATGAATGGTTCAAAACTCATAAACAAGCTCCCAAATTGTATACTTGTCTTATTCTTTCTCACTAATCAAGCTAAAAGCTCCATGAATATTCTTTTCCCCTTTAAATGACCTTACTTGGCCCAAAATATACAAAATGAGTGCATGATCAATCTCACTTAATCTTTATTATCGCTCTTTACACAATTACTCAAAATGCTTCCAAAAATCACCAAACTCAAAATACTCAACAAAAAATTCATGAAATCTTATAGGAAATTTGAAAATAATACGGACCATCTACAGTGTAATTTTTTAAATTTTTCTCCAATTATACACTGCATAGAAATTGCAATAACAACCCAATTTGCATTAAAGCAGGTTAATTCACTTCAAAAATTCATAACTTTCACCCTAAACCTCAAATGGTGACCTAAAATCCAAATATGAAAAGATTTAGAAGTCCCAAAAAATTTCATTTACAATACAAAATATAATTCCCATAATTGGGTTCCCAAAATGGGGTTAAAATACAAGTGTTGATAAAACGACCATAAATTTTTCCACATACCTCGGATTAAGTTGATTCAAAAGCCATTTGAAAGCTAACACACTGAAATATCTACCCACCAAAAATTATATTTTTTCCATGGCCCAATCATTACCAGTTTAATATCGAAGTCTGTCCTGTTTTTCTGAAATTTTCAGTCCTCACTATTTTAGCTTTGCCCTCTCTTTTCGCACAATCCTCATTTGGAATCATTCTGAATCACCAAAACATAATCATAATAATCAATAAAACTAAAGATTACAAAATCAAATACAAATCAATCCATAAATATGGTTTTAACTTAAGCTTGCATGAACATGATCACCCTTAAACCCTATCATTATTCAAGCTCAACTCCAACATGATCAATACCAAAATAAGTCTTATTTCTTATCAAAACATCATGATCAAATATCACAAACATCAAAACAAGAATCAAAACTAAAGTAAAAGGTAAAACCGGCAAGATCAAGTTTCAAGATTACTTACTCTTGAAGATAAGTAGAGATGGACGTGATGTTTAGTGACTTTGATGATTGAGGATGGTGGCTAGTGGTATTAGGATGGGGGGGTCAGGGGTCACCAGGGTTGGCCGGAAAATAGCCAGAGAGTGGCTGGAACTGCTATTGGGGGGGGGGGGGAAGAGAGGAGAGAGAAAATGGAGTTTTTGGGTTGATTTGTGCTTGTTTGGACTAATCTAATTCTTGGCTGTTTTTAACTAGTAAAGTAGCCTTTTTGGGCTAACCATGGTTAAGCTTAATCATGAAAATTAGTTAGGTTAATAAGCAAACTTGTTGGGCTTCAAATTGGGCCAAAAAAAGTTGGATTTGGGAATAAAACGCTTCGTGATAATAACCTTTTTGCATAACTCAAAATTAAATTTTTGCAAACAACAACAACAACAACAACAACAACAACAATAATAATAATAATAATAATAATAATAATTTCTTAAACCATAATTATTGATGCCTACTGTCGATTCAGCCGATATTTAATTAATCAACAAAACTTGAATTAACAATCAATGAAACCTGAATTCTAAAATAGGACCCAAATAAAATATCCCCCAACCGAGATGGTTAAATAAGATAAATGAAAGCGAAAAATTTAAATGACATAAGATAATTCGGTAAATATATAAATTGAGTGTAATTGAATTAATAAACGTGATTTGGTTAAACAAATAACCATGAGTGATTAAATCCATAAACATGATAAATAAATGAATAAACATGATGAATTAAATAAATAAATATAATTTAAATAAATAAATATGGGTTAGCGTCGAGTTATTACATTTTCAGCAACAGCAGCTCCCAAAATCCTTAATGGCTAATTGCTGATTCTTCAACGATTAATTCCTGATTCTGCTTGGGGATTTAGCTTATCAAATCTGTTAGTTGCTATTTTAAGGCCAAGCAACAACCATAATTTAGTTTCAAAAGATATGGCCATATTTAGAGAATCACAATCCTTTATTATTTTCGCAACTCTAAATTAATAATATGCATCACGTTAGGCAAGATTTAATAGAGATCACATGATTTAATCGAACTTAAAATTTGTCTTTCATTCAAAATTCAAGCAAGGGTTTTAAGGGAGTCAACAGTCTCCCCCTTTTTGACGGAAGGTAATATTTTATTGTGATTAATCATGAGTCATTATAACCAAAAGAAATGAGATCATTCTTCTCAATGTAATTGATTTTGGAAGATTACTAAGCATCATGATCAATTTTGTACTAGGTTTATTCTTACCACAATTGAGCTGTCGTATGTCAATACTCGGCCATACATCATACTCATTGATCATACCCATTGCAATATTGATAACGTTATCATTAGTAGGGCTGGCAAAAATCTGTCCGACCCGATTACCCGAATTTGTCCGACCCGGAAAAAACCGGGTACGGTCACCAAATGTATGTCCGAATTTAAAATTCGGACAACCGGACATGTCCGAATTTAAATCCGGGTCGGGTTCGGGTTTGGACATTCAGGTTCGGGTTGTCCGAATTTTTGAACCATTTCGGGTTCGGACAAATTCGGACAATTGGACAACCGGGTTCGGACATCGGACAACTATGTTTATATGTAATTTTAGTCCAAATTTTTTAGAAAATTTTATAAAAACAAATTCGGACAACCGGGTTCGGACATTAAAAATCGGGTTCGGGTTCGGTCACACAACATTTCGGTCAGAATGTCCTAAAATCATATCGCAAATTCGGACATTCGGACAACCGGGTCCGGACATCGGACATTCGGGTCCGGGTCCGGGTCTGGTCAAAGTGTCCGATTTGTAATTCGAACAGGGTCCGGGTACGAAGTTTTTGTCCGAATGTCCGATTTGTCCGGACCCGAATTAACCCGGACCCGAATTTTTGCCACCCCTAATCATTAGCTTACCATACTATGAGCAAATATCATAAGTATACCAATGACATATCATAGGCGTACTAGAAACACTTACCAAACACATGTTATAGACTTACCATACATTATAATCATTGTGCATACTCATAACATATCATACCATAATCAAAGTTAATAACCAAAGCAAATCATACGCTTACCATATGCTTACCATAATCATACCAACATTAGCTTACCAACTGCCAAAAAATGTAATGATCACAACTGAGTTACACATCACTGTTTACATCATTGTTTGCTGCTATACATTACGATGTGCTGCCATATAGCATATTCTCCCCCTTTGACTTTCATCAAAAAAAGAGGAGGGATAGCCAAGGTACAATGTTGGCTACAAACGTGGGAGAGCAAAAGAAACCATAAAACAAAATGTTGAAAACAAGTAAAACACTAGCGAAAATGGGGCATAGAGGAGGTCGAGTGAAAGATCGGATCTGTAGATTAAGTGGCCTTCTCCAAATCGGTGGACTAGAATGGGACAACAAGCTTTGCACCATGTTGAATGAGGCTAGTCAATCTAATCAACGCATCAATTTTTCTGTTCATTAACCCCATCTCTATTTGAATGTGATCAAGTTGAGTTCGAAGCTCAGCGTTATCCTCTTTTAACAACGCCGCAAGAGCCTCAGCAACGTTAGAAGAACAAGTGGATCGAGAAGTGTGACATTAAGAGCAAAGGCCTCTTTGGGAGTAAGGTCACTAAAAGGTATAGGCTGAGTCACGTAGTCCTCAAGGTCCAAGGGAACCTTAAACTGAGTAAAGATGCATGTAAGGAGGTTGCCGTATGAAAGTGAGGGGTGCAACTCATATTTGTGACCCGATACATGTAATTGAGAATGATTGAGGTATAATCAACCGAATAACCATTCATGAGTTAGTAAATAGCTTTAAGAACAAGTTCATTGTAAGCTTCTTTCGAATGGTCTTTGGGATAGAAGATATGAACAAACACATACTACAACAGCCTAGGTTCTAAAAACAGGACATGGTAAGGGGGTGCTTTCTGTTGTTGCTTGTAGGCTTCAATTTTTTGTGGGTTGGCAAATTGAGTTAGATAGAGATCCTTATCCATTTTCTGGGTCAGATTTGGAGGGGCGGTGTCTATGAATTTCAGTCCAAAGATGGATTCGAGAACAAAGCAACTTAGGGTGATTTTGACTGACTTCACAAGACTCTCAAAAAATACACCATTAGCACTAGATTTCATCTCCAAATTGGCATAAAACAGTCTAACAAGCCGAGGATAAACAACATCACCCAAGTGAAGCAACCCCAATCATTTGTGCTTCACCAATTTCTCAAAGAACTTGACTTATGCAGAAGCAAAGAACGAGATGTCCAATTTCTCACAAACAGATATGGATTCGTTACGAAAAGATTGAAAGCATTGTTGACTATCGGGAGGAGGAAGCCAATCACCTGGAAATTGGTCAAGAAGCCGATTTTAGGTCAGAGGAGGAGGTGTTGATGAAGTTTGACAGTGTTCGTGCGGAGATGGAGCAGGGTTTGATTGAGTGGTGGCCGTCTATTTGGAGCTTTGACCGGAGTCAAAGGAGGTATTGACCATGTTTAATAAATAACTGTTAGCTATTAGTTATTTATATTAGTTGTTAGCTATTAGCTGTTTGATTTAACTGTTTGTATTAGCTGTTTGAATTAGTTGTTTGTTGAAAAACTGTTTGATAAAATTAGCTATTTTTTATAAAGTTGTGAGACAAAAAACTAATTCTTAAAAAAAACTCGTTTTTGGTCTTGAATCAAGGCTTGCATGGGCGTTTTGCCGGCCAGAAGCAATGAGGTCTGACCGGCGTTTTGGCTGAGAAGAGGTGGCCGGATTCTTGACCTTTGAAGCTCGATTGGAGCGATTGGAGGCTTTCCCACCTCTAGTAGTGGCCACAGGTGCTGAATTCAATAGAGAAAGGGTTCGATTTGAGCTCAAACAGGCGAATGTGGAGTGTGGGGTCTCAAGAACCCTTGATTCTTGCCAAAGTGAGGTTAGAGTTGTAATTGGAGAGTTTTGTGAGAGGAATTAGAGAGGAGAGAGAGTGAATAGCAAGAGTTTAAAGTGAAGAAGCTTACTTATGGAGGGCGCTCGCATGAGTGAGAAGAAGAGTGCTTGGAGATGGAGAATGTCGGGTTTGAGGAAGAAAGAGAGACAAAAGAATATATGTGTATGTGTACACACACACACACACACACACACACACACACACACACACACACACACACACACACACACACACACACACACACACACACACACACATATATATATATATATATATATATATATATTTATGTGCGTGCGCGTGTGTGTGTGTGTGTGTATATATATATATATATGTATATATGTATGTATGTATGTATGTATGTATGTGTGTATATATATGTATATATACATACATACATATATGTGTGTGTGTGTGTGTTAAAAAATATCCCACGTGCCCAAGGAGGAAGGAATTAAATCAGATTTGAATTACTTTCCTTTAGGGTGAACCGTTTTAACCATTTGTGTAGGTGACTTATGGTCAACGCCTTGAAATTTGAGGTTCAGGCCCTTGATTTTGTCATTATAAAAAAATCCAAGTTCTGCCTATAATTCAAAGCCTTGAACTATGCCTTAAGGCCTTGAATTTTTTATTATTGAGCCGATAGCATTTTTATTGGCCTGCAATGACTCAAAAATACAACGAATACTTAGAGGGGGGCTTCCCCTTAATTTATGCATCAATATTAAGAAATTAATCTCCCCCTTTCGAATGCCGAAGTTCATCACTGACCTTCAAAATAATAGATCAAACCTTTCTACCCTTGGTATCGAATTTGGGTCCAATGTAGGTTATGACCATATTTTGTGGTGTTTTTGCTTTTGGTATCCAGATTCGGATGATTTTGGTATTTGGCTTTCTAAGAGGACATGATTTACGCAATACTTGCATATGGTGTGAGGTTTGTTTTTGGATGTCTCATGAACAAAGAAGTTTTTGTAAGTTTTCTTTTTGTTGAAAGGGTTATATCCAATACCTTCTTTGTGGAAGGACATCATTTGGGAGTCTAGTAATTTGTCCAAGTTATCTTGTCCTTTAAAAAATTTTAGCACCACCTTTTCAAGTCCTTCATATTTGGATTGAAACTCTTTCTTTTCATTTTCAAGAGTTTCAATGTTTGGGTGAGATTCATTATTCGATTTTTTCAAGGCTTCTTTTCCAAAAAGCAAATCACGAATTGTTTTCTTCAAGAACTTTATCTTGGACAAGTACTGTTGCTCACATCGTATGCATTTAATCAAGGCATGGGCTAATTTATCTTTAGAATATTCAAGAAAGTCAGAGTAATCTACCTCATGCGAGCTTTCATACTCGGTTTTGTCCTCTTGGACATTGTCTTTATTTGCCATAAAACATAGGTTTGCCGCTTGTTCTCCTTCATTGTCACTATCACTAGAGTCACTATCACTTCATGCAGCAATCACAGCCTTCTTGAATTATTTCTTGGCCTTTTGTTTGCGTTTTTCAACTCTCTCTTGTATGATAGGACAATCTTTCATCACATGCCTTGACAAACCACAACCGAAACAAGGACAAAGATTAGATTCATTTTTATTGTTTCAGAGTTTAGTATCTTTAGAAGATTTGTCATTCTTCTTTAAGGAGAATCCCTTTTTGTAGAATTTCTTGGGATCAAACTTTTTTGACTTAAAAATCTTCTTTATTCCTCTTGTGATCATCGCCATAGAATCTTCATCTTCTTCACTGGATTCATCTTTTGAAGAGTAGTGCTCTTCACTAATAGTTGTGAAGGTGACTCCCTTTTTTGGTTGAGTCCCTTTTTCTTCTTCATCTTCTTTAAGGTGAATTTCATGCGTTAGAAGTTTCTCGAGCAGATCATCCGAGGTTAGTATCTTGAGGTTTTGAGCTTCTTCAATTACGGTGACCTTGGAACCCCATTTGTTTTTGGGAAGCCATCGAAGGATTTTTCTAACCTTTTCCTCATTCGTGTAGGTCTTGCCAAGTGATTTGAGGTTGTTGGTTATGTTGGGGAATCTTGTGAACATCTCCTTGATGGTTTCATCTAATTGAATTTTGAATAATTCATATTGATGGATGAACATATTGACATTTTTTTCTCTTACTTGACTTGTCCCTTTGTATGTTATCACCAGCTTGTCCCATATTTCTTTAGTTGATTCACATGCGCAAATACAATTGCACTCGTTAGCATCTAATCCACAATATAAGATATGCATAGCGTAGCCTTACAATTTTTTGAAAGCCTTGCAAACTCTTATTGCGTGCATTGATCTTTGTTTTTCACGACACTATTTCCATCGATCGTAGTCTCTGGAACATATGGACCTTTAGTCATGATGTTCCACAATTCATAATCTTCAATCCTGATGAACATCTGTATCAAATTTTTTCCAATACGAAAAGTTAGTGCCCCTTAGCAAGGGAGGTCTAACAGTAGAGCGACCTTGATCATACTAGTCTTCTCTAGTAGCGGCCATGATTGTTGCCGACTTGACGGTGAAGTCAATATATATTGGGTTTGGCTCTGATACCAATTGAAAACTTAAAGGCTATTGAATCACTCTTAGGGGGGTGAATAGGGTCATTATCAACTGATGCAAAATAATTAAAATAAGGAGTGGAAAGATAAAAATAGACAATACATAGGTATTTGTTAACGAGATTGGGTCTCAAAAGGCTCAATCCCCGCTTAAAGTTCCCTAACTCTAGGATTAATCCAATTTTATTAGGAGAAACAATTACAACTCTAGAGTACACCTACTCTAAGTTCTAAGACAAAAGTTGACACTCTCAACTAGGTTTGGTAGAGTTGACCATTCAACTCTATAATCTCATCCTACTTACAACTTGAACAATACAACTTGAATAAATGTAAAGCCAATTAAAGCTCAAGGTATGCAAGTAAGTATTGAGTTTGGCAATTGTTCGTGCTCTCTATCTACTGTTCCTTTCATCTAAAAGGATATCCCCTTTTTATAGCAAACGGAATTGAAGTCGCCGTTACATTCAAAAAGGAAAAGAAAATCTTCAGCTTGTCTTCAGGCACTTGGAGTCCAACTTCAAGGTCTTGAACTACTAATTGCTGATTTTTCAACGATTAATTATTGATTCTGCTTGGGAATTTAGCTTATCAAA
The DNA here is from genome assembly GCA_017589665.1 of Selenicereus undatus. NCBI lineage: Eukaryota > Viridiplantae > Streptophyta > Magnoliopsida > Caryophyllales > Cactaceae > Selenicereus > Selenicereus undatus. The sequence goes on along the minus strand of JACYFF010019584.1, from coordinate 107,353,285 downwards.
TCCGTTAGCTGCTATTTTTAGGTCAAGCAACAACTACAACTTAATTTCAAAATATATGGCCATATTTAGAGAATCACAATCTTTTATTATTTTGGAAACTCTAAATTAATAATATGCATCACATTAGGCAAGACTTAATAGAGATCACATGATTTAATCAAACTTAAAATTTGTCTTTCGTTCAAAATTCAAGCAAGGGTTTCAAAGGAGTCAACAACTTTATCTCAAATTATATTCTACTTTAAGGCTAAAAATGTTATTCTCCTTATAAAAGGTAGGACTACAATTTTAATACAGATTATCTTTTTAGAATGGATGAAATAGTACAATAATCGCAACTCTTAATGTGAGTTCCGCTTTTGTAAAGTTTGGGAAGATTTATACATAGGCAATTTTACCTCTATAGGCATGACTACCCATAGAGAGATCGATTTTAATAGATCCAGATAAAAAGTTTTAACAAAATATTTTAAAAGTTGAAATTGTTTGAAGACAAAGGTAACAAAAACAAGACATAATTACTTTAAATAACATTAATCATAATGGATAACGTAGGAGAAATAAGACTTATATGTACCTTAAACAGCAAACAATGACATAATACTAAAATGACTAAGAGTAGTCCACAACTTAAACAATCAGATGGGGAGGAGCAGTAACCACATCACGAGTTCAAGGGAACTTTCATTGTGAGATCATACCCTTTCTTTCTTTTTTTCTTTCCTTTTTTACCCACACTAAATTCAACCAAAAGTAGAATGTCCATGTTTCATGGACTAGCTTAGGAGGTAGGAAGATGAAGATGCCAGACGAAAACTATTGTCAGTTTAGCGCATCTTTTCACAAGAGAAGCGCTTAGGCCATTCCCAGTGGTGGCCTCACGAGGGCAAAAACTGGAGAGAGAAAGGGGCTAAGGCAAGGGAGTTGCTATAGTGGATGCCTCGTGCGACATACCTCGCAGGCAGGCTCAGTGTAAGGAGCCAACTTGTGAGGCTTGCTTTATTTTTCAAATATTTTTTATTAGTTTTTATTCTTTTTTTTTGAAAATTAAAGTTGCGTATTATAGAGTGGATCCATGTGTATTATTTTATTTAATAAAATAAAGTTGCAAGCCTTCTACTGGAGAGAATGAGGATTGTAAAACAAAAAATTAGAGAGAAAGCTAATGTGATAGTGGTAAGCCCCATCGCTGAGCCAAAAAAGGTTTGCTCTTACTCTTATTCAAACTTGAACAAGTTTAGGATCTGGCAGCTATTCAGCTATTCAATTCTTGGACAGTCAATAATTTAATGAGAATTCATGGTAAGTTTTTTTTGGGGGGAGGGGTCTCTTTCTCTCTCCCATAGAAGATCAAGTGTCCTGGAATATATATATATATATATATATATATATATATATAATATATATATAC
>JACYFF010019584.1:107302136-107332348 GCA_017589665.1 Selenicereus undatus | reverse complement strand
TGGGCAACAATGCCCAATGTAATGTTGCTGGAATTGGTACTGTCAAAATCAAGACCCATGATGGTGCTATTAGGACTTTATCAAATGTTCGACATGTTCCTGATTTGAAGCGTAATCTCATCTCCTCAGGCACCCTTGAATCCAAGGGGTGCAAATACTCAACTGAAGGTGGAGTTCTGAAGGTTTCCAAGGGCACTCGAATTCTGTTAGAGGGTTTGAGATGTGGGACTTTCTATGTTTTGCAAGGATCTACTATGAAAAGTCCTGCTGCTACTGCTTCTTCTGCTCCTAATGGTATTTCCGTTGCACATTGGGAGAAAAGTCTACACACACAAGTCACTTCCCAATTCAAATTTCAAGAATCCCTTGAACTCAACAGGTGGTCAGTCCGCATGATGCCCTTCGGGGCTTCGCCCTACGGGGCTCTACCCTTTGGGGTTCCTTTGGTGGTGTTCTCTATAGATGTTGGTGATTTTGGTCTAAGGTGGAGATTGTTGGGTTTAATGGCCCAAAATCGTTTTATCTACCATGAGTTTCAAAGAGTTTGGGCTATTGGCGGCTAAGGTTGCTCATAGGATTTTGCATCCTGATATCTCTAAACCTTATATAAAGGGCCTAACCTAGGCCCTAATAATTATCCCAATAACACAAAACACAAGCATCAATAAGAGCTTAAGTTCTAATATTCCTATTTTTGTGAGAGAGCGTTCTGAGTGATTTTTAATCGCTTTCTGATATCTTCCTATAGCACGTCGCTCTGAGATGAGTTTTGTACTCTCCCATTTCTATAGTGTATTATTTGCTCATCGCCGTCCGTGGCTTTGTCCTGTTTCGGATTTCTACGTAAATTCTTGGTGTTAATTTGTGTTTGTTTTTCTCTGTCTTGCTATTATTATCGTACTTGTGATTCTTTTGTTGTTCATTCAATTCCTAACCGATCCTAACAAACTTAGATATTTCTTTCACTCAATGTAACAAACTCTCAACAAAGTTTTGGCGGAAAAACTGTGTGATCATTGCTTTGTGTAAATAATGGCTCTGTCTCTCCTCGAGCCGTCATTACACAATGTAATAAACACAAAGCAATGGTAGGATTCTCTGATTTCATTCAGTCTTCCTCTCTCTAACTCCAGATTTTGCATTCTCTTTCTCAAAATACAACATTAGATATTTCTTTCATGCACATGAAAGAAAGAAGAAAAAAATAATGATTTTTGTTGTATTCAATTGGATCTATATTGCTTCAAAATTAAAATTATTAGAGTTTTCCGCCATTTAATTTGTTAAAGTGAACTCAAGGAATCTAATTAACCATAGAAGGAGCCACAGGAATACATTATATATATGCATGAGATGTGTGGTCGACCTTTCTAATACCCTAAAAAAAAGATTGGGCGGAATAGAAAAACGCATGGCTGCCTTTTGAAGAGGGGTGAAAATGATGCAGCGAGGTTGATATCCAGCATCTTTTTTTATGCATGCAGCACTATTCTCTTCTTTAATCGCCATATTTTTGTCAATTAATTGTCAGTGCCTTTTTCCGGCTCTCCATGTGCCCACGTCCACCTCTGCATCATATTTTGCAAAATTTGTTTAGTTTGATCTTCCAGATCGCGTTTTACACCCAATTATTTGGGCATTTCTGATCTACATATATCATATATATATATATATATACACGATTCAAGATGCAAAAATTACGAATTGTTTATATATATATGCTGAGTCTGAGAGACTGCGATATTTCCACGTACATACGACATACTATCAGCTGTCTGTGATCGTGTATTTTGCATGACACAAAACCAATATCCTCTTTTGTGATCTGATCTCTGATTTTCTTCACTGCTTAGCATGAAAAATACTGGAATACTCCAAGACCCCCCTTTTTTCTGCTGTCACGTGATATTCCTTTTTTGTTTTGTATGTCTAGTAACACTGTAATGCAAACCCAGTAATTAATTGGAAATTCAGTCCTTCACAAAACAAAAAGGGTGCAAATTATGCAGTTACTTTACAAATATAGCCATGAATTTAGAAAATGATAAATGTGCCTTATCATAAGTGTCTTGGTTTGACTTGACTAAATATTGACATTATATTCAGTGGCGGATCCAGACATTTGGAATATGGGTGTCCATAAATTAACATCGTTACTAATATACACTATTTTTTTTTTATGGTTGTCCATTAATTAATATTGTTACTAAATTAACCATTTTTTAAATAGATTTTTTTTTTTTGAGCTAGGGGTGTCCATGGACACTCCTAGCTATAACATGGATCCGCCCATGATTATATTCTAACAAATTGTACAAGTGAATAGTGGAAGGGGCGTGTTAGCACTTATAGGATGAGTAAAATTACCTTTTGAATTTAAAATTTTCTTATTATCTTCTTGTATGATAAGTCCGTGACATAAGATATCACATCTTTTAAGCATTTATTCAAACATGTTTGTTACTCATGTAAACAAAATAAGACGAATAAAATAAAATTTTTTAAAGACAAGAAAGTGTTGAATACCTTTTTTTTTAATCCAAAGAAAGTCAATACATAAGGCAAACTATAACAAAATATTTATAGAATTAGAATTAACAAGTTATTAATGATAGGATTCCAAGTTTTCTTATAAATTTATCAGAGGGCGGAATAGTTGCATTTCAACAATTTCATTAAATTGTACAAGTTAAATTTTATTTAACTTTTTGCTATAACTTTTTGACCCAAATAAGGAAAATTTTATTAAAGTTTTAGAAAAAGCTAAAAAAAAAATATACTGAATGCAACCAATATCTCTCAAAAAATGTACAACAATGTTTGAAATCAACATGTTTCGGGCTCAAGATCCTGAATCATTGCCACTATCCATATATTTCAATGAAAAAAATTCACAAGAGATGGCGCATATGTTAAAAAAGATGGATCTTTTTTTCTTTTTTTTTTGGTCGAGGCATAAGTATTTAGTTGTAGGGGCCGGAAATACGTTGGTATTCTGCCAAGGTATATCTTCATAATTCAACCTTAATTTTTCGTATTTAAGAATTAATCAAACGTATAAAGGACGATGAATTCTTCCAAGGCATAAGTATTAGTAATGGAGTTATTAGAGACTTAGTCAAAGTCGCTCCTATCGAAGATAAGATGAGAGAATCAAGACTCAGATAGTTCGGCCATATGAAAAGAATGAGTGAAGACGCTCCAGTGAGGAGATGTGAGAGGGTTAATACCCCCGAAGGGAAAAGAGGGAGGGGACGACCAAAGAAGAGTTTGGACGAGTTCATTAGAGCGAACTTGAAAGTTGTCGGGCTGACGGAGGACATGACTCAGGATATGAGACTATGGTGGGATAGGATTAAGATCTTAAATCGCAAAGAGGTGACTTCGTAGTTGTCTTTCTATTGCGGTAAGGTAGGTTTGGTTGTTGTTTTCGGTTGTTGTGTTTGCATGCAGGCAGTACTTGTATCTGAGAATATTCATTGTGTGCCTACGTCTGTTGGCTAAGGTATGGTATTTCTCTTTACTTTATTGTACTAATGTTTGCATAGTTACTGCCCTTGATTTATTAGTAATCCTTAATTCATTTCCATGATGCTTATCCTTAGTTTTGCCCCTTAAAATGTGTTCACAAAACCTTTCTTATATAAAATGTTTCCACAAAATCTCTCTTATAAAATGTTTTCACAAAATCTTGTTTTGTGGGTCTCTTGGAATCAGTCTCTAAACGGGCAGTCATGTTGGTTGAGGTAAGGTTGCCTACATCTGGATCTCCTTAGACCTCGCGAAAGCGGGATCCACACTGAGATCGAGGTGTTGTTGTTGTATAAAGGACGACGAATTTCATGGGAAATCACAAAAGATAGAGTGGTAAGTAATGATGATAATTTAGAGTACTTATTTAGGTCCCAGCGTCATTAATTTAGTGATTAATCTAATTGATGCCAATTTTTAATCCAAATAGTACTAATGACTATATTGATTAATTAATTGACGTGAATAACAAGGGCATCACATGCATGAGGACGATAAGCCACAAAGTTGGCTAATACAACATTAAAAAAAGAAAAAATAAACCCAAATTTTTTTTTAAAAAAAAAGGGCAGGAGAAGTGGATGTAGTGATGGCTCCTACGATTTTTTGTTTTACTAATTTAATTTGACCCTTGAAATTAGCAATTAAATTTCTGACAGAACGAAAAATGCATGATCCCGAAGGAATATGTTGAGTTTGAGTTTTACTACTACTAATAAACAAAGGAACCAAGTAAGCAGCAAAGAAGGGTATATATGTGTCTTTTTGGGAATGTCAATCTGATGCATCCTTTCCATTTGCAAAAAGGTGAAGTGCATTTTTAATTGCTTTTTTCACTTTTCCTCCGCCGTGACAAACGAAAATGAAAAAAAAAATATAATATTACAGACAAAAGAAAAAAAAATATACAAATTTATATATAAATATATATATATATATATATATATATATATATATATACACACACACAACAACAACAACAACAAACTTCCAATGTGGGTCCTGCTTTCGCGGGGTCTGGAGAGATCCAGCTGTAAGCAACTTTACCTTTACCGGTATTCCTATCCATAGAGAGGTTGATTTCTACCCATATATATATATTCATTTGTAAAAGACTTTGTATATTATGTATGCGAATATTATTGTTTATTTTTACGAGGTTAGCTAGCATGGTTGAAAATATTGGATGAAATTACTATAGCATGAATTGTTATATCCCACATCTATAAAAATTGCGTAGCCATGAGATGACTAATGCATGAAATATGTTTTTGAGCTAGATTGAACTTTAATATACTCTGTATGAGCTATTTGAAAGTGATTTTGTCCCTACATTCCACATATGTATACCGTATAGACCATAATCATTCATATTCAATCTTTGTTATTAATATCATTCAGCATTTGTGTAATGAATATATTTCCACTTAAGAAAAGGTTAGTTTAAGAGATCATACGTAACCTTGGGGCAAAAAAAAAAGAAAAAAGAAAAGCAATAGAGGAAATCTGGTGATAATAAGGGCATGAGGAGTCATAATGATGCAGCTCAGAGAAAATTCTGAGAGCTTATTTTGGAAGCAACATGAAGTGCACGTCATTCATGTCATTAATTTTCATATTTCAACCATTTCATCGTTCCTCACCCATGTCATATTCGCCGTAATCGCATCCAATGAACTTCCCAATCAAATCAAACCAATAATGTAAAAATATAAGGAAGCTATATTTATCTTGGATCTGAACTTGTAGCCAACTGGCTAGCTACAAACCTGTTTGTAGTGACTAGCAAAGAGTGAAACAAATTAAAATAGACAAAAAGGGGAAAAAAATAAAAAAGATTTGGGGTTCTTGAATTTGAATCATCTGAAAGACATAAGGGAGGTGAAATTGGCCTTGTGAACTTTCTTGATATTTCCAGGACGACGATGATCATGAGTATTACTGCTATCCCTGGTCGTGGTGGTAGAACGCCGTGGAAATAACGATTCCATTTCATCGTGAGACAGCTCAACCAACCTTATTGGCCTTTGAACATCAGAATTCTGGAAGAGCGTACGGCGTCGTTTTAAGGGCCTCCAGAGCTTTTTAGGCGCAGGAGGGCATGCCTGGTTCACCGGGATCTTGTGTTGTTCCCCTGTCGGCGTCTTGGGCCCACCACTACCATCATCATCTGTATGATCTTGATCAACGTCCGTAATTCGACCATCGCGATGATGATCAGCTGGGGGCACTGATGGTAAAGACTCTACCTTGATCTTGATTGGGTTGAGATTACGTGGAATGTTGACGGCGATATTCTCGTCATGACCGTCATGATGCTGAGCCTTTAAATCTTGATCTGGTAGCTGGCCTGGTGGTCCTTTGATGCTCAGATCTCTGTGGGAGGACAGAACAGTAGCAGTCTCCGCATCTGAATTGCCTGAGTTTTTGCTACCCATGAGGAGAGAGAAAATGGAGAAAGTAGAGAATTCAAGAATTCAAGAACAAGCTAGCTAGTGGTGTCTATGAATGGAGGAGAATTGAAGAGAGAGAATATTAAATAGAGGAAATTAAGAAAGGGATTCGGTATTCACGGTAACCACTTTGGCGAAGGATCCGATGCGGAGAACATCAATCAACCCCTTTGATCTCTCAATAAACATGATCATTTACGCTCATTCATTCTTTCAGGTTATGTTTTGGGGGGAGAGTGAGGGAAGGAGGAACACGAAGAGTAAGGAAAGGAGAAGTCGCAATTGCTTTTTAATATCGGGGGCGTCCCTTGCAATGTACGCACTTTGAGGCATCAATGCACGTGGCAGGCTACAGTGAAATTAACCACGATAACCCAATTACTCGTGAGATTCCTTTTCTACTGGTAAAATCTCTTTCAATTACAAATTACACCTACGGCGAGCTATTTTATCACTACAATCTACCAATACGGTAATATTTGTTATGGGACCAAAATATTTATTTTTTGTTTGCCCTCGATATTAAGCCAATATTAATGTATGATATGCTTACCATATATTAAAAAAAATGATTGCCAATATTAACCTAAAATATTTTTAATTGCTGTATTTTTATAACTTTTTCAGCAGTAAAATAACGCATCTAAGCATCAATTCACTAATTTACAAGTTTATTAAGTGAGTTTGTTTATAAGAGTTTACGAATAGTTAATGAATTTTTCAATTTAACAATTGATAATTAAATGATAACTTATTGTAATTATATAATAACAATAGTCCTCACTATGAATTTTCATTTTATAAAATTTGAAGTCATTCATATACAATTTTACCTCCTATAAGCACTCAGCTGTCTTAATAGATATTTTGATTCAAAGAGATCCAAAAAAATTGACAAGATCTCATGAATATCATATTAATTTCACGGCATCCAAGGAAAAGAACCCCCCCAAAAAAAAACTCTGTAGAGACAATTAACGTGGCTGATTTTAATATTCTATAATAGCTACTACATACACAGCAACATTGTAATAGCCACCGTTGTGGATAAAAGATTGCCCGGCCCGTTTCTCTGTTTGGCCGGAAAAAGGCTGAATTCTACGCCGACTCTGGTTTGTATGCTTCCTGAAGTTGTGAGAAAAGGAAGAACTGAAAAGGGATTAGGATTGATTTCATTTGATCAGCAGTGAAAGTTAAGATAACGGGTGAGGGTTTGAGGCTATCACAGGATTGCCGGCCCATATTATCATGACATATTGACATTGCGTGAGAACTCCACCCCTGAAAATTTTCAACCACCCCTATGATTAGGTTCACCATTCAAATATACATATCCACATCTTTACTTGATTATTACTGCTCATCGGTAATTGCTCACCTAAATGGTGGTGTAAAAGTCAAAATCTAGGATTATATAACATAGCACACTCTTATTGCCAAAGTAATCTTTTTAATGTAATGTCTTCCACTGTTTCTTTCTTCTTCTTTTTTATTTTTTGGGAGGGAGGGGGCGAGCGGAGGTTTGATCTTCTATTAGTTAGACCGACTTATTATTATTGTCAACTTATAATAGATAGAATTCTCTCAACGCATATTATATTTCCTTCATTTACTGGTTAAACTTGAGGCCTTAGTAAACGAAAATAAGTATGAAATCATTGGATTAATTTGTATATATTGTAAGGTAAATTTTTCAACATGCAATTTTTCATAGAACAACCTAAATATTTGATTAAACAATGTATGAAATTGTCTTCTTTTAAAATAAAACTTTCAATTTAGCGCCATGATATAAGATGATATTCAAAAAAAAAAAAAAGACAAAGTTTTGTGTGTGTTTTTGTTTGGCGTGTGGAGATTGTGGATTGGTTAATTTTAAATGCCTTTTACCAAAGCCTACAGGATTATAAATGACAAAATGGCCACCCATTATTGTATTGTCTACATTGTCTTATTACACAGTATTTTTATTTCCTACAATTAGCTAGCTTGTAATATATCGTGCCTTGGCTAGCATGCACATGCATATGTACTTATTGATCCTGATCATCTTCTCCGGTTACTTTATAAAATAGGATATCATCACTACACCACGAGACAAAATAGTACATGGTAGGTTAATCCAGTTGTTCAATTTACCTACAAATTTGTGGTAGTCACATTTCAACTATCTAACTAACCTAAATTCTAGATGCTTAATGCTAGTATGTAGACGTAGGCTATGCATGGATTGAATATTCTTTTAACTCCAATACTTTAGCTAATTTTACCAACTGATCAACCTAATTTATTAACAAGTCAGTTTAAATTCGAGTTAACCTAATCTATTGCAAGCACTACTCTATGAAGTATGGATTGTAGAAAATCATGGTTAAAACGAACTAATTAAGTACAATATAATGTAATTATAAGTAGCTGCATTCAATTCTTTTATATAATATATAGATATACACATTTTCATTTGATACTCATATGCTTATGCATCATACTCATATAAGATACTTTAATTCATCAAGAGTAATTGCATGCTTGAGGGGATTCATCATGCATGTAGACAGGTACAAGAATTATAGCCAAAGAACCTATATTTATATACACTATAAATGAACATCATATAGGTGGGGAGGGATCATGAGAGTTAATTGTCAAGAGGAACGCAGAAAACGCATGGCGTGACTATGAGCAGTGGCAGGCTAGGCCTAGGATTCCCGCGCAGATTAAGGTGGGGGTTTCGGGTTCGGTAAAGCTTCTGGTAAACGCCTCCCTCACTTTAAGTACGCCAGAATATTAAACAGAAGCAAGGCATTTGAAAATGCCCCTTAACTGATTCTCGTCAGGCGATAATATCTTTATCTTCTCGTGAGACGATATTTTGACATACACACTCAAACATACCAAGTGGAAAGTGGGCCGGACCCCAATGGATTGCTTGGATTTCACCATCATAAAGGCTGTGCTGTGCCCATCAACTTTTGCCACATTTTCTACTTTGAGGCCTCATCTTTCGCTTATTTTCTTCGGTGGCCCTCTTACCTTTAACAGTTTTCCGACTGCACCTATCGTCCACACTCGATGTGCTTGCGCCTTGTTGTTTTTGTTGGTAAATAAGTGTATGTAGGCTCTTTTTATATTTTACAATCTGGATCTGTTCTTTTCGTACGTCTATTTTAAAATATCAATATTAATTTACTTTAATTTACTTCCGCTATTTTAACCAAATTTAATTTATCATATAAAAAAAATTCAACTCATTTCAACTTACTTCAACCTATTTTAACCCACTTCACCCTTTTACTCACCTTAATTTACCCACGAACAGAATAGACCCTTCTTTCAATTCTTATCAGTCTTTATCCATTATATCATAAAAACCTCAATTCTTATTTTTCTTAGTTCTTTTCAATTCTCACCAATCTTCATTACTATTCCCTATTCATTTCCACTTCTTTAAAAAAAATTAATCTTTTCAAATCTTTCTCAATTATTCCCAATCCTTAGTAATTGCCAATCTTATATATCAACAAAAAGATTAGACAAGAAAACACCCTTATTGGCAGGTGAAACAATACCATTCTTTTGAGTATAAATTTACAACTAATGCCATACTCTTTTCGTCGGTCAATCTAAATTTATCAACATCAACCAACTTCAACTACATTCAATACACTTCAACTTACTTCACCAACTTTAATTAAAAAATACTCACTTCAATCAACTTCCCACTATTTTAACCAACTTCTACTCATCACATAGAAAAAAAAAAATTTAATCAACGTCAATCCAGCTCAACCTACTTCAACCAATCTTAACCAATTTCGTCCATTTACCAACCCACATTTTTCAATTAAAAAAACAAGCCCTAAGACCTCCCAAACTCAGAAGAGTTTTGCCACCGTCTTTTTTCTCGCAAAAAGAGTATAATCTATATTTTAAAAATTGAGTGAATCAACTTTGTATTTAATTATTTTTCAAGAAGGCACTAACAATGTAATTACATTACAAAGAATGATGGATAATAGATCATACACAATATATTTTTTTTTGGGGGGGTCACTTGGATTACGATAAATAATTAGATATATCATGTGTTTCTTATTCTTGTCCAAGTAAGTCTAAGAAGAGAATTGTTGACTATGTCACTTTATGAAATATTGACTTCTACGTAAAGCTATTAGTTGGAGTTAGAAATATGCTCCTAAACTGGGGATCCTATGTAATAATTGATAAAATGCGCAGAGGAGTCTTGGCCTTTAATTGAGGGATGGTCATTTCACAAAGTTATAATTTTTCCTTCAAGGGTCCGTCACAAACTCATCATTTTATTTGAGAAGAAAATTAAACTTTTTTAATGATTATGTTCGCCATTTCTTCCAGCATCTTCCTTGTCTTCCAATCATCACTTTAGTTGATTAGCAACTTAATATCTTCATTGCTTTCATTGAATTGACATGATGGTTAATTTCATTTCTTGCTAATTTTTTAAGATTTCGATGTAATTACCTTTTTAGACAGATATTATATATGTATACTCATAAAATATACACACAAAAAAGCATAAGATTTGATGTGCTTCAATGTATGTCCCTATTTTTTTTATAACAAAAAAAAAAAAAACTCAATAACAAACCGACTTAATATCACACAAACATAGTCCATTAAAGTGGAAAGTTCAGTAAGTGGTACCACAACTCAAAACACCTAACCCAAAAGTGGAAGACTCTATTGTAACACTTTGTGGACATGAAACTTGTAAACCTAATATTCTTGTTTCAAACTGACAATGTAAGATAAAGTCTCCTTATACACACACTCATACATCTAGATGATTGGAACGTTACAATAGCAATAACGCGACGGACCTGATCACTTATATTTAGTTTTTGATTGCATACCACCATGAATACAAGTGAAGTATACAGTGCCCAGTGATGACGTTCGCAAATGCGAAGCTTATGGAGTTATGGTGACATTTTTGAGTATATTCCTGATTGGACGTACGAGAAAATTGTAGCTTAGGTGGCGTTCATGTGTACATTACTGATTATACGTACACAAAAACTTCGGTCATGTTCTATTTTGTGTATTTTATGATTTAGCTAAAAGCTTACATCTCCTTGCAGCTTCTTACATCTCTTTATAGCTCCTTACATCTTTTTACATCTCCTTACATCTTCATACATCTCATGGATTTTCTATAACATTCATTTATTTTAGTTACAGAAATATGTATATTTTTTTAATGATACTACCAATATACAAAATTTATAAATATCTTATGAACACAACATTTACATCAACATAAAAATATAATATAACGACTTAAATTATATTTGAGTTTCGACATGAAATATATATTATTATAGATGACCATACCTTTATTTATATTTAAAATTATTTACTTAAATTAGGAATTTATTTGAAGAGTTGTATTTAATTTTGTCAAAAAAATTTGCTTTTTTTTGTTATACTTTGCTTATTCGATCAAACTAATGTTCACATAAAAAATCACCTCAAGTGGACGAAATTTTATTCACCACATTTATGGGGATTAATATATTTTATTATTGTGTAATTAACTTAATTAATTGTTTATTTTCAATAAGTCTATTATTTTAATATTATTATTTTTTATCCAAAATATTCATTGTAAAACAAATTATACTATACAACTCTTCAACAATTCAACAACTCCTTACAGCTCCTTAGAGCACTACCAGCGCAAGGCACACGTGTAGCCAGGAGGGCCCGCGTGTCCCTTGCATGTCAATGTGTTGCTTGGCAGCCAGGAGGAAACGCGTGGGGAATGCGTGCTGCATTGCACAGGCATTCCTCCCTTTTTTGTCCTTTTGTTATTTTTTAAATATAATTTTTTCTTTTTTCTTTTTTTTTTGGAGGAAGTATATGGTTTTTAAACAATTTAAAAAATAGGTTGTGTGTTATGAGGTGGGTCCATGATAAATATTTTTATTAGATGATTAAAATTGAGTTCCATAAGTTAGAGAAGTGATGGAATGCAAGTTGCAAAATTATGAAACTTTTGCTGGCGTAGCAGATCAGAGTTTCAAAAACTGAAACTCTGGTTGGGAATGCTCTTACAGCTCTTTACATCTTCTTACACCTCCTTACATCTTCTTACAACTCCTTACAACTCCTTACATCTCATTACATCTATCTATCTATCTAAAACGCGAAATAGAATAGACCCTTCATATCTAAGGGTGGATATATATATATATATATATATATATATATATATATATATATATATAAGAACTGACATGGTTTGGCCCAAAACTATGGATTGAGTGACATTTAGCTTTGGGTATAGGATCCATATAACTGGCTTGGGGCTGGAACTGGCTGTATCAGGTTTTAGACCTTAAGACGTGAAGGCCCCGTTTGGAAATGGGGCAGCCCAAAATACAGTGATGTCCAAATCCAAGACAGCCCAAATTATGCTACGGCCCAAAAATGTGGAGGGGAGAGAGAACGTGCGGCAGGGACAAATTGAAGGTGTGAGGAGGAAAATCAGGGAAGACTAGCTCAGCATTCAGCCAGGCCAGGCGTCGACCGCTTTTCTTGGAACAAAAACTTTTTAAAAATAAAGAAAATCAGTGTTTTTAGATTAAAAAGGAAAAGAAAAAAGGGAAAGAAAGAGAAAACATGGGAAAGAGGTGGACGGCCATGATTTCTAAACACCACTCTGACTCCTCCCTATTTGTATAATTCCACCCATTTCTCCCTTTCATTTTTTAACTTCCTCTCTTTTTTTCTCCCTTCCATCGCCCTGCCACCTCTCTTTCCTAACACAGGTGATTCAATCTCTCTTTCTCTCTCCGTATCGATCGAAACTTCGATTTCACCGATTTGTTTATCATAAATGTGAGATTATGTTATGTATGTTTCATTGATGATCATCATTTCTTGTTGATCGATCTGTGTAATTTTGCGTCTCAATTAACATTTCATGATCATTGTTTGAATTTGGTGCAATTTTAGTGTAATCGTGGTTAGTTGATCATCAGGCCGGAAGGAATTGGATCACTTTGGTGGTTTGAATTGAATGATAATATGTTTGTAATTAGACATATTAATAGACAAATGTTCTGAAGATTTGTCCGAATATTTCCTTGATCTTGTGATCCGACTATTTAATGGCTGCAGACGTCATTGTCATGTCTATTGATTGGTTTAGGTTTAATGTCCTTTGCGTATGTTTAGATTCTAGCCACGTGCTTCTCGCATGAGCTTCTATGTGTTCTTTTACCATACCTCATGAGAAAGTGCTATGATGATGTCACATGCTCAAGTGTAAAACTGGTTGATATTTCTAAAACAAACAACTCAATATGGAAATTTAATTTTATGTATCGAATTAATTCTTGGATGAACAAAGAGGATGAACAGTCGATTTTTTTGTTTGATTCATTATACAATGATTCATGTTGCCCTAGTTTGTTCAAATCATTTGCGGTACTGGTCCATTGATCCTAATTGTGTGCCAAACTGTGCTGTAACATACCATACCATGACATTGCTTAGATGTGGCTGGATAAAACAGTAAATCAGGGATGTTGTCTGATGGAAATCTCAAAGGGATATGTAATTGATTTCTTCCCTTCTCAATCTGCATCTTGGCATCCTTGATCTTGTGATCGGCTTGTGACCCAATTGCCATGTTTTGCATGGCTTGTATCTCAATCATCATAGGAGTTTGCTTGCAACCATTCATGGCCATTAGTGGGTAGGAGGGGGTTGCCGTGAATAGTGAATCTTTGGATATATCTTTAAATGATGCAACTAATTGCATTCTCGTGGTTGCCTAGCTTGTCTAATTTGAAGTTATTCTCTTCCCTGCTGTCATTTGTTGTATTTTAACATTTTGGAGTCTTATGGGTCTAGTCATCGAAGATGGCAGATGTAGAGGATGTTCAACCACTTGTTTGTGACAATGGAACTGGAATGGTCAAGGTAGGTCACAAGTTTCCTTTTGCAGCAATTTTTTTTTTTTTAATCAAAAGTTGATAATTGATTTAGCATGTTGCACATTTTGATACATGTGAAGTATAACCATATGGTGCTCCCATTATAACGAAGTGATCTCTGTCCATTTTCAAATTGTAGGCTGGTTTTGCTGGAGATGATGCTCCCAGGGCTGTTTTTCCCAGCATTGTGGGTCGTCCCCGTCACACTGGTGTCATGGTTGGTATGGGTCAGAAAGATGCCTACGTTGGGGATGAAGCACAGTCGAAACGTGGTATCTTGACCCTGAAATATCCAATAGAGCATGGTATTGTTACTAACTGGGATGACATGGAAAAGATCTGGCATCATACCTTCTACAATGAGCTTCGTGTTGCTCCTGAGGAGCACCCAGTTTTACTTACAGAAGCACCCCTTAACCCCAAGGCAAATCGTGAGAAAATGACCCAAATCATGTTTGAGACTTTTAATGCACCTGCAATGTACGTTGCTATCCAGGCTGTTCTCTCTCTGTATGCTAGTGGTCGTACTACAGGTAAGCAAAATTTTGGATCATTCTCATTCTCACTCAGCTACCAATTTGATGCGATCATATGATTTAATTTGTTGTTTCAGTTAGGATGAAAATGTAATTCACTTCATGCGCTAATAGAATTGATTCGTAAATGTTGAACTGAATCTATTTAATCCCTTAAATCAATTATATGCAACTGGAATAAGCTGGCAATATGCTTATCGTTTCCTAGTTCCCTGTCCCACAGAGAAGGTTCCCTCTAATTTTGCAGACAGACCATTAGGTTTCCTTTCTTTATTCATTGTCAGTAGTGTGGGACAAAGATCTTATGTATCCATCCAAGGTTTAATTACAAGGTTGTTAATTTCTTCAATTCGCAGGTATTGTTTTGGACTCTGGTGATGGTGTCAGCCACACTGTTCCCATCTACGAAGGTTATGCCCTCCCACATGCTATTTTGCGTCTGGATTTGGCCGGACGTGATCTTACTGACCATCTCATGAAGATCCTAACTGAGAGAGGCTACTCCTTCACTACCACTGCTGAGCGAGAAATTGTGAGGGATATAAAGGAGAAGTTGTCATATATTGCCCTTGACTTTGAGCAGGAGCTCGAGACTGCCAAGACTAGCTCTGCAGTTGAGAAAAACTATGAATTGCCTGATGGACAGGTCATTACCATTGGTGCTGAGCGTTTCAGATGCCCTGAAGTCCTCTTCCAACCATCTATGATTGGTATGGAAGCTGCAGGCATTCATGAAACCACTTATAACTCCATCATGAAGTGCGATGTTGATATCAGGAAGGATCTGTATGGAAACATCGTTCTCAGTGGAGGAACTACAATGTTCCCTGGCATTGCTGACAGAATGAGCAAGGAAATTACCGCTTTGGCTCCAAGTAGCATGAAGATCAAGGTTGTGGCCCCACCAGAGAGGAAATACAGTGTCTGGATTGGAGGATCCATCTTAGCATCTCTCAGCACATTCCAGCAGGTAAGATTATGGAATTATTGCACTACACATTTTGTGTTGACAAATGAGCATTTCCTGCCCACAAGCTAGTTTCACTGTTAGCAATCCATGGGCCATCATGACTAAGATAGACAACTGACGTTATTTGTAATGCAGATGTGGATTGCGAAGGCAGAGTATGACGAATCTGGTCCGTCAATTGTCCACCGCAAGTGCTTCTAAGATCATCCCATAGGATGAAAGTGGTCGAAGAAGAATGATCTTCCCACTTGGACAAAGAAAAATGCAGCCTTGCAGATCTTTATATGATCGAGTTCTTATACCGTCATTGTTGTCAAAATCGGCCTTTCAAAACTAGGAAGGAGAAAGGATTTAAACGCTAAAGAGAAAAAGAATTAAATTCATTCATTATTTCGCTTTTTTGTTAGTTTAATTGACACTTTGTTACAATGATAATTGACAGTAATATTTGGTGTTGTGATGTACGAGTGAGAATCCAGATATTCTATAATTACCAATTTTTCATTCTTTGTTCATGAGAAAGATAAAAACATGACGTTTGCCCTGTGTGCTCTCTATTTGGAATTTACGATTATATTGGGATTATGCTGACTGTTGCTCTGAGGACAGAGTAGGAACAAGAATTGGGACATTTTGTCCTTTTAATGCCAATGCTTTCGCATATGGAAAATTACTGGAATATCAAGTTCCTTACTGGGGTGACCCACCTTCACATAATGATAACAATTGGAAGTCGACGTTTCTGCATGAAGAGCATTTTCAGTGGGAGTTTCGGATTTTGGAACTTTTTTTTGCCACATCAGTAAAAATTTCAATTTTGAAGAATTTGCATTCCATCACTTCTCCAACCCATAAAACTCTAATTTTAATCATCCAATAAAAATATTTGTCATGGACCCACATTATAACACACAACCTATTTTTTAAATCATTTAAAAATTATTTACACACACAAAAAAAAAGAAAACAAAAAAAATATATTAAAAAATATTAAAGGCGGCCCGCAAGAAGACATGGGCAGACGTGCTACCCCGCATGTGCCTCGCGTGCAATGCTGATTGGGAGGAAGAAATTACCATGCATGAAACATGCGAGCCCCCTTCCTTCCACGCGTGTATGTGTGCTGCGAATGCTGTAGGAGCACACTAATGAGCGTTCCCTCTCTTTCTATTTGACCAGGAGCCTGGAAGAATAAAGGAATATCCGTGGGATAATTGGGATGGGCAAAGTACATGATTTGGTAGAGGTTGTTAACCTATCATAATAGTAAGCGGAAAAAATAGAGATTAACTAGTCAAAAAGGCACACTAAAATGACATTTCTGTTGATATTAACATTCATATATTTAATCTTTGGGACTACGAGACACACAGGTGTCGTTACAAGTACACAAGGGTGCAATGCTTGTACCACATACATGAAATTATGTGACTGTTGTTCACATTGATGATAAATTAATCCTAGCTCTAGCTAGAAAAATAAACGGTAATCAGATAACCTAAACTAAGAGTGAGACAAAATGTCAACTCCTTTTATTTCATTTTGTATATATAAAAAAAAATTGTACAAGAAAATTTTTAAATAAATTTATGGTATCCTTTTAGGAATATAACAGTTTGCAAGTAAAACTTTTATATCAAAGAAATTAATAAGCAGTTAAATATGAGATTTTTTCATGGAGTAAATTAAACCATATTTTTGCCCTCAAATGCAGCAAACCTTCACCTCTTATGAGATTTTAATGATTAAAATAAGTAAATATGATAAAATGAATTAAAATAAATGAAAAATCAAATGAGCATGAAGGTTGCTGTGGGGAACTAAGAAATTGTGCGCGGTCTTCCAAGTCTTCCCCTTTTTGGTCTTTTTAAATCTGATTATTTGAATTTATGATTTATATAGTATTTATTCATCTCCCACTGAAGTTGATTGGGCAACTCAAGTCAAGAAAGCGACTATTAATTTAACAAATCCCCCCATTCACTCGTTTAAGCACAAAGAAGAGTCTCTCTCTCTCTCTCTCTTCCCCTTGCAATTGAATCAAGCGGGCGGACTTGATACCGGGAATTCTGGTGAGTTGGTGATTCATGCGAAGAGATGAAGCTTGTTGCTCCTCTGTTTCAACCTTCTGGACCCGCCGTTGACCGTTACTCCCGGTCATCCTCCTCCACTATCTCGGGCTCCGGTCCCGGCTTGGAACGCCGGCCGAGTCCCGCCGAGTTGATCTCGAGGTCCACAGACATGGAGGAAAGAGGAGGAGAAGGAGGGAGGAGAGAGACAGTGTATGTGGCGGTTGGCAGGTCGGAGGTGAAGACGTTCACTTTGCTCCAATGGACGCTCTGTACATTCCGGAACTCCCAACTTTGTCTTGTTCATGTCCATCAGCCCTCTCCTTTCATCCCTACTCTCTGTAATCTCTCTCTCTCCCTCTCTCTCTCTCTCTCTCTCTGTCTCTCTCTCTGCGCTGGGAGTTGTAGTTGTTCCAAATTACGAGGCTACATGTTGATTTCTCTATGCTGTAGTCGAATCATTGGACCCTCACCATCTTGTGATGAAAGTCCGCGAAATTGGGATTGAATTATTTTGATTTGTTTCCTTGTTGCTTTCTTCGAATTTCAGTTTCAGAAAATTTCTTAAACCTTTCTAATTAAGGATGTCTTTCTCAATGAGTGTTGGCTACATTAGAGTGCAAATGGGCATTAGATTAAGTTTGGTTAATTACTTTATTTTGATTCATATACTACTGAGAAAATCCTATGATGAATACATCCCAGTTTGATTATGTGATGTTTTCACTGAAATTTTCAACTTATCACTCGTAATCTTCATTGTTGTTTTATGGTGGAGTGGTTTTTTTTTTTTTTTGGGGGGGGGGGGGGGGGGGGGGGGGGGCCCCCCATGATCTCACAATATGATGCCTAGAAGTTCTTTTTCTTTTTTCTTTTCCAATTCCCAGTTTTTGATTCTTGAGATTACAATCAAATCCTTGATGATCATGAAAAAAGAAAAACTTCAGGAATAAATTGCCGTGGTTTTATATTGATAGATGTGAGTGCTGTATTTGTCAACTTTTTGTTTCTTTCTGCAATGTATATTTGCGTATCATTTTCTGCATTTGGTTGGGATCATTTGGTCATATGATGATTGCCCCTTTTGTATTGGAATTAAGAGGGGCGAGGGGAACTCCCCTCCCCTTGTTCACTGCCCCTCCTCACTAGGGTGACTTAGCCGGTGGCTAGACATGTCTTGTTAGTCTTCGTCTATTCATCAAAAGAGCTTGTGATTCAATATGGACAACTATCTGGTTATGTTGCATTGTATGAAATGCTTTTGCTGAAAATGCAGTGGGGAAGCTGCCAGCGAGTCAGGCAAATGGCGAAGTTGTGTCTGCTTACAGGAGAGAAGAGAAAGAAAAGATGAAGAAACTTCTCCGTACTTACTTTAACATTTGCTTTAAAGCAAAGGTTGGTTCTATTTTCATGTCTTATACCTAGGAGAATTGTTTCTATGTTGTGGAGCTTTATTTGGGATTATTTGAGGCCTGGAAGAGGTTGTAAAAGTCTTTCAAATGCCAGTTATGATCAAATGCATTAGCTAGAAGCCCTCTTCTTTAATTTGTTGTAATGGCTTTGCTGTTTCTGATAAAATACTTTGGTGTTTCTGGGAAATTTATTCTGCAAGTTTTACCAGAACCGACAAAGTCAGGCTTGAAACTTGATTGTGTGCAGACTTTTTTTCTCCTGCCATTCATTTAGCTACAGTTCATTTTAGTTGCTGGTTCTGTTAGAATATGATCTATAGGCCCCATCTGTTTCTCTCTGTCTGTCTGTCTGGCTGGCTCTGAATGCATGCTCGCATGTGTTTGCTGCTATAGAATAGACTAACTGTACAAATCTAATGGAGGAGTGAATAAGTGTTATTATTTGCTCTTCCTATAATCCTATCTATGGTCGATAATTCCTTTTAAGCAGTATCTATACTTTTGTTTTCATTGTGCTCTTAAATAGATAACATCACTTTTTTTAATCTAATCATTCATCAATCATTTGTTAGTTTGAGTCACACCATCTAATTTTAGTAAATCAATGCTGCAGGTAGAAGTCAGTACCATCATCACTGAAGCTGAACAAGTTCAGAAAGGACTTGTAGATTTGGTCGTCAAACAAAAGATACAGAAGCTTGTTATGGGGTCTGTTCCTGATAAGTAAGCACCATGTATCTCGAGTCTGTCGACATGGAAACATGAGAATAATATTCTGCTCTAGTGACTTCCAACTAATGTCTTGACCTGTTTTAATATCAGTATTTTTGTTTACTTACAAGTAAAATGATGTAGTGCAGTTGCATGAAACTGAAAAGAAGTTCTACCAAAGCAAATTACACTGTCAAAAATGCTCCTGCATTTTGTGAGATTTGGTTTATCTATAAGGGGAAACATATGTGGACAAGAGAAGCTTTTGAAGAAGTTACCACTGACCCAGATGCTAATGCATACAAGTTGAGGGCAGGGAGGTCGAGGTCAGAGTCACTCCAGTATAACAGGAGTGAATGCCCGTACAATCCAGATCATCTTTGTTCTAATTCTTCTCGTTTAAGCATGCAGTCTTGTGGCGTAATAGATTGCATTCAGAATGAACGCACAGAAGAAGAATGGCTACTGCCTCACACTAGCTGCAGTTCAGCTGACGTATACAACAATTGCTATGCTCTTAGTTCCACCAGCTTTGATCCTTCATCAGCTACATCTGGAGAGATGAGGATTTCATCTTATTCTGATTACAAATTGGAGGAAGAAGATCTATTTTGTCAGCTTTTAGAAGCAAAAGACGATTCTGAAAAATTAAGTAATAGAGCATTTGTGGAACTTTTGAAGCGTAAAAAGTTGGAAGCTGAAGCTATGCAGGCTATCAGGAAGGTGATTGTTTGCCATCTGAATGTGATTGCTGTTGGAGATGTTAGCTTCTCTGGGACTGCTCGCTTAATCATTGTTGCTTTGTGTTTGCATATTGAAAATGGCGCCTTCCAATAGTTTGTTGTTAGAACTTGCACCTAGTTCTAGAATCTAGCTTGATATTCATGATCAAACTTCTAGCTCAATTCGTACCACCAACCTTCTCGTGAAGGGACTAAATTAAATGCTGCTAACATCAAACTTCTAGCTGCTGCTTTTTAGTTAATGTTTTTGCACCATCACAAATAATACCTTGCTCTTAATGGCTTTGATTTTAAGATGCTTGAGATAGATAGTTGTGTTATTGTGTAGAAGGTTAAATGATCTAATGATGGAGCATTGAGAATGTTTTGGAACACAACAAAGAGGTTCATTATACATTAATTTTAGGGTTAGGTAACTATAAATTGGACTTTTTCGGCTTGTCATCTGCATTGGCTAACTAGTGGATATCATGGGGTTTCATGCCATCAGGTGTTGTATTTTCACTTATTTACTGCTCTCTATTTCTTTTTTTTTTTCTTTTCTTGGGTAGGTGAAAGATATTGAATCAGCTTATGTGCATGAAGCTGAAGTTAGGAAGGAAGCTAATGATGCTCTAAGAAGCATGATGCTGGAACAAGAAAGGCTTTTGGAGGAGAGACTCGAACTTACAGGAGAACTCCAGAAGACCATGAGGAATGTAGCTGTCCTTGACAGTCGTGTCCAGGAGGCCAACCGCCGGTGTGACGAAGCAGCTGGGGAGTTAAAACTAATCCAAGTCAGTAGTGCCAGTCTTCAGCAGGAAAAACTAAGCCTTCAAAAGCAAAAAATGGAAGCTGAGCTTTGGCTTGAGAGGTGGAAAAGTCGAAGGCAGGCAGTTGGTACGAATCGACATGAGCATACTGGGTTCTTGGACAACGTGCCTGAGTTAGTAGAGTTTTCTTTGTTTGATCTGCAGAATGCAACATGCAATTTCTCAGATAGCTTTAAGATTGTTGAGGGAGGATTTGGATGCATCTACAAGGGAGAACTGCTAGACAGAACTGTTGCGATACAAAGGCTGCCAGCACATAACATCCAAGGCCCATCACAATTTCAGCGACAGGTTTATTTTCCTCCTCATAGTCTTCCCATGACATATGTATGCATACACATGCAGAGATACCTAGTGAAATGCATGACATTGGCTATGTAACTGTCTTCTCACATGTTGTGTCAAAGACAATGGTATCGGCCAAGCTTTTAGCTTAGCTCTTTTATGTTCCTCTGGTTGTCAATGTATATTCATTCTATGACTCAGTATCCTGAGCAATTAAATGGCTGTGATGGTCATCTACTGACAGCATATCTCCTTTGGGAAATGAACCAATTCATGCAGGGCTGTGAAACTTTCAACAGCTACTTGTTTACCATTCCATTTGCATGTTTTTCTAACAGAGAAATGGACTGAAAAGGATCAGTTATTAATTTACTAATATGTGATGCAGGTTCAGGTTCTAGGAAAGTTGCGGCACCCACATTTAGTGAATTTAATAGGCTCATGCTCGGAGGCCTCGTCCCTTGTATATGATTACGTACCCAACGGGACCCTTCAATGTCATCTTTTCTACAAAAGCAACATTGCACCTCTTGCATGGAAAATCCGAGCAAGAATCATTGCAGAGATCTCAACAGCCCTTTTGTTCCTTCATACTTCTTATCCTGTAAAGATTGTACATGGTGATCTGAAACCCGAAAACATCCTTCTTGATTCTGATTTACACTGCAAGATTTGTGATTTTGGGATCTCTAGGCTGCTTTCGCACGAAACCCTCCGTTGTCCTAGTCTCCGCAGATGTCCTGAACCCCAGGGTGCCTTTCCATTTATGGACCCAGAATATCATAGAACTGGAAAACTGACTCCAAAATCCGATCTGTACTCCTTTGGCATCGTCATACTGCAGTTACTGACTGGGCAGCCTCCAGTTGGACTGATTATTAATGTCCGGAAAGCTGTTTCTGCTGGGAAGTTGTCTTCAATTCTGGATCCCTCTGCGGGGCACTGGGAACCTTTTGTGGCAGAGAAGTTGGCAGACATAGGTTTGAGGTTCTGTGAACAGAACAGCCGGGATAGGCCAGAGTTGACACCCTCTCTAGTGAAAGAGCTGCAACAGCTTCATATCTCAGAAGAGCGGCATGTGCCATCTTTTTTCCTGTGTCCTATCTTTCAGGTTAGTGCGTTGCTCAATTCCTTATCATCAATGACAGCTTACATGGAAGGATAATCTTGAATTTATTAAGCATTGTGTCTTGGGGGGGATTCAAACATGACTCTAATACAGTCTAGGTAGCATACCCACTTAATAGTTGCTTGGTCCCCTCTAGGAGTTGCATGATTTATAAAGTTGTTCAAAATCTTTAAGCCAAACTTCTCTCATTAATGTCTTTAAGTAAGTCTTCCGCAATTCTTATTCGGAAAGGGGGGTTGAATGGGTGGGAGCTTACTGAGCCATAAAGGGCCATGTGAAGAAGCCTTCTCCATAAGCTTTTCAAAAAGGTTTCAACTGGACAAAAATGTTTTTGGAAAATTTGTATGGGTCTCTTGGAATAGATTTCTCTAATTGCATGAGAGCTTGCAAAGGTAGGACTAGCTACGTTGCATCTCTCGAGACCCCGTGAAATCGGGTCCTACACTAGTGGTTGTGTTGGTGTCGTCTTCTTAATTTTGCAGGTTTTGAGTGATGTGTCCAACTACTTTTAGTTTTGGCCATTGGATTATTTTCTTTAGAAGGATAATTTTATGTTGGAATATATTGTATCTTTGCCAAACAATGCAATTTTTTTGGAGTCACCATCTCAAATGAATGCATAGTAGATAAACTCATGTATCAAGATGATCCATGTATTTGAGGAGGCAACTTAAATTCACTTTGTCGACTACGCTAAGCCTACAACCCCCCCGGGGGGGGGGGGGGGAGAAGCCAAAAAGGACCAATGAGTTTTCTGCTTCTTTCATTATGCGGAAGTTGAAGCTGTCTGGGATTATGTACGGCCTGCTTGGAACCTTTGGATTAAGTTGGTGAAGTTTGATTTTCAGGAGATTGTGTGTGATCCCCAAGTAGCAGCTGATGGGTTCACCTACGAGGGAGAAGCCATCCGACAGTGGTTAGAAAATGGTCGGGAAAGTTCACCAATGACCAATTTGAGATTGGATCACTTGCATCTCACTCCAAATCATTCATTGAGGTTTGCCATTCAAGAATGGCTTTGCAAATGTTGAACATTGTATCTGCTTGTACAGTTTGTCTTTTCCTTGTACAGTGGGTACAGATGTATTGTACTACTTTATTAGCTAGGTTATTCATTTTGCACAACCACAGATGATGCAATTGATCGCCTTTTTATGTATTTGAAAGTCCATCTATACTTCATGCAGTGAAACGATGTTGCTCCCCTTTTTCCTCCTCTTCTCTTCTCTTCTCTTTTTTTTGGGGGCTGGGGGGAGGAGAGGGAAAACCATTTGTAATAGCAAGCAGTACGGTATAGGATAATGCCTCGTACCACTGTTGCAGATGATGCAAATATCTTTGTTGTTTTGAAAGTTCTATTGACATTGAAATATCAAACTGAAGCAGTAATTATAGTACACAAACTAAATTTATCAATTCAAATCCCTTAATCCTCCTTTTTAGCAAGCAATGGAACTCTGCTTTGTTTTGCAGTATCATTGAAATGATGATCTTCCTCATCTGTCAACGCCTCAGTGCTGATCTCCCATAGGAGTGAATTTCCCTCTGTATCATTACTATTCCATGAATGTGAATCTCCTGTGCCTGTATCATCCTTTGCTCCTCTGTTGTTCTTTGGTGACCTTCTCTTCATCTTAGATTTCTCAGCTTTTACCTCATCATTTAGAACTACTAATTGCGGTTGATTGTGATCATTTAATTCGAGCATATTTTCTGCATTACCTTGCAAATTAGACTGGGAATGGCTCCTGACAAATGTAGTCGATGATTCCTTGAAATGGGAGGTTGGCATTCCAGAAAAGCTGCCAAACCCTTTTATTTCTCTTGTTACCCTTCTAGCTTGTTCTCTTGCTTCGTCGAGTAGAGGCCCCTTCTCAAGCAGCTTCAGTACTCTCTCTGTTTTCTTCCTCACAGCAAGGCCCCAGTTAAATCTACACATCAATGCTGCACGTCATTTTTCTTAATGGATCATATATTTTCTGTGATCCGTTCATATCAGCGGGAAATTTGAGACAAGAAAGTCTTTACGAGTATGTTTGACAATCTATGAAACAAGCCATGCTACAAAATTCCAGACAAATGATAGCCATTACAGTATTATATAAGATAAGTAAGGAATAAATTTTGATTAAACTGATATGCTCACCCCTTGTCACCAACATGATGAAAATTTTCCATGGTTTTGATAGCGGGCATCTCTGATTGGAATTCATCCGCAACACTTTTTGGCCCATGGGTCAGTAAGTGTTCTAGCACTATCAATGCATTGTAAGATGCCCTCCAGTTTCTTCTATCAAACTCTGATAATCTGAGTACAACCCAACCATCCAAAAGGGGGAAAAAAAAAGGCAGGTAGATGATGCTCAACATGTTAGAAAACAACGGCATGCACTACTAAGAATAATAAACAAAATCAAGAGCAAGCATACCGTTGACGCAGGATGTCCACAATCCTCCAGTAATCATCGATTTCAAAGGCAGAACGGGATATTAATGAAAGAGTACGAGGATCTGGTGCCCACGGATTATCATTTGTCATGTCTTCTGTCAGTCTTTCAACATCCCATGACAAGAAACCCAGGTCAGGTTTGTTCCTGAAAGCTCATAAGATGAGTAAGAGGAAGAAGACGACGAAGATGAAGAAGATCTTACAACTGGGCAGGGGTGACATCAGTCAGGGCTAATCTGGCAGTGTTGATCTTCTCCTTGATGTAAAAATATGCTTGTTTTCTGAATTCGAGGAAGGAGTTGCTGCTCATACTGCAGATGTTGTGGGTGCTGGGAAAACCCAAGATTGACATAATGGTTTTCTTAAAAGATTTTAAGATGTGAAAAATAAATACCCACTTGAGAGTCAATGCTAATCAAAGAAGGCATAAAAAAAATGTTGGATCAAGTAAAACAACAAAAAATAAGGGAGATGATGGTGGATTAGTGATGGTGAATTAGTAGAATTGACATCAGCCATTGAGATCGCGAAGTTTTTGCAACTAAACCATTTGCTGTAGGAGTGGACTAATTCAATAGTCAATACCTGCTTTATTTGTTGGGCTTTGTATTTGTACAATCCCCTGGTTGAATGGTGGGTTATGTGATAGTAGTATTTGAGTCCACTGATATATGAACTCATATCTCAAAGTTACGTATTAGTGCTCGAGTCCACTAATTGTTGACTGCTGTGGCTATGGCTCATCCTGCTCACTTTCGAATTGTTCAAATGCGTTGCAATCTGTTGAATGGTGATCATTGGGAGACTCTCAGATTTGTCATCGATACAGGGAAACTAATTGGATTGCAAATTGTCTAAAGTTTATCAACAGCCAATTGAGAGCTCAAATGAAAATGAGACTTTTTACATGACGTTCTAAGTTAACTTTAGGTCGGGCTATGGTATCAGTGGCAGAGCTATGGTGGGGTCATGTGGGGTCAACCGATCCCGCTTTAAAAAAAAGTTATGATAGTTAAGTTAAAAAAATAAAAGAAATAACATATATATATAATTTGTGATGGACTAGTTGCATCAAAACAAGATTGTTTTGGTGGTAGAGAGGGCACGGAACTTGGACAGAGGCATCCTCACGCGTTCTAGGTTTGAATCTTGTTGATTTCTGTTAATTTTTTTTTTTTGACCCAAGTTTTGGACTAAATTCTGCCACTCTACCCTTCCCCTCATTCGATTCGTCCACTGTCAAGTCACAGAGACACAAATGCAGCAACGGAGCAAGTGAGCAACCAGTCCAACCACCACGCCCAACTGCTCAGACCCACCTAGTCGTCCACCACCCTGACCACCGGTGCCGGAGGCGTTCGCCAAGTCACAGAGACACAAACGCAGGCAGCAACGGAGCAACCAGTCCAGGCTGTCCAGCAACCATGCCCAGCCGCCCAGACCCACCTAGCCGTCCACCACCGGTACTGGAGGCGTTCGCCGACAGCCACCGTCAACCTCCCAGGCCGTGTGCCCGTGCCGCTACGCCACTCACCACTAATTTGAACTTTGAAGGTACAAACCCTAAAACTCTAAATAGTTTTAAAATTTTCGTTTTCTTTCTCAAATTTTTGATTGTTTACTCTTTAATTATTTACATAGTTAGATTAGTTTCAATTATTGAAATCATTTGATGAAATTGACTATAAATCATTTGTCAATTATAATTGTATGTCTTGCTCACTCCTTCGATTCTCTTCTGATTAGTTATAATTATTGAATATCTTTCACTTATTTTGAGGATGATCTTTTTGAAACAGTGTCAAATGATGATATCATATATCGCTTTCAAAACATGAAGGTTCGCCGATGACAACTGTCGTAATTGTATTAGCTTTGTAATTTCGATTTTATGACTACTGTTAAATTTCAAATTTCAAATCATATATATGTTTGAGTCTCGGCCCCCACTTGAATTAATTTCTGGATTTGCCATTGTATGGTATAGTGCCAAAAACTTTGGTTTGAACAAAACGGCAAATCCTTTTATCCAATTGCCACAATGTCCCATCTTTACTCCGCTACAACCATTACTCTGTTCACTCTTGACGCTCCATTGATGCTGATTTTCATCCAGAAAATTATTGATGATGGTCAAGAGAACGTGAGAATTCATTTAAAAAATAAGTGGATTAATCATTGAAAAATTTAACTTTTCCCGCTATCCAATTATTCAGGACATTTAACTTTGCTCACTCAACTTATTCATCTCCCAATAAAATTAAATAAAATATAGAGGGGAGCCTCCACGCCACCCCAATGGAAAAACGAAAACAACTTGAACCATTGTGTCAACTTGATGTTCGGTTCAACTTATCATAAGTTCATAAATATCTTAGAAGGCCCAATTAAGAGTTTGTTCTTTTCGGAAAAGGAACAAGTATAAAATGAGAAGAAATTAAAATAAGTGGGAAGGGATCGAAATGAATAAAAAGGAATGATACATTTCTTGCACGTGTGAGAATTGAGAAGGAATGGAAAGAATAACGGATGAATGAAAAGGAATGCAAAACATTGTGAGAAACATGGAGCGTTGATATTATTTTTTATCATGATTTTTATAATCTAAAATTAACTAGTAAAAATATTTCACGTTTATTAGTTTTTTTTTTTATAAATACTGCTGAACATATGTTTTTTTTTTTTTGGTTCATGGTTTTCATTATGATCTTAAATTAAATTCTAACATAGTTCATTATCATTTTATATATGTATTATTTGTTTCAATGTTAATTAGAAAATTCCATTTGATAACCCTGAACATTTGTCGTTTTCATTATATCCTTAATTTTTCAACTTCTTCTACACTATTACCTTCTACTTTGTTCTATATGTGTGGCGTGACTTAGATGATGGCATCGCACGTTAAGTTATGTTGTTTTCTCGTTAGGAGGCTAAAATAGCATATTGTGAGACAAAATTAGCATTACTTCTGTCTTTTCCTACGTACAAATACCAAACTCCAAATCAATAAATTAAAAGGTCTAAACCTATCTTCAAGTTTCACTTCCCCTCCTCCAAACTGCCATGCCTTTCCTTCCTATTGACCTAGAAACCATGGAAAGAGCTTGAAAACCCTAAGGTTTGAGTTTCAATTTCATCTATCTTTCTCTATGTTGGTAATAATCAATCTTGCTTTATGTTACTCCTCTCCCTCTTCTCTCTATTGAAGCTTCCAAAATTTATAGCTTGCAACGGCTTCTCATGGCTCCTTCTCAAGATCTGCAAGCAATTGTAGTTAAAAAATTAGTATTGTTATTGGCAACCATCTGAGAAAG
Organism: Selenicereus undatus; assembly: GCA_017589665.1. Classification (NCBI taxonomy): domain Eukaryota; kingdom Viridiplantae; phylum Streptophyta; class Magnoliopsida; order Caryophyllales; family Cactaceae; genus Selenicereus; species Selenicereus undatus. The sequence goes on along the minus strand of JACYFF010019584.1, from coordinate 107,303,946 downwards.
CATCATCCAGGATTTCGGGTCAAAAAGGAACCCCAATGTTTCCCATTTTCGCTGTCATAATCATGACTTTTTCATATATATGTCTCAAATGCTCACAGATCTAGTAAGAGACAAAGCGAGTAAAGAAGTTGGGGAGTGTTAATTTGTGAAAGTGAAAGAACAAGCTCTTTAAATAAGCGTCGAACACATGGTGTGCATGTTAATTCAAGATTTAGTACTTTGAAGGTCCCTCACTTTTGCTTTTTACTCTAGGAGTAAACTAAGCTCAACTCCAATTTTGGGTCATCCCCTTTAGCCAATTTGAATCATTTTCCCTCATCTTCATGTCAACTTTATTCCATCCACTATCTCCTAAAATCTAGCCTCATCAATCAAAATAGGGTCGTTTTCCTCATATTGGCATAGCTTAAATTTTGATTTTGGCGGAAAAATTTGTAGAGGCTGACTTATAGAGGTAAATGATTAAGAAAAATTGTCTGAAAAATTGATAAATTATATAATTAGGGTGAAGGTAGAGAGAGAAGACCCATGTACCAAGTTACATACACACCTATAAATATAGGCATTCTAATATAATTGGCCCTGTGCCTAGCTGCCTGCCTTTTTTTCATAGCCTAATAGCGCCTAAAACTATCAATACAGGTAAGAAAAGATATATACACGGTAAGAAACAAAAGACACAATACAGGTAAGAAAAGATACACTGCAGGAAACACGTATGTAGTTAGTACACAAGCTGAAAAGATACATAATACAACAGAAAAGGTTTATCATTTACAATATCAAAAGGTTCATCAATTAAATTGAAAGGTCCATTGTACATAGGTCCAAGATTCATTATTTAGACCCAAAAAATTTACAACTAAAAATTTAAATTCATTTAATTTAAATGCAATAGCCAATAAAAGTAAGATTTTATCAAGCAAAAATGAAAAGGCTCATTGAAAATTCATTCAATTTAAATGCAACAGCCATGTAAAATTAAGATTTTTAGCTTTGCTATAATTTAACATGGATTTTCAACCAAAAAAGAGGGAGTAATCACATTTGAATTTTATCCAATTTTTTTTTTATAAAAAAAAAACAAGGGAATCATATCAGAGAAATAAAGGGCGAATAAGGCAAAAGATTATAAAGGAAAAACTGGTGCGTATCTTGTTACATACATACATTTGTATCTAGGAATTTTCGCATTTAGAACATGCCTCGGGCTCTAAACTTTGGTAAGAAGAAGACAGTGAGAGGGTTGTTCAAGGTTGACGTATAATTAAGGGAATGAGTGAGAAGATAGAGAGAGAAATGCTTGGGTTCAAGGTAGATCTAGTTTATGTACTTCTTGCTGAGCTAGGTTTATTCCATCTTTCCATCCCCTTTTTATTTCGATGGAGGAGAAAGATAATGGCGGAGGAGGGAGACGAGGAGGGCTAGATAAAGAGAGAAATTAGGAGTATTTTAGTCCCTTCAATAATATATAATAGCATCAGTGATGGAGAGATAGTGTTTGTACATTTTTTTTAAATGTAAGGGCACCATTTGACAAAAGTAAAAAATTAAAGATACAATGGAAACGACAAATATTCATGGTCACCACATGGAATTTCCTATGTTAATTTTATGTTATATTTGTATTTTTTTAATAAATATGAGTATGTCATATATGCGAAATAATTAATTGAAATAAAAGCTCACATTGGGTAGTTATCTGCTATTGTTGGCTCTTGTTCTAGGTGGATATGTTTCTTTCTATGACTATAACATCATTAGCTTGTGAAAAAATAAACTTACCATTAACCAAGCTTGTTTCACTTCT
>JACYFF010019584.1:107240746-107302036 GCA_017589665.1 Selenicereus undatus | reverse complement strand
AAAAAAAAAAACAACACCCAACAACCAAGTTTTTTTACACCCCCCCCCCCCCCCCCCAAAAAAAAGAAAAAAAAAACCACTCTAGCCGCCACCCCTTTAAAGGCACTACCATCGTCGCTTTTGTCGGTGGTAAGTTTCGTTTTGATTTTTATATCAATCAGTAGTTTGATACTAGTTTTTTTTCTTTCAAAAAATAAAAAGTATGTCTCTTCATAAGTAAGAGTTTTATTTTATCCTTTTATGAGAGTATCACTCTCTCTTTTTAATTATGAGAGTTGTGTTCAATTGCTTGGTCTAAGACATTGAATGAAGATTAATTTTTAAATCGCTACAACACGGATAGTGAAATGCTCCATCAAAAATAAAGATGCAAAGTCATCGAAGATTATTCATAGCAAGATTCTCATAATTTTGGAGTCAAATATTGGTAATATTTGTATTAATCATTTGAAAGTTGAATTTCATATTTATATTTTAGATATATAATTGTGCATTCACAATTTTCATTGTAAGTGTGTGTCTGTCATGTTATTAATGAAATATTTATGTTTTACTTCCAAAAAGCTTTATTTTACAAATGAATGACGTTAATTTCACATTAGTAAAATATACAAAAATATTTCCAATACATTTTGCTTCAAACAAAATGCATCAACAACTGTGAGTAACGCTGCGGCCTCCTCTCGGGTCAGGAGCAATTACCTAGAACGGCTTCAAGGATCGTTGATTGGACCCACAAATCACCACAAACCTTTCCGTTGTACTTTGTGCTTTGTCCTCGCTCGTACGCTACCTGGGAAACTTCTCAGGAGGTCACCCATCATAAGATTTCTTCATAGCAAGCACACTTAACTGTGGAGTTGTTAAGAATGGGCTTCCCGAAAAGGAAGGTACACCTTTCGTGTCATAAATAGTTACTTTAAATCCTTTTATACCACACTCGGGGTGTTACAATTACCCCCACTTAAAGCGCACAACACACTCATTGTGTCTCACAAATCGACCGACTTACAAGTCCTCTTTGACCGACGGTCCATCCCAGCATCTTTGTCCTGCTAAGTGACTGTCCAGAACTCTCCCATCCACTGGCATAGCTCACAGTCGCGGGTCGACTCTAATATCATCTGTAATGCCGTGAGCCCCTCTCGGGTCGCAAGCAATCACCTAGAATGACTTCAAGGATCGTCGACAGACTCCACAAATCACCACAAAGATTTCCAGCATACTTTGTTCTCGCTCACACGCTGCCTACAAAACTTCCCAAGAGGTCACCCATTATAAGATTTCTCCACAGCAAACACACTTAACTGTGGAGTTCTTAAGAGTGGATTCCCTGAAAAGGAAGGTGTACCTTTGGTAATATAAGTAGTCACTGTAAATCCTTTTAAGTCACATTCAGGGTGTTAACACTGCGTCACTTAACCAATACACCAACCAAAGAAAATAAACAAATGTTGGTTGCAAATAGTCATAACATTATACATAATAGATAAATTATAAAAAAAATTCAAGTAATGGGAACAAAGGAGCAGAACTTAAGGAATGTAAAGGAATTACATTTTTTTTAAGGAATTGGAAAGAGAGAAATAGTATGGGACAAAGTGAAAACCTTAAATTTTCTCACGAACAGATCATACCCCAAAAAGAATTAGAGCTTGAATCACACCTGTGCTTGGCGCAATTTGAAAGCCCAGTCCAGGCCACATGAGCAATCCACAGATCTATTTGTGGGCCTTGTTAATCTGGCCCACCACATCCTGTGAGAGGACGTTTAGGGCAAAAGCAAAACTTGTCAAGGGAGTACCTTTTATTATTATTATCATTATTATTATTACGAGTCACAAAAATAATATACCATAATTACAATACAGTAGGAGGGACAATTGAATTTGAAAGCTAATATATGTAGAGCTTAAGTTGTATCCATTTCTCATCAACATGAGAACATCATTATAAATAATAGCTAAGATTTACATAAAAGGTATAATTTAGGTCTCTAAAAATAGAAAACCAGTGGGTCAGCATTTAAAATTGAAATTAATGGGCGAGGCGGACATATGGTTGGCCAGCCAATCAAGTGGAAGAGAAAGGCAAATACAAAATCTCTTATTCAAGTCAAGTAGAGCAAAACACAGGCGCCGGATTTCAGCTGGATAAAATCATGAGTGCTGTCACTCACATTTGTGGTTCTGAATTTGATTGAATTCAATGGCAGTTTTTGTGGGGTTTTAATGAGGTTGACTTCAGGAGTTCTCTCTCTTGTTTGCTCAATCCAACTGCAAATGCGTTCATTTCATCAGTTTGCAAGTTAGTTGGCAGTTGGAGGGAAAACCAGAGGAGGATCCCCTTTCCCTTTTCTTTAGGCAACATCCACTTCCCACTTAATTCCCTCTCCAATCCACTTATCTCTCCACATCTAACATTTTAGGTGTGCAACTCTCTCGTTACTTCAATACACAATTTTTCAATTTTGTTTTTTGTGCAAGAAAAATAAATAGATTTTGTGGCTTGGATTAGAAACAAATCAACTAACGGTCTATTCTTTTTGTTCGGAAATATGGGTTGGTAATTGGGTGAAATTGGTTGAGATTGATAAAAGTGGATTAAAGTATGTTAAAGTGGGTTTTTTTTTTTTTTTGTTGAAGTGGGTTGCAGTGGGTTGAATAAAGTTGGTTGAAGTAGGTTGAATGAAGTGGGTTGTAGTGGGTTGAATTTTTTATATGACGGACGTAAGTTGATGAAAATAGTGAAAAGTGGGTTGAAGTTAGTATTTTTTTATTGAAGTTCGTGAAGCAAGTTAAAGTAGGCTGATGTAGGTTGGATTTGGTTGAGATTTGTAAATTTGGATTTACCAACGAAAAGAACAGGGCCTAAACAACTTGAAAATTTATTTGTTGGGGGTTGTGGAATACATTATCCGATTTCAGACCTATCACAACTTGTAGTCATATCCTGATCCAGGAAGATTTGAGGAAGAGGAGATTAAGAAATGGAAAACCTTGTCATGCGTTGCTGGGTTTCAAACTCAATTACTTTGATTTCATATAATATAAATTTTATGATCAAGATATATTCTGTAATGACTCCTAGAAATTAATTATTATTTATCAACCAATATATGTAGCACATAGATATATTCCTTCAATAGTGAAAACACCAGCCACAATGCCAAATTTCAAAAGATAAGAGAGAAAGTCATCAACACAAGCATTACAAACAAAGAAATTAGTGGATCATTAGTTCATCAATCATCACTTATAACCACAACTCAACAACGGCTTCCTATAAAAAAAAATCATAGCCTGTCCTTTTCACTCAAAGTCGAAACTAGGAGCAGTTAGAGACAATGCAAGCACTGAAAGACCAAATTCGTAAAAGTAAAAGATTTGTATGAAGATAACTGGAGAGAATTATGGAGAATTTGACTCTATAATTAGAATCGGGACTTTTAATGCCCTTAATTAATTGGGTAATGACTTCATTTGCACTGTTAATTCCCGCGTATAAAAAAGTTGTTTGACAGTCCAAATTAACAAAGTCAAAATGCGAAAGTTGTAGAGTGAATGGAGCTTCAACTCTTCTTCTTATGTCTCTTTCAAGGGGAAAAAAAGCCTACAAGGGGCGTGTAGTCGGTTCGATATAGCAAGTTTACCGTTGAATATAAAACTACTACGAACATGTTCCATAATACTAGTAATGTTTTCCTAATTTTAAAAAGTATCGACTGCTAAGTTCTTCATAAAAAGAAAACATATTAAAGTAAAAACTTAAAAAAAGATCAATGAAAAGAAATATTCTACCAAATAGTCAAATATTATTATGGATTTTCATAGGTCAAATACAGGCAACTAACTTCCAAAAATATTCGTATCAGATCCAAGTAATTCACAAGATATAGTCAAAGTATCCAACTACAAACGCCTAATGAAGATTCTTTATATAGACAGACCTAGAGGATGCATATTCAAGATAATGAACAAAATTTCATATTTATAGATGAATTTATTCAAAAATTACATTTGTATCTATAATATATGTTGATTGATTGATGGTTACCCTCAACATAACCACTGCCATTTTTAATGACTCTATGCACACTCCTATCACCCACTCGCTACATTTGTACATCTGTCTGGCTTTTTCATGAGCTTATATTTGGCACTGTTACATGGGTGACCAGGATAAACTCAGTTGAGATGAGAAAATTTGCCTCAAGATGTTTTTCCCCTTTCTTTTTAGAAAGCTTTTCCTCTGTAACTAGTTCTGTTTGCCGTTTCTTCCACTCATACACATGATCTCCATATCCTTCCTTCGAAAGATATGACGATGATGGAGACATCATCATGGTACTTGCGCCGATCTCCCTGCGGAATTTCTAGCAACTCAAGGAAATCCATACCTGTACAATCAGGAATATAATGAGGTTGAGCTTTTAGTTTCATCCCATGAGAATGTTTTCGAGCTTAAACGAATATCCCTGGACGATAACAAATCTGGAAACTTACCGGCTTTCTTTGCAGCACGAAATAGAACTTCTTCAACTAGATGTTGAGCAGGGTCTCCTTCAGGGGACAACGTGATGAAGAGCTCCACTTCAGCAACAGCTTCCTCGTTCGTAAAGTACTGATAAAGACCATCTGAGGATAGTATCAGGAACTGGTCTTTTGGTCCTAATCTGTGGTGATATAGGGATGGTTGGCAACTGATGTATGGTGAAGTCCCAACATACTCTATTCTGAACATTTCGAGAAGGGCATTGTTCCATTTAGGCTGCGAGAATTTTAATTTCAATGGCAAGGGTTAGAAGCTCTATTAGTACTTCGAGTGGAATCATGATGCATAAAACAATCAGCACTCAGCACAAAGTATAATCAGACATTTAACCATCCCGAATGACCCATTTTCTAGGTCTACCAAATGATCAATCATCCGTTCAAATTTGGTCAACTGGAGCCTGATTTTATTGACTGCAATAAATTCATTTTTTAATGGCCTACTAGAGCAAATTCAATCGCAGATGGAGCTGCAGAATTAATTCAAGCCATACTTTTTGAATTGCTCTTTTTTCATTGATGAACTACCTTGATTGAAACCATCTACCAGTAAGAGTTCAGCAAGTACTCTGTTATGACCAAGAAATTTATCTATAATTGCTTCTAAAGTTAGTCCGGTTCTATTGAGTGCAAATATCACACATTGGTTTTCTGCAATTCATAATTCCCATATGGAATAGACAAGAATGGAGTGGAGTTGATACTGAGGACAATACCTGTTTGAGAAAACCAGCACCAAAAGCTCGAGTGACCTTCAATGAACCTTTGACACGATCATTCACAACAGCAACTGCATCATCTGGATGTTCACCTTTAATCCTTACCACTTCCTGAGATTCATCACAAACAAAATTAGGCCTAAACCAATCATGATAAATACAAGATGACTAGAAGACTGAGCCAAACAGGACCCACAAAAGTGGGAAATTACACAAAAAAAAAGAAGCAAATCTCTTACCTCTTCAACGCAAGTACTATGATCCATAGTGAGTTGAAAAGCTCTTAGACTAGGTTTGACGCCATCAGAGACTTGGCAGTCATACAATGATTCTTCATTGATCCTTTCTAAGTCCTGATCAATTTTACCCAGTCCAAGATCAGGGTCTTTATTTTGAGCCAGAAGTGCTCTACTATCCCCTACATTCATGACATAGACATCTTCGCCTTTCATCAACATGGCAAGAACACAAGAACCCATCAACGCTAACTCAGGATTTTCGTCGAGCATCTTATCTGCAATCTCAAAATAGGTCTCCTCTGTCTTCTTCAAAGCTCTAGACATGGCTTTCAGCACCTCACCATGGTTGATAGCTTTGAACCCACCACCGCTGTCACCGCCACTACCCAGATCAGTATCAGTCCGATCCGATTGCTCCTTTAACCTGCAATCAAGCTCCAATCGTTCTCTATCCCATTCATACTTCCACCTTCTCTGATTCTCTTGCCACTTTTTAGCCGCCCCTTTGTACTTGGTCTTTGAATTTCTTCCCCTTTTCCGATTAGATTCCCCAACCCCACTTGCAGAATTGTCTTGCACACAGCAACTACCACCAGAACCTTCCATACCTGAGTTGTTACCGCAACTGGTGACTGTGTTCTCCGCCATTGAAGATGCAACTGAGCACGACGAAGGTGAATCCGACTGAGAAATGTCATCCCACAACAAACCCTTGAGCTCTTTCTGGACAGAGGAGTACAAATTTGACACGAGAAAGTCGGTGGCATCAGGGCCGTTGAACCCATCATAAATCCCCACGAAAACCCATCCATGTTCCTCCGAAACGACGACGTGTACTCGATCTTCCCCTGCTTTTCCCTGTGCCCATTGAAGGCTCTGGCTTTCCCACGAATTCATACCCTCCAAACTCGGTTCTGAGCTTAAAAACTCGTTCTTGTTCTTATTCTCAAGGACGACCCAGTTGTTATCTGGCTGGCCCACCTTCACCGGAGCCACCACGGAGCTCTGCCCGAACTTGGATATGACGCGCCGGAGCCCCCGGATCAGGGACCCGCTCCTCTTCCTGGGCTTGAACCGGCCGTGGTTGGAGTGGGAAAAGCTCCGGTCGAGGGGTCCGGAGAAAACCGGGCCGTACCGGTCTAGCGGGCCGGAGAGGAACCCGCGCTCGATAGGACCCGACATGAACCCGCGGTCCTCGAGGAGCGGGCCGGAGCGTGGGATGGGCTGGAGGGCCACGGCGGCGAAGGAGGTGGAGCTCTCGAAGAGCGGACCCGACGCCGCGGCCGTCAGGTCCGGGTCGGGCTGGGCCGAAAGCGGAGTGGTGGAGGTGTTGGCCGATACGGAGGCGCCGGAGATTGTCCGGAAAATCGAGGAGCTAGTCGCGGACTCCTCGGAGTGGATCTTGGAGGGTCCGGAGGCAGGGATCCGGGTCGGGTCGGGGCGAACGTAGCAGAATGAGTGGCCGAGGCCCTCGTCGTATGGGGCGGACACGTAGAGGTCGTGCTGGTGGTGGTGGGCCTCGGCGTTGCCGCCGGTGAAGCAGACTCCGAATTTACCGATGCTGTTGCCCATTTAATTTATTTTTCTTGTTGTACAAAATCGAAAATTCTAAAAAGAAGATATATAAGAAATTAAAAGATGGTTTAATTTGTTGTCTGGGGTTTCTATATATCTGCGACGGAGAAGAGAGTTGGGATAAGCATGGAAGCTTGCGTTTGGGAAATGAAATACTGAAATGTGTGGGGGAGACACGCAGAGAGAGGGAGAGGTGGGGGGTTGAAGTGGACAAAGAGAGTTGACTTTTGGACAATCAGGATGGGGAGGGAGGTTTTGAAATAAGGCAGGGCAGGATGGACGGATGGCGTGGGCCGCCTCGGGCTGCTTTTTCTTTTCTTATTATGTTTTATTTTATTCGTTGGGGGGGGGGGGGGGGGCCGCTGATCTTTTAAGGTTTATTGTTCTCTTTTTTGTGAGTGCAGTACAGTTGCAGTCAAGTAATGAAGGGTATATTTTTTAATGTGGTTAGGTTGGCGTTGACCAACTATCGAAGTCATCCACCACCCTAATTTTAAATACCCAAATTATATTTTTCTTTCCAATTGATGTTTCATTTTTCTATCATATTTTTATAGAGCTTTTAACTTTTTTTATATCTCGTAATTTATTAACCTTTAGATTTATTGATTAATTTTTTTGTACTCTGAGCTATATTGTTTTGATTTTTAGCCACCTTTCTTACTTTCTTCTTTTTAATTTTTAGTCCAAAGCTTTTTAGAAATTATAAAAAAATTCCTAGGATGGAAAAAATATATAAATAAGCTATTTTTACGGGGCTTTTTTTCAACAAGTAAGCTTGATTAATTTTCTTATATTGACCTTTTATTAGTACTTGTTATCACAATCTACTACTTATATCTTATATATTATACTTTTTGTGGTTATAGGCCCACCATACTTAGCAAAAATAATTAAAAATTAGTTAAAACTTTTCTTATATATTGACTTTATTGGTCCAAAGCTTACTTGTTGAAAAAAAACCCTGCAAAAATAGCTTATTTATATATTTTTTTCATCCCATGGACTTTTCTACAATTTCTAAAAAGTTTTGGATTAAAAGCTAAAAAGAAGAAAGTAAAAAAGGTAGCTAAAAATCAAAACAACATAACTCATGGTACAAAAAAATTAATTCACAAACTTGAGGATTAAAAAATATTAACTTGTCAAACTACGAGGTACAAAAAAGTTAAAAGCTCTACTTTTATAGTTACGTTTGTCTTTTGGCCTTTCCGGTAGACATAATGCAATAACGTAAAGTATATTTTCTTTTATAGTAAAATAGAATTAAAATAATAAGTAAATCTTATCAACAAGAGCCTTACTTAAATTGCGGGGTAATTTTAAAAACACTTCGCCGCCTTCCTCCTCTCCTTCATTCCTTGTTTAAACTTTAAACAATATTCTCAAGCAATTAAAAATGAGGAAGGGAATGAAGATTAGTTGCTGCTAATTATTCTTATATGAGAAAATTAAATAAAGGGGATGAAAGGGGGAGGGAAGGAAATATTTCACTCCCACTTCCTTTCATTTACCCCTTTTTTATTCCCCTCTAAAAAAAAAGAATAATTCTACCATACACATCTATATACGGTGCTAGGTACATACTCTCAAAACGATACATTGTATGATAAAAAAAAATGTGTCATTTCAAATATCAAAGGTTTCATGAATTAAATCTAAAAATTCATTAAATATAGTTTAAGAGTTCATCAATTAGATGTAAAAAATTCACGACTCAAAATTTAAAATTTATTACATTCAAAAGGATCAATTACATAAATGATTATTGCTTTTATCAATCAAGAACCAAAACACTTCTTGAGAAGGTTTATTATTTAAAAGAAATTGTTGAATCAATGAGTTGGAACTAGAGATTTAGCCTGAAAACATAAAAGATTCATTATTGATTATGTAATTAAAGATTCATTAAATACATACCAAATCATTATTTGATCATAAAGATTCACATTCTTATGTAGTAAAAACATGTATAAATTTATTATAAAAATAGACAAAAATGTAAGTTTAAAGGAAATTTCAAATCGTTATTTGACATTAGACCTATATATATTTAATGTACCTTTATGCTTATTTGATGAATCTTTGAGTATTTTGAATTATGAATCTTTGCTATTATATGATAAATCTTTTTTAGAGCGTGTACCTAACGTCGTATATAGGTGTGTATGCTAGAATTTTTCCCAAAATAAGGGAAAATTGAGCAGTGAGGTGGATGTTTAACAGTTCATTCCCCCGGGTGCATCCCGTCTCCTAACACATTCAACCAATGTAAGGATATATCTTACAGTGTTTGAATATGTTAGAAAAAGGTCAAATTTCAACGGAAATGTTGATAGAAAAATTGACAAATTTTGACGGAAAATCGATGTACTGATTAAATTTTGATGGATTTAATATCCATTAAAAAATCAATGGTCGAAATGGACTTTTTGACAAACCCGTTAGAAATTCTAACGAAATTTTTTTTAAAGTTGGGTAATGCGTCGGTTCGGATCGGGTTCATGTTCGTGTCGAACTTAAACGGGTTGAAAACCCCCGAATCTGAACCCAACTTGTTTAATAAACGATTTAAAATGTTTCAACCTAAACTGCTTAACATTTAAACTGATTGACCTGAACCTAACCCGTTTATATAAACGGGTTAGGTTTGAGTTACCCATTTACCCACTAACTCGTTTAATTGCAACATAAATTTCAGCCTAAAGATAATTTACCAAACAAATTACATATTTTTCAATCTCTTAAGGCATAGCTGCTTTCAAAGTATATCAAAATAACAACTAATTTGCAGGTTCCAGCATATTCAAAGTCTATTCTAGTAGAACAGTCAGCAGCAACATACTTTTACAATCTGAAAATTCACATATAAACCAACAACTTAAGTTACAAACCATGTCCAAGTCAAGTCTTAAATAACAATAAATAAAGTTAAATTGTCTGAAATTCTTAATAACATAACCAGCAAGTCAACAACCAACAAGTCCATGAAAGAGACCACAAAGCCTAATACCCACAGAAAATATAAACGATAAACGGTAAATGGTAAATAAATAGTAAATGAGTTGATCTATTGAATTCGTTTAATTAAACCGGATAAATAGGTATTTTTTCGTGTCGAGATTCTCAAAATGAACCCAACCCAATTAATCAAAAGGGTTTACTGTGTCAACCTAGTTAACTAAATGGGTTCAAATTTCATACCCAAACCCGCTTAACTTCATGCAAGTTCGTATTATTAACTGTGTCGAGTCAGTTTTTTCTAACTCTAAAAATTTTGATCGACTGACATTCCGTCAAAACTGTCAGTGACAAAAATTTTGACAGATTAACAATCTGTCAAAACACATTCTAACGGTATTTTGACGGGCTGACAGTCCCTCATATCACTTTCTTATGGGAAAGCTAGTCCGTCAGAACTTAAAGGTTTTAAGGTTGTGAATTGGAGGAAGCTATATTGACGGAGATCACTGACGGACTTCATCAAAATTTTGACAGACTTCCATCAAAATTTCCTTCACAATGAAATTTTTTGAAGTAAAAAGAAAAATCTAAAATGTTGAAATTTCAAATTTTCATAGTCGGAAATTCCAAATTTTAAATCTTAAATTTTGGAATTTGAAATTTTACGATAAGAAAATGAAAAAAAATTATATGAATTTTTAGATTAGAAAATTTCAAATTTTAATCTTGGAATTTAAATTTTGAAATTTCGGGATAGAAAATATGAAAAAATAATTAACGAATTTTTAGATCCAAAAATTCCAAATTTAAAATTTGAAATATTGGGATCAAGGATATGCACAAAAATTTATATGAGTTTTTACATCCAAAAATTCCAAACTTTAAAATTTGGAATTTAAATTTTGAAATTTTGGGATACAAAACTTTAAAAAATTTATACAAATTTTTAGATCCAAAAATTCCAAAATTTAAAATTGAAATTTTCGAATCTAAAATATGCAAAAAAAAAAAACTTATACGAATTTTTAGATCCGAAATTTCAAATTTTAAATCTTGGAATTTAAAATTTGAAGTTTTAGGATCAAAAATATGGAAAAAATTTATACAAATTTTGGTTTGAAAAATTCAAATTTTCAAATCTTGGAGTCTAAAATTTGAAAGTTTGGGATCGAAAATATGAAAAGAAATTACAATACCAATTATGAATAGATGAATTAGAGGGTGAAGGGTTGGAAATTAAGATACAAAACTAAGCAGAAGGTCGAAATCTTTGCCGAAGTATTGACGGTGACATTCACAACCATCCATTCACCGACCCCTCCACAACCATCCATTCACTGACCCCAACCCCGCCAGTTGGGCCCAACTACTACCCCTGCACCTCCTACGCCGCGCAAGCCACCATGCGCCTAGTCACGCATCGCCTCCGATCGAGAATGGCCAAAGGCCACTGGTGTCCCCCACTCCTTCAACTAATCTGGGAAAGCAACGGGAAGTTTTTGTGTCTATTGGTAAGCATATTAATGAGGAAGAAGAAATGTTGAAGTGGCGAGTAAAAGCAACTCTGCACACCTTTATTTGTTTGATTTTTTTACGAGAGACGGGCTCTATCAAAACCCATGCAAGTGGATGGAGTCTTTGTAGAGATTTTGACGAGCCGGTTAGAATGACGTGCCTTACGTCAAAATCGTTAAGTGATTTGGATGGGTTCCGTCAAAATTAGGGCTATACAAACCGGTTAACCGGACTTTCGGTTAACCGAAAATTTAGTTAGTGAAAATACCAAACTGTAACCGAACCGAAATTTTCGATTAACCGACTTTCGGTTAACCGAATTTTCGGTTCGGCTAAAATTCAATCCGTAACTGAATCGAAACATTCAGTGAACCGTTTTTTCGGTTCGGTTAACCGAATTTCTGTTTCGGTTAATGGTTAACCAATATTTGGGAGAAAAAAAACTACATTTAGTACACCTTTTTCATGTCAAATTAAAACCAAACTCCTGTTGTTATAGTACTAAATATTGTGACTATTAACTTTAGAAGCTTGAGGGCTACAAAAACACAGCTGATCTGCGACGAAAATACCGACGGAAAAAGTATGTTTTTCCGACGGGAAAAGTGCATTCCGACGGAAACTCCGACGGGAAAGGGTACGTCGAGATTGGGCTCATCGCAAAATTTTTCCCGACGGTGTTCGACTGAATTTCCGACGGAAATATCCCGTCGGACACCCCTGCAGCATTGGAGGAAGCGAAGGTCGAAAATGGGGGAGGGAATTTACGACGGAATTCCCGTCGGAATTCCCCTTTTTTTAAAAAAAAAAATTTTTTAAAATTTTGTTTTAAAAAAAAATTTCGGATGAATTTTTTTTTTTTAAAGAATTGAGAATCCGACAGAAAAAGTAATTTCTAGGAAATTTTTCTTGAAAACCCCAAAAAAAAAATTACGCAAAATTAATATGCGCGTAACAATATAATTACCAAAGATAACAATTTATAGATATATCTGTCAAAAGAAATATGCTGAATTAAATATGAACTACGACATATATAGGAAATTGTTTAAAATGTACACAAATTACTAAACTATTTGGAGTTGGATAAATTTGTGGGATCATCATCGTTGTCATCTTCAGAGTCCTCTTCATCGTCGGGATTCAAGTTGATCTGGTTGGAAGAGCCTGCACTTTGACCTTTGAAAAATCTTAAAACTTTTTTTAGCATGCGCTCTGTCTTCCCCTATTTCTTGGCTATTTGAGTTATAACCTCTACTTGCTTGGTTATGCTCTCATTGAAGAGTTGTGCTTGCTGTCTTGGATCAAAATGCTCAGCTGATGAGTGACGTGCAGCAGATGAGTGACGTGCCAAAACCGTATACACGGCCCTTCTTGTCGAGATTTTCTTTAATCCAAAACTCCTCTTGGGTCATAGGTGGCAGTTAAGAACCCCCTTGAGTTGCAGCTTGGGAGTACTCCTGTCATTTATTCTGATGATCCTCCTGAAAATTATACAACATAAAACTATTTTAAATCAAACCTACAATTGTCACATATGAATTATCTGTAAATAGAATGTGTGAAACTTACATATTTTTTGGCAGATTTTTTGTCCACAAAAGTTTTATCTTTCACCTTGCAGTGAGTGTTCTTGAACAATTCCTCACACGTGGGCTCCCTACCTAATATTTGGGTCTGAAAAACAAAAGTAAATCGCAATTAAATATAAGCGAGGATGATGAACGAGGACCTCAACCCATATCATGCTTTATATATAACAAATATATTTATTAATAATTTCTTACCAAACGCCTTTTCCTTTCACTAATCGGAATTAAGCCACATGTATGTAACCAAGGACCAAAACCTTCAACATCACTCAATCTATTCTTCTTGTTTTGTTCACTCGATTTCTTGAAGTTGTCATTGTCAGTCCAATGTTTGAGCATATCATTCCAAACACTAGGCGGTAACCACTTCGGTTTTTTGCTGTACTTCGTAGCGTATCCTAGAATGTCCCTGAGTCGAGTGGCACCTCTGTACTCAAAGTTACGCTGTATCTGACTTTCGTTGTCTGGATGCCAGTAGTAGTGTTTCTGCGGCAAAATTGAAGTATACATATTAGTAATCAAACATTTCAAATTAGCAATCTAATCACGACTTTGAAATTTATTGCACAGATAATTATGAACCTTGAACTCATTGAACCAAATGTCTCTTTGAGATTGTGGAACTTCCCCCCACGTGGTCCAAGGACGTGGGTACTTACCTGCAAAGCTTTTGACTATTTTCTAAACTACACCCTGATATGGAACAAAACTAAGAACACAAAAAGAATTGGTTAGTAATAAAGATTACACGTATCAAAAGAATATGAGAAGTGAAGAAGTTGCAAATTTCATAATAAACTTACGTGTCACCATCAGATTGTAAATATATTTTATTATTGGTGCTCGATGTGTCACTTTCAGGTGTAGGACTGTGTCTATCTCTTCCTCCTCCTTCATTGCGGACCCCTTCGTTGTGCACTGACTGACTTGGCATTCTAGGTTGCCCCATAAAATGACTACTGTTGAAATGCGGACTAACAGTACCGAACTGTTGATAAACTAATGGAGTAGATGAACCACCACCCATGTAGGGAATATTTGGTTGAATTGGTGTTTACATACCCGCACCAAAGAAAGGTGGTTGCACGTGGGATTGCTCATTCATACTACCAAAATAATTTCCGAATGGTTGACTTGGATCAAGAAAACCTCCAAACATTCCACTAAAGGTGTTCGGCTCATAAGTTTGATCTGCAGGATCATACTGTGGAGTCGGTTGTGGTACTCCTCTACTGGCATCACTCCTGGCCGTTCGACCACGACCACGTCCACCATTGTTTCCAGACATCTAAAAAATAAGAACAAAAAAAATAAAACCGCGCCATTTTTTATACTATTGTTAGTGAAAAATTACAGTACATACAGACAATTTTTTTTGAGTTTGCAATAAAGGAATGCTTTATATACATATGCATAAATATCTATACAACAAAACAATTCAATCAATCATGGTTGGACACATTATCATTGTCATCGTCATCGTCACCACTTTGCACTGCCGTATTTTCATCATGGCCATCATCAGTGTCTTCATCTTCATTCTCCCATTCACCTTCTTCATCCTCTTCATCACCATCATCATGTTCACCATTCCCATCATCATCATCACCCCAATCATGTTCATCAACATCATCAGCCTCTGCAGTTTCATCGACTAATGTGCTTACTATGACATTGTCCACGTTCATGTTTGTCATTCCAAACTATTGATAGGCAATTTCTAGGTTTTCTTTATCTTTAGGAGCACCGCGAGGTTTGTTTGGTATAGCTACCCACCAATTCGCTTTTCCTGATATCCCCTCAGGGTACTTAACATATACCACTTGGGTTGCAACATCAACAAATATGAATGGGTCATACTTTCTGTAATGTCTGGTATGATTCACCTCGGGATATGGGGTAAATTTAGGATAACGTAACCCCCGAGGAACATTCGGGTCAAACCACTCACAATTGAAAAGAACACATTTTTTAATTGGCTCACCCGTGAATTCAACACGAACAATTTCGTGAAGTACACCATAATAATCCCCTGAGACTTCGTCACCTTCTCCAACTCCTTTGACACAGACGCCACAGTTATATGTTGCTTTACCTTCATTTCTGACCTTGGTATGAAACTGATAACCATTAACTTTATATCCAGAGAAACACTCCACCACCGTAAGCGGTCCATGAGATAAGTTCACCAAAAAATCTTGCCTCTCATCATTAAACACCCGATAAGAATTGACCTACGGAGAGAAAAAGAAGGCAATCCTCTTCAGAATTACACAAATGTGTTTTGGAAGTTGAAGATTACTTATGACAAATTACTTACATTACACTCGAACCACTGTACGAAATTTGCCTCGATGAACAAGTCAACTTCCGCATCACTCGCACTTGGATTATGACCGCGAAACTGATGTCTGAACCAACTGTAATGTTTAACAAATGAAACTAATTACTTATTATTCGACAATTATTAAGTATTTAAATGAAACTTTTAGTAACTGATGTACTTACTCCAGATATGGTTGCACTTCACCACAGTTCAGTAAAATGTGAAGGCGAGCGACACGGTACTCCGCCTCAGTGAGATATCTTCGACCTCGATTCCCAAATGGAGTACCCTTACGGTTGAACACCGATAGCGTTGGCATTTGTGATTCAGGCTGTTGCATACCCTCATTACGCCCTATACTTGGGCTATCCAAGCTTGACTGAAAATAGTACTCAGTGAAATGTTTTATCTCAAACGCCAAGTATGCGTGAACCATAGATGCTTCAACACGGGCTTTATTCTTTGCCGTAAGTTTCAACCAACCAAAGTACCTCTCAAAAGGATACATCCATCGATATTGAATAGGGCCACCCAACAAAGCTTTTTCGGCTAAGTGAATAGGCAAATGTTCCATGACATTCCAAAAACCGGGAGGGAACACAGTCTCCAATTTACACAGAATTACAGCAATGTTCTTGTGCATCTCTTCCAGCATACTTACTTGCAGCTCACTAGAGCATAGGTTTCTGAAAAATTCACTCAATTCGACCAAGGGTCCCAACACATCATCCGGAAGAGTAGCAAAAGCTACCGGAAGAAGATTCTCCAAAAACACATGATGATCATGGCTTTTCATATTTTGCAACTTTGTGTTAGATGGATCCACCCAGTTGCCCACATTAGAGCAATAACCATCAGGTACATGAACCTCCCGCAACCAATGACATACAACCCTTTTTTGAGGTAGCGATAGTGCGAACTTGGCTTTTGGCTTACACAATCTATCAGTTGATCCTCTTGTAGCCAAGTCCAACTCTTGCCTACTACACAAAATGGACATATCCATCCTTGCTTTGATGTCATCCTTTTTTTTTCCCGGAACATCAATGACTGTGTTTATAATATTTTCACAGAAATTTTTCTCAATATGCATCACATCAAGGTTATGCCTCAGAAGTTGATGCTTCCAATACGGCAACTCCCAAAAGATACTTTGCTTTGTCCAATTATGTTCATTCTCCTCAAATCCCGAAATTTGAAAATTGATATCTGTAGTCACTTTAGGCAAAGTGGATACAGTATCAGACAACATCTCACCAGGAATCCTTCGGGGAAGGCCAATGTGTATGTTCTTCCCTTTACGAAAAGCAACTTTGTTAGCTCTAAAACAATGATTCCGAGGCAAGAACCGACGATGGCAATCGAACCAGGATGGCTTTCGGCCATACTGTAACTGAAATGCACAATTCTGATGCATACAAATCGGACATGCTAGCAACCCATGAGTACTCCATCCAGATAACATACCATATACGGGAAAATCATTGATAGTCCACATCAATGCGACATGCAATCTAAAAGTTGCACCGCTTGATATATCAAATGTTTCAACCCCAACATCCCACAGCAATTTCAACTCATCAATTAAGGGTTGTAAGTACACATCAATCCTGTTCTTTGGATTTGCTGGACCCGGAATAATGCAACTTAAAAACATGTATGGGGTAGTCATACACATTTCGGGAGGTAAGTTGTAAGGTGTTACCACAACCGGCCACACAGAATACGATCTTCCAGATATGGAAAATGGTGTGAAACCATCAGCACAAAGACCTAACCTCACATTCTGAGGTTCTGCAGTGAAGTTTGGATACTTTTGGTCGAAATGCTTCCAAGCTAAACCATCTGAGGGATGGCGGAGAACAATCGATTCTTGGCGGTGCTCATGATGCCATCTCATATGGACGGCAGTCTTTTTGGAGGCATACAATCGTAGCAGTCTTGGAATTAAAGACAGGTACTGCATTTTTGCATATGGTACATCCTTACGACCTCGTTGGTTGGAGTTCTTCGGTAACTGTCTTGCATGTCCACAAAATTTGCATGCGGACAAACTCTCATCTTCTTTATAATAAAGCATGCAACCATTTGGACAACAATCAATTTCCTGAACATCCATACCCAAGTCTCTCACTTTTTTCATCTACTGATGATAATTTTTCGAAATGCCACTTTCAGAAGGGCATACATCTCTCATCAGGCCAACAACTTCATTGAAACAACGTTGAGACATATTGTGTCCCGATTTAATGTTCAGTAGCCTCACAGATGTTTCAAGTTCAGTTATATCACACCCTTCATACAAAGGTCTCTGGGCAGATTCAAGCATAGTGTAAAAGGCCTCAAGATTTACGCCATGCGGACTACTCATGTTCATTTCATTAGCTTGGAATGCAGCATGCACCATATTCTCCATATCATTATAATCGTTGTGCTCATAATCAAAATTCATAGAATGTGAACTACTTGCACCCCCAACTTCCGAATTATCTTCTTCTCCGTGACTCGTCCAATACCAATAATTTTCACAAATCCCTTTCTATACAAATGGGACTTTACAACGTCAGGTGCAAAATATTGCATATTCTTACACTTGACACATGGACATCTATAAACTCCATTAATTTGATACTCCTCCGGATTTCGTGCAAATTCATCAAACATATTAACTCCCTCCAACCACTCCCGTCTAAGTCCATGTCCATTAGGATTTCTTCTTCTATAAATCCATTGACAATGCAACGGCCCATCCATATATTCCTAATATGAATTCCTTAATTGTTACGTACACTACATTTAATTATAATAAAATTCTTACACAAATGAATTCAATGAGTTCAACATACATGTACGAATTACATTAAAATATATTTCACAAAACCATTAAATATATCATCACAGTACACCTAATTACACGTTAAACATAAATCACATACTTAAATAAAAATTAAACATACTTAACATACTTAAACATTTCAACGAAAAATTCAAGACAGTACATATTATTTGTAAAAATAAATGTCATCGAACATCAAACATCAAATACCAAACCGAAAAAATCACGCAGTTAACATTATTAAACCATTTATCAAAACGAAAGATAAATTCAATTAAAATTATTACACATAATACACATACTGTTTAATTATTCAAAATAATACACGTCACATATTCAATCAGAACACATTCAAAACAAAACTATTTAATATATCATAACACACCTAATTAAGCAGAACACTTCATATACTTATATAATAAAAATTAAACACAAATGCAATTATTACTTCGTACTTCATTGAAATAAATAAATCCCAACCAACTTAATTACATATATTACAATTCACATACTTACAAAACGTTAATATATATATCACAAACCAAAGAAAATATTCATATACTTAAGAAATTTAAAGTATTCCCTAAACCAATACACATTACACATGTGTAACATACTTCAACATTTCGTAATAATTATCTAATAATTAAAAATGTACATGTTCATCACATTTTATTCCGCTTATTCAAATGAATAAACTTCACAAATGAAAAACAAAGTTAACATAAATTTCATATGTTAGCAACAAATAAATTTCGTATTAAACCAAAAAAATGATTTTCTGATGGAAAATCCAACGGAAAATGGCTGTAGAAAAAAGTCCCCTAGACCCGCTGGTTTCGACGGAATCTCCCGTCTGTCGGACACATTCCGACAAAAAGAGACAGCCGTCGGGAAGCGGGCTGACGGAGTAGGCGATGGAAGCCGATGGATATCTGGAACGAAACATTCAATGTAACACTAAGAAACTCACCATCTTTTAATGACAATTCAATGTTCTCTCCAATAACATTGGGTTCGGTTACTCATTTCAAAGATGATGAGTTTCTTAGTGTTACACCGAATGCAGCGACCAGTTGAGGCAGTAAAGGGGCTGATTTCGAGGGAGGAGCGAAGGATGTCGGACGGCCGCAGGGCGCGGCGATAGTGGCTAGAAGAGGGCGGCACTGGCTAAGGTGTAGACAGAAAAAGGTTTGTGTGTGTGTGTGGAGTGTCCCATTACTCGAGCAATCGAGTTTTTGAAGACAGTGGAACACTTCACCTTATTGGATGTTTTTTTGAAAAAATTCAGGAAAAAGTGTTCTCTGACGGAAAATTTCGTCCAGTCACTTATTTCTAAGAAAAATGCAAAAAAAAAATGAAGAAACCGACATTCCAAATAAGTTCAAAATTACACATTTTCAACGTCAATGCGTGTCTGTTGGAAAATCCGCCGTAAAATTCCGTCGGAATATTCCTTCCAACAGGCATTTCCTCAAAAAAAAACCTATCACTTCTATCCGGCAAATAGAAGTTTAAAAAATCAGGTGAGCCGACGGAATATTCCGCGAAAATCCGACGGAATATGACCAATCCGTCGGAGTTCCAGACGGAAATTGGATCCGTCGAACAAAACAAATTTTTTAGCATGTGCACGTCTCAAAAAAAGCATATTATTCACATATTCACCAAAATTTAATGTACACGACAATTCAAACAAAACACGCACTTAACATTATTAAACCATTTACCACAACGAAACATATATTAAATTAGAATTATTCCACAAGCTGTTTAATTATTCAGAACAATATACACTAAATATGAAATCAGAAAAATATAATACTTTTTCCTTATCATAAAAAATTCTCACAACACCTCAAACACAACACTTAATGTAACTACACATGAATGCTATAAATAATTAATTTCACATAACAATATTATTTTTCTACATAAATCTTATTAAACAACAATAACAAATGACACCATCGATTACCCACCTCATCTAATTAAACAAACCAAACGAAATAATTACTATTCACATACTTACTAAACTTATATTAATATACACTCAACATACATACATAAATTCAAAAAAGGAACAAAAAATGTAAACATACTTTAAAATTCATACATCTTTAACGTACTTAACTTTTTTGTGAGATAACTTACATTCATATGTTACGAACAAATAAATTTCACACTAAACCAATCAAATCATTGGAAAAATTAACTAACGTTCCAGAAAAAGCATATTATTCGCATAACCACCAAAAAATACATAAATTCACAAAAACAACAACAAAATCAAACACACTTTAAAGTACAAAGAAATGCAAACATACTTTAAAATTCATACATGTTTAACGCATTTAACTTTTGTCGTGACATGTACATATTTATTATATAATATTTCATTTATTCAAATAAATACACTTCAGATATGAAATAGAAATTTAACAAAATTTACATCCATATGCTACGAACAACTAAATTTCATATTAAACCAACCAAATCATGTAAAAAATTAACTACGTCTAAAAAAAGGCATAATATTCGCATATTCAGCAAAACATACATACTTTCAGTAAAATAACAACAACATTAAAAATACCTTAAAAAACATACATGGTTAACATATTTAACGTTTTATAATAACGAAACTCATTTTATTTAAATTATTTACAAAAACATATTAAACACGTTTAAAATACTTTATTTAAAATAACAAACATGAATATAACTTTAAAATTTTAAAACGAAACAATTTCGACTAACCTTCAAACACGGAATATCAAATGGATTACCGGCGTGAAAAGGCACGGGGCGACGGCGACGACGGTGGGGGGCGGCGGCGCGGCGGCAATGAACAGTACCAGTGGCGACAAGACAGCTGACACGGTCACAATTGACAAATTTAAAACATGCAAAATATCAAATAACTAAACTATTTTAATTTTAAGCAACTTACTAACGAAACAAAAAACTTACCGATTACAAAAATCTTCAACCTTCACTTTCTCTCTCTTCCTCTTTGAGACATTCTCTCTCTAAATTTTGCAAACTACCGAACGAACGCCCCTCTCCCCAAATTTATAAACGAACACGAACGCCAGGCTCGTTCGGGGCTCGAGATCTGCGAAATTGCCCGACGGATTCCGACGGAATCCCGTCGGAATTTCCGTCTCCCGTCGGGCCCCGCTTGTTTTTCCGTCGGTCCCCTCTGACATTTCCCGACGTTTGTCCAGCGCGTCGCTTTGTCCGTCGGAGATCGACTGCGTTTTTGTAGTGACAACACAAAACATAATAAAGTAGCAAACAAAATAGCAAGGTGCTCATGACTTATCACAGCAACAGGCAGCAGCAAGCCAACAATGGGTCCTCACTCTTGAGGGCTGGGGTGGGGAGTTTGGGGATAGGAAATTACAAATTTGAAAACATCTAGTGTCCATAACCATCATAGCCAACATAGGTTGTCTTGGGGGAGGGGGGTAAAATTGCAGCAGGCAACAGCAACACAACAATGTGTCCTCACTCCTCAGTAGAGCCACCAATTATGTAACACGAATTTGACCACAATCAGTAAATTAAACACAACAATTTGCAAGACAACGTAATTATGAACTAAAATTAGGGATTTATCTCAAATTAGGCTTTTGCTTTGGGGCTCCGATTCGAAGTCGAGAGGCAGAGAGCCAAGCGAGTGTTTGAGTGGAGAAGGTCGTGACGGCTGATGGCTGGGCTCCACAGGACGTCGCTGCTAGAAATATCGCTGACGGTGGGGGCCGACGCAGCAGTGTTAGTGGGACTTCGAGTCCGGGAGATGAGAGAAAAGGTGATGCTTTTGCTTTGGGACACCTTGCAGAATCGATCCCCGCGACCCACTGGTTCGACAAGGGGAGTGACTCTGGAGCCTGGAGGGGAAGGGGAAGCTGAAGACCTGGAGTGGACTGTGTGTGGACAAGTGAAAGTGGAGTACTAGAGTTTGGAGTGGAGCCGTCGAGGTGGGGAAGGGGAAGGGATGAAGGTCGAATGTTGAGTGGGGAAGGGCCAGAGATCTGGAAGTTTTTGGAGCCTGCTAGGGTTTGTTTTTGCCTTTTATACTAAAAAAAATAAAAAAAATAAAAATTAATTTTCGGTTTTAACCGAATTTTCTGGACCGGCCGATCCGTAACCGAACCATCAACCGATTTTTTTTTCGGTTCAGTTAACTGAACCGTTTATTTTACAAATTTTACTTCGGTTAACCGGTTTTTTTTATCAATTTTTCGGTTCGATTCTCGATTTCAGATTTTTCTGCACACCCCTAGTCAAAATATGCACAGTTTATTTTTGATCGAGAAATCCATCAAAATGCAATATACTTTGTTAAATTTACCTCACAATCTGTGTTCACAGTGTTCTCGTCACAATAGTTTCCTTTCAGCTAAAATTTCCATCACACTTTTTAATGGACCAACCTTCCGTCAAAAATTTCTGTCAAAATTTTACATTTATCTTGTGGTAGCGTTTCTTTCCATTCCATCTCATTCCATCAAAATTTACTTCGCAATCTATGTTCACAGTTTTGACAAACTTCGCAAACAGTACAAGTCGTGTTTCTTTCACTTCCATCTCCTTCCCCTCTATTACCTTCGCCTTCCCTTCTCTTGCATTCCCTTTCATCCTGTGTAATGCAATCTAAATGACTTGTGAAATTTTTACCTCCTTCATTCCCTTTCCTAGATTTTGAAACTTCTACTAAACTAATAGCTAGTGCTATGCTCATTTAATGTAATTATAAAGTAATAGAAGATAAGATGGTTAGGTAAATCTTATTAAGAAGAGTTATATCTATCTGTAACTCTACTATGGCACCTAAAAATTCTTTCAGAATCTTGAGTAGTATTGAAACAACTAAATGTGCAATTAGTATTAGTAGCTAACAACTAAATAATATTGCAAAATCATATGTCCTTAAACAGGACTAGTTTGATGACTCAAGCTTTGAACATCTTTCTTTGAATTTCATTGGCAAGGTGGGCAACAACATTCAAAATAGTACTCCTAGACTTTAGGAGTGTAAAACCTACTGAATATTTTGACATTCTTCTTTTGTGGACACCAAATATCATTTTAACTTAAGCAAGAAAAGGTCAAGAGTTGAACAATGAAGTAATGTCAGAAAACACACTTTGTTTTTATTCAAAGCCTCAAAATTCAAATCAAAATCTGAAACTCATCACAAGTAATATGAAGCATCAATTCAATGTTTGTGAACTTCAAATCTGAACCCTTATCATGTCTGACACTTGGAGATAAGAAAGATGATGACTGGCGGTGTCAGATCCAAAAGTCAAGCATGTAAAAGTCATGGCAGTCCCCAATAAATTAAGCAAGGAAAAGGTCAATGTAAATGGGGAGTTGTGTCATAATCATAAATTCATAATCACGTTGGATTCAGACTACACCTACAACCCTTGCTTTTGATGATTTCAGGCTCAAACGATGGGTTGACTGGCACCTGCCACTTTACTATTTTTTAAGTTTCATTTGTGTTCGTGACTTTAACGCTTATTCTTTTCATGACAAATACACTGCATAAAATTAATTAAGATTAATAAAAGTGAATTGTAACATATATTCTTTTGTTAAAGTAAGTTGAAGTGGATTTAATTTTTATATCAACTTCTTAACACAACGTGACGAGCCATACCAATCAAGGATGGAAGGAAAAACTGTTTTCGAAACCTAGGAAGGAAGTTCTCTTAAAAGCAGTTGCCCAAACCATACCAACCTACATGATGAACATTTTTTATTGAAGTTAGTGAAGTGGATCAAAATAAATTTATGAGAATTAAAATTAATTAAAATTAATAAATTTATATTTGTCAACGAAAAAACAAGGCCTATAATTATTTATCACTTTAAACTTTTTTTTTTTACCAGCAGTGTCATCTTGAGCTTTGAAATGCGTACTTTTCTTAAATTTCTTCCCCTTGGTTAGCTCGTCAACCGCAGCCATCAAATAATCCAGAATTCTTTAATGCATCATACTTGTGGGAGGGAAACTCGTATTTTTCTTCTGATTTACTACTTCTATAGTTCTATTGTTTGTTTTTATTGACATCACAATCATAGTTTTTGAAAAAAAAAATCTGCTTCATTACATTACGTTACGTTAAGAAGTTAATATCCAAATTACTTTATTAATACGTCCAGTAAAATTCAAATAGCTTAATTTCAGTTTACATTACAACTATATGTATACTAATTGGTATTTGAAAGAAAGAGAGGGAGAAAAGAGATTAGATTGTTGTATAAGTCAACTTAGGAGGATAATCTTATGAGAAAGGGATTAATAGGGTGTACCATGTGTATCATGCTTTCAATGAACCTATGCATTTAGGAGGCTAATTCAAGTATTGCTAGTGCATTTAGGATCATGCATCGTGCATTCAATGAACCTATGCAAGTTTTAGATACATGTTCAAGTGCAATTTTATTATAAAATTATTGGATTGTTGGTAATGATCTCGCTTCTCTTTGAGATGAACACGCATTTGATTATATTTGAATTTTCTCATGAGAACTTGTGTTATTAATGTAAAAGAAGATAAAAAAATTTCATTATAAGTAGAATTTTAAATAATAGACATCAAATTCACACTTTAAAATTTATTCTTGAATGAGATAAATCATAAATTATTAATAATTTATCGCAATATAACATCTTACATTAATGCACATTATAACTTGTCACATTAATTATCTGCAATAATTTATTGTAAGACAATCACATCCTAAGGTATATATGCTTTTTTGTATAACTAAGGGTGAGGTGTATGTACAAGTACATATGGCATGGTGGAGTAGTTGCAAGTTCAATTACTAGTTAATCATATAAATAGAATATCATTTTTTTCGAAAAGATATAAAATTATAAATAGAATATTTAGTATTACTACAAAGGCACAAGTGCTTTTGGTAATCTCTCAGCTTGCGTGTCCTTTTGTCTTCATGTTGACTGTAAATATATCTCCTTTGACTCGATTGTCATATTTTGTGTTAAAAAAATTTGCCTTTGATATTTTATTTTATTATTGATTAGATCATCGTCATGAGCTCTTGGCCGTTCGATCAGACTATTGAATCTGGCCATGGCCCATGCAGTTCGTCTTTTACGTGTCTAGACATGTACACTGTGTTCGGTGATAGAGGTTAAAGTAAAGGTTAGTGGTTTGTAGTGGTCAAAATATTATGGACCACTGTTTAAAAATATTCGGTAAAGTAGCGGATGAAATAGTAGTTGGAGATTTATGTAGTGTTTTTCAAAAGTTAATGAAAATAACTTTTAAAAACATCTGCCTAGTAGCTGCATTGCAAATTACAAAAATTTTCTTTTTATTTACTTAAAACCTTTATTTATTATGTTCTTTTTAATCATTTCACATAAATCTGGTACTTCAAAAGCTACATTTACCAAACGCATTTATTTTAAATCGCTAGTTGAACAGCTAACCACTAGTGGGTCATAGCTAATCGCTAGTAAACCCGCTAATAACTAGTAAAACAGTTAACTATTACTAAAACATCTAATTTTAACGAACACGTTCATAGTATACAAACTGCAGAAAATAACTTCTCAATTTTGCATTGTCTTATATGACAACTATATTATTTTATCATCAAATTTATTTTTTGGAAAGATTATTACGTCAAGGTGGCTGTACATATTAGTCGCTTTCTCCTTGTAGTTTTCGCTGTAAGATTAACAAGTAATTAAAACTCAATAGACTTAAACCTTTGCCATGCAAAGATATAGATGATTTTCTTATTTAAAGTTTATCAAGCTAAATTATAAAATATATGAGCTTTTTACAATATAAATTAGTGAGGTACTTTTATGTTACACTTCTAAAAAGTTAGTATTTTGTTTTAAATTTTTCAATAAATTTATATTTACTTTTACCAAAATGCCCTTTAAATTAGTTATTTGCTATTTTTATGCAAATGGCTTTTTGTTAAAATATGGGATTAAAATTATTTGAAGCAAAGGTGAAGGGGATAAATAATAATTCAAAAAGATTACAAGTGTAAGAAAAATATTTATCAAAATCTCAAGGGAATAAATGGGTGATACTTTTTTTTATAGGTCTTGCTGCACATCGTTCAAGGAAAAATATATTGCTGATTACAATATTATATAATAAGGAAAACAGCTCTTGCGTGTCCTTTTGTCTTCATGTTGACTGTAAATATATCTCCTTTGACTCGATTGTCATATTTTGTGTTAAAAAAATTTGCCTTTGATATTTTATTTTATTATTGATTAGATCATCGTCATGAGCTCTTGGCCGTTCATTCAGACTATTGAATCTGGCCATGGCCCATGCAGTTCGTCTTTTACGTGTCTAGACATGTAGACTGTGTTCGGTAATAGACTTTATTCGATCATATTACGTCTTTTAACTATTCAATCATATGAAACTAAACCTGATTTTGAAATTATTAATTGCATACAAAAAATTTGCACACATATGCCTTGGCTTTCTTGTATATTTGCGTTGTCCTTTCAAAAATTTTGCATGTTCAAGAACTATAATGTAGTCATTTCATCACCTAATTTACTCTTTATATTATAAACTCACATTGCAGCCTAAAAATCTCAAATAATTTGAAAATATGGTCTCATGGAAATTTTTCCTTATATAAATATCATCATCATCCCTAAATTAAATTCAAAATAAAATAATCCATATTAGCCTCAAAGAAATAAAAACAACTATGATAAGCAACAGCAATTCCAGCTTTTTACAAGAAGTATGAACACAAAAAAGGGGCCACGCAGCTCAAAAAACTATCAATGAACTGGCGTGTAATTATTCATTACGCGCTGGTAATTTTTTTAGTAAAAGTTCATTATGAGTACATTACAGCACATAGCGAAAGATCAAGAAAGGGGAAAAATTAAAATTGAACAGACCAACAGGAAAAACACACTAATTGGGACAATAATTTCTTTTTTAATTATTTTTTTAAAAAAACTAAATAATACAATCTAAGAAATCCTTTTTTTCAAAAGTTCTTCGTATGAGAAAAAGATATTATAATCTTAGCTATTATAAAAAAAATCTTATCCACAATCATGTATAGCTCTATTGGTCATTGTGATCATAGTACTCAAGTAAAATTTGTTTTGAATTATTCTATAGTTTCTAACTTATAAATGGCTATCTAATTGGGTAATTATGAAAATAAACTAATTAAGTGAGGCACGCGAGGAAAAAAGGTGCTACTTTTATACTGTATTAAACAAGGTCTAGTTCACCAGTGCTCCAGACATATTGTATTTCTTCCAACATTCAGTAGATGTATTTGTACTTGGTCAACCCATGTCAACGTACCCCCATAAACTATGAACAATTTATGTACTTGGCGTAATGTGTATACAAAATTTTAAGTTTTATTAGTTTCTTAGTTTCATATTTATTTTAGTCCTATAATATTATCAATTTTTCCTTTTTCAGAAATCTATTATATAGTGTCCCTGTTTGCTTAGCACTCATTTCAAATATATAATTGTTTCGGCATATTTTCTAAGTTTGAACGTAAATATTGGTCATACAATAATGTTAACTTGAATCATGTTGGTATCAAGATATAAATAGAGATTAAGATGTAATATAACGTTATCCGTAAATAAAAGTGGTTATCAATGATGTGTTTTTTTCCCCTCTCTTTTTCTTTAAGAGGGGGGGGGGGGTTCATCCAATCAACGGCTAAGCTATGTCTATGAGTACATCGATAATGTGTGCGAGAGAGGAACCACATAAGGAGGAGGAGAATTCTCTCATGCATGGTGAGATTTAAATCTACACTTCCTTATTAGAAGGTAAGTTGTATCTCCACAAGCCATTGTCTAACAACTACAAAGCCTAATTTCTCACCACAACCCCTTGGCTCCTCCAACTTAAAACAAAGCAAAAGAAAACAAGACAAAAGAGACAGAGATATAAGATAGAAAGACGTATACAATTAGACTTGAACTTGAATATATAAACAAGATCAATTTTTCCAGATCTAACCATCTAAATCTACATGTAGGCCATGTTCTTTTCGTTGGTAAATTTAAATTTATCAGTCTCAACTAACTTCGACCCCATATTAATCCACTTAAATCCACTTTACGAACTTCAATAAAAAAATACCAACTTCAACCCACTTTAATCTACTATTTTGACCAACTTCTATCTATCATTTACAAAAAAAAATTCAAATCCCTTCAACCAACTTCAATCCACTATTCCACTTCAACCAATTTCAACCTACTTCAATTTACTTTAACAAAAAAAAAAAACCTAATTTAGTCCACTTCTATCAATTTCAACCAACTTCACTCATTTACCAACCTATATTTTCGAACGAAGAGAACATGCCTATAATATGTAAAAAACAAAATAAAAAATCAAATGATTCAAATGATAATATAGTGGTTGCGTAGATAAAACAGGTTTTTTAAGCAAGTGACATGCAGATCGCAAACGCATGTAAAAGGCAAGCTAGGCACCTAGCTAATGAGATCGTAACATATCAGTGGGTACTAAACCCAGTAGTGGGGAAAGGAAGAGGCCAAGGATGTCAAGGCAAATTCTTGATGAGATTCCAGTTTGACAAGAATCTTCCAGTCGAGTCTCGCTTTGAAAAGGGTAACAATACAAAGTTGCATATATTTGTAAAATATATTGTGGTCTAAGAATGCCAGCCATTGAGCCAGCACACAATCCGGCCTCATCCTATCCCCCCGAAAAAGGACCCCCCAAAATTACAATCAAAATCAAAATCGACTAACATAAAAATATAGCCTCCATTTTGTCAAATGTGTATCACCCTTGAACCTTTCAACTGCAAAATTTCTCTGTCTGCCTTCCAGCTGTGTCCGTTCACATCATCTTGATTCTTGACCTCCTTAATTAGTACAATTAATCTGGGCAACGTTTTGAGAGTAATTACTCAAATTATCTAACACAAGCAGCCTTCAGTTGGAGACTAGGGGTTGAATGCGCTATTAGATATATCAACAAATTGTGATGGATCACTTTCTTTAAGACTGATTCACTGTATTGCAAATAATCTTAGGGATAAGATGCGGAATAACCAAGTGTCTTATTCAAAGGTTTCTCTAAGTTCAATCAATGGGGTGCTGAAGTCACTCACAATGATTGTATATATCACTTATGTCCACTCTTCATTCTTATATATATGTCTCATTATCTTAAAGAGACATTAATAGAATGTGTATATCTGAAAAGACACGTCCTTTGGCTAAAGAGACATCAATCCAAATAAGACATATCGGAACAACCAATCACTAGATTCATCACGGACCGTGGAAGAGACCACAGATAGACCGTGGTCCCACCGCCCCAATTATTGACCAAACTAAGAAAGGGAGCTACCACGGACCGTATTGCCACCTACGGTCAACCCCGTTGTGGCTATCTTCCCGAAAATATTATCTTGAAAATATTATTTAGAATTTTTTTTACCTACCTAGAAAGCATAGAAAAAGTCATTAAATCATCATCAATTGATAACTGAACTCTGGTCATTTACGTCTTTCGTCAATAGTGAGCCTACTAATCGACGTTTAACTCTTGACAAAATTGACTTTTGTGTTTTTCGTTTTCATTAGAGGAGATTTGGTTCTGGAGAATTCAGCATTGACAAGACATCGATTTTCAAAGCCCAATTATTTTAGACAAGAAAAGTTGAGTGGCCTAATTGTTGTATTGAGTGGGCTTTGAATAAGTTGGGCGCTTTGATCAATAAAGACCAAAACGTGATCCAAATTCAAGATTCACCTGTCATTTGGCTCATCAACTAGGGCAGGGATGTGACATACTGGTATACATGTGCATACGCAAATAAAGTGTTCATATTCAATCTGTTTCATTTAAATCAAATCTCATTATCCAGCTTATTTTCCACAAGCCCTTGAAAATGTGATAATGGCCTACTTGACTATTGGAGCAACGTGTAGGGCAATTTAGCAGGAGCAGGGTGTACAAAGGAAAACATCATGCCCAGTGTAGGAAATAAATTCAGGACTAATCTGGATGCGAAACTGTATTGTCGGTAATAGTCCACAATAAGAATACCAGTTCTTCAATAATAATAAATTCAAGCGGCTACTAGAGTTGCTTTATAGATGTCCACGTCCTAAACCCGAATACCCAGTAGCGATGGTAGGGTAACCGTAAGGAGAGAGAAGGGGGAGTGTTATATTGCTTACCCTTAAGGCTAACCCCTTTAAACCCCTTTATATAGGTTAGGGGGTAGCTATGGTTGTCGCCCTAGGCAACTTAAGTGGCCGTCGGGCCTAATCTAATTAGGCCCGTCCAACACCTAGATTGTAAAAAGAGAGTCGTGCATGCCATTCATTCATTGAGGATTGTCTAAGCCTCTTCTTTCGTTTTTATGAATGCCTCCAGCAAGTCGTTTTCCACGAAACATTTATCAGGTGTGCGGGCGCGGCCAAGGGGATCATATCTTGTGCGCGAATGACATCAAAATTGAGGCCAGCTCCCCACTATATAACCACAAATAGCTTTAGTTGTGGGTGCCCATAGGATCGTCTAGGTGGGTAGAGGTGTACTTGCATTCATGTTTATTTTTCAAAAATTACATTCATGTCTATATTTATATTTATTAGGTTTATCCGTTTCTATAGCCATTGGGTTTAATTATAGGTTTTATCTAGGTGTACATAGGGATTGTAAAATATCACCCATATTCAACTCTCATTCATCTATATGTATATTTGAAGATCAATTTCTAGCATCACTAACAAAAAAGTTTCAAATTGCACTCAGAAAAGTCAAAATTGTAGGCACAAAAAAAATTCAAAATTTTCATCTCTACATAAAAAAAACATTTGATATTCGCGTTCAATTTGATCACAAGTAGATATCATTATACCAAAGGCAGAAAAACAAATAGAAAATCAGTTTAACACTAACATACAAAGAAATTATAAAGATTTCACAATTACAAAATTTCTTTTCTACTATTTCAATCGAGTTTTAGTTTTTTTTTTTTTCCGTTTACAAGACAATTGGGTATATCAATTGGGCATGGGTCTTATAAATCCTTCCCCATACCCCATACCTATTGCGAACATAAAACCCATAGTCACTTAATTGAATTTTTTTGAGTTCAAATAACACTCCACCCATAGGTGATGATTAACTCAATTAATGAAATCTTTATGTGCTATTATCAAACACTTGAATTCGAATTTCATATTTCCCTATGGACCCAAAAACAAACAACGTTAGCTTTGATGTCTTCCTTGTTAAAAAAAAAAAAAATACAATGGCAAGAAGACTCCTCTAAAGCACAAAATTTAGTTTTTACAAACCGAAGTTAGAGCGGGTCAAGGGATTAGTGTTTAAATTAGAATTTTGTGTACATTATATGATTTCATTCACATACGCACGACATACAAATAGTTGAGCAATTACGGGAAAAAAACGTCATTTTAACTAGAACTGATAAATGGGTCATTCAGTTCGGGTACGGGTCGGGTCATGTTCGAGTTGGGTCATGTTCAGGTTAAGTGACATTTTGGGTTACTTCGATTTGGGTCGGGTATGGTTTGGTTCGGGTCAACTAATTTTTGGTCAAATACGTTCATCATGCAAAAACAAGCAACTTTGTAGAAAATTTCGAGTCGGACATGGTTCGGTTCGGATGAATTTGCGTTTGCGAACCACTTTTGGATGTCAGGTTGGGCATGGACCCAGGTCGTTCGGTTCGAATTTTGGGTCTCAGATCAATTTTACCAGGTCTAATTTTAACTAAAGAAGTAAAAGAGACTGCCATAATCATATATATATATATATATATATATATATATATATATTAATTAAAAGTTGGATGCAAACAATGTATGAATGATATGTGGCATCTCACATGCCACAAAATGATGACTTGGCAACTTACAATTGGTGGATGTTAGTTGAGATAAATTAATAAACATTAATGCTATAATTAGAATTTATTATATGTTATTAACTATTTACCTTAATTATTTATTGCATGGTTTTACACTCCTAACTTATTTTATTTTTTGAGTAAATCCTCTTACGATTAACTTGGTGTGCAATAATTGATTTTTTGTATTTCAAATTGATTCATTTTATTTTCAATATTAAAAGAATAAAATTAGAAAAAAGAATCAAGTTTTACGTTAATTTTAATTGCTACTACTTATTATTTTTTTTAAACCTAGGTCTCGAGGTCATTGTAAATGAGTAATAGCATATAACAATTTAATCGCATAGAGAAATTTATGAATGATATATAAGATAATATGTACAAAGATTGTGTTAGATTAGTTGGTAATATGAATATTCATCTAGGGTTGAAAAGTGATTTTTTATAGATCTTACGTAGACTAATCTATAAGATTGTAATCTAATTTTTATGAAATTAAATTAAATTAAAATATAGTCCATTTAACTCCTAAAAATATCTATAACAAATTAATTACACTGTTATGTGTTCGAGAATTATGAAAAAATAATAAATGGTAAATTATTATCGTATGAAAATAAAAGCAATTTATAGTGATTTTAAAGGAAAACATAAAGGAAACAATAATTATTTTATTATAAATTGTTAATCTACTTTTAAAATAATATATTTTTATTAATTATTTGTACTAATATTATTAAAACAAAAATTAATTAACATTTTTACATCACAAAGGCATAATACTAGTATAATATAAAACTATAAAAATGCAGTCATGGGTGACAGGTCACACCATATTAGTCGTATTGCATGGGCCCTTAACCCATTGCCAGAAAACAGACAGATATCCAAAAAAACCGAAATGCACAATAAAAATCATGTGAATAAAATGGTCGCTATCCACTGGAGCAGTGGAGAACCTGGACACTATCTATAAATCGGTTGAGGCCTTGTTCTTTTCGTAGATTAATCTTCCACCCACTTCTTTTTTCTTTTTTTTTATATCTTTTTATACTTTAAAAAAAAATACCACTTATTTTTACTCTTATTTACTTTCACCTATTCCTTTCCACTCCTATATATATAATTATAATTTTTCACATTGAAAACTTTTATAATTTATGTAATTGTGTGTATGAATAGTCTGATAATAATTATGAAAGTTTTATTTATTTTTCGGATGTTATGAAAATATTTATTATTCGCGTCGGAAATTATAGATGACGTAATTTGTAGATGTTTTTCTGGCATAATGAAGGAATGCGTAAATTTTTTTGGCGTTGTTTGTAATTCATGACAGAAAGTACAGATGTACTGTATATGTATTTTGAACAGATGTTTTTTCCCGTGTGCATTAGTAACAAAATATTGGAAGTTCTTCACACAAATTGCAAATGATTGTTTTCCGTGTACTGAGTGTATGTTTTTTTGGTTGGGAAATATAGGTTGGTAAATGGGTGAAGTTGATTGAGATTAGTAGAAGTGGATTAAAGCATGATGAAATTAGTATTTTTTTTTTTTGTTGAAGTGGATTGAAGGTGGTTGAAGTTGGTTGAAGTGGATTGAAATTGGTTGAAGTTGGTTGAATTTTTTTTGATATAATGGATAGAAGTTGGTTAAAATAGTAAAAAATAAGTTAAAATTGGTTTAATTGGGTTGAAATTGATTGAAGTGAATTGAAGTGAGTTGAAATTGATTGAAGTTGATATTTTTTTATTGAAGTTCGTGAAGTGGGTTCATGTGGGTTGAGGTTGATAAATTTGGATTTAAGAACGAAAAGAATAAGGCTTGAACATATGTGTATTTTTTTCGTTGTTCGTATTTGGTTAATATTAAAAAAAATATCCATAATTTGTTTTACGAATAACGAAAATTACAATTTTTTTGGGTAACAACAATTATGAAATATTTTTTTCTTACCTCAATTAACACAGAAAAATATTTTTTTAAGTCTAAATTTTTTTTTATGATTGGTAATTACTATCACAAATAAAAGATTACATTAAAAACATAAAATACATAACTTACATCAACTTTCCTACTTCATTCAACTCCTTCCTACTCCTTCCTATTCCTTCCCCCCTTTCCCACACTTAAAAAAAATATCACTCCCACGCACTGTTTCTCCTCTTTTCCACTCTTACTCATCTCACGTCTGCAATTGTCCAATGAAAGAACAGGGGCTCACTGTTACATTTTTGATTTGAGTTATCTAGCGCTGGATGACGTTTAGCTTTGTAATTTCCCAACATTAATCAAATACAAATCACAAATCACCCAGAGAGACTGGCATGAATATTTTGCATGTTAGGCTTATCGCTGTATTTAGTTTCGTAAGAATTGTAGGACTCTCAAAATTCAAATTTGATGGTGTCCTTCATCACATAACAACAGTGATAACAAGCTCTTTTCACCAGTTATTTATATAATCTTATCTCTAATAGAACATCACCAAAGTTGGAAAGCATTATGTGTGCACCAATTACCAAAACCACCAGAGAGGAAAGTTCCTCGAGCCTTCCAGCAAAGGTAAAAAATATCGTACTATACTACCTAATACCGGTCAAACAATAGCACAAGTTAATGTATGGATTTGTATCGGTCTATATTATTCTGTACCATCAATACCAAATAATACTGGTATTTCTGGACAATACCGTCTGATACACTAAAATTTCAAAATTTCTGTACTTTGATCTTTTTAAAACTTTTTGAAATTCAAAAAAATATGAGCCTTAGTACATTGGTATATAAATTCAGTATATTTTATTCTAGTGAAGAAAAGATACGATCATCTGTACGATACTTATAACTTTGCCTCCAACCCCCCTCTTTTCTCTTCCTTCATAGCTAGCTCACTAGCAAACGGGCCTTCATACGAAGAACTGAGGCGCGCAATTCAGAACAGATCCGTTCCCAAGTGCCCATCGTCCCTCTCGTTTGGATTTTGCCCTTCTGAGCTCTCTATCTTTAGTACTTTACACCCCGACAGCAGCTTTGCTTTCTGCACTTACTTAATTTAGTGTTAGTCATAATGCATTGTACTGTACTAATCAAGGCACCAAATTATTAGCCAGCTCAGCCCCAAATCACTCATCAATTTTGGCAGACTCTGTGATTGAATTGAACCTCCCGATAGCAACTAATGCAATTACCAATAGATTATATTTCCCAATCACTGAGAGCGGGGAAAGTACCAAAAAAGGAAAATTTAGCAATTCAAGATATACAATCTGGGAGAAAAAAAGAAATAACATAAATGATGGAAAATAAGTGAATGATGTATTTGGTTTATTTCGAAGTAGTTGTTACAACAATTGAGCTTCCCTGCAAGCTCAAGAACAAAGGGATACTTGCTGCTTGCTTCTTTCTCCCCTTCTTCCTACCCTCTATAACTGATGCTAATCTCAAATTCGATCAAACTTAACATTATTCAAAGAAATAAAAAAAAAACAAAATTGAATACTTACAATTTACCAATTGACGATGAAAGCGAACAACCACCAAATTCAATCAAGCAATCAACCAACAAAACCAATGCCTATACATACAGCAGAATCCCTATACATAACACCACCAACCCCCAACTCCTCCTCGGATTCAGCGCACCGCCGCCCCTCCACCGCAATCCTCCCGAAATCTCCCCCAAATGACTGTTGGGGCCGGCGTAGCCTTCCTCCGGTGACGCCACCCCTACTTCCGGCGGCTTTGCGTCCACAAATGGCCCACTCCCACTTCCCAAATTCACATCAACGTCCTTCCCAAATATCTCCCTCGGAAGCAGAACCCGAGAAACCCCAAAAATTGCAACTGGGTTCTCGTCGATTACCGTCTGGGTCACCACCGCCTGAACTATGCCCGTATTGATCGCCACCGATCCGTTAACCCGGGAAATGTTGAGCGTGAAGCTGCCGGCGCCGTTGTCCTCCGTGGCCAACGTCGGTTGAACCGGGTTCACGATCGACTCGAGCGAGCCCAGCGGGTAGTATGAATGGAGGACATGGAATTTCAGCACCAAAGACTTTTTCTCAGCAGGTAATGCCTGCAATTGGACCGTCGGTGGAAGGTTCGCGAAGGCCTCGTCTGTGGGTACGAACAGGGTTATCCCTGCTCCACCCTCGTCCGCCTCGAACTCCTCCACCACCCCTGACGCCGTCAGCATCGCGGCGGCGACATTGAAATTGTGGCCGTCGATTAACGCCCGGGTTATGTTCAGCGGCGGCGACGGCGGCGCGGCCTCCGACGCCATCAGATCGAAGCCGTACGGGGCCAGGAGGGAATCGACGGTGAAGATTGAGAGGTTATACGGTACCGTCTTGAGGAGAGAGAGGACATTGGCGGAGACGGTGTTGTTATTCAGAGGGTGGAGAGACACGACGCCGCTGGGGGGGTCAAAGGTGATGTTGAGTGATCCGAGGTTGGTGGGTGCACGGCCGGTGGTCTGGAAGAGGTTGGTGACGAGGGCTCCGGCGGGAGGAGTCCGTCGAAGATCCGACCATGTGAGGTATTGCAGAAGGACGTGGCAGCGGAGGACGTCTGCAAGTATCGTCGGCGAGGCGGTGGAGGAGGAGCGGAGGTGGGAGTTGGGGACGGCGAGGATGGTGAGGGAAGTGCGGCGGTCGAGGTCGGCGGAGATGCCGGTGGAAGTGAGGAGGGCGGTGAAGATGGAGAGGTCTGGGTAGTGGGACAGAATCTCTGTGATGTTGAGGTTGAGACCCCAAACTGGTTTAGATAAGGAGAAGAAGAAGAGGAAATAGAGGAATGTGGTGGGGGTAAAATGGGCACTGAGCATGGATTTTGGAGCCATTTTTTTCCTGAGAACTGAAAGGGGAAGTTGAGGTCGCGAGGATGGGAAGGGCGAAGACAGAGAAGGGTTTTGGTTTTTGGGAAAGAAGAGAGACAGATAGATGATGATGTGGAATGATGTGGTCATGTCGGTTGCAAGGCTAACATTATATATGCATTCTCAGAAGTAACAACATATCAAAAAATTACACATATGGCAAATATATTTTTAAAAAAATATATTCTGAGATAAATAAGAGTATACATTTCTACGCATATGTAATATATTGCATGGTGGAGAAGTATTTCAATTCTCATTGAATGTAAAAATTATTTAATTTTATGCTGGTGTATATTATAGAGTCCTTGAATTATAATGCTATCTAGATTTCATTCTTGTTCAAAAATACAACCTATTTTTTTATTTGTTCAAGTTTACCATCTGATTTTTATTTAATGTTCTCAATTGCCACTCAAGCTCTGAAAAACATGTAATCGGAGATAAGATGATGTATATTTTCAAGGGTATTATTTTCATTCTTTCAACTCAACTTCATGAGGGGTAAACTCCATTCAAATTCATGCATGACAAGACTTTTTTTTTGTCCTACTCTTTGAATTTCATGACAAAAAACACTCTATGAAGTTTTATTTAAACTTCAAAGTGCCTTATCCAAAGGGGGTTTTCCAAATGGGGATCAAGAGCGCCACCATTTCAAAGCTTAAAAATTGCTCAAGCTAGTTCTATTTTCTGTTCGGTTTTGTGCAGCATGTATTCCAAGATTTTCATTCACTTAGAATGCTGCAATATAGCTTTTTAGACACTACAAAGGAACACGCGATTAGAAACCGAATATAAAACAGTTTCAAAAAAAGCGTTTGGAAACCGAAGTTAGAAACCATTTTTGCGGTTTCTAATTCTGAAACGGATGAACCTATCGGTTTCAAAATTCGGAAACCGATACATAACTCGATTTCTAAAAAGAAACCGATAAAAATTTCGACTTCAAAGTGTAATTTTGTAACCCCTTTTTCTTTCCTTCTACCGGGTCGTGAACCCCCCCCCCCAAAGCCCGATATCTCTATCTCTTCCCTGCTCTTCTTCCTCCTCTCCTCCCTCACCATGAACGTGGCCAAGTGAAGCCCGAAAGCCTCAATTTCTCCTCAACCCAACTCAAAATCCTCTAGATTTCACCTCCCTTAACCTCAAACGAACACTATGTTGAAGAATCTGAGTAGGAATCCGAAGGTTTTGCCACAATTTTGAGGGTCTGGGCGGTGAATTCTGGGCATCCAACGTCTACCGAGTATGGCCTTGCAATCTAGCTCATAGTTACTTCAATTCCTCTATAATTTGGGATTAAATCTGGTGCATCGAATGCCCATCACCAATTCGGGATAGTGATGAGAGCTGGGGTTGAAATTGGGTTCGATTTGCAAGAATTGGGCACGGTTTGGGGGTCTGTTCTTGCGTGGGTGAGCAAAAACCGAGTAAATGGGAGTCGTTCAAGCCATAGAGTCGAGCCAGCAGCCTTGGATTTGAGCCTTTAGCTTGAAGTCCAGGTGGATGTTCCTCGCCTCCTAAATTAGTATTAATTTCGAAACGTTTTAACCTAAATGATGATTTAAGTCAGCTTAGGTTTAGTTAATTTCATGGATTATGTGATGAGAAACTATGCATGTTTAGAATCGATTGAAATATTTTAAGTTTATACATGCCTGAAGATTTAATTCGAAGTGAATTATGCATGTTTAGTTTTGATTCGAATCTATTCAGTTTATACATGCCTAAAGATTTAATTCGAAGTGAATTATGCGTGTTTAGCTTTGATTCGAACCTAATAAGTTAATTGATGCCTAAATATTTAATTCAAAGTGAATTATGCATGTTTAGCTTTGATTCGAACCTATTCACTTAATTCATGCTTGAAAACTAACTCGAAGTAGATTATAAATGTTTAAAAACGACGAATGTACGTTTAGTTAATTCATAATCGTTTTCTAACTTCGAAATGAATGATAAACGCTTAGAATTAACGTATGTATGTTTAGTCGTTTCATAATCATATATTAACTTCGAAGTGAATCGTAAGTGTTTCTCTCCTCCTAAGCTATTATTATTTTCAAAAACGTTTTCAGCAGATTGATGCTGCATGTCAAATTAGGGTTAGCTAAATTCGTTAGAAATGTCAAGAATTGAATGAAAATGTGTTGCCTGAGGATTTCATACCCGTTTATGCACAACCAGATTGTATACCCAGACTTTTGCTTGCTGCCATAAGTTATGCATGTCTCGATCAGCTTTTAATTCCAGCTTAGAACACGCACAGAATCTGTTTATAGGTTGTAGCTATGTTTTTAGTTATGCCTGAGTTAGTTCGAATTAGATTATGCAGAAAATCGCTGCTTAAAAGTGACTTGAATCAGGAATGTAAATGCTTGAACCGTTTTATATTTAAATGACCAAATTAGGCTTAAATAGTGACTACGAAGTGACTTGAATCATGAATGTAAATGCTTGAATCGTTTTATGTTTAAATGACCAAATTAGGCTTAAATAGTGACTACGAAGTGACTTGAATCATGGATGTAAACGCTTGAATCGTGTTATGTTTAAATGACCAAATTAGCCTAAATAGTGAATCGTTTTATGTTTAAATAGAGACTTGACTCATGTTAAGCTTAAACGACATAAATAGGCTTGCTCAGTAACCATGGTGTGATAAACGAACGCCGTGAAACGTAATGTGCTTAAATGACCTAATAGGCTTAAATATAACATCGAATCGATACTTGATTGTTTGGTTAAAATGTGCTTACGAAGTAGCTTTTGAAACAATTCCGGAATAATGAAACGAGCTTGTTTGCCCTTAATTGCAATGCATCGATGTAATCGTGTTTCATGCTTAGTTAGTTCGATTCAGTTTGCGAAATGTTCTTTTCAAGTTAATGGCATATGATTATATATATATATATATATATATATATATATATATATATATATATATATACATACATACATATATATATAAATACACACACACACATATATATATATATGGTTGTGATTATATAAATATATGTACGTATGCTTGCTGTAACGCACCGCTGAATGGTGCGAAATGTTCTTTTCAAGTTAATGGCGTATGATTTTATATATATATATATATATATATATATATATATATATGTGGTTGTGATTATATAAATATATGTACGTATGCTTGCTGTAACGCACCGCTGAATGGTACTGCTTGCCTAGGTAAGTTCCTAAACCCTATCTCTTTATAAGCTAGCATGATAATATGTTATGATTACTAAATTGAAAACCGAGATGGTAGTTCGATGGTTTGAGGTAGAACTATGAGTGGTTCGAGGTTCTTGTGGTACGGTGCTTGCGAGGAGGGAGCCTGGGTTGTGAATTAACCGCAATCGTGTGGATTGCGAGGCCACGTTTTGGGATGTAAACCCCAATACTCCGGTTGTGTGAACAGTTGAGTTGTATCTTTTACTTTTACTGCATTAATGAGCTATTTTGATTGGTGTACTCCGAGCGAGTGACTCGTTGAGTTATGAACTCCGGCGTGTAGCCGTTGAGCTTCTTTTAAATGTTTTACATTTCCGTTGATTTGCAGAGATTTATTGTAAGGTTTTTAGCTTGGAAACGGTTAGTTTGTAGGGGAAACTCTGTCCGTTTCGTCCTAAAATTTAAGTAAAAAGTTAAGAAAACGTAATACTTTTGGCCCTAGGGGCTGGGAGTGTTACATTGATAGTATCAGAGCATGGTCCTGCAACCATAGGCCGCGACCTAAGTCTTGCATCTCATATAGTTGCCTAGGAACACGTTCATAATGATGTGATATATGCCTACTAGGTGTGCAAATGTGAGTTTTGTGGGAATGTTAGCGCATTTACCT
This sequence comes from Selenicereus undatus, assembly GCA_017589665.1. Taxonomy (NCBI): domain Eukaryota; kingdom Viridiplantae; phylum Streptophyta; class Magnoliopsida; order Caryophyllales; family Cactaceae; genus Selenicereus; species Selenicereus undatus. Next base: position 107,261,014 of record JACYFF010019584.1, on the reverse strand, counting down.
AGTTAGGTGTCGCTTGAGTGAGTTGAATGGTTGGATGAAAGAATCATTTGCTAAGGTGTAGGCTGAGTGGCTCGTATTTTCATGGATGAGTTAGGTGTTAGGTTTATCGAAAGTTTAAAGAACATATGATTTGAAATTGAATGATTTGAAAGCCTTAAGTCTAAGCTCATCTTTGCTCCTATAATATGATTTGCTCCTCGGACTCCATAATGGAGTGAGCAGACGTACTCAAAGGTTGGTAGAGAGAGAGGTAGAAGTAGTTAAACTATTTCCCTTTGAAAACCTAAGGAGCTTGCAGGTTAAAGTCTTCTGATTAGTGAGTTAGAGTCGAGCCAAGTTTATCTTACACCAAAGGATTAACTTTCCGTTAGTGATGATGAGGTAGTTTAGATTCACAAATACGCGCCCTTATGTTTATCAAATGTTGCTTGTAAATGTGTATGTGCTAAGATGTGTACATCGATAGAAACCTTCGTATTGAGCTAGGAAAGGAATGATTGGAAATTAGTTGCTATGATTGATAATCCTACTAAATGGTACTTTGCTGTTGTGAATTTTGAATTGCCTGAGTGAAATTAGGAGATATTTTCGTATGCATGCTTGAAAAACTATGTACTAGCGGTAGGATGTGGATAAACATTGCGTAAGTGTACCTACTGTTCTCCTTCTTTGCCATTGTTGCCTAAACCGTGCATTACTTGCTTTCTATAATACGGACTGTTATTCGTGAATGGGGTGACGATGTTTTGGCTCGAACGAACCCTAATACACCTAGAAAGCGAAAGGGAAGAACGACCTAGTAGACTTTGGAATTGTACATAGTAAATGATCCATACTAAGGTAAGCGACCTACAGCGAGACTCCTATGACCAGTTGTGGGATGGGTGCACCTCGTAAGACCTCAACTGGTACCTATAAGACCAGTAATGTCAACCATATGCAAACAACCCTAGCAGCTGGACACCAATTGTGTACGAACCTGGCATATGTTTTCCTTTTGTAAAAGTTAGCATGACCAATTGTGTACGTGTATTCGAGGTGAATATAGTAGTACCTTAGGCCTTTTGATTAATGGAAGGGTCAAGAGTTTGATGATGCAACTTGTTAGTGCTTGTACCAATGTACCATGTTATTACTTGAATATCCATAACTCTGTAAAGGAATAGCACATGACAGAGGCTAGGCTAAAGATAAGTTGCAGACGCTGTATATTGCAATTTTGCAATTTTGGCATAAGGTGATGAAAATTGAAATTTAAAAGATCCAATCGAAGCTGGAAATTTTCATTTTTTTTAAAAAAAATAAGGTTGTGGAGATTGAACTATGCAGGGGTTGGAGGTTATAATTGCAATCTGTCTTTTTCAGTTTTTTGTCCATCACTCATGCAAGTGCATACGTATATGAGTCAGTAAGTTGTTGGCTTACTGTTTTGCTGAATTGATACGGTCAGTAGCTACTCCCATCACAAGCAATCAGTGGCTTACAGAACCAGAATTAGTGTTTTGCTATCATGGTTGGTGTGCTTTCTGGTTTTTAAACCAGACAATCAGTAGCTTACTGTTTTGTTGAATCCATACAATCAGTAGCTACTACCATCACAAGCAATTAGTGGCTTATAAAACTATAATCGCAGTCTTGCTGTCATGGTTGGTGTGCAATTTAATGAAATAATGTTTGTAACCTTTTTATTTTGGAAATAATTTGCAGGAGAAATATTAATCATTGAAATGGCAAAAGAAGTTCCTCCATTAGAAGAGGATGATAGCCTTTTCCTAGGAGCGGTTGGGGGATGGAACGAGAAAGGCACCATTTATGGGTTGGGCAATAGTGCCGGTCTTTTCTACGAGAAGCCAGTGCATCACATCACTTCCAAGATGCCTTCGTACACTCCCTCCATCGTCTCCCAGCTTCAACGTGAATTGGAATTGACGAAGATCGAGCTTAACTCCACAAAGAATGAACTACAACAACAGCATATAGATTTGTATTTTGGAGTATTAGATATCTCAATTAAGCAAGTAGCTCTACCTTTTGAAATCAACATTATTGTAGGCACTCATATATATATATATATGTATATGTTACGTATTCCAGTTGCAAATGGTTGAGTTGTGTTTGTTAGTAGGGCACCAACATTAAAACAAGAAGTTGGACATGAGTGCTGAAAATTGAATACAAAAATTGACAACAAGTGAACACATTTTGGATATGGCAAGGTTGCTGAGTTTGGTTTCAAAATTTAGAAACTGAATAACATGATCGGTTTCTAAATTTAGAAACCGATATACATATTCGGTTTCCAAATATTAGAAACTGATCATTGCATTCGGTTTCACTTGTTAGAAATCGATGTGTAGATTCGGCTTCCTTATGTTAGAAACCGATGGATATAGTCGGTTTCCAAATATTAAAAACCGATGGCTATATTCGGTTTCTAAATATTAGCAACTGAGATATAAATAGTTTCAAATTTCGGTTCTAGATTTAGAAAACCGAATCAAATTCGGTATCAGAATTAGTTTGCAACCAAGCCTGCGGAAACCGTCATCTTTCGGTTTGTAATCTCATTTAGAAACCGATTTGGCCTTTTTGAAACCGAATATTTCGGTTTCTAAACACGTGTTCTGTTGTAGAGTAGAAAGCTAATAAAGTCTATTTTCTGGTCATGTAATTTATTTCAAACCAAGTCAAGTCGTAGTTGTCAAAATAAGGCATAGAAGCCAAAGTGCCAATGTTGCCAGAACGTCCAGTTTATTTGCTCAGTTTTGTGGTAATTATTTCCTTAGCTTGGATGCTTCATTTTGGGTGTATGAGTAGTCATATGAAAGCTTAGAAAGTCTATTTTATACTCATATAATTAAATTCAGTACAAGTCAATAGTTGGTAGGAGGAAAAGACCATTGTTCGCATGCTGCCAGTTTCAACACCAGAAAAGAGCACCTCAATTCAAGCAGCTGGTTCTCTCCCTTCACAATGGCTTTTGATTTGATTCAAATTGGAGGATAAAATAGACATCCCAAATTTTAATGGGAATTTTGAATCATCCATTTTGAGCAAGTAAACAGAAAATTACAACATTTAGAAGTTCAAGGTTCTGCAGGTCAGCCCAGCAGCACATCAGGTTTAACTGTTATGGCTTGCAGCAAGATGAATGAAAAGTGTGGGTTGCTGCAAATTGACCCCAACACAAAGATCGAGGTGTCCTCTTTTCAAGGAATCAAGAATCACTCAAATTGGATATCATTTGGTCCCTCAAAGGCATAACAAATATCTGAAGGTCAAACTAGCAGTACATCCCTGCACATACCCGGTTTTGTAAGCTTGATTACTCAAGCTTAATGTGGAGTTAAGAGGATGAAAATATACTATTTGGAACCCTTAATATGTCAGATTTAAGGACATATAAAGAGTTCTAGGTTAGGTCACTAGGTAATAAGCCAATTGGAGCCATTTTTCAGATGCTGCAAAAACTGTCCCAACCTGCACATGCTGCACCTTTTGGCCTATATCTTCCAAACATTAGCTCTAAAATTGCTGCCAACTTGAGCCACGTGAAAGCTGACTTCCTAAACTTTCCAAAAAGGTCTGTTTCACTCAATTTGAGTAAGAAACCTAGGACATATAACTATTTGAAGTTGACAATTGTAAACTGAAAAGTTGCTGACAAAAAGCATAAATCACTTTTCAGCTTTTTGTCATTACTTTTTGGTCTCCTCTTGCTTTATGGACATGTAAGGCCCCTTGTTTCCCCTTTCTTTCAGCTTGTTAAAGGCTCTCATTATATAAGGGAGGTCTTAGGTCGTAAAGAAACAACACTTGAATCAATGCAAAAGCTTGAGTTGTGAAAACTCTCTCTATTCTCTCTCAAAATTCTAGTGTTGTATCTTGAGTGTGGCAACCTTAAGTGGGTCTCTAGGTCTTCTTGATTTAACTAAGAAGGTGATTAAGTTCTATAACTTAGTTGGACTAAGAAAATTGCCCAAGTGTGTGCAAACCAAGGTAGGTATTCAAATCACCCTTGCTAATCCACTTGTCTAGCTCTTATCTCTCCATGTGTGGATTCATTTGGGTGAGTTAAGTTCATATCCTTTACATCTTGATTTCTATCTCTTCATTCTCTTCTCTTTTGATCTTTTGTAAGCTTTAAAAGATACAAAAATTCTGTCCAAGTTCTCTCCTTCAAGTGCAAAACAAATTGAGGCTCTTTCGCCCTCATTTGATGTGTTTGAGGTTCGGGCTCGTACATTATTTGGTATCAGAGCTTAGGCTACTCTCCTTAGCCTTACTCCCAACCCTTCAAACACAAACCTTGTCCCAAAACACAAAACCCAGCCCATAAAAACCCGGAATGCCATGTCCCTTAGGAAGTTACTCAAGTTGAAACATGAGCTTGATAGCCTTGAGTTACGCATCCAACAATGGGATCTCAAACTTCAATCTCTTATCCCTGATAAGGAAGGCGAACTAGGGGAACCCTTGATCTTTAAAGAAGAATGTCATGAAAGCCATGAGGTGAAATTGTGACCAACCTCCAAAATTTGATGAGCTTGAAATTGAAGAACTCCCAGTGTTCGATTTGGAGCGATGTGGGTTGTTGAAGGAATTGAGAAACTCTTGAGTCAAGAAGAATGTCCTCATTTACAATAAGAATTAAGGAAAATTCTTTTCGAAGAAAGAGAGTTTGATGTATATTTTCAAGGATATCATTTTCATTCTTTCAACTCAATTTCATGGGAGGTAAGTTGCATTCAAATTCATGTATGGCAAAGCTTTTCTTTGGTCCCACTCTTTGAATTTCATGACTAAAGACACTTTATGGAGTTTTATTTGAACTTCAAAGTGCCTTATCCAAAGGGGTTTTTCAAATGGGGATCAAGAGCACCACCATTTCAAAGCTTAAAAATAGCTCAAGCTAGTTCTATTTTCTGTCCGATTTTGTGCAGCATGTATTCCAAGATTTTCATGCACTTAGAATGCTGGAATATAGCTTTTTATAAAGCTAATAAAGTCTACTTTCTAGTCTTGTAATTTATTTCAAACCAAGTCAAGTCGTAGTTGTCAAAATGAGGCATAGAAGCCAAAGTGCTAGTGCTGCCAGAACGTCCAATTTATTTGCTCAGTTTTGTGGCAATTATTTCCTTAGCTTGGATACTTCATTTTGGGTGTATGAGTAGTCATATGAAAGCTTAGGAAGTCCATTTTATGTTCATATAATTAAATTTAGTACAAGCCAAGAGTTGGTAGGAGGAAAAGACCATTGTTCCCATGCTGCCAGTTTCATCACCAGAAAAGAGCACCTCAATTCAAGCAGCCGGTTCTCTCTCCTCACAATGGCTTTTGATTTGATTCAAATTGGAGGATAAAATAGACATCCCAAATTTTAATGGGAATTTTGAATCATCCATTTTGAGCAAGTAAACAGAAAATTACAATATTTAGAAGTTCAAGGTTCTGCAGGTCAGCCCAGTAGCACATCAGATTTAACTGTAATGGCTTGCAGCAAGATGAATGAAAAGTATGGGTTGCTGCAAATTGACCCCAACACAAAGATCGAGGTGTCCTCTTTTCAAGGAATCAAGAATCACTCAAATTGTAAATCATTTGGTCCCTCAAAGGTATAAAAAAATCCCTGAAGGTCAAAACTGGCAATACATCCCTGCACATACCCGGTTTTCTAAGCTTGATTACCCAAGCTTAATGTGGAATTAAGAGGCTGCAAATCTACTTTTTGGAACCCTTAATATGTCAAATTTAAGGACATATAAAGAGTTCTAGATTAAGTCACTAGGTAATAAGTCAATTGGAGCCATTTTTCACATGTTGCAGAAACTGTCCCAGCCTACACATGCTACACCTTTTGGTCTATATCTCCCAACCAGTAGCTCCAAAATTGCTGCCAACTTGAGCCACGTGAAAGGTGACTTCCTAAGCTTTCCAGAAAGGTCTGTTTCACTCAATTTGAGTAGGAAACCTAGGACATATATCTGTTTGAAGTTGGCAATTGTAAACTGAAAAGTTGCTGACAAAAAGCAAAAATCACTTTTCAGCTTTTGTTAGTGCTTTTTGGTCTCCTCTTGCTTTATGGATGTGTAAGGCCCCTTGTTCCCCCTTTCTTTCAACTTGTTAAAGGCTCTCATTATATAAGGGAGACCTTAGGTTGTAAAGAAACAACACTTGAATAAATGCAAAAGCTTGAGTTGTGAAAACTCTCTCTATTCTCTCTCAAAATCCTAGTGTTGTATCTTGAATGTGGCAAACTCAAGTGGGTCTCTAGGTCTTCTTGATTCAACTAAGAAGGTGATTAAGTTCTGTAACTTAGTTGGACTAAAAAGATCGCCCAAGTGTGTGCAAACCAGGGTGGGTGTTCAAATCATCCTTGCTAGTCCATTTGTCTAGCTCTTATCTCTCCATGTGTGGATTCATTTGGGTGAGTTAAGTTCATATCCTTTACATCTTGATTTCTACCTCTTCATTCTCTTCTCTTTTGATTTTTTGTAAGCTAAAAAAGATACAAAAATGCCGTCCAAGTTCTTTTCTTCAAGTGCAAAACAAATTGAGGCTCTTTCGCCCTCATTTGATGTGTTTGAGGTTCGAACACGTACACCACAAGACTTAGGGAGGGAGAAAAAAACAAAAGATTGAATTTTTAAAATGGTCATCCCCCTGTCTCAATCTCAAACCCAAAAATCTCTATTCCGCCATTGATAACAATTCCCAACTTTCTTTCTCCTTCAAGCTTTATCTCTACTATTCAGTCTCTCTCTTCTCCCACTACCCACTTTTACAGGGGTGTCTTGGGGGGATATGATAATGCTAGGAGAATGAGGGGTTATTTTCTAAATTCAATCTTTTACTCTCTTTTCCGTTTTCTCTTCTGTTTCTTCTCTTGTCTCCCCCTTTACCTTCTTTAGAACAAAAAAGAAAAATGAAAGAGAAAAATTAGAGAAACTTACAATATCTGGTCATCGAAGCCCTTAAGTTGCAATTGTGAATATAAAACAGAAAATGAGTGGCAAACTTTAAAAAAAAAAAGAATATCCTTGAACAAAAATGTAAACTTAGTGGTATTACTATTTAAGGATTCGTATATCATATTCCTAAAAGTATACACTCCTAAATAAAAACTATATCAACGAATATATATTAAATAATTAATATATGACAAATACATGTATGCAAAAATATATACACGTAACCCAATAAAAATATGTACTCCCGAAAACACATATGAGATTGCCATTTTATGCATAAAACATTTCTAGATGTGTCGCACTCTTAGATGTTGGTTTTCCTAAGAGAAAGTTAAGGCACAGTCCTCATCAAATTGTGTGTATAACTTTTCCATCCAAAAAAGAAGTTTTTCTATAGGCCGTTTCATGGAAACTACAAATATACTAGCTAGCCAATTTCTCAATAAAAAAACAGAGAAGGTATGCTAACTTCTTTTCTTTTTTTCCATTTTTAATGATAATTTGAAAATTAGAGCATATTCATAGTCATATCTAAAGTCGTGTTTAGTATTTTGATTAAAGTATCAATTAAATAAAGAAAATTTTCTAACTTATCATAAATATTTATAATAAGCATTTAACGTTAATCAACACTATTCAACATTTAGTTATACACTCATATTTCTACTCACAATTTTAGTCATGATCAGCACTCATTAGTACGTATTGACCAATACTCATCAGCACTGATCACCACTAATAAGTAGTTATCAACAATAGGCTATTTAAGATAAGTTAAAAAGATCAGACCTTAAATTTAAGTATTTGAAAATTAGTATTTGCATCAGTGTATTAGATAATTCTTAATATCTTAAGAATCTTTTTCTTTAAAGTTAATTTACTATTGACCTTTAAAAAATTGTGTGATTTTTCTAATTCCACCTTATACGTGACAATTATTTTTATCTTCTGCAGATTGACTATATTCTTTCACATCTATTTACACATACAAGTGTTATGTTGCTAGCCGGATCCATGGAGTCCAATAGTCGAACTCATTGACTTGAGTAGCATGAGCCACGTGGAATATATCCCAGATGAACCAACAGTACTATCCCTAATTAATCTGTGGGTCAACCAGGACTAATTAGGGGAACGTCGGTAGGTGATAGGTCAACTGGACTAAGTTTTCCCAATCTGGCCAGCCCCCATTTGGATGCTGGTTAGCACACCTCTAACACTCAACCTGCAGCATGACCCTGACATAGCCTTATGTGCGAGATAACGTCCATACTCTAAGGTTTTGTTTGGACCCTGAAATATTTGATAGAAAGAATTTTTTTTGAGAAAGTTACTTTTTTTTTGTGTGTTTGGTTTAGAAAAAATCACAAAGAAAAAAAATATAGCGGAAAGTTAGATGAAAAAATTGTTAGAAACAAGTGATAAAATTTTCTTCATAAAATTGCGAGGAAAGTTTGAGGAAAATTCCTAACCTCCTCCAATATGACATTATTTAGATGACATCAACATGATTCAAATAGTTCATCAACATTCAAATTTCCCATCCAAATTCTTGTTTTTTTTCCTCAATCCAAACAGGAGAAAAAAACTCATTTTCTTCCAACTTTTTTTTTCTTCACATTTTTTTTCCTTCAAATTTTCTTTCCACAAAATTTTCTAAGGACCAAACGGAGCCTAAGTAATGTCCTTATGAAACTCATCACCCAAAATCCTTCTTTAAAGGGGCCAACCATTAAGAGAAACTTTGTAACAAATTTTTAATCAATGGAAATCGACAACAAAATCACAGGTATACAACTGGAAAAATATTCCTTAGTACAGTAATCAATACAGCAACTACATTGTTTAATTTAGTGAATTAAACTATAATAGAGAGATCGAGAAGGGCAAGACAAGTTATACTTACAAATGGGCTCCTAGAGTACGTATTAGATCCCCTTGGCTTTCTTTTGCAAAAATTTTACATTGTTGGACTTGCTTTTTTCGCTTTTTTTTATTTATAACTAGTGTGGTAATTAAAGGGTCATCTGTATCGATCAATACTGATTCTCAGAATTAATAAAGACTTATTAACACTGATCAACAATAAATTATTTATAATAAGTTGAAAAGAACATGACTGAGCCAATAGAAGATATCTTGGAATACGACTTTTTTTTTGGTGGATACGAACATGGCTTGAACTAGGAACACCTACTAGCTAGAATTGTACTTGATATGGGCTAAGCGTCCTAGTTAGCGCAATCAATGCATAACTCATGTCATATATATGTATATATTTTTGGGTTTTGAAAATGACTCATAAGTTGGCATTAATCATTGTAATTTGAATTTGTTGTTAGTAGGAAGATAATGTGACATCAGTAAATGACATTAGTAACTATGTTTAGACTAATAAAAATATATGTTTATTATTTGATTAATGAGAAGCAATAAAGTTTAAATTCAATTAGTAGAATGTATAGTATGTGATAATCAAGTAGTTTTTCATTGCATAATATTATTTTAAAGAAAGAAACTATATTATACAATATTTAATAAAAATTTAGACAAGCACTCACATAAAATTTGTAAGAAATGTGTATAGAGTACTAAACGGTATCACGAGAAGGGGTCTAAAATTAGTACATGAATATATATAGAAGAAAACACAAAGTTTTGAAAAAGTAGTAGACAAACATACGTGTATATGTATATATATGACAAACATTGGATACAAGCTAATATAGAGGCGTTATTTATGTAGGAGCTGCCATTAACATGAATTGCATGCATGGAGGCATGCATATTCAGTCATATGCCTCTGGTCATCAACATCAAACACAACACACGTCATACATGTATGATATAGCTAGTGAAGGATATATACATATAGATCCCCCACCCTAACTCAACTGGGACTGTATAATGTATTGATGGGCTTTAGGTAGAGAAGACTACGAAAATCGCAGCATCTCTGCCATTGCTGATGATCTGCGCCATTGCACCTTCACAGTCACTCTCATTGCAAGATGCATCCAACTGCTTTTCAATTCTACTCCAATCAATTCGACCTTCATCCCCACATTCCACATATATCTGCTAGTTAACAATCAAGATGAGAAACATTACTTTCCTAGCTTGTAGAAATAAGCGGCTAATTCTGAAATTAAAATTATTATATGTTTTTTTAGTAGAGATAATAAAGATAATTTATAGGTAGAATTTTAACTCAAATTCTTGTCAATAAGTCTAAAACACTTTATTTGTTGAACTAATTAACATCCACAATTTAAAACTTCATCAACCCTTTGGTTTCTTAGTCGTAGGATAAATGAGACCAGCCAATTACATGTCTTGGTTGAGTTGTGTACTAGCCAATTACAGGTAGAATTGCTTTGCTGTATTTGCATATGTGTGCATGCTTGCATTGATGATTATATTACTTGTTAGAGTGCACGTAGGATTCCGTTGCCTAGCGCAGCTAATAATCGGATTTATGTTCGAGTTTGAAATCTGCGTAACTAGATGAAAATTATATACCTTAGGGTTGGAATTTAGAGAAGCATGCCACGCGACAATCCATTGAGTACCATTAGCGGCATACGCAAGTCCAGCTTTAGAGCCCTGAGGAGGGGTACCTTGGTGGACAAGCTTAAGGTCCTCCTCAGGCGCCTTACCCTCGACTTCTCTCGGGACATTCTGAGAAGGACCTTTTTTGAAATGCCCACACCATTCATGCTTGTCCTTAAGACGTATATCAATACGAACAACGCTATTATAGCCCAAGAACCCGTCTACCAAGGGTTCCCCTGCCCTGTTACTGTTACCAGGTGGCCCCTTCTTCTCTAAATACTTCGCCATCATACCGGCCAAAAGTGCCGCCATGATCTTCTTCTTCTTTGAATGGGGTGGGCGCTTAGGTGGCGTCGGGCGCGAACCACCACTGCCACCACCAGAACCGAAATTGAAGATGGATGGTCCGTTCCAGTGTGTTGTTTCTGGCACTCGAACCAACGTAGAAGCCACAGCACCAGCCGCAGCACCAGCCGCAGCCAGAGCTATAACTGCCTTTAGCCCTTCAATTGCTACTGGTATAGCTGCTGCCATTTTCTGGGATAGCTACCTTCTTTCTTTTTCTTTTTTTTTTGGGGGGGGGGGGGGCCCCCCCGCAGATAAAGGGAGGGAGTAAACTCAAAGTAGTACGTACATATAATTAAGAGCAATATGAGAAGTTGCAGTGCTCTATACCTCAAAAAACTAAATTAAGCAACACCTATAAATAGGGGTTGGAGGTTCCAGGCTTGTAATATAAGTTATTAGGTAGTCACCCGTTTATAGACTTGGTTATCATATATGGTATTTTTTTTTTTTTCGTTTCTAAAACACACCCTTTATTTCTATGAGACCTCTTTTCCAAAAAAACAAAAAAGAAAAAGGTTTACTTGGTTCACATAGCACCAAATCATTGGATATGTAGTCATGAGTCAACTATGTAAGTGTTACGTCTCCAATTGTGCTTGCCCAGGGCATGTAAACGATAGGTTCTCAAACAGTCTTTTTTTGTGTTGATTCAACCTCAAATGCATATGTAGAAATAGATAGTAAATAAATTTGGTCTTATTCAATTGTTATACATCTTTATTCGTCGACATAAACAATAACATTCAAACGTAATAGTTAATAAATCAATTTTGATAATTGATAATTTTGTGATCCTAAGCCGAATCATACAATACAATATTAATAGAGATTAAAATGAAATGCGGTATATATCACCTAAAACAAAAGATACTAAAATTTGTGTAGAATTCCTTTAAATCAATCAAAACTATTTTTAAAAATATTTTCAACTAGTTTTGAAATTTAAGTTATGAAATTATTGATAGTGGAATTGGACAGAATTTTTTTTTTCAAATATTTCGTCGAATAAATGCATAATGAATACAGAAGATGACCCAAGTAAACAACCATGATAATGCATAACGAGTGCAAAAGATGACCAAGGGTAGTAACCTTGTTAATACGACGATCACAAACATTGTCTATATAATTGACAAAATCACAAATTATACATCGTTTTCATATTTTAAAAATGCGAATAACATTGAAAGCAATCAAAACAGACACATGTCACACACATAAACAATTCATTAAAGCAATTTTACTTTGAATGGAATATTAAGTACAACTACAAGTGTCAAGTCTTAGCCAGATCGCATTACTCACCTTTCCACTCAAAAATTGTTCGACGTATGTACTCCTATTTGATGGGATTTATGCTAGTGTTATCATTTATTCCCTAATCTTTTCCCGAAGATCATTATTCTGCCGTCTATTTTGTAAAATTGTTCATGGAATTGATATGATGTATGTAAAATCCTCTTTGGGGTCCATTTTGTTACACTTCGTTAGAAGTACTTACAAAATATAGAACACTGTCAAAGTATACACAAATATTTAAAGATAACCACATTCTGCATTCCAAAAACCTCATGCGCATACATATACTGTTAACGTCTGGGGTCCACGCATGGTGATTATTAGGCCATCCCATTATATTTATCCTGAATGATTCTTTTTTCTTTTTTTTTTCCTACCGTTTTTTTTTACGCACATGAAGGCCGCCCGACATTTGCCCCCGCACGTATTTATGAAGACAGTTTTAAAATTTGCCCCCGAAAGATTAGTATTTACTCCCAAAAAAATAATCTATTTTTAATAGGATGTTTAGATTTAAATAATCTCTACTTTGATCGATTTCTACTTTTAAAATACACAGAAGTAGGATGTAACTTCAACATATTTAATTCTAATATATCACTACTGAGTTTTAACCACTTCGACTCGAAGGTGGAATGACGTGACGGTGGTGTAGCCCTAGGTGGCCGCGTAAATAGTAAATTAATGTTTTTTTAACATGTCAACATTCTTTGGAGATGAAAAGTTTAAAAATATTTCCATTTAACAATATTTATATATATATATATATATATTCATTTTATGCAAGATGAATATAAACAATCATTATTTTAAATTTTAGTGTTCAATTTTTACCAAAACTGCTAAATTAATATTTATCTTTATTTTGAAAGATTGATTTCAATTTTTTGCAATGTTCACTGTTTATAATAATTTTTTTCTTGCATTGATGATTACTTGAAATAAAATTATATTTATTTTTTTAAACCTATTCACTTTTTACAAATCTTTTTATACATTGAATATGGCAAGTATTTGTGTAAGATTATTACTCATTAATATTAAAAAAGAAAAATAAACAAAAAGACATCCATCACCCTAAGCCCACACCACCACCACATCCTCAGCCTTAACGCTGCCGTCGTCAACCACCTTTAAGGTCTTCTTAAGCAAAGTCTCGGATTTGAGTCTTGTGAATGGAGAAAATATATGATGGGAGAGTTCTACCTCTTATTGGACCAAAAGTAGTTCGACTCTAATAAAATAGAGAATTCACGAAAAAAACTAACTGTATGGATTGTACGATTATTACATACATTTATTATATCTTCCGGGGGTGGGGCGGGGGGTGGAATCCCTGATTTCATCTCTTGCCAAAGCCATGCACTGGCCTGATCTTCAATACCAGAATTTATACCCAATGTTTTATTCCCTAGTCCTTTCCGAAGAAAAAAAAATTCTATTACTAAGTTGCATAATTTATACTTCCATTTTTCCAAAGCAAGTTTTTCCATAGGTTCTTTTGAGCTCCGGTCTTATATTGGATTAATTATATATGGTTCATGAGGAATACTCATAAGGGCATGTTTTGATTCATTTGGAGTTTTGGCTTTACTTTGTTATTTCAGCATAATACATTCGTAGAAATTAAGATAAGAATAGTTTAGAAGTATTTCTTTTTTTTTTAACATATTTGATCATTCTTTAGGTGGAGTCGATCTATTATCGGTCTATAAGGAAGAAAGCTCTCCTAATTAATACTCTCAAATTAAATGAATGACCCTAATAAAACTTGCATTATATGTAAGAAAAATAATTCATACACTTGCACAAAGGAAAGAAACCAAACTTCATGGAGGGAACCCTAACTCTCACAAGAAAGAGAAGAAATTCATTAGAAAAAAGAAACAGTAATATCTCAAATGTTTGAAAGAACCAAAAAAAAAAGAAAAGAAAAGGAAACGGGACTTGCCATTGTTTGTAAAGATATTAGCAGCCTAACAATCTGGAGAAGAGAAAGAAGGGCGTACATAATTGAGGCCTAAGAGAGGAGGCGGAGAGGATAACAAAGCTAAACTTTCTTGAACTAATGTAGCCAAAAGTTGAGATTGATAGTTGAAGGTTCAAGAATAAGTTTCATATTCTAATATGTCCGGAATATGAATTAAGCAGGCGGAGAGGAGGGGGGTGCACCACAATATATGGGGTGGGATCTGCTAATGGGCTAGTTGAAACTCTTAAAAGCTTCTAGCCTACACGATTGCCTTGACGGTCTGTAAATTAAGCAGGTGGTCATCCGGAGCTATTTTGCGGTTTTGCTGGTTTTTGGTGTTTGGGGGGGGGGGGGGGGCGCGCGGGGGAGACCGGGGGGTTGCTGGTGTTCGGGTTCCTAGGATATTAAGCTACGAAAGAATGTTTCATCATTGGATTGATATACATGTCTTTCCTTTTAGAAAAACATAATAGAAACCAAACTGTTTTATTTACAGTCGAGTACTAACAACTTTCGAACTTGTTAAAGTCGTAAAATTAGTCATGTTGCATTTGAACAACAAATGCAAAGTATACATGAATACTAATAAATATAGATTAAAAAATAAGCCTGTGGAGTGTTGATAATATGCTGATTAAGTATGTGTTATCTTTATAATTAAACAATCATAATACTTCTAATATTATGCGCGCGCGCGTGTATATATATATATATATATATATATATATATATATATATATATATAATGGGATAAAACAACTTCGTCTTTTTTTTAGGGGGATTGGTGAGCTAGCCAAATAAGGCCCTGTTTTTTCGAAGGTAAATCTATGGCCTCTATTCCTTCCTACTCATTTCCACTACTTCTCACTCCTTAAACATAAATATCACTCGTTCCCACTCATTTTCACTCCCTCTAACTCTTTCTAACTCTCTTCTACTTCGTCACACTTCTTCCCACACATTGATATTAATAATTCTATTTTTCTCCACTCAATTCAATTTCTTTCCATTCTATTTCACTCCATCATCCTCTTTCCCACTTTGTTCCATTTCTCCCCACCCCACATTGCCAATTTACCCCTGAAAAGAACATTGGATAATTTCCTACTGTCCCTTTAATGGTTATGGAATAAACCAAGCTAGACAAGGAATAATTGTGCTAAATTTTCTACGAACGGAATATAAAGTACGATCGGAAGGAATAGACAACGTCCTTCATCTCTTACCAATACCACCCTTTACCTCATATTCTCTCTCTGGATTTACGCTATGTTTTATTCTCGAATCCTTTTCTGAAAAGTTATTCTACTACAAGTGATTTTTATAGGATTCATACTCTTTACCTTTTGTATCCTATTTCTTTATGAAGAATGTGCTTCTATCGTGACTTTCTTTAATTTGAACTACCATAGTGAACTATGGTTTAGAAAACTCACCTAGGAGCCAGCCTGCTTCAGGAGTTTGAAATTTTTGGTTTTGTTCGGTTTCGCTTTGCGATGGAAAGAACCATGCGCACTGTGCACTATTTTCAAAACCCTTTGAAATGTTTAGAAAACAGAAAAGAAATCAATACAAATGCAAATAAATTGTAAATCATGTTTTAAAAAAGCAAAATAATAAGTGTCTTGCTACAAGACACTTTATAAATGTCTTATTTTGACCCGAAAAGTATACTATTATGTTTTTAAATTGAAAAAAATGGTAGGATCGAATAGCAGGAACATATTACAACTTATAAATTATATAAAATTATCTTTTTATCCATAATTTATTATATTTCTAAAGTACGCATATCATATATACTTGCGGATAAGGTTAATGCGTTTAGGGTATCATTTAATATTTTATTGGTGCAGTTAACGAATATTTATGATTAGCAATTCATAATTAAGAGTCATCATTGAAAAATTTGTGATTTTAAATTGTAAAATATGTTAATTATAATGAGGCAAGACAGTTAAGAGTGTCTTGCAGTAAGACATATATCACTACCTTTTAAAAAAAATAAAAAAAAAATCACCCACTTTTCAAGGGAGAATAATCTACAAGCAAAATGAAGACACTTTTTAAGTGTCTTGCTACAAGATACTTTTTAAGTGTCTTGTTTTCACTTAAAATATGTCATTATCACATATTAAATTAGAAAAATGGTATAATTGAATAGTGGAAGGATGTTAAAACTTATAAATTGTGTAAAATCATCATTTTTAATATATAATCTTTCACATTTACAAAATCACATATATGATATACCTTCGTAGATGGGGTTGATTCGGTTAGGGTGTTAGTTTGTATTTATTAGCATAATTAACCAACAAATATTAAAGCTATATAACTCATACTAAATTATAATCATTAAAAAGTTGGTGATTTTAAATAATAAAACATATTATTTTCAGTTGAGACAAGACATTCAAGAGTGTCTTGCAGCAAGACACGTATTATCACCCTAATATACAAATAATATGTACAAAAAACTTAGGAAAGTAATATCTAGATTTTTACCTAGATTATTCTAGACCTTTTGTAAAGATATCCAACATATTTACTTATATTATCCTTGGTCTTATGAAAAATCTAATTAAGATGTTGTATTAACTACTAGAAAAACCCTAGGAAAAATCTAAGATACATAATAGTAAGTCTTGTAAGATTTTGCTACTTGTCCCAAATCTCCACCACACCTGAAGGAGGTGGAGTTAGTATAAATAGAAGTGAGACCTCTTATTTTAGACAACACACAAAAGAGAGACATCACACATAAGAGTGTTAGAGAGGAGTTTTTCAAGAGTGAGAGAGAGGTCTCCTATATAGTTTTGAGAGAGTACTAAGTCATGCTCACTCTTTGTACATTCCTTTTGAAAGTATAATAAAAGTATTGTTTTTGGCATACCACTTGGACCTTCTCATTCCCAACAAATCACGTAGCAGTTTAAGGTCATGCGACGACCACGGTTCGGTGGGTTGCCATCTGGTACAAATGGCTCGTCGTTTTTTTTTTTTTTTTTTTGTGTGGTGCTTGTTAATTAATATGGTTTATTTTCTCAAACTTTATATGTCAAGATGTCACATGGTTTTTGGCTCAACCTAAGAAATCACGGGGTTTTTAGCTTGACCTAGGAAACTGCATGACTTTTGGCTTTCTATGTAAATCTTAGAAACAGTGGTTCCTAGCTCGGCTCATTTTTTATCTTCTTTCCTTTTTTTTTTTCAAAAATATCTAATTTTGACCTATTCAGACTAGATGATTCAAGTAAAGGCGCCAGTAAATGTTCACTTTTTTTTTTTTTGGTCTGAAAAAACTAATGAAAAACTAGCTAGTTTTAGATTTTAGAAAGAATTAATTTCTTAACATCCCTAAACCAAGGGACTATCGTAGGAACATGAACCTTTTGAAAGGTGCCAGGACAATTTCTTATGTCGAGATCTTTTGACACCATTATTAGTTTAAACCAGTAAATTCATATTTGAGGGACAAAGGTACACCACTCAGATGGGATGCATATGATTACTGTCCACCATAATTGACGACCTCTACTCATTAGTCCTCTACTCATCAAGCTAAGTTGGACACCAAAGTATGCAAAAGGTAAAAATGAAAAAAACAATTATGGTGCTACAATATTTATAAAGTTACGCAAAAGAATATGAGAATATATAACAATTTCCTTAGGAGTTTCATGTGTTTTTTGATGATTAGGTGAGCAGGGTCTATATGGCGTAGGAACTACGAAGGTAGGTCTTCTAGGGTTGCTAGGAGTTAACACCATGTGGAAATCCTTTAGATTGGGTTAATTAGGAGAAAAGAAAGCACCTAGTTTTGGGATAATTAATAGGTACAAAGCCACCTAGTTTTTTGGTAAACCAGGTAAAAGAGATCCAAATTGAATGACCTGAATTTATATGCGAATCAATACTCAGTATAGTTAATTTGAAGTGAACTTAAATTTGAAAATGACCCAAACCAAACTAAACTTAACCTGAAAATGTCCCATCATTTTTTTCTTTGTAAGACAAGTTTATTAGACCAATCGTAAAACAACCCAAAATCAATATCCCAATTAAAAATGACCCAACTTAAATTCGAAGTCAAACTGAATGTTGTAGACCTGATCATGACTTCATTCAAAATTAACTTGGCATGAATACCCATTTGTCCGGTATATTTCTAGGTTAGCCTACTAGCAAAATTTCAATTCTTACTTGTTTGGGTCGTAACTTTCATGTTTGACCTTTGATTTTGGTGATTCTTTTTTTTTTTTTTATGCAATATTATCAAGACTAGCTCCTAATTACTCAAATTTCATAATATGTGCGTAACTATGGGAAAAATTATACAAGTAAAAAGTGGACATGTGTCATTTCTGACATAATCTTGATAATCAACTTATGTATTTTTCACTAGTCATGTGTCGCATAGTAGGTTGCTGGAAAGCTCATCCAGTTAGGAATATATATATTTTTGAGTGAGTAATTTTATACACCCTAGGTAGGGTGACAATGGGAAGGAATCCCTATTAAGCGTCAAACGTCTCAATTTGGTACCAAATTCTCTTGACAAATTATTAGTAGGAATGTTGGCGAGTAAGGTGCAAATACAGAAAGAACCTCTTGGCTGTCTCTACTCTCCTACCTCCTTTGATGAACAGAGTATACAAATATGGTCCTTTTTTTTCACATCTAAATAGGGGTGTTCACTATTCGGTTCAGTCCGCGGTCCACAAATTTTTTTTATTCGGTCTTCGCTCCGATCCGGTCTGGACCGAGGATCGAATAAAAAAAATTTGAAAACCGACTTTTTACTTATTCAATTTTAATTTTCTTTTGCAACTTATAATTTCTCAAACGTTCAAGAATATTGATTTGTTTTTCATGGTGAAAATATGTTGAAATTATTCATATGAAAATAAATATAAGATGTTCATAACGTAAAAATTTGCTAGGTTAAAAACTCGGTCCGGTTCGGTCCGGTCCGATTTTTTCGGTCCGATCCCGGTCCGGTCCTTGACTTATTCGGTCCGATCCACAGTCCATAACTTTCCTCTTATTCAGTCCTCGGTCCAACCTGATCCGATCCGATCCGATCTGAATTTGGACCGATGAACACCCCTACATCCAAATAAAAACAGAACGGGCTATCAGTTCTTACTTTCCAAGGTAGTAGATTTCTCGAGCATGTCTTATAATACAAGCTCTTGGGCACTATGCCTTGGCCACTCGGAGGACTAAGAATAACAAAGGTCCAATACATTCAACATGTTTGAAATTCAATTCACAAAATAATTCGATCGATTTGTGAACTGCAAATGGATGTTAAATGATTGAACTATATATAGGTTAAAAGGTTCTGCTTCATTTGGAATTTTGGCTTTTTAAAACCCTTTTGTGGGCATATTTGGGTTCGTCTTTTTGGTCTTAAGAAATATTGACACATTTTAAAACTCCTAGTTTTGATGTTCCTCGGAAGTCTTATTGGTTTGGCTTACTATTATTGGCTTCTTTTTTCCCCCCAACAAAAAGCGGTACTTTTTAGGTGTCTACAAAGAGATATCCTTCATTTTTAAAAATGTTATTTACTCTTCAATTCCTTTGCTATGTGTGCTTCCTTTAATTCATGAACTATCCATGCTTCGTTCATTTCCGTTGAAACTCTTCCATTTCAACTTGTTCCAACTTCTTTCAATTTGTTTCAATTTATTTCAACTAGTCTGGACCCGTGCTTTGTACGGAATATGTTCAAACAAACATTTTGTAGATATGTTGTCGAAATAATAAATGAATAGTTATGGTAAGCACGGAATATGTTCAAACAAACATTTTGTATATATGTTATCGAAATAATAAATGAATAGTTATGGTAGACATGATTAATATTATAATTTAGAGGAGATAATGAAAAAACTCAATGAAAAAGTTAAGTATACAAACACTTCGTGCATAATTAATGAGATTAATATTTGAAAACTGTATAATTGTGGAAAAAGTCTATATGAGTATGATGGAGACAATAGATGGTGAATTTATTACAATGCATGCTAAATAGGGTGATGATAAGTCAATTTATGACGTTGTAGAAGGCAAAGATTCTACAACAAATCGGATGATGCCATGTGTAAAAAAAAA
>JACYFF010019584.1:107214004-107230322 GCA_017589665.1 Selenicereus undatus | reverse complement strand
TTTTATCCAAATTTGTTGATAAAATTCTATCCTTTTGGATTGTTGATAGATTTATCATTTAAATTACTGATAAAATTTATCACAAGTTTTTGATAGAATTCTATCCATGAAATTATTGGTAGATTTTATCACAAGTTGTTGATAAAATTTTATCACAAATTAACAAGCAGAATTATCTTCAAAAAAAAATCAGCGTGCCAAAAATTTGTAAACACAAATTTCGAGTCTAAAATAAATTAGACAAGAAATTCAGAAACAAATTTAATTTTTGTATTGATGTAGTGTGTAGGTACAATCTCTGAATTTAATACAATAAAAATTATCTTCTGATTCGATCTCCTAATGACTTGAGTATTCCGAGGGCTTGATACTTGATCTCGGTTGATGCAAATCAGCTGAAGAACTCTGAGGGTTGTTCTTGATTTTGATCTGCAAGTGGCTGATTATGGTTTCTGAAACTCTGCAAGTCTTGATCCTTCTCGCTTGGTAGCTGGATGCTTCTTGCCGTCTGAGCTCTGAATTCTGCAAATGCTCTATGATCTAAATGAAAGGAGAGAACCCCTATTTATAGGCTCTGTCGGCTAGGGTTAGAGCCATATTTTGGGCCTAGGCCCAGTAATTGTTTTCTTATTTTTTAATAAAGAAAATAATTACTAATTTCTGCATCATCAACGACACGTGGCGGCTTTTGATTGGTTGCACTTAATTTTGACCAAGCGGGTCCACCAAAGTCAACGTGACACATGACAATTTATGATTAGTCATTTTTTTTTTACACATGGCATCATCCGATTTGTTGTAGAATTTTTGCCTTCTACAGACGTCAATGACAAAAAGTCCACATCCTCTTCTTGTTGGCGAGTAAAAATTTATGAAGTCGTTAATTCTTTAGTGAAGTTAGGTAGAAACTATTTTAAAGTTGGTTTAGTTTTAGTTTCGCATGTAACACAAATAAACTTTGTCTTTCAACGAAAATAATTTGAACATTATATTTATGCTATTATATAACTTTTATTTATAGTTGCTTCTTATTTTTTCAAACTCCTTCCCCCTAATTCTATTTTTTTTTTTAATACTTTCCAATTCCTTGGAACTCCTTTTTACTTAAACCTCCATTCTTAAGTCTCTTAAGTCTTAACTCTCGCTAAAAGGGGCCAGACTCAGAAATTTAAGGACTTTATTTTATTTACTGTTGGAAGACTCCTTCCCAGCAGCAGCAAGAAAAAGAAAAGAAACAAGCTCAAAAATAAAAGACAAAATCCAGTTGAGTTGGCAAGATTAGTTATAGAGTTAGTTAGCAAGATATTTCTCACAACCAATGTATAAAAGGCATAATTCATCTTTCAAGAATAATACAACAGAAAATAAGACATTAACTCTCGTATACATTTTCTCTTTGTCTCTCTCTTGAATTCATCACAAGATGATTGCATGATTGATCAATGATCAAGGATATGTGCATAACAGAAACTTTGAAATGGTATCAGAGCCAACAACAAGAAGTTTTTTTTTGCAAATTCTGACTTCTATTGACTAAGTTGAATCTTCAATTAAGTTCCCGTTCGTTTGAAGGTATTATTCATTCTTCATCCTCCTCGTTTTGATTGATGATTCTCATAATTGAGGTTCTAAAATTTCTGAGAAATTAAAGATTGTTTGTCGATAGATCTTCTTGAATCATCCTTTGACTCCATTAATTTTCTTAAATCATTCTCTGAATTCTAAATCATTCTTTGCATCCTATTTCGTGATTGAGAAACTTTGTAAGCATGACTCAAGCACAACAACCAGATCCCAATCAGATTCCATTGAATAATTACTCACTTGATCCTGGACATATTCTGTATCTTCACCATTTAGATAATCCTAATTGTAGCCTCACAAATGAACTTCTCAATGGTATCAATTATGGCCAGTGGAAGAGATCATGTGAGGTGGCCCTTAGTGCTAAGAACAAATTGTCATTTGTCAATGGTGCTCATGAGAAACCTGCAGATGGGTCACCACTGTTGCCTTTATGGGAAAGGTGCAATAGTATGGTAATATCTTGGTTGTTGCATTCAGTCGAAAAAGATATAGCAGCTAGTATTATAGACACTCCAACTGCAACACAAATCTGGAAAGATTTGTCACAAAGATTCAGTTTCAACCAAGGCACCAAAATTTACCAATTGCAAAAAGAGATGAGCAATCTCTCTCAGGGTCATGTGTCTGTTTCTGCATACTTTACAAAATGCAAACAGCTTTGGGATGAGTACATAGTTTTGGTGGAGCCATGTGCATGTGCATCTACTGGTTCTGCTGTGAAACTCATAGAAAGACAGCAGCCAATGCAATTCTTGATGGGTCTAAATGAAAGTTATCATGTTGCAAGGAGTAATATCTTGATGTTAAATCCCTTACCCTCAGTCAGTCAAGCTTACAACATAGTTTTACAAGAAGAACAACAAAAGGAGATCAAGAACATTATTGTTCCCATTCAGATTGATGCTGATGCTACTGCATTCTTGGCAAATCAGAGAAGGCAATTCTTGAATAGATCTGTTTCCTGTGCTGATCATTCTGGTTTATAGTATTCTCAATCTTATAATGTTCCTTCTCGTGGAAGAAGGACTAATGAGCAGTGCAATTATTGCAAGAAGTTGGGACATATAATAGATAAGTGTTTCAAGTTGCAAAGGCAAAGAAATCAATCAAACCAAGAAAAAAGAGTAGCTGCTATAGCTCAGCAATCAGATTCTGATACTGCCTCCAATCAATCCTCAGGGAATCATACTTTGACAGCAGAACAATATGCACAAATTCTAACATTATTGAGCAAGCAAAATATGAAAGTTACTACAAATGTACCAAGCCAACATTCTGGTTTTTTGGTTGGTAAGTCATTTTGCTTATTTTCTACAAAAACTGACATGAGCTGGATAGTGGACAGTGGAGTTACTGACCATATAACACCACATTTACATCTGTTTAAATCATACACCCCTATCAGGCAAAGGTGTTTTATAATAATGCTAAATGGAAAAAAGGTTTAGATTCAGCACATTGGCAGAGTTGATTTGGGAACAGGTCTTACTTTGCAAGATGTTTTGCATGTTCCTGAATTTCAATTTAACTTACTCTGAGCAAGTAAGTTAGCTAGGCACCTATCTACTAGTATTGTGTTCACTCCTTCTTCATGCTATATACAGGACCCTTTGAAGAACAAGAGGGTGGCCCTTGGTGAAGAAAATGGAGGATTATATTTGGTTAAACCTTCTGCTGCAACTTCTTTTAATCATTCATTGCATCAACAGGAAGGCCAGTCCACTTCTTGTCTTTTTGTCTCAGAACTTTGGCGTTGCAGACTGGGACATCCCTCCTCTCAGCATATGGTGCACATACAAGGATTGCCATGTAAAGCCTCTACCAATATTTGCAGTATATGTCCACAAGCAAAACAACAAAGAGCTTCCTTTCCGTTGAGTACTAGTAGATCAAATATAGCTTTTGAACTTCTACATGTGGATATATGGGGTCCTTATAGGGTCCCTACCTATGATGGTTACAAACTATTTTTGTCCATTGTAGATGACTACACTAGAGCTACTTGGATATTTCTGATGACACATAAAAGCAGTGCTTTCCATTTATTGGAATCTTTTATTACATACATTGCCACTCAGTTTTGTGCTCATGTAAAGATTATTAGGTCTGACAATGGCCCAAAATTCAGTGATCAACATGCTTTAGCATTCTACAGCAGTAAGGGTATTGTGCACCAAACATCTTGTGTAGATACTCCGCAGTAAAATGGAGTGGTAGAAAGGAAACACAGACAGTTGTTGGAAGTGGCCAGGGCTTTGATGTTTCAGTCCAAAATTCCCACCAAATTTTGGGGAGATTGTGTTTTAACAGCTACATACTTAATTAATAGATTGCCAAACTCAGCTCTTGGCTTTAAAACCCCATATCAACTCCTCTATAACAAGCAGCCCAATTATGAACATTTAAGAACCTTTGGCTGCCCATGTTTCATATCAACTTTGAAAAATGGGAGAAGCAAGTTTGACCCAAGAGCTCATCCTTGTATCTTTCTAGGATACCCCATGAACAAGAAGGCATACAAGGTACATAATCTTGTGACCAAAAGAGTCCACTGCAGCAGGGATATATTATTCCATGAAAAACATTTTCCTTACTCACAGCTACCCTCATCTGATATTGTGTTACCTAATAGCATTTTTTTAACATCTGACACTTCAAATCCTTAACCTGACCCCTCAATCGATCATCCAAACCTCAGCACTCCTACTGACAGTTTTTCAACTCAGCACCAACCTTCCCTTGCATCTCCACAAAACCACTCTTTTTCTTCTTCCCAACACTTGTCTCCTACTCAAGCTCCCACTAGACACTCCACCAGAACTTCCAAACCCCTAGCATATCTACAAGATTATGTCTGTGCTCGCAAACCAAAACCTCAATCTTCCACCACACAACATTGGTGCAATTTAGTCACCTTCTCTGCATTTACATCAGAATAGCAACAGCAAATAAATCAGCTTGACCATCTACATGAACCAACTACTTACAAAGAAGCTGCCACATCACCTCACTGGATACAAGCTATGAATGCTAAAGTGAATGCATTACAAGTCAACCATACCTGGACTGAAGTAGATTTGCCCCCTGGGAAAAGGGCCATCAGCTCAAAATGGGTTTACAAAATAAAGCTAAAGGATGATGGTTCCTTAGAAAGATACAAAGCAAGGCTAGTTATTAGAGGGAATACACAAAAGGAAGGGATTGACTACACTGAAACATTTTCCCCTGTGGTAAAAATGACAACCATCAGAACAGTCATAGCTCTTGCAGCAGCTAGAAAATGGCCTCTCTACCAACTTGATGTCAACAATGCATTTTTACATGGGGACTTGCATGAAGAGGTGTATATGAAAATGCCTAAAGGCATCCCTAATCCTGCCAACAAGGTTTGTAGATTACAAAAGTCTCTATATGGGCTTAAACAAGCATCTAGACAATGGCATGCCAAACTTGCTGATTTTCTCAAAACACAAGGCTATACACAGTCCAAGAATGATTATAGTCTTTTTCTCAAAAAGTCAACTCAGCATCTAACTATAGTAGCTGTATATGTTGATGACATTCTCTTAACAGGCTCAGACCCAGCTACCATTCAAGCCCTTAAGCAAAGCTTCAACCCCACCTTTGGAATCAAAGATCTAGGGTTTCTTCATTATTTCTTGGGTTTTGAAGTTACTCACCACCACGATGGGGTAACCCTTACCCAAAGGAAGTTCACTCACGATCTACTCAAAGAATCTGGTCATCTACATGCTAAACTAACTGCCACACCACTACCTATTAACTACAAGGTTACCCCTGACATTGGGGCACCTATAGCAGATCCTACTCTCTACAGAACTTATATTGGAAAGTTGAATTTCTTATCCAACACAAGGCCAGATATTTCCTTTGCAATACAAACCCTCAGCCAATTTATGCACCAACCCACTTCTTCACATATGGCAGCACTAGATCACCTCCTCAAATACATATCTGGAACTGCAAGGCAAGGCATATTACTTAGGGGCACTGACTCTCTTCAACTCACAGCATCCTCTGATTCAAATTGGGCATCCTGTCCAACAAGCCGAAGATAAGTAACTGGATATGTTGTTCTTCTGGACAAATCTCCCATCAGTTGGAAATCCAAGAAACAAGGAACCATTGCACGATCCTCAGCTGAGGCTGAGTATAGGGCAATGGCACAAGCAGCAGCTGAAATTACATGGCTTGTCAACCTCCTTCAAGAACTAGGTGTTCTCAACCTCAAGCCTGTCACCTTACATTGTGACAATCAGTCTGCACTCCATATTGCCCACAGTCCTGTTTTTCATGAACGTACTAAACACATTGAAATTGACTGCCACTTCACCAGAGACAAAGTGTTAGAAGGATTGCTACAACTTAGCTATCTTCCTACCCATTCACAGCTGGCAGACGTGTTAACCAAAATACTTCCTTCACATCAACATTGGACACTTTTGAACAAGCTTGGCATGTTGCCTCAACATTCCCAGCTTGGGGGGGGGGGGTGTTGGAAGACTCCTTCCCAGTAGCAGCAAGAAAAAGAAAAGAAACAAGCTCAAAAATAAAAGACAAAATCCAGCCGAGTTGGCAAGATTAGTTATAGAGTTAGTTAGCAAGATATTTCTCACAACCAATGTATAAAAGGCATAATTCATATTTCAAGAATAATACAACAGAAAATAAGACATTAACTCTCGTATACATTTTCTCTCTCTCTCTGTCTCTCTCTTGAATTCATCACAAGATGATTGCATGATTGATCAAAGATCAAGGATATGTGCATAACAGAAACTTTGACATTTACAATATAACATAACACCATTACTGTTTTTGAATTGCTGAAACTGACATCCGTAATGTATCTCAAAGTGAGGTTTTATCAGCCCGGTAAGAAATTTAATTAGTAGTGCATTACAAGTTAAACCTGTTGTTAAACATTTTTGGTCCATGCTTGATATATCCAATGCATTGACAATTAAACATTGAATTATATGCGAAGAAAACATTTAAGAGTAATGACTTGCGATATCGTTTTGATCGACGTTTAAGATTGTATTTATGTATTTCGCATTTGTACGGCTCAACCTCTCTTCCCATTGGGGGTGATCTAAGCTATCACACATTAATACTGTATTTTACTTATCTATTTTTTAAACATTAGTAATGTTGTCTGCTACAGCTTAATGGACAGTACTTGATCAATAAGACTACGATGACAATATTTAATTCTCCATATATAATTTGATCTATTTGTGTAGATGTAATAGTCCAACAGTCACATTTAAGTTCACTTTGTGTCCTTTTCGTTGGCCAAGTAAAAGTCTGGAGTAATCCATATACTTACCTGGATGGGGTCGATGGACGATCAAAGAGGCTCATGGCCTAAGTAGGTAGCCTCCATTGCACTTGGGAGGTGCACCTGCCTAACGTCTCTCCAAAAAGGGAGAGCGTACGAAATAATTTGTGGAAAGGGCCAGTTTGGTTGCAATTTTGGTGTGTTCTTTGAAGAAGATACAGAAATTAAGTAAATTTTATAGTGGAGTTGGTTGGTCAACTAAGCTAGAGTAAACAGTACAACAATATGGTAATGCAGTTGTACCTTATTCTATACACCATTATCCATCATAATGGCACCAGTAGTTTAGTTGATCGCTTTCTCACCCTATTATTTATTAAGACTATATATGTTAATAGTTACAGTGTACCTACTTTTTGGCTCTTCATAATAACTAAATATTTTCTTTCTTTGTATGTGAATTAAATTTATATTTATATATATGGATGAAAGCTATACATGTAGTAGGGACATCTGTTTCACAAAAGTTGTTGAGCTAATTAGCTTCCAATTATTGTGCGCGTGAAAAGGTAGATAAGCATTAGGAGCATTTATGCAACCAAAGTTGGGATAGAAAAATTTCAGTAAAAAAATCATCTAAATTCCCTTTTGGTTGATAAAGTATTTCATTCTCGTAGAATTATCTTTCTAATTGTGACAGGGACGAGGCTATAGATTATATTTAATAATCTAGGAGGTCAAAATTCCACTCATTTACAGCTTTGCCAATGAATTATAATAGATTGCATATGATATTAAACATATAATTATCGTCTTAAAAGAATGTGGAGATAGACACTTTCGAAAAAATAGAAGTCATTACTATCAATATTGCCCGATACGATTCCCCTGCCCCAAAGAGGTGATTAATATAGCAATACATCAAGCATTTTTAACCTACGTACAAGAGCTTGAAAATTAGCACGGATTTGACGACTTTTAGCAGCAAAAGCACTCAAAAAGTCTCTGACAAAGATTGCTTTCTAGTAGTGACTCGTCCACCACAAATTGCAACGGTTTTTTTAGTTAAAAAAAAAAAAAAACTGTATTGGCGCGTAAAACCAGCACCAAAGAAAAGTACGGCGGCTTTTGTTAAGGAGAGTAAAACTGGGAAGAAGGCAGACAAATGAGACTTATGGCTTGTTTGGTTCTATGTAATCGAAGTGGTAATGCAATCAAAATGGTAATGGTGATTCCATTACTATGTTTGGTTACCATTAAGTAATGTAATCAAGATTGCATTGTAATTACATTTACCTCAATCTATGCAATTACAATTACTTGACTTTTCCTAAACAATTTTGATTGCATACCTTTGAATCAAAATCTATCCAACTATAAGCTATTATATTTGGGAACTTTCTCTCTCTTATCTCCATTGTCTCTCTTCTATTTCCCCTCTCTTATTAGTTTGACACCATTTTTTTAAAGGTTTGAAGCTCTACTCACCCCTCTCTCTCTCTCTCCTGTCCATATTAGATAAAATTTAACTTAGACCATGATCGTATTATTATAACTGTATTTTTGTACCTTCTAGACATCATATCTCTCTCTCTCTCTCTCTCTCTCTCTCTCTCTCTCACGTCGTCGTCATCATCATCATCATTTTCTCTCTACTTAGTAAACTTGAACAATATTACATTATTGTAATCTATAAGAAATAGAGTGATGTAATTCTCATGCGAAATATCGTAATCATGATGACAAAATATTTGATGATATTTATCAATGAAGCTACAAATAATTAAAATAGTCAAAAATAAAATGCGAATTGAATTGCAAGTACTTCACGTCACGTGTAAAATTAAGTATTGTTTGTAGATGGATTCATTCCATTACACTTGTAAAGACTTTGTAACCAAACATTGTAATGCAATTATTATCCCATTCCATTACACTAACAATTGCATTACATGGTTGATTCCATTGCATAGTGATTGCATTACTTTCAACCAAACGCTACATTAGTTCCACCTTCTAGTATTGTTTCCGTCAAAGCAGCGAAAAAACAAAATTAAAAACCTAACATTGCTGATTGTTTGTTTCCATATAATATCTCTTCTAACCACTTTATGTTACCATCTCTTATTGTTTTTTTCTTTCCTCATTTATCATATTAATCAATAATTAATGATATAATGTAATGTTAATCCCTCCTAATACCTCCTCCTCCTGCCAAACAAAACCTACTCAATCCTCATAGCTCTGGAAACAGAGCATCTCTTTAGTTCTCTTCTTCCAGGGTAATTAATATTTTTGGTTTTCAGTTCTGAATTTCTATTTTCTGAAGTGGGAACTTTCTGTTTAATCTTGTGGCGGAATTCGTGCTGTGTTCAACACCTCATGATCACCTAGTAGAACGCCAAAAATCTGGTTTTCTTAGTAACTATATCTCTGTGATTTTGTGCTAAAAAATTCCTATATTTCTTCTGTTTCTCCCCCCCCCCAAATGATGCAGCATGTACTTATAGTATGAATCATAATAACATTGTGATTAGTTTGCAGGTGTGATCATCAATATGGGGAAGCGTCTATGGAGGAAGCAGTCGTTCCATGTAGGGGTCGAGAACGATGATCCGGGTTGTATATGGGCGTTTTTCCAGATCCTTCGTTTTCATAATGTCAAGAGAATGCTTCCCTACCACCATAAGAGGCAAAAACCTCCACGAAAAACTAGCAAACGTATGTGGCTAATTTAAATGAGCCTCTTTTTTTCTGCAATATTGAACTTATTGAGTACTCTTGTATTTTTTTATTTTTTTTTGAATCATGATTTATTGGGTGGTCACTAAATTTTTCAATGTATTTTTTTTTTTGTGGTGGGGTTGTTGTTCGGACTTTGGGCATCATATGTGATATGTTGTACAGGTAAAGTGAAGCCAAAACACCATCAAATTTGCCCACCATATGAATTGGAGGAGGCGATGACGATGAGTTTTGCTTCTGTAAGTTTCGAATTCATAGATGAGTAATTAGCAATTTTCAGTCCCACTGGGGAAAAAAAATAATCCCATGATGATTTTGCACTGGTAGAATGTACAAATGCTTGTTTTCTGCATGATTTTGCTGTTATTATTGGTTGTCATTTGTTCTTTGAGAATGCGTATGACTTGCAAATTTCGATAATTAATCAGGCAGATTTGGGGACTTCTGTTGCTCGGTTAGTGAAGAAGAAGTCGGTCAAAGCTAAAATTAAAGCATTATTGGTAGCTGACAAAGATAAATCTAAGGAATTTGATTTGCTTCAGCAATCTCAACTGAAAGTTCTTGAACACAACTGTAAGCATTTGAGCGCACCAACCTTGATTTCTCTTCTTAAGGCGAATCCAAAGCCAATCCGCACTCCTAAATGCATTGAGGAATCGAGTAAACTTGAACCTAAAAAAGGATTTGGAAACAAGGACTCGGAAGAAGAAGTGGGTGTTTTAGAGGTATTTAGAGTGAATCAAGAGTTGTTCCTCAAACTTTTGAAGGATAGCCCTATGAGAAAACCGAGGTTGGCAAAGTCAAGGACATTTCCGTCCCCAAACCATTCACATATTATGCTTCCAAGCAAGGTTGGGCATAAGCACAATGAAATTTGGCCTATTATTACCCATCAACTCAAGGAGTCGAAGTCTCAGAGAATGGGAAGATCATCATCTCTCAAGGAGTCCCTTGACAGGTATCCTTCTCTGTTTCAAACCAAGAGTAACAAAGAGATTAAAGAGGGTCTATCTAGAAGCTTAAAGTTGATACATGAGAAGGAATTCACGTCATTGGATTATCATCCTCATCAAAGATCTTCTAAAGAGAGACTTTCTTTTCTAGAGAAAGAGTCCTACATTGAAGCACCTCAAGCTAACCTCGAAGCCTTGAACTTGAACCAAATAAGTCATGGTGAATTGAAAGGAATAAAGATGGATTCTCCTAGGGGTTTTGAAGGGCTTGAACAAGTTGATGGTTTGGCCAAGTCACATTTAAGTAGGCAAAGCAATCAGGATGAAGAAGAACAAATAGCTCACATGACAACTGGGGTAGAGACGCATCTCCTAGAAAACGGAATACTTAATGTGGGGTGCTCAAATCCTGACGGTAATCACTTTGTAACTTTCACTAAGTAGATGCTTATATTGAGTGAATCAGAAGAGTTACAATGTTCTGAAATCTCTGCTGCTCCATCATTGCAGATTTTCCAATTTTGTCCCATAGAAAATGTACTTTTGAAGATCTGGACGTTAATGAAGAGTTGCAGTATGTGAAATACGTTCTCGATTTAATGGGCTTCACAGCAGGAGAAGACCCACATGGAGCGTGGCACTCACCAGATCAGCCACTCGATCCAGCACTCTTTGATGGAATAGAAGTGTGCTGCCCTTTCGAGCCCAAACTCTCCAACAAAAAGGGAGCAGGCATAATGTCGAGGTATCACCGAAAGGTCTTATTTGATTTGATCAATGAGGCATTGGTGTATGTTCACGAGAGATCCTATGTGTGTTACCCTAAAGCGCTGTCATATAGCTGCCATGTTCGTCCAATGCCAAAGGGGAAGAATCAGGTTGTTGAGGAGGTGTGGGAGTTCATGAGTCAGTTCATCAAATGGAGATATGAGCTGGACGAGGTGCTCAATTTGGCAGTGCCTCGTGACTTATCCGAAGATGGACCTGGTTGGATGAATCTCCAAACGGATTCTGAATGTTTGGCTCTATATATGGAGGATTTGATTTTTGATGAGTTGCTGGAAGAAATCATTTGTTGATCGCTGCTGGCATGCCTAGTTGATGCGTCTGTTCTTCGGACTTGTTGATGTGTACATAAAACATAAGGTCAACTGTTGCCTTCTTAATTGAATACAACTCAAGGACCAGCCAAAATAGGAGCAGTCGGTGGGATTGGAATGCGAGGTATACAGTTTGTGCATATCTGTGGGGATGCTATCTTTTGTTTTTCGTCTGATTAGCTTGATGTTTAATTTGTAGCTGATTTTGTGTGTGTGTTCACGGAGGTAAGACCGTAAGATTCAATTGAATACTGTAAATATTTTGTCAGAAGATGTATGGGCATTCACAATTCCCCCCTAATGATATTTGAAAACAGTTCTCTGCCTACATGTCGATAATTTACAACTTCTCTTTGAAGTTATTTAAAGAAAAATTTTGATTTGGATCTCTAGAGCTAGCTTTTTGCTTCAGATTTCCGGAGGGTTATTGGTGATGATAACTCAGCATAGGCCCATAGGGGCTCCTAGAATCCTGCAAGCAGCAACAACAGCAGCAGCAACAACAACATCCACCTTCCAGTGTGGGTCCGACTTGTGCAGGGTATGGGGAGATCCAGATGTAAGAAGCCTTACGTTTGTGGATATCACTACCCACAGAGAGACAAGATCTCCCGAATGCAAGCATGCCTTTTTTTGGGGGGGGGGGGGGGTGCATGTGAGGCGTAAAGCACGATAGTTATGTGGGATTCGCATCCTGGTCCTTGACAACAACCTCCAAACTGGGGTTTCATTGGACTCATATACTGTTTATGCACTCTTGGAGTGAAATGAAAAACTAATTTTCCTTCGCTCCCCCTCACCCAAAAAAAGGATGTGGATCCCCATCATACATCCTGAAACTGTTTATGTTTCAGGGTTTCTGTTTTTGTATCTCTGCATAGCACTCACCAGTCATCACAGATTTGAAAGAATGTGTTCATCTTTTTCTTTTTTGGTTGCCAATATTAACGCTGGGGATGTTTTTAACACTCATGAGTTAGGTGGGAAATTGTGTTTAAACTCAATTACTGCAAACTGTAATTCCACTGATTTTGCTCATCTCTTTAATAATGAGATTCCTTTGATTTTGCTGTTGAATGGGTCTGCTTGTAATCCTCCACAATTCTAGCCTTTTTATTCCCTAAATTAGGGAATAACTTGCTGATAGCTGCAGCGAACGCCTAGTTTTGGCTGTTGACTTGGTCGTCCCTGACTTCTCTCACTCCCTAATTTTTGGCAGCTTCATTATTGTATAGCCGGAACAGATATTCCCTCCTTCTATGCCTATAAATAAGTGCTCTTATGAGAGATGAAAAGAAACGTCAGCATTGTAATATTTACTACTATCAATGAGAGTTTCACACTTTCACTTTTCTATCGCGAGTGAAATGGGTAAATCTGGGCTTCTCGTGGACAGCAAACATAGCACATATTGGTGTTCACAGCATAGCGTGTAGTAGTAAGAACCGTAAGATGCATGCTGTGACTGGAGATCACAGACGAAGGCATGTAATGGACTCTTGCTGCTACACGGTGTTTTGGCCAACAACAAAGTCCTGTGCGTTCATCGGTGATATCCACTCAGAGTATGCATCTTGGGGTTCTTGCTATTGCACTACATGCTGTCAATACCAGTGCATATTCTGCTTGATGTCTACTACAAGCCTGGGTCTAGCCATTGTGAGAGCGAACAAATGTTGGGGGCTATCGGAAAATCTAGAATGCCAAATTCTTCCTTTAATTGCCTTTGAACTCGTAATCATCCCTAGACAATTCCACTGTTCCTCACCTTGCAAGTTAGAAGCCTCAGCCTTTGAGTGGCAGGACTTATAGAACATCGTAAGGGGAATTGTCGTTCTTTTTCCAAGAATTAGCTAGGCTAAGATGATGTACAGCTTGTTAATTATCATAAAAAGCTTTGAATTCAGATTAGATCAAACAAAAGATAAGGTTAAAGTCAAACATTCACTTATTCTGTCAATGTGGAAACAAAAATTCACTAAATATTCTAACAAAATACGATGTCCATTGATGAAAAAAGCAAATACATCTTGGATAAGGACCTTTGAATTATATAGTAAAAAAATAAAACCTAGTAATATACAGTAAAAAAAATTCTAAACTTCAAAAAAAAAGAAAAGAGGAAGAATTGTAAGAAACTACGGAGTTAATAGTCCTACTGCAATAGGAAAGTGACTTGAAAAAGGACAATTGCAGGAACTAAGCTACAGACAGTCCTAATTCTACTGCAAATCAATATCAACTTGTGAAGGCGCATGGCAACTTGGGTTATATAAACTCCAGATTTGGTTGTCTATGGATCACTTTCTCATTGAATTTGAGCCTAAGCTGACTGATATGATGGAAGCTTTAGCAATATCCACATTGGTCGCTACACTTTTTGTGATATTGCTGGTTCGCTTATTCTTGACCCTACTGATGCTCTCCCTCCTCAACCTCTACTACCGGACTTTCAGTACCCCTCTTCCTTGCCCCACACCCAGAGAATCCGAACCCAAACCCAAACTCGATGTTCAAGAAGCGGCTGTTGTAGCTGATGATCACGATCACAACAGCAACTGCAAGCTGGTAGGTGGTGGTGATCATGACCATATTCATCATAATCATCAAATAGATGACGAAGATGGTGATGATGATGATGATGGTGATGGTGATGTTGATGGACTGAAGACGCCAACTGGTGAGCAACACAAGATCCCGGTGGACCTGCCCTGCCCGCCTGCACCCATAAAGCAGCTGATCCGGCGTTCACAGGGTGATACTCAGAATCAGAGGCCAATGCAGGTGGTTCAACTGTTTTTTGAAGAATTGAAGTTGATATTTCAACCCCCTTCCAATAACCATGGTTAGCTGCAGCATATCCATGGTCATAGCTGTCCTGGAAGCATGATCAGGAAAGCAGTCACTGATTCATATTGATCAAGTGATAAATTTGCCTTCTTTCTGACTCTAGTATTGATTCCAAGTTTATAATGTCTGATAATAGATTTAGCGTTGTACATATGTGTGTGTTTGATGTTGCTTCCAAAATAAAATAATGTTTCCCTTCAAAACAGCCTATATAGGGATTAAAGGTCTAATTATACACATAATAGAAAAAAAACAAATCTCTCTGGCTAATGACATGGTATATTGCATGTCAAGTTAAAGAGTATGTTTTTTGGTACAAATCAACGAGTTTGTTTTATATAAGATTATTTCACAATAAATTATGGAGTGTTTGTTTGTGAGATTATTCAAGAGCTTTTAGCTAAAAAGAGGCTTTTGACCCAAATCAGTTATTTGATCGAGTCAAACAACTAATTGACTTATTGATCAATTAGCCTTTTGGATGAGGGGTTTTATTTTGGGGGGGGGGGGGGGGGGTAAAAGCTAATTTTAAGAAAAGCTCAAAAAGTTGAGCCTCCTACAATTAGATGATTCGGATTCATGATCCAAACTACTAGTTTTATCAAGCCTTGTAAATATTTACAATTATTGCCCTCTTGCTGCTTGGCCTGGTTTGTTTCCTCTCACTCCCTCTGGTCTATGGTTATCTCTATATGGTGTGTTTGACAGGGTTGAAAACCATTTTCCTAAAAAATAATTTTTTATGTAAAACGATTTTTCATGTAAAATTATTTTCAACTCATATTTTCAGTTGTTTGATAAAAGGAAAAAAATGAACTTTAATTTTTGGAGAATGAGTTTGATTAGCAAAGAATGAACAAAAAAAAAAACTAAAAATTATTTTCATTAATCTTCGAACCATACGTTGAGGAAATCGACGCGGAAAAGAGAAAGAGTGTGAGACCGTGTCAGTGGTCACAAAACGTAAAATCAACTTATGCTCTATTCAAAGTGAAAATATTTTTCTTCATTCTACGGAAAATGATCTTCCCCTGAAAACGAATTTTTCCTCCTTATTTTACCAAACACAGTAAAATGAGAAAATTATTTTCCAGGACAATAATTTTTACTCCTACCAAATGCACCCTATATGTTGGTTCATGAAAGGAAGGAGGAAGGCCTTTTTTTAATTTATTTGAAGTGTTATATTTGTCACGTTCTTTTCCTTTATTCCCCCTATTCACATTAGGAATAGCAACGGGCCGGGAAACCCCGACCCCATCGGGGCCCTGCCCCAAAGCAGGGAAAATTCCCCTGACCTGTCGGGGCTGGGGCTAGGGACGGGAAAAAATCCCTGCCCCGACCAAGGGGGCGGGGGCGGGGTGGGGGAAAATCCCCCCCGTCCCTGCACCAGACCCCCCATCGGGGAAATTTACCGGTCCCCGAACTCATTTCCCTGCCCCAAAAATTACTTAAAATTACATATATACCTTTAGATTATTAGTTCAATTGTCACACTTTAGAAGGACATATAAGTGGTGTTGTAATTCTTGAGTTTTAACTTTCAATTTTGGGCATTAAGTTTAGTCTTGAACTTCAATGTTGAACTTTCAATGGCTTAAGTTAGGTTTAATTTCTCTTTTTTGTTTAGGGCTTATTGTTTGATTATTTTGATATTGGGCTCGTAATTTTTGCTCTAATTGAGCTTGCATTTTGTGTGATCATGTCACTAAAACTCGGGAAAGAGGGGCCCCGGCGGGGAATGGGTCCCCGATGGGGCGGGGAAGGGGGCAAAACCA
>JACYFF010019584.1:107197495-107209707 GCA_017589665.1 Selenicereus undatus | reverse complement strand
CCGGCGGGGAATGGGTCCCCGATGGGGCGGGGAAGGGGGCAAAACCATCCCTAACAGCGGAGGTGGGGGCGGGGCGGGGTTGAGCGGGGAATATTCCCCCGTCTCCGACCCACCCCGTTGCCATCCCTAATTCACATTAACTCCAACCCCTTCCTTAACTCGATCTCTTCTTTTAATTTATTTTTAATTGTTCCAGGTAGGTGTAATATTAGCTAATATCAAATGTTTTGATTTTTTTTTTTACAGACTATAAATTAAATGATTTTTCAACAATGACTATTAAAATAAAGCTAGGGAAATAAAAGAAAATTTATCAGACAACTATTTCAAAGTAGCTAATTTCTTGAAATAGCTAATGAGAACATCTAACATAAACAACTAATTATAAACAACTAACAACTGTTTACCAAACAAATCTATGCAAGTCTTACTAACTATAAATTTCATAGGATTTTTGTTTTTTGTTTACAAATGAATGGAAAATTATCGTAGGACAATTACTTAATTAGAATTCTAATATGTATTTTTACTTTTATTTATTTTTTTAAAAACAATGTTGATGTGGCGTATGATTGCTGTAGTTGGCCGAGTGTTAATGGAATGGGCCAAGAAAAAGGCTTTGTGGAGCACAAATAAATGAAAAGGCGTCCTATCTGCTTCGTAAAATTTTGTCACCGCCTAAGAAGGAAGGTGATGTTAGGGGAAGAATCTACGAGGTCTGCCCCTAGTCTCCTGCTCTAACTCAAACCCAAGGTTTTAATGCGGCAGCTTAGCTTATTGATCAAGTAAAAACTCTCTTTCTCAAATCCCAACTAACCCTACAAACTCAACATCAAGCCCGCACAATTCAATCCTCCTTCACCATTCAACACCAATGGATCGGAGTCTATGGAGATGAATGCCACAAGCCTGATGATACCCTGGGTTGTTTCTTATTTGCTCGCCTCCTCTTCAAACTCTACGACTGCCTTTTCTCCCTCCCTCCCAGTCCCATTGCCATTCCCAGAACCCACGACCATCGTCAAGAAGCAGTAGATAATCATGAAGAAAAAGAAGTAGAAGAAGATGATGAGGAGGAGGAAGAGCGCCTTCAACAACATGAGATGCGGATCACAGATAATGAAGAATGGGAAGATGAGGAAGAGCGTCTTCCCCTACGTGAGATTAGGATCACAGATAATGAAGAAGGAGAAGATGAGCAACAGCAGGAGAAGATGAAGAATATCAGGGAGAATTGCACAGAGTGCGCTATTTGCTTTGAAGTTTTTAGTGATGATGATGACTGTGATGATTTAGACAATAATGAGCAGAAGACAACAGTGATGTCAGTGTGGGTTCTCAAGTGTTATATTTATGAGGTTACTCGCACAAGGGAGGGTGAATTGTGTGTGATAAATTTTTGCACTTTTGAAAACACTCGTGGAGAACAGTTTCTGAACAACGTATGGTTAGCAGGGAACTGTTCCTGCCAAGCTTTCGTAATGTGTTCGGGGTAAGAATGAATGCAAAAATAAGAATGAAGACACAAGATTTTTACGTGGAAAACCACCTCTAGCCCATCTGAGGTGGGAAAACCACGACCTACCTCTGTAGGATTTTCACAAAAATTCTACTAACGGGCTGAACACGTTACAAAAGTAACCCCACGTTACAACTTGCAACAACACGTGATTGTCTACCCTAGACAATCACCCCACGTCCTTAGTTACCTTAAACTTAGGACAACTCTATTCGTTTACACAAACAAAACGAAGACACCTTACTTAGCAACTTCTAATAAAGCAAGTGTAAGGTATAATGAAGCGCCTAGTATGCCAATGAGGAAGACTCAATTTTTGCTCTCTTTTACAGGTTTTTCACTCTGGAAATTTGGCTCAGTACAACTCACAAAATCTGAAAAACCACATCCCAAAACGTTGGCAAAAACTCCTTTTTATAGCTTGAAACAAAACGGCTAGATGAGAGTTTTTGTGGCTGCGCTTCTTTCACTACTAACGTGAAATAAAAGCCACATATTCCAGCAGCCAACGTCCAGCATTTTCCACAGTCTTAGGACTTTGCTAAAAATAGGAGAAAGAAGATAAAATTTGACTTAGTGAAATCTTATCCAAATCTTATCCCAAAAATTTAGAGATTTTACATTTTGAAAATTTGTTGGGTTGCAGTTGAAAAATACTTTATCAAGTAGCAAAAAATTATCAACCCAAAAATAAAAAGAATTGTAAAATCTTTTGCCAGACGTTTGCTGAGAACACTCATGGTGCTTTACCAGGAACTGTTCCCAGTCAGGATCAGGACCTGTTCCCAGAGTGTCAAAAAGATTTTTCAAAAGCGAATATGAAATTGGGATCCTCTCACTGGCATATTAACAGAAGTCTAATAAAGAAAAAATACTACCAAACCCATGACTTCTTGTTGATGTAGCAGATGACTTGCAATTTCAACAAACTTGATGCTGCTAAATCCCCCCCCTTGGCTACGCCCCTGGACTTGGAGTAGAAGAGGTAGGATTTGGTTGGCATGGCTTCAAAATGAGTTTCATGTTTGCATTTTGGGGATGCCCTTGCAGCATGTTCATAGCTACGTTACACATGCATATGTATGGCAAGTGTTTCTGTTTGACCCTCGTATATG
This sequence comes from Selenicereus undatus, assembly GCA_017589665.1. Lineage (NCBI taxonomy): Eukaryota > Viridiplantae > Streptophyta > Magnoliopsida > Caryophyllales > Cactaceae > Selenicereus > Selenicereus undatus. Next base: position 107,207,073 of record JACYFF010019584.1, on the reverse strand, counting down.
GGTCTAATGATGATGAAGAGATGTTATCTCTTTGGGATATTTTAGGAAGGTATGGTAGTAGAATGGCGAAGCCTTGAATGGTTTTTAATAATGTCATGTTTGCCACTGGGAGAGTTGGGGGTAATGTGCCAACTAAAGCAGAAATTAGATCTTTTGTTCAATGTGTAATGGATTATGGATTGCATGACTTAAGGTATACGGGTAAGTTTTGTTGGAGTAATGGCACCCCAAAAGGGTGTTCACTTACTCTTCCTATCTCTTTTGTTGTCCCACATGGAACCTTTTGCCAGACGTTTGCTGAGAACACTCAGGGTGCTTTACCAGGAACTGTTCCTAGTCAGGATCAGGAACTGTTCCTAGTCAGGATCAGGACCTGTTCCCAGAGTGTCAAAAAGATTTTTCAAAAGCGAACATGAAATTGGGATCCTCTCACTGGCATATTAACAGAAGTCTAATAAAGAAAAAATACTACTAAACCCATGACTTCTTGTTGATGTAGCAGATGACTTGCAATTTCAACAAACTTGATGCTGCTAAAAACTGTTCCTGAAGATTGTTCCTGAAACTTCATGTTGCTCTTAGACTTGAAGCATTGCTGTTTTAGAAACTGTTTCTGGAACTTCATCTGATCGTTCAAGTTCTGTTCTTAATCACTGTTCTCAACCAACTTTATTAACCAAGCATAGCACAAATTCAAGAATTATTATAAGGACTAATACATTTGTGTTTGACATCATCAAAACCTTACACAAGGAAAGGGTCAACAATTTCCCCCTTTTTGATGATGATAAACCAAATGACCCAAAGAAAATTTGGGAGAAAATTTAGCTTTAGCCCAAATCAATTAAGCCCAAGATAAACGAAATCAATTAAGCCCAAGATAAACGATTCATGCCAATTTGAAAGGGTCAATGAATGAATGGGGGTCAATGAATGAATGGTGGGTCATGCTTGCTTCCCCCTTTTGACATCATCGAAAAAGAACAAACAAGGTTAGGTTAGGAACAAGCAAGAGGGACAAGCATTGCAAATGTAACCATTTTATAGCAAAACAGAAACGGATACATCAAGAACAGCCAACCAGAGAAAAAGAAAAACAGAATCGGGAAAAGGAAGAAATAGTTCCTAAGAAGAGGAAGGGGCAAATGATGGGCTTGTCTTCTCCTCGTTTCCCATAAATTGAAAAACGTGCCAATAGATGAAGGAAGGGTCTGTTCCTCTCGCTTGTTCTTACGACTTAAATTAGAGACAGTGGAAAATATGGGCAATAGCAATAAATCTCAAGCAGATGTCAGCAATTCATATAGCTCAAGCAGATTTCAGCAATTCATATAGCACACATGTGCCTTGTACAGTAAGTTAAGAGAATCCACAAGATCGGTGATCAGGGGTCTGTTCCTAGTCAATCACTGAGAGTGGTCAAGTCTGCCTAAGTATTCTTAATCAGGCCCAGTTCCAACCGATTTTTCTCAAACTGATCCCTATGTAAGGCCTTGGTGAAAATGTCAGCAATTTGATTCTCAGTAGCACAAAATTGCATTGAAATAAGCCCTTTTTCCACATTGTCTAGCAGAAAATGGTGTCGGATGTCAATGTGTTTGGTCCTCTTATGTTGACAGGGATTTTTGGCAATATTTATTGCACTAGTGTTATCACAAAAAATTGGTATGCATCCTGTGTCAACATGAAAGTCTTTGAGTTGTTGCCTTATCCATAGCAGTTGGGCACAACATGAAGCTGCTGCAACATATTCTGCCTCTGCTGTGGACATGGCAACTGAGTGCTGTTTCCTAGTTGCCCATGACACTAAACACGGACCAAGAAAGTGAGCCATACCTGAAGTACTTTTCCTGTCTACCAGGAATCCTGCATAATCAGCGTCTGCATATCCGACTAAATCAATAACTTCTTCTTTTAGGTACCCATTGAGAAATGCACTCTTGACGTCCATTTGGTATAGCTTAATCCCCATGTGAGCTGCAAATGCTATTAAAATTCGGATAGCTTCAATTCTAGCAACAGGTGCAAAAGTCTCTTCATAGTCAATCCCTTCTTCTTGGTTGTACCCTTGGACCACTAGCCGGGCCTTGTTCCTGGTGATTGTTCCTACCTCATCCAGCTTGTTCTTAAACACCCATTTGGTACCAATGATTGATCTCTCTTTGGGTCGTGGTACAAGATGCCATACTTTATTCCTTTCAAACTGATTCAGTTCTTCTTGCATTGCAATAACCCAGTCAGAATCTGCAAGAGCTTCATTAATATTTTTTGGCTCAATGTAAGAAAGGAAAGCATAGAAAGCACAACAATTCTTAAGCTTGGATCTGGTTTGCACTCCCTTATTTAAATCTGATAATATCTGGTCAAGAGGGTGTGAACTCTGATGCTTCCAAGGTCTTGGGGTCAGAGGATCCATTGTCAAACTTTCTACTCTAACTTGGATGCTTGGTGACGCTGGGTCAGGAACTGTTCCTGAGCAAGCTCCTGGAACTATTCCTAAATCAGTTCTCAGATCTGTTCGTGGAGAGTTTGGCTCCGTAGCTTGACTCCGTTTCAGATCAGGTTGGGAATTACTTCCCCCTGTCTAATCATTCTCCATACCATCGTTTCTGCCGGACTTACCTTCATGCACTACGACATTTTGTTCTTTTCTTGTAAGACCAAGCTCATATTCCTCATCCTGAATATCTTTCTCAAGTAAAGAGTTAGTTTCATCAAACAATACATGTATACTTTCTTCAACACATAAGGTTCTTTTGTTGAACACTTTATAAGCCTTACTGTGTGAAGAGTACCCTAAAAATATGGCTTCATCACTTCTTGGGTCAAACTTTCCCAAGGCATCTTTCCCATTATTATGCACATAACATTTGCAACCAAATACTCTCAAGTGCATAATGTTGGGTTTTCTACCTTTGAAAAGTTCATAGGGTGTCTTATTGAGAATAGGTCGAATCATGCATCTGTTAATAATATAACATGATGTGTTTAATGCCTCTGCCCAAAAGCTTCTAGAGAGACCACTTGCAATCAACATGGTTCTAGACATGTCTTCTAGAGTACGGTTCTTACGTTCAACTACCCCATTTTGTTGGGGTGTTCTAGGGGCAGAAAAATTATGTTCAACACCATGCTTATTACAATAATCCATAAAATTTGAGTTCTCAAACTCTTCGCCATGATCAGACCTTAGACATACCAATGAGTGTCCTACTCTCGTTTCAACCTTTTTAAGAAACACAATAAATTTTTCAAATGACTCATCTTTGGTAGCTAAAAACAAGGTCCATGTGAAACGAGAGTAATCATCCACTATTACTAGCACATACTTCTTTCCACCTCTACTCATGACCCTCATGGGTCCACACAAATCAACATGCAATATTTCTAGAGGACGAGTAGTGCTAACTTTATTTTTTAATTTAAAAGAGGTCCTGACTTGCTTGCCTCTGGCACAAGCATCACATACCTTGTCATCATTGAATTTGATGGAAGGTAGGCCAATCACTAGATCTTTTGAAACCAACTTGTTCAAAAGAGAAAGGCTTGCATGACCTAGTCTTTTGTGCCAGAGTAAGACATCTTCACTTATAGCACTTAGGCAAGTCAGGTTACTTTGGGAAAGGGGAAGAATAGAGACTTTATAAACATTTTTGTGACGCTTCTCCCTCAACACAACATCTCCAGAATTGATATTGACTACCAAGCAATGTTTAGCAGAAAATACTACTAAATTATCTTTATCACATAGTTGAGATACACTTAGCAAGTTATGTTGTAAACCATCAACCAAGTACACATTTTCAATCGAGTGGGAAGGTGACTCACCAATCTTGCCTATACCGGTAATGGTCCCTGACTTATCGTTTCCAAAGGCCACACTTCCCCCTTCAGAGGCTGTGAGTGAGAGGAAGTTTGATTTTTCACCGGTCATGTGCCTTGAACAACCACTGTCTACATACCACATCTGCTTGTTCCCAAGCTTGTTTCCTAGGTTGTTCCCTCTCACTTTAGCCTACAAAACAGATTACGGGTTAGTTTTGGGAACCCATATCCACTTGGGTCCCATTCTTTTTGACAAGTAAATCTCATTTTTCTTAACCCATATCTGTTTTACATAAATCATAGTTCTTTCCATGGCCTTCCTTCTTGACGGGCAAGTATAACGATAGTGACCGGTTTTACCACAGTGATAACAAACAATGTATTCAGGTAAACTTATATACTTCCTATTCACTGGGTAGTCAGTATGCTTAGCCATAAAGCCTAGACCATTTTTATTCCTATTATGGTGTGTGTTCAGCCACTTGAGGGCCATTGAGGAACTGTTCCATTGCTTGTTCCTGGCTAGGTCTGACTCGGTTTCATTGAGTTTTTCAAGAAGCTGAGCATTCTCCATGGTCAAGTTCTCTATCTTTTGTTTCAGCTGAAGGCACTCTCCTTCCAGATCCTTCATTTTGTTGTTTACTACGTCAAGGTCGTGGCTTACTACTGCGGTCTGTTCCTCTAACTTGACTTTTTCTTCTTTAAGGATGTCATTTGCAAACTCAACTACGCTAATGTCTCTTTTTAGCTCAGAACATGTGTCTTTTAGCATGACATTTTCAGTATCTAAAGCATCATATTCATCCATTAGAGTAATAAGTAATTCCTCAAGCTTAAGCTTACTCAGTCTACATACCTTTCCTTTAAGTTCAGCAAGGCTGTCCATAGGTTCATTCTCAGATTCTGAGTCACTTCTGGCCATCAGTGCCAGTTCAGCCTCTTCTTCATCTGAGTTCTCATCCTCTTCAGTTGTTTCTCCCCATGCTGCTAACATTGCACGTGAGAACCGCTTGGCAGCCTTGTTCGGGTACTGTTTCCTTCCTTGATTTCGGAACTGTTCCTGAGGTTGTTCCTCTTTTAGCAGGGGACAGTTTTTGACAAAGTGATCACGCTTACCACATTTGAAACATCCCGGGAACTGTTCCTTGTCACTGTTCTTGGTTTTGACAGGATTTTTCTTTTTCGACAGCTCCTTGGATTTTCTGAAGAATTTTTTGAATTTCCGAGTTATTAGGTCCATATCTTCTTCATCCATGTCCGAGCTGTCTTCTTCTAAGGCTTTTAAAGCCAGCCCTCTATCTCTCTTGTTTTCTTCCTTTTGCTGCGAGCTCCTTCTGAGTTCATAGGTTTGAAGATTCCCTATGAGCTCATCAAGAGAGATACTTTTCATATCTTTGGCTTCCTGTATTGCGGTCACTTTAGCTTCCCAAGTCTGTGTTAGGAATCTCAAAATCTTCCTTACAAGTTCCTCGGTAGTGAAAGCTTTGCCCAAGGATTTGAGCTCATTGGTAATATGGGTGAATCTGGTGTACATCTCCATAATTGATTCTTTGTCACCCATTTCAAACAACTCATACTTCCGCATGAGTAGCTCAATCCTCGATTGCTTCACTTGGCTTGTTCCTTCATGAGCTATCTCCAATGCGTCCCAAATTTGCTTGGCAGTTTCACACTCATAGATGCGTGAGTATTCATCAGGTCCAAGGCCAAAGTACAACAGTTTTTTGGCCTTGGCATTTTTCTCCATTTTCTTGAAGTCTTCAGCATTGAATTCGTCAGGTGTTTTGGGAACTTTTTGTCCCTTTTCATTAGCCTTTGTGGGAACAAGTGCACCTCCTTTGATAATTAACCACAGCTCATAGTCATCCGCTTGGATATAATTTTCCATGCGGTTTTTCCACCAGCTGTAGTGTTGCCCATTGAAATACGGAGGTCGAGTCACTGATTGTCCTTCAAGCATGCCTTGTGGAGTACTCATTTTTCGGATCTCTCAAGAGGTTAGTCTTTGTGATTGAAAACCTGCTCTGATACCACTTGTTATATTTATGAGGTTACTCACACAAGAGGGGGAGGTGAATTGTGTGTGATAAATTTTTGCACTTTTGAAAACACTCGTGGAGAACAGTTTCGGAACAACGTATGGTTAGCAGGGAACTGTTCCTGCCAAGCTTTCGTAATGTGTTCGGGGTAAGAATGAATGCAAAAATAAGAATGAAGACACAAGATTTTTACGTGGAAAACCACCTCTAGCCCATCTGAGGTGGGAAAACCATGACCTACCTCTGTAGGATTTTCACAAAAATTCTACTAACGGGCTGAACACGTTACAAAAGTAACCCCACGTTACAACTTGCAACAACACGTGATTGTCTACCCTAGACAATCACCCCACGTCCTTAGTTACCTTAAACTTAGGACAACTCTATTCGTTTACACAAACAAAACGAAGACACCTTACTTAGCAACTTCTAATAAAGCAAGTGTAAGGTACAATGAAGCGCCTAGTATGCCAATGAGGAAGACTCAATTTTTGCTCTCTTTTACAGGTTTTTCACTCTGAAAATTTGGCTCAGTACAACTCACAAAATCTGAAAAACCACATCCCAAAACGTTGGCAAAAACTCTTTTTTATAGCTTGAAACAAAACAGCTAGATGAGAGTTTTTGTGGCTGCGCTTCTTTCACTACTAACGTGAAACAAAATCCACATATTCCAGCAGCCAACGTCCAGCATTTTCCATAGTCTTAGGACTTTGCTAAAAATAGGAGAAAGAAGATAAAATTTGACTTAGTGAAATCTTATCCAAATCTTATCCCAAAAATTTAGAGATTTTACGTTTTGAAAATTTGTTGGGTTGCAGTTGAAAAATACTTTATCAAGTAGCAAAAAATTATCAGCCCAAAAATAAAAAGAATTGTAAAATCTTTTGCCAGACGTTTGCTGAGAACACTCAGGGTGCTTTACCAGGAACTGTTCCCAGTCAGGATCAGGACCTGTTCCCAGAGTGTCAAAAAGATTTTTCAAAAGCGAACATGAAATTGGGATCCTCTCACTGGCATATTAACAGAAGTCTAATAAAGAAAAAATACTACCAAACCCATGACTTCTTGTTGATGTAGCAGATGACTTGCAATTTCGACAAACTTGATGCTGCTAAAAACTGTTCCTGAAGATTGTTCCTGAAACTTCATGTTGCTCTTAGATTTGAAGCATTGCTGTTTTAGAAACTGTTTCTGGAACTTCATCTAATCGTTCAAGCTCTGTTCTTAATCACTGTTCTCAACCAACTTTATTAACCAAGCATAGCACAAATTCAAGAATTATTATAAGGACTAATACATTTGTGTTTGACATCATCAAAACCTTACACAAGGAAAGGGTCAACATCAAGGAATGCGGTCATAAGTTCCACAGGCAGTGCCTTGCTCCCTGGGTTAAGATTTGCCGCTTCAATGCTACTTGCCCTAATTGCCGATGCTCTGTAAACCTTCAAGATTTGGTTGCAGTGCCGCCTTCAATTACAAGGGTGTCTAGCTCTTCCCGACGTTGCTTCGTGAAATTGTGAGTAGAATTACGATGAGGAGGGTGACTGATCCAATGCCATCTCATGAAATTGTGATTAGGGTGACTGATCCTGCTGAAACAATGGTAAGAAGACGTCCACTTCAATTCCACAGCTTGGTTTGTCACCACTGCTGCCTCATTAGATCACAGAGTCCTCCTCCATTGTTGCCTCATCAATTTGTGAATGGATTTTTTTGTATATTCTTTGGTAAAGCTAGACGGATCTTTGTAGCCAAATTAGCGAAATTAAGCACTACATTTAAATATGTATATGACTCACTCATTGAGAATTGGATTATTCTTTATCAATTCTATTTGTATAATCTCAACATATGTGTTATATCATCTATGTGTTTTGTAATGTTAATTAGATTCTATATATCATTGTCCTATCTTTTAAAAAATGTTCTTTGCACAGTGAGTTTTTGCTATAAATTATGAAATTAAAGTTTCTAAACCACTCTATGTATGCTAATAAAATGAATATTAAATTTACACTAATATGATGTAGTATAATTAGATGAATGCTTCACCAAGAAAATATGGGGTCTTAATGATGAAAATTAACGCACATTAATTACAATATACCGGTGTGCTTAGTATACTTTTCATTAGTATGAACATAATTATCATCAGTATAAACATAATTACAATTAATACATCAGAAGACCAACAAAATAAAGAAGGTTTGAATATATGAATAAGCTATTTAATTATTGTCAAAAATAGTACTTTTTTCGAAGCACCAATAATAATACTTATAGAGGAGCAAATAAGTGAGTATGGTGATCTTAACCACAATGACGACTTTAAATCTTATGTTGCCATAATTGAAGATCAGTAGGTGGGAAAGAGAGGGAAAGAGGGGAAAAACCTATTGGTAGTGACTCTATGTTTGAGATGATACGGGAAAAGAGGAAAATAAGGTAGAAAAGCAAGAAGGGGGAGAGTGGAAACCAGAGAGAATGGAGTAGTGTCGATGCCACCACCATTGTTAGACAGTAGACTCATTGGTGGCCCACAACGCTAGAGGCGGAGTCAATGGCCAGCGAGTAGACCACTGGTGTTGCCTGGTGTCTGAAAAATTAATTTCAATAAGATCAAGGATGTCTACACGGTAATTATTTAGAAAATTTTATATTCTAACAAAACAAGAATAGTAAGAATAAGGGTGATGCTGTAGGTCTTCCTAAAATTTTTTTAGTAGTTACAATTAATTATGAGTTGTGAAGTTTTAATATTCTTTTGTTACACCGATAAGTACTAATGATCCTAATCGGATCAATCCTATCGACGAGGATATATTACATGTGTAATTTTATAATTGTCCAAATTTATGAATAAAAAGATGATTCCACACTAACGATCTCTAAAACAACACTTATTGATCACCTCATCCTATTCATCCTACACAAAACCTCATCCTACCTGAGTATATATATATATATATATATATATATATATAGAGAGAGAGAGAGAGAGAGAGAGAGAGAGAGAGAGTCCCATTCTATACAGTTGATGCACTATATTTTTGCCAAAAGCCCCTCCAAAAGTCAAAAAGAGGAACAAGCTAATTCTCACATATGTAGGACACTGTTCTTTTTAACTTAATTTTATTAAAATTATTTGAAATGAGTTTATCTGAATTGAATTTAGCATTTACCTAAGTATGTTGAACTCTAGACGTATTTTTGCTGAATTAAACTAAAATTAACTTATATTACTGAATTAAATTGAAATTAATTGAACTTAATTTTTTTTTATAAGTTGAACTAAATTCAATTGAACGTATTTTAAAAAAAAAATTGAAAAGAGTAGCCAGTAATTAGATATTTTAGGTTTATATTTTGTTGGATTTGATCTTAAATATAAATATCATAGGACTATCTGATAAAAAATAATCATAGAACTATAATTAATTAAAAAATGAATCTCGATTTTTATTTTTATTTTTATTTTGTTGGAACCAAAAAAAAAAAGAAAAGACAATGTTGATATGAGGTGTTAGTTGCCCAAGTATTAATGGCATCAGAAAGAAGCTTTCTAGAGTCCAAAGCAACGACTATGCCTATTGGATCCTGAAATCTATCCGGCAAAATTTTTATCACCGCTTCAAAATGAAGGTGCTTTTAGAGCAAGAATCTATAGAGGTGGTGGTATCTGTCTTGTAATAAGACACATATTAATTG
>JACYFF010019584.1:107171195-107187495 GCA_017589665.1 Selenicereus undatus | reverse complement strand
CACACTATATGGAGAATTAAATCATTTTCTATGCTAATTATTGAAAGTGACAATTTTATGTATTATTTGTTTTGATCAAGTTACAAAATTGTATGTTTAATAATTATTATGTATATTTTAGAACTTTTAGAAATGAGTTTATGTTTAATAACCATTATGTATGTTTTAGAACTTTTAGACATGAGTTCATATGATCTAAGATTACTTTTATTACAAAACACGGCTGCTATTATTATCATTTTTCAAATAACTAGTGATATCAACTCTTAAAACAAGCAAGATTTACAAGAATGATTTTTTGTGTCTATTCGTGAATATCATAGCCTCTTTTCAAATTCAAGTCTAGCAAACGACAATTTTCATTAATTTTCTCCCTAATGTGAGTGAGATTAAGGCCCTGTTCTTTTCAATGAGAAATGATGAGTGTGGGATGAGCGAGTGTGGGAAAGAGGGGGAGGAGTGGGTGAGAGTTGGTAAGAGTGGTATTTTTTTTTTAAGTGTGGGAAAGGGGAAGAAGGAATGGGTGAGAGCGGGCAGGAGTTGAAGGAGTTGAATGAAGGAGTGTGAGAAATGAGGGGAAGGAGTGGGGGAACAGGGAGGAAGGAGTGGTATTTTTGTTTAAGTGCTTAAAACAGTAGGAAGAGGGGGAAGGAGTGAGTGGGTGTGGGAAGGAGTGGGTTGGATTCATTAAACCACGAAAAGAACAGGGCCTAAGTCAAGAAGAACGAATAACAGTTGTCAATTCATGTCTAAATAATTCTAAAAATCTAAAACTAAAACATATACGGATTGTCTTCCAATATGCCATAGTACAGAGAACCGGCACCAAGGGACCGCATAGCGCAGTGGATTAGCGCGTTTGACTTCGGATCAAAAGGTCGTGGGTTCGACTCCCACTGTGGTTGGCTTTTAGCCATGTATTCCCTCCTCCTCCACTTCTCCTCCCCTTTTTATGGATGTTTCTCTGAATTGCCGGAGATGACTATGGCCAAGGCGGAGATCCAAGTTAATGGGTTCTGGAGAACATTAGCTTTCAATTCTTTTTCTTTCAGTATAAATGGATTATTAATGTAAAGAGTTCTTTGAAATGATACCCAGATATAACAGTACATATTACATTTAATAAAACTAAGGGCCGCTAAATTCTTGCTTCGACAGCTATCACTCTTGTGCAGAGCATGTGCACATACGAGTGGTAAACAATGGACCCTAAGAACATTGAGTTGGTAACATTGCTGTTCGGCCAATCGTTTATCCCTTTCACAAGGATATAGTTATTTGTAGCTGGCTGAAAATTAAGAGGCATTCCTTTGCTATTTTTATTGTAATTAATTTTGATGGTATACACTTATACAGACTACATACGAACATACATGTGTGGGAAGAGAGGGCGAGGCTACTAACATAGGCTTCAGGCATGCTGCAATAGAAGGTGACGATAAAATAGTTTTTCAATCTATTTGAGGAGAAGACAAAAAAATACCATTACAAATTCAAAGAATTATCTAAGTTGTAAGAGCTTTTTTTTTATGCGAACGAGGCATATGAACTGATGTAAGCTATTTTAAACGTAAATTCTTTCTTTGGCTCAAAAATCAAATCTTTAACCCAAGATTTATTGCAGCCGTTTTAGTGATAATTTACATATCTGAAAATCTTAGGAAATTGCTAAGCATTTAGTAAGAATAGCATAATTTTGTAGAACTTCCAACAAGTTTATAGGTCCATTGTTTACATAAAAATTGAGAAAATATTGTAAAAAAAATCATCGAATTAGACACATCTTAATTCTAAACGTGACATATTTATTTCTCTATCCCTTACTTCTAAAGATAACAATGTCAATTGTACATGCAATTCAGGCTTAATCAATTATTTCTTTGGCACACAATTGTTTTAGTAATAATTTGCACACCTTGAACTATTAGGAAATTAATAAACATTTCGTAAGAATCGTATAATTGTATAAATTTGTAGAACCTCCAACAAGTTTATAGGTTCACTGTTTTCAAAAAAAATTGAGACAATATTGTAAAAAAAAAAAAAAGGTCCAATTAAACACACCTTTAATTCTAAATGTAACATGTTTGTTTCTCTATCCCATACTTATAAAGAATACAATGTCAATCGTACGTATATAACCAATCAAATTAGAAGCTTAATCAATGTAAAACACTATGCAAGGTTGCAGCAGTACTACATAAAGTCCTGAATAAAGAAAACCTAACAATATTTATATATTGCTTTTTAATATTAAACACTTGTGCAAGAGCTAACATGGGCACAGACTAGTTAGAGTTAATAATATAATTAAAGCATCCGTTGTTATGAGATATTTACTAGAGTGATGTACTATACCTTTATATATGCTATTATACTTAGTAATAAAAGTTTGTTTTACTGGAGGCAATTGATCTCCAACTTCATCAGAGAATTTTTTTTTTGAACAAAAGACATTATAAGATCAAAGGTATGAAATTTGAGAATTGTAAGAACTCAATAATTATATATATATATATATATGTGTGTGTGTGTGTGTGTGTGTGTGTGTGTTTTAAATTTGGCAAAGGTAAAACTAGGAGGAGAATAATGCATTGTACTTGAGGAATTGTAATCTATCTTTTCAAGAATTCCATATAACAATAAGAAGAATTAAAAGATATCATGATCAAGTAGAAACTTTAGTTTGATGGTTCATAGCAAGAATGTCATCATTGAGCAAAGAAAATTGTTTAAAAGATTGCACAACGATGAATTCTAACATTCCAGAACACATATATAGGGGGAGAACATACAAATAGAAGTGATGAAGAATAGACGAATTGTGGGCAAGTGAAGCACATAATATATACGAACATTAATTGCGCCTAATTTGACTAAGTGCCTTACAAACATCCCTATAAAAGTCGATATAAAAACTCAGTTCAAAATTGATAGGAGACTGAAATTGATGAGCTACAGTAAACGATGAGACTCTGACCCTCGTTATCATAATTTCATGTGGCAGAGGCACAGTACTCCTGGTACGCTCAGGCGGCATTGTAATCTCAATCTGGTGATGATGATGATGATGATGATGATGATCAGAGTAGTGAAGCCATCATGTGGTTTTAAGGGACAGCGGCATTTAGGGCAAGTAGGGTGAGAGCGGCAGATGCTGAGCCAGGGTGTAAGGCAACGTTCATGGAACTTATGGCCGCATTCTGGTAGAACCCGCACCGCTATGTTCTTCTTGTTACGGTCCCGATCACCATCATCATCAGTAAAGCCTTCGAAGCAAATAGCGCACTCGGTGCAATTCTCCGTGACCTTCTTGATCTTCATCGTCTCACGTTGGGTAAGGCAATCTTCACGATGGTGGGTTATGGGAATGAGACTCGTACCAGCATTGGGGTTGGGAAGGAGGGAGAAAAGGCACTCGTAGAGTTTGAGGAGGTGGAGGATGAGGACGGCCAACAGGAAACAAGTCAGCAACACCACCATTAGAGATTGTATGCCGTTCATGGGTGTACGGGTTGAACCTAAGTTAGGCGGTGCGGGAGGATCGGCGACCGCCATGGCGCGCAGTGAAGGAAAACGATCGAGGAGGAGGAGGATTGAGAGAAATTCAAGCGAAAGAGAAATCAATCAAGAAGCTAATTAAGTGATGAATGGAGATGGGATTGTGATGGGGTTACGTAAATGTTGATTTATAGGGGGATTGAGTTGGGTTTTGGGGGGAAGTAGAGATTTGACTCGATTAATAACTGAGTTGCCGCTTCAGACATTGAGTTAGAGTAGGACTAGACTATATGTAGATTTGTAAAATCATAAATGTATTGTCACAAGATACTTTCTAAGTGTTTTATTTGGACATAAAGTCATATTATTATGTATCAAAATTAAAAAAAAACTGTATGATTAAATAGCAGAAAAGTATTATAATTTATGAATTGTAAAAAACTATCTTTTATCCATATTTTTCCATGATTTGAAAATTATAAGTTTGATATATCATACATTGTGAATGAGGTTGATCTGATTAGGGTGTTGTTTTGTACCCATCTTATGCAACTGACATATATTATAACCTTATCAATCATAATCAATTCGAATAGTCGAAAATTTGATCATTTTAAATCATTTAAGCTGTTAAGTTTAATTCAGACAAAACAATTAATATGTGTCTTATTACAAGACAGATACCACCACCTCTATAGGTTCTTGCTCTAAAAGCACCTTCATTGAGTTAGAGTAGGACTTGATTAATAAATGTTGATTTATAGGGGGATTGAGTTGGGTTTTGGGGGGATTGAGTTGGGGTTTTGTTGGAATTGTAAAAAATTATCTTTTATTCATATTTTTCCATGATTTCAAAATTATAAGTGTGATATACTATGCATTGTGAATGAGGTTGATCTGATTGGGGTGTTATTTTGTACCCATCTTATGTAACTAGCATATATTATAAATTTATAACCTTATCAATCATAATCGATTCGAATAGTTGAAAATTTGATCATTTTAAATCATTTAAGATGTTAACTTCAATTAAGACAAAACACTTAATAGGTATTTTATTACAAGACAGATACCACCACCTATGACCTCTATTACTCCTCTAGAAGAATGAAATACTTGAATATCCTAGGGGAGAGAATGATGTTGTATTTATAGAGGAGAAATTGGGAGAGCTGGAAAGAAGGGAAATTCCCAAGAGCCTAATGACCAATCCATCTCGAATGCGTGTCCATCCAACCGGCATAAATTGATTACAAGCAAAGTAAAGATTATTCGGGGAAATATGAAAGTATGGTCTTTTATTACTGATTAGCATAAACGAGTACAAAGGAGAAGTAGGGGAAAACACTAGTGGGAGGGCCGCGCATTAATAGGCTTAACGGTCTGGCTCATCGCCCTCCTAAGGGGAGGCCGCCTTATCAGTGGATGCGTCTGCATCTGCCATCTCCACTCCTGAACCCTCTTTTGGTCGACCGGCTCCTGAACTCTCCCCCTATCCGCCATTTGGGCGGAATCGAGCTTCGTAGATCCAGTCGCCAAATAACCAGATCCATGACTCAAAAGCGCTCCAACGGAGCTCAGTGAGGGTCGACTCCAATGACTGGAGCGCCCACCCATGCACTACTCCAAGCTTTTCGGCATCATTCAGAAGCATCGCATAGAAGATCACCTGCGGCAATTCCGGTAGTTTGTAGCACTCGGCGGCCTCCTTCGTCACAGCCAGCTCGAAGTCTGGACAGAGGGTCAGAAAATCTTTTGGTAGGGGCGATGGGGGAAAGGCGATCCCACGTTGGTCCCACACAAAATGGCTAGTAATGTACTCACTCATTGCCCTAGTATCGAGAGAACGTGGAAAGGCCATGGGAGGAACACCTGATAGCAGTTATTAGCCTATTTCCAAATAAGAAAGAGTGCGACACCCTGTCCTGTCTATCGCCTTTTATAATGAGAAAAGCGACGGTTTCACACAATTTCCATTCAGGCCTCGTTACCTGTGCATCTATGGACGGTGGCTCCATGACTGACCATTTCAAAGGCCCAATTTCCAAGGACCCTAGGATGCGCGCCGACTATCAACGGTGCTCCACATTCTACCTAACTACTTGTCTGACTTGACGTGTAGGTAAAATATGGGGGGATAAGTGATTGAGGAAAAATTCGATTTTTCCCAAATTGGCCTAACCAAGTCGGACCCGCTAACCAGGCCTATATCTGGGATAGTGGGCCTTCTCTGTGGTCTTCCTCGGGCACATATCTAAGATAAAAGGCTTTGAGGCGCAACCCTAGGGGCTCCCCCTAGGGCCTTTCCATACCGAGACCAGCGGCCTACACGGACATCACAGGCAAGATTACTGTTTTACCCTTTTCACGAAAACGCTATAAATAGTCGTCTACCTAGCTCGGGAAAAGGGCTAGTAGATTGATTCATTGAACACTTACTCTCTCTCTCTCTCTCTCTAACCTTCGACGTGGACCCCAAGCTAACTTGACCGTCAGAGAGGCGTTCTCCGATCCACAACCCAGGCTTGCCCTTTTTGCAGGTGGGGCCGCTCTACGAGAAGGACGTCAGGTGTTGCACACCAGCTGTCAGATAAACCCGCTCCTGTATCCCACGTCACCACCTACCATACCCTAGAGATTCAATCCAGAATCAGATTGGCACTGTCTGTGGGGAAGGGACGGTAGCGATGGTAGTGAGCGAGGCAACTCGGGCATGGACTAGTAAAGACAAGGCCTCCGCGGGTAATACCTCTGCACCTCCTGAGGTGCAAGATGCTTCCCAGAGTTCACGGGCAAACCCACGAGCGGTTAGCCCGCCTCCCCCTGCACGGGAGGCGTTACGTCACGGTGGACGCTCTAAAAAACTTCATGTCCACCATGACAGACGCCATCACCCGCCAGGTTATAGAACAGGTCAAAAGAGCAATGGAGGCGGCTAACTCGGCTAGGCCGCTTCCCCACTTTGACTACTTACCGGCTCATGGTGGCGACCCCTCCCGCCTGCCGGATCGAATACTGTCCCCTAGTCATACGGAGCGGGGGCGAGAAGTGTCTCGATCAGACTGGAGCGGTTGGCTTTATGAGGGGCCATTAGGTCGATGCGCGACGTTGGGGCCAGCTGGCCGCTCCGCTCTCAACAACTTCTTCCACGCCTTATGCAACTCATTCCTGGCGGACCGCCTGGTATGAGGAACAAGAATAGACCTCCAGGCCTTGGGTAGGCACCGATCTAGCCAGGAACGCCCCATTCGGAGGGAGCGCACTCGAAGTCCACCCCTAAGGGAAGCGCGTGATCAGGAGCCGCGTCACATAGATCGATCGCCCCCTAGATCTTCCAGGCATGGACAAGGGAGAGCGAGTCCTTCTGTCGTTGAGGTCGAGCATCAGCCTGAAACCCTTATCAAGGTGTCAGGCACGGTCGCTCAGCCGAACACTCTTCCCTTCTCCACTCCGTCCAGTGCAGGCATAATCAACGCTCCGCGCTGTGGGAAGGTTAAAATGCCCACACTGGACCTCTATGATTGGACGACAGACTCTGAAGAGCATCTAGGGGTCTACAAGGCACAGATGTATGTGCAGGATATAGACGATGTCGCGTACTGCAGCTATTTCCTTGCCACTTTGAAGGGAGTAGCGCAGTCTTAGTTTCACGGTTTGCCATTGGGGAGCATCGCTTGCTTTTAAGAGCTGGCTGACAAATTCGTTAGCCAATTCATCGCCAGCCGAAAGGAAAGGAGGACCAGCATCTACCTCTCAAAGATCAAGCAGGGGTCGCAAGAGTCCCTCGCCGAGTTTGTCAAGCGCTTTCACTGGGAGGCGGTACTGATCCCAGATCTGGAAAACGGGGTGGCCTATACCTCCTTCCTGAACAGTCTCAAGAGTGGTCACTTCAAGTTTTCATTGGCTAAACAGAAGGAACGACGCTGGTTGAAGCCCCGAGGAAAGCCGCGAAGTTTATTCGTGCCACTAAAATTTGTGTCGACAGCGCTGACGCCCCGAAGAATATTAGGATCCCAGGGGATAAGAACTTTAATCATGGAGACAGAAACCCTGCCCCTCAGGATAGGAGGTCGCAGTTTGAGGCAGCTGATCATCGGTTCACCACTAACGCTAGGAGCATTCTCATGGAGGTGATGTGACACCCCATGCTCCAACGACCGCCCCCTATGACCGCACCCCCTAAGCCGCAGAATGCGTGGAAATATTGTGAATTCCCCGAGCAAACCGGACACACCACGATCGAGTGCCGAGAGTTGAAGAAAGCTCTTCACGAATTGGCGGATAAGGGTCAGATTGATCGGTTCCTAAAAAGGGGGTCGCGCTTCCTTCGACGGGAGCAAGTGCCCGCTCAACCTCAACCACAAGATGAGGAGTACTCGACGGAAGTCGTGGCCAGCATAGCCGGCGGTTATGAGGAAGGAATAACTCGGTCAGCTTGGAAAGCCTAGCTTAGAAATGCACAGTAAGTGCTTACCGTGGAGCAGGGACCTTGGTTGACGGTGCCCACAATGGTGTTTGGGGGAAAGAAGGCTTCACGCTTTACCTCTTTCCATAATGACCCTCTGGTCGTTGAAATGAAGATAACCAGCGCGATTGTACGACAAATCTTGGTGGACACGGGAAGCTTTGTGGACATTATAACTTGGGATTGCCTGCAGAAACTTGCGCACCCCGGATGCGACGTCGTCCCCTCGGCACACCCTATCCTGGGCTTCCGGGGGCAGGAGGTGAATCCCATGGGGATGATCCGTCTTCCAGTGTGTTTTGGTGATAAGACCAAGTCCAAGATTCATGTGCCCACGGCCTACAATGTGATTTTAGGACAGCCAACCCTCTACAAGGTGAAGGCCTTCATTGCTTCCCCTTACCTCCTCCAGCTTTAGTTCGAGGCAGATGACGGCAGTGTTGGTAAAATTCAGGGAGACCAGCGGACGGCCCGGGAGTGCTACCTAGTAAGCATAAAACCCCTCGTAGAACAGACTCGGGAGCGCGAACCCGCTGAACCGTCCCAGATGGAGAAGCGAGCAAAGGCGAGACCAGTTGCTCCGGCCCCAGAGGCTTTGGCTATCCACACCCTTACTTCATCAGAACTTCCGCGGCCTCGACCAGAAGCCACGAATGAGATGGAGCACATCTTGCTCGAAGAGGAGCGGCCTGAGCGCACTGTGCAGCTTGGTCGCGACATCACGACCCTTGATCGGCAATCACTGGTTTCCCTCTTACAGGAATACAAGGATGTTTTTGCGTTCGAACCCGAAGAAATGCCCGACATTGCTCCGAAGGTGATGAAGCATCGGTTGAACGTAGACCCCTGCCATAGGCCGGTTATCCAGAAGAAATATCATATGGGCCCGGAAAGGGCGGTTGTGGCAAATGCTGAAGTTCAAAAGCTGCCAGAAGCCGGTTTCATTCGAGAGTGTCAGTACCCCGAGAGGATCTCGAATGTGGTGTTAGTTAAGAAGTCCAACGGGGCCTGGAGAATGTGCGTGCATTTCACGGACTTGAATACGGCCTGCCTAAAGGATAGTTACCCTTTGCCAAAGATTGACAAGTTGGTGGACGCCATGGCGGGACACGCCCTATTGAGTTTTATGGATGCCTTCTCTGGGTATCTCCAGATATCCCTCTGCCCGGAAGACCAAGGGAAAACAGCTTTCATCACGGACCGCGACCTCCACTGTTATAAAATGATGCCCTTTGGACTAGAGAACGCAGGGGCCACCTACCAATTCCTGGTCAACAAGTTGTTCGAGCCCCTCATTGATCAGATCATGGAAGTCTACGTCGATAACATGATTGTGAAAGTAAGACTAAAGGGATCATCGTGGGGATCTGCAAAAGGCGTTTGACATACTTCGAGCGTTCAACATGAAGCTCAACCCAAAGAAGTGTGCCTTAAGGGTTCGGTCGGGCAAGTTCCTTGGTTTCATGATCAGTAGCCGCGGCATCGAAGCTAACCCAGACAAAGTCTAAGCCATCCTCAATATGAAACCGCCTCGAAATATCCGAGAAGTGCAACGCCTAACTGGTCGCATAGCCGCCCTCGGACGGTTTATGTCTCGATCCGCGGACAAGTACCAGTCGTTTTTCCGTATCCTACGCTAGTGGGCCAATTTCAATAGGGATCAGTAAGCGGACGAGGCCTTCCAAGCATTGAAAGCCTACCTTGCTCAGCTACCCAAAATTGCCAGTCCCCTAGAAGGGGAGGTCTTGATATTCTATTTGGTTGTCTCAAAGCACGCCATCAGCACTGTCCTCATGCTTGAACGAGCAAAGGAGCAGATCCCAGTGTACTACATAAGCCACGCATTGGCAGGGGCGAAGGCGAACTAATCCTTCATTGAAAAATTCGCGTACGCCTTAGTTATGGCCAGCCGAAAGCTGAGGCCCTACTTCGAGGCTCACAAGATCTTAGTCCTCATAGATCAGCCCTTGAGGAATGTCCTTCAGAAGCTGGACGCCTTGGGATGACTCCTGAAATAGGTCGTCGAACTCTCCCGCTATGACCTGGCCTTTGAGCCACGGTGGACCATCCAGGCCCAGGCGTTGGCAGACTTCTTAGCTGAGAGCACAACGTCCGCTGAAGAAGGGGATTCGCACCCATGGCCTTGGAACCTGTATGTGGATGGCTCATCCACTAAGGACGGGAATGGTGCTGACCTCATCATCGAAAGTCCCGCAGGGACACAGTACAAGCATGCTCTCAAGTTCATGTTTAAGGCATCTAATAATGAGGTTGAGTACGAAGCCCTCAAAGCAGGGATAGAGTTATGTTACACCGTGGGAGCTGACTCCGTCCAAGCCTTTTCTGACTCCCAATTAGTCGTTAGAAAGCCAAACGATGCATATGAAGCAAAGGATGATACTATGGGCGCCTACGTGCAGTGGGTACGGCAAGCAACCAATTTGCTGAAATATTTTGCAATCACGCACATACCCAGATCAGAGAACCGCTAGACTGACACCTTGTCTAAGTTAGCAAGCTTATCTGGCGATGGGAAGCCCAAAAACATTCGGTGGGAAACCCTCACGGAGAAAGCATTGATCCGCATGAGGTACTACGGTTAGACAGAAGCTCGACATGGACGGATCCCATCCGCACGTACCTCACGGACGGTAGCCTGCCTCTGGATCCCAAGGAGGCGGACAAGGTAAAGAAGAGATCAAACTGGTTTATCCTTTACAAGGGGATCCTATACAAAAGATCTTTTGCCTGTCCTCTCTTACACTGTATAATCCCCGAGGAAGGAAAAAGGGTACTGGAGGAATCGCACGAAGGCATGTGCAGCACGCATGCTGGGGGTCGTGCCCTAGCTGTCAAGGTAGTACGGGTTGGCTACTATTGGCCCAACCTGCGGGAGGATGCGGTGACATTAGTAAGAACCTGCGACAAATGTCAGAAGTTCGCCCCCATCCAGCGAGCACCCACCACACCCACGACGCTTATTGTCATCCCCCTGCCATTCACCACTTGGGGAATGGATATCCTCGGTCCTTTTCCCAAAGCAATGGGACAGCACAAGTATCTCTTCGTGGCAGTCGATTATTTCACCAAATGGATAGAAGCTGAGGTTGTTGCTTTTATAACCACTACTGAGGTACGAAATTTCATTTGGAGAAATATCATCACCCGCTTTGGCATCCCCAGGGCCATTATCTTCGATAACTGCAGGCAATTTGATACCAGTAAGCTCACGGACTATTTGACCAATCCGGGGTGTCAAGTGAGGTTCACAGTTGTGGTTCACCCTCAAATGAACGGCTAGGCCGAGGCGGCCAATAAGTCTATCCTCCACAACCTCCAGAAGAAACTTGGCAATGCAAAGGGAAAATGGGTCGACAAATTACATGGTGTTCTATAGTCTTCCTGCACAACTGAGAAAACCGGTACTGGCGAAACCCCTTTTACGCTAACATACGGTTCTGAAGCCGTATCACCAGTGGAGGTCTCCCTCCACACTCACCGGCTAACTACGTTCCAAGAGGAGCTGAAGAATTAACGCTCCAAGAAGCTCTCGACCTTCTCTCCTCAGTCTGAGGCGATGCTCTCCTTCGGAAAGCTCTCTAAAAACTTCGAATCGCACGAATGCACAACCGCACGGTTTGATTACAGCCCATTTAGGTGGGAGACCTCGTCCTTCAACGCATAGAGGTTGTCACATGGGCGAGCGAACATGGACAGCTAACAGCCAACTGGGAAGGCCCCTAAAAGGTTGTTTCTCAAATCCGCCCTAGGACTTACCGTATTGAGACCCTCATCGGCTCTCCAATACCGCGGACCTGGCATAGCAACAACCTGAGGAAGTACTATACTTAAGCTTATGTTTTTCTTTATCTCCAGCCCCGATGTACACTTTTGCGTACAGGCAATAAAACGAGCAGTCCACGGTGGCTTCCTTTGCACTAATAAGAATGTACTTTTCTTTCCAGAGCACGGTCTTACGGCCGGTGGCTACACTCTTAGCCCCACTGGGGGCTCAGGTTTTCAGAGCACGACCTTACGGTCGGTCGTTACACTCCTAGCCCCACTAGGGGCTAACGGTCCCAGAGCACGACCATATGGCCGGTCGCTACACTCTTAGTCCCACTAGGGGCTGAGGGTCCCAGAGCACAACCTTGTGGTCGGTCGCTACACTCTTAGTCCCACTAGGGGCTGAGGGTCCCAGAGCACGACCTTGTGGTCGGTCTCTACGCTCTTAGCCCCACTGGGGGCTAAGGTTTCCAGAGCACGGCCTTACGGCCAATCGCTACACTTTTAGCCTCACTGGGGGCTAAGGGTCCCAGAGCACGGTTTTACGGCAAGTCGCTACACTCGTAGTCCCACTGGGGGCTAAGGGTCCCAGAGCACGACCTTATCGTTGGTCGCTACACCCTTAGCCCCACTGTGAGCTAAGGTTTCTAGAGCACGGCCTTACGGCTGGTCGCTACATTTTTAGCCCCAATGGGGGCTAAAGTATCCCAGGCACGGCCTTACGGCCGGTCACTACACTCTTAGCCCCACTGGGGCTAAGGGTCCCAGAACACGGCCTTGTGGCCGGTCGCTGCATCCTTAGCCCCATTGGGGGCTAAGGTTCCCAGAGCAAGGTTTTACGGCCGGTCGCTGCACCTTTAGCCCCATTGGGGGCTAAGGTTTCCAGAGCAAGGTCTTACGGTCGGTCGCTATACTCTTAGCCCCAATGGGGGCTAAGATTCCTAGAGTATGGCATCGGGCCGGTCGCTACTCTCCTGGCCAGCTAACGCCTCCCTTGTCCTTTCACTTAGGGGCTACTATTGCCCCATGGCACATGAAGACATGAAGAAGAAGTACAAACTAAGGCGAAAGAACAAGTGTAGGCTAAAACGACACAACAAGCATAAGGCAAAGGATCAGACGATGAAAGAAGATAACAGACAAAAGTGAATGTTCTTCATTAACATATAGGCAATACAATCTCCAATTCAACCCCCAAAAATGAGGGGGGGGGGGGTAGAGAGTGGGGAGTTACACATCAGGCTCCCCACCGTCCTCGTGCTCCTCATTTTCCTCTGAAGCCTCGCTCTCGACATTCGTGGGGTTGGTGGCTTCGTCCCCAGCATCATCACCCTCAATGGGATGAGGGATAAACTCCACCTCCTCAGGGTCATGACCCTCATTGACGGCCTGCCGACGCTCGTCCACGTAATAGAGGTAAGCTTCAAAATAGTTATCCTTCTGGAAATCGCTGGCCAGCGTCACTAAGACCTTGCAAAGGTACCCAAGGGATCGTTCTGGCCTCATGGGCATCCAGATTAGCTCGCAACTTCTCACAATGTCACTGGTACTGCGTGACCAGTTTTTCCAATCTTTGGCATTCGGCTGCCGTCCTCACCCCCCAAGTAAAGACCTCGCCTATGGCCATCTCCTCCTCGGTTACCGTTGGAGGATCCGATGTATGGGGGGTTATCAGGTCCCAGGACTTAACCAGGTCCTGGACAAGGGAGAGCCTGGCGGCAGGGTCAACCTTGATGAAGTTGGTAGAGGACCGCTGGGCGAATGGCGAAGAACCACCAGCTGCCTGGGAAGCGGCCCCAACAGCTTTAGAAGGGGTGGTGGGCTCTTGAATGGCTGCGTTGCAGTCTCCAAACGACTGGCTCCCTGATTGAGGAGGAGCCGACCGTTCAGCTCCCGTATCCCCCACTTGTGATGGGGCGGCAACCACAGCCTCAGCAGGCTGACCCTCAGTCTACTGTCGCTTCCGGACCAACAGGTTTAGGGCAGGTTTCTTCCCACGAGGGACGAGGGTGGGTGCCTGCAGGAAAAGTACAGTGTTATCCAAAACTTACAAAAAAAGGGGGGGTGGGGACGAATGAGGCTGTACACTATACCTTTTTGGCTTGCTGGGTAATAAGGCGTTGCCTCTCCTCCTCTCGCCGACGCTCGGCGTCGGCCGACACCTGTTCCGTGGTGGCGTCTCGTTCTGAAAGACCGTCAACCTCGACCTCGCTTGATTTGCATGAAACAAAAGGGAAGTCAGGTCAGCACCAAACAAAAAGTTAAAAAGTATTGGGACGACTAAGTACCCTTGATGTAATTCTTAAGAATCAGGAGGCCATCCGCGATAAGGAAGAAATCGTTGGCGAAAAACTTTAACTTGGGGAGCCAATTCAAAGGCTTCCGGTCAATGGGCTTGCTCCTCCTCCTCTCGGGACCCTTCACTGACTTAATGGCTTGGGCCATGAACTTAAGGATTGGTCGAGGTTTATCGTCCTTGCTTATATAGAACTGGAAGTAGTGGGTGGTCCTCCTCTCTTCGATCGTGGGCTCTCCGAAGGGGTTCCTCACGGATTTTCCCTCATTCTAGTGAGGACCCCAACTTGATTCTTGATGTAAGAAGAGGAAATCGTACTTCCAATGCTTCACCTTAGATTTCTTTTCAATTGCTGTCATGAAGCCCGACCTGTTGTTGAAGTAATACCAACCAAAGTCCCCAATCTTCATGGGAGCCTTTTGAGCGACATGAACTAGACTGAACGCTCGAGCCGAACAGGTAAGGCCGCGCAACTCGCAAGTTGCTATGAAAGAACAAATATTGTGCCAAGAGATAGGCACCACCTGCATGGGCGCTAATTCATACTTATTCAAGATCTCCACAATCACGAGATGAAGGGGGAAACGGAGACCGTAGTTTAGGGTCGCACGATAGACCGCTGTGCACTTGGCGGACAGCCATTTACGGTGGCGTCAGCCTCGGGAATCACAAAAGTATATCCGGCAGGCAGAAGGTATTGCTTCTCGATGGCCGATCTTTTTAACTTCGTGACGACCTTGCGATCAGGGAAATGGCTGCCTGGACCATCCTGTGGGTCCGAGCGGGTTGGGGCCCCAGGGAACACTGACCCTTCGGCCACAATCTCTGTTGCAGTGGGCGTACGACCCTTTCGTTTGAGTACTGATTGGCCCGATTCCAACGACGCTTCAGAAGACGAAGTGCTCAAAAGCGCCCTCTCCAAAGACGAACTCCTCGAACGAACTCTCAGAGGAGGAGCCGGACGAGCCCGTCCCTAAGGTAGCACCAGAACTAGTAGAGGCCACTTCAGCCTCTGGATTGGATTGGAGTTGAGCTGAACAGGGATTACCTTGTGTGCCATCGGCCAACAATTCGTCAGGGGATCTGATGCCAGGGGTGGACTTGGTCCTCGCCATTCTGTGAACCTAGAAATCAGTCACATAATTAGCTACGGTTATCTTCCATGGATACGTCACATCCACCTCGGGCCTAAGGACGCTGGGGGTAGAAGAATACTCGCAACTGGACCACAAGGGGGTGCCTGGTTCAAACAGGGACACCTCATAGGGAATCTTTTTAGGTTCCCTCGACTTATTCTTTCGAGGGATGCCGGCTACCACCTGGTCATCAATAAAGGTCGGGAGGTTAGGGAATTATGGGTGCCGACCCTCCACTCGGGGGCTGGTTATCCCTTCATGAACGTCCCCACTAGATGAGCAAGACGATGACATAATATAAAACAAACAGTTCTTCGAAGGGGCACGAAGGATTACATGTCAGATATGAAGATGAGGATGAACGTTCAAAGCAGGCCCAAGTCCTCAAAATCATGAGAAACCAGCTAGAAGACCAAGTGAGTTTTTCCTACGTCGGTCCAGCACATGCAGTAACATTCTGACTTTAGTTGCCTAATTAATGGGCAACTCAAGTAATTATTTTTACCTTATCCCTTTAGTTGAAGAAGTTAAATTTCCAATAAAACAAGTTTCAAGTCATTTGGAGTTCATTTGCCCCACCAAATCAGCTCTCAAAGTCCAACTGTCCGAAACTGTCCAAAAATCCAGAATGATACCCAGTTTTGTGGGTCCATTTTTTCTAACTATGGACTAACTTAGGAACCTGAAAATATATTTTTTAGGAACCCATATGAGTTGGTTTCATGGTCATGGAAATAAGTTTGAGCCACATCAATCATCAATATACATAAAGGTTTCTTCTTTAGGTTGACTGACTTTTCAGTTCCAATTCAGACCACCTAGCTTGTGCAGATGATTTCTCCCAAACGGTTTATCCAAATCTAATGAAACCTTTTGCATTGGAAAATAGACTTTTCAAGCTTTCATATGACATCTGATTCATCAAATTTAGACCAGAAACAAGAGAGTTATGGCTCAATGAATTTGGCCCCGCTGCAGTGTGAAAACGCGGTTTGGTGGAAACATTGAATGCATTTGGATTCATCACCCCTGAGGGAAGTAATGCACTGCCACTTGACTCCAAGGATGCATCTACATCAGATAAGGAGGAATTTAGAGTTAAGCTAATTGGATTAA
>JACYFF010019584.1:107139094-107151199 GCA_017589665.1 Selenicereus undatus | reverse complement strand
GGTCACCCCGTGCCAAAACTCGAGATTTTGGGCCATAAAGCCCAACAATCTCCACCTTGGACCAAAATCTTCAGTCTCCAATTACCGTCGTCGTCGTCACACCCCAAAGGGTGATGCCCCCTATGGGGCTATGCCCCGCAGGGCTTTCAATGACTGTGAACTCCCACTAAGTCCAAGCAATGCTCGAACTTAGTTATAGGTAGTGGCTTGGTAAGCATGTCAGCAGGATTCTCTGAGGTATGAACTTTCTTCACCATTATTTCTCCTGCAGCAACTGTGTCTCGCACATAATGATATTTGACACTGATATGTTTGGTCTTCGAGTGGTAGGCATCGTTCTTTGTCAGATGTATGGCACTCTGACTATCGGAGTGTACCACAATAATAGATTGTGGTATTCCAAGCTCTATTGCCAGTCCTCTTAGCCAGGTAGCCTCCTTCACTCCTTCAGTGGCAGCAATATACTCAGCTTCTGTTGTAGACAGAGCTGCGATAGATTGTGAAGACGCTTTCCAGGAGATAGCGCCCCCACACATGGTGAAAATGTACCCAGATATGGACCTCCTCTTATCCAAATCACCTGCATAATCAGAGTCAACATACCCTACTACATCAGAAGTAGCAGCCTTGTTTTTATCAAATACCAGCCCTTTCCCCACAGTTCCCTTCACATACCGTAGGATCCATTTCACAGCCTCCCAATGATCCTTCCCAGGGTTATGCATATATCTACTTACCACACTCACAGCATGTGATAAGTCTGGTCTAGTGCAAACCATGGCATACATTAAACTCCCTACAGCACTAGAGTATGGTATATTGGACATTCTATTAATGTCCTCTTCTGTTTGCGGGCAACATTCCGCAGACAATTTAAAATGTGCAGCAAGAGGGGTTGACACTGCCTTGCAGTCCTTCATATTGAATTTACTCAATACCTTCTCAAGGTATCTTTCCTGAGACAAGTATAATTTTTCCCCCTTTCGATCCCTGTGGATTTCCATGCCCAGTATCCTTTTTGCTGCACCCAAGTCTTTCATCTCGAACTCCTTACTGAGTTGAGATTTTAGCATGCTAATAAGGGTTTTATCTTTAGATGCAATTAGCATGTCATCAACATACAGCAGTAGATATATAAAGGACCCATCACCATATTGTTTAAAATATACACAATTATCATATCTGCTACGTATGTAGCCTTTATCAATCATAAACGTGTCAAAACGTTTATACCACTGCCTAGGAGCCTGCTTGAGTCCATACAAGGACTTCTTCAACTTACATACCATGTGTTCCTGATCAGGAACGGCAAACCCTTCAGGTTGCCTCATATAAATCTCCTCTTCCAGCTCACCATGCAGGAAGGCTGTTTTTACGTCAAGCTGCTCCAACTCCAAGTTAAACAATGTCACAATGGATAACAGTAATCGAATAGAGGTGTGTTTAACTACAGGAGAAAAAACCTCATTGTAGTCTATACCTTCCCGTTGATTGCAACCTCGTACAACCAACCTTGCTTTCCACCTTGCATCCTCTACCCCAGGAATGCCCTCCTTCTTCTTGTATATCCATTTGGCAGTTAAAGCTCGTCGACCTTTAGGCAGATTACATAACTCCCAAGTCCCGTTTCTTTGCAGACTTTCCATTTCTTCTTGCATAGCCAGAAGCCAGTTGGTTGAACTTGGGCAGGTGATGGCTTCAGTATAGTTTGAAGGTTCAGTACCTTCTGGCACTTCCTCTGCGACTGAAAGTGCATATGCTATCAGCCCTTCATCATCGTTGTACCGGGCCGGTCTCCTGATCTCCCTGCGAGGACGATCACGTGCTATAGAGTGATCAACCTCCTCCTGAGGTTGATTAGTGCTGATAGCCCCAGGCTCAGTGACCTGGGCTTCCCTTATTGTCTCCTCAACAGCTCCACCTTGAACTGTAGTAGTCTCCACCTCCACCTCTATGCTGGTGTCTTGCTGAGTACCTGCACCAGTAGAAGGGACAGCAGCATTCTTTCCAGAAGATAATATCTCAGACTCATTGAAAGTAACATCCCTACTTTGTATTACTTTCTTAGAATCAGGACACCACATGCGGTACCCCTTAGATTCACTAGCATACCCCAAAAACATACATTTAACAGCTCTAGGTGCTAGTTTCCCCTCATTTACATGAGCATATACAGGACACCCGAATACCCTGAGATTAGAGTAGTCAACAGGATTACCTGACCATACTTCTTCTGGAATCTGAAACTCGATGGAGGAGTGTGGTGATCGGTTCACCAGATAGCAGGCTGTAGACATAGCCTCAGCCCACAGAGCTTTGCGATCCCAAAGCCCAGCAGTTGAAAGCAAACACCGTACTTTCTCTAACAACGTCCTGTTGATTCGTTCTGCGACCCCGTTCTGTTGTGGTTTTCCGACCAAGGTTTTGTGCCTGGCTATGCCGTTTGCTGCGCAGAACTCTTCAAACTCAGATTCAACAAACTCCAGGCCATTATCAGTCCTGAGTTTCTTGATCTTTCTGCCAGTCTGGTTCTCAACCAGAGCCTTGAATTTCCTGAACATAGAGAATGTCTCGTTCTTCTGTCTCAAGAAATACACCCAAACTTTCCGTGAGAAATCGTCAACAAAAGTTAACATGTAACGCTTACCTCCCATCGAAGGTACCTTAGAGGGACCCCACAAATCAGAATGAATATAGTCCAGGACCCCCTGAGTACGGTGACTAGCCTTTGAGAAACTTACCCTTTTCTGTTTCCCAAATATACAGTGATCACAAAAGTCCAACTTACCCGTACTAGTTTTACCAAGACAACCTTTCTTACCTAGAATGATCATCCCTTTCTCACTCATATGGCCCAGCCTCATGTGCCATAACTTTGTTTCATCTGCTGTAGCTACAGCAGCTACTCCTGTAACTGTGGCTCCCTGCAAGATGTAGAGACTGCCCTGCCTCAGTCCCTTCATCATTACCATGGCTCCTTTAGCCACCTTTAGGACACCATTCTCCATGACGATCCTGCATCCATTAGACTCAAGAGTACCCAGGGAAATCAAGCAACGAGTCATGTCAGGAATATGACGCACTTTAGACAACGTTCTAATAGTGCCATCATGGGTTTTGATCTGAACTGTACCTATCCCTGCAACTTTGCATTCAGCATCGTTGCCCATAAGTACCACCCCAGAATCCACAGACTCATAAGTAACAAACCAGTCCTTATGAGGACACATATGGAATGTGCAACCAGAATCCAAAACCCAATTGTCATCCACCCCTTTCCCAGAAGTAGTAGCTAATGAAGTGGCAAGAAGAACATCCCCATCTGACTCAGACTCTACCACACAGTCAGCAGTAGCAGTATTCCCCTTTTCATCATTCTTGTTCTTTAACTTCCAACAATTAGCCTTTATGTGACCCAATTTTTTGCAGAAGTGGCAGGTTTTATTAGCATGAGGATTCCTTGATTTAGAACGACTCTTCTTTCTATTACCGTTCCCCTTCTTCTCAGTTGTCCTACCCCTAACAACCAGTCCTTCACCCTGGTCAGCATGAATGTCATGGTCAAATTTTTCTTTTGAAAGAAGATTAGCCTTGACATCCTCAAATGATATAGTATCTGTGTTACTATACAGCATGATTTCTTTAAAGTGTTTATATGAAGGGGGTAGTGAGACAACTAGCAAGATGGCTTTATCCTCATCGTCAATTTTTACATCCAGACTTTCCAAATCAACTAAAATTGAATTGAAATCATTCAGATGTTTCTGGACAGGCGTACCTTCAGCCATACGACAGGTGTACAACCTTTCTTTTAGCCTGATCTTATTGGCTAGACTCTTTGTCATATACAGTTCTTCTAGCCTAGCCCAGAGGTCAACAGCAGTTACCTTATCAAGAACCTCGCGGAGCACGTGAGGTGCCAGGCATAGTTGTATAGCTGAAACTGCCTTCAGTTCCAGTTCCTCCCATTCCTCTTCTGTCAACTTTCCACGCCTCTTCTGCTGCTCCTCAGCCCACTTTTCATCCGTTGTGCCTACGGGTTTGACGTGAGGCCCTTGCAGGACCTTCCACAGCCCGTGCTGAATGAGGACCGCCCTCATCTGCACCTTCCAGAGATTAAAGCTAATCTCCCCGTCGAATTTCTGTATGTCCACCTTCATGATTAAAGACATCCTATAACCTTGCTCTGATACCACTTGTTAGGAATTAATTCAGGATAATAGGATGTAACAACGAAAACAGAATTCAACCAAGAACACAACACAACAATGAAAAGAATAAAGGACACAGAGAATTTTTTACGTGGAAACCCAATGTGGGAAAAAACCACGGACGGCGACAGCACACCGACAAATTTCACTATGAGAAGAGTATTACACCACAATCACTTCAGTGATCAAGAGCAGAATTACAATACTCTCAATTGTATTCTCTCTCAAATAATCTTACTCTCTCAATGTGTTTTCTATTACTTTTGTTTTGATTGGTGGTTGAAATAAGGTCCTTGACCCCCTTTATATAGGGTCTGTGGGGTAGGGTTTCCCCCTTGACAACCCTAGCCGCCACCTTCCAAAAACCGACATTAACGCGAACCCTAACCGTCATCTCAAGGCGGCGCCCAGGCACGGCCGTGCCAGGTGGCACGGGCGTGCCGTGCCAGGTGGCACGACCGTGCCTCATGGCATGGGCACCCCGTGCCGATTTGCTGTCCGCTCCGTTCTTCGGTCTTCTTCGACGTAGCACGCCCGTGCCCATGCAGCATGGTCACCCCGTGCCAAAACTCGAGATTTTGGGCCATAAAGCCCAACACCTTTATTAATTATTTGTGCAATTCATATGAGACCTTTAATTCAAGCAATTGAGCCTATCTGCCAATGATTTTATTTATACATTTTTCAAAAACCAAAAACATTGTTAAAAACCAATGACAAGCCGCACATTGGCTTAAGCCATGTTCTCTTTGATTTATTTTACCTGAATTTACTTAATTTTTTTTTGAACTTATATAACTAAACTTTGGTCATGTTTTCTTTGACTTATTTTTTGAAGAATAAGTTCAGATAAGTTCAATTCAGGATAAGTTCAGCAACTAAGTTCAGAATAAGTTCAAAATAAGTTTAGCAAATAAGTTTATAAATTTGTTCTTAGTAAGTTCAGAATAAGTTCAGTAAATAAGTTCAAACAAAATAAGCCGAAGTTCGATTTATTTTTTGAAAAATAAGTTCAAAAAGTTTAAAATAAGTTTAGCAAATAAGTTCATAACAATTTCAGCAAATAAGTTTATAAATTTGATCTTAATAAGTTCAGAATAGATTCAAAATAAATTCAGAATAAATGCAGAATAATTCTGAACTTATATTTGGTGAACTTGTTATTCTAAACTTATTTGTGAACTTATTTTGAATTTATTAAGAATAAATTTTTTAAACTTATTTATCGAACTTCTAAATTTATTAAGAACACATTTTTGAACTTATTTACAGAACTTA
This sequence comes from Selenicereus undatus, assembly GCA_017589665.1. Taxonomy (NCBI): domain Eukaryota; kingdom Viridiplantae; phylum Streptophyta; class Magnoliopsida; order Caryophyllales; family Cactaceae; genus Selenicereus; species Selenicereus undatus. The sequence continues at coordinate 107,145,710 of JACYFF010019584.1, read as the reverse complement.
TTATGAACTTGTTGTGAACTTAATTAATAAACCTATTCAAAACATAAGTTCATAATAATTTAGAACTAACTTAAAAATATAAGTTCAGCAAAATAAGTTTAAAATAAGGCTCTGTTTTGTTCTCTTATACTCTTTTACATTAGTATTCAACAACGATTTTAATGTCTGGGGTTACTATGGGCGAGAGAGCGCTAGCCATTGACCCTTCCCCAGAAAAAGCAGGTCAACTTGCGCGGTCTACCAAAAAGATGAAGAGAGCCACAATGAGGACATCAATGGTGGAGGAGGAGAAGAAGGATGTGGAGATGGGTGAAGGGGAACTAACTTCACCCCATGTCCTTGATTCTATGCATGCCAGGAGGGCTGAACAGACTGAGTGTAGAACGATATCATACAGAGATACATTGCAACATAACAACCTAAACTTGACCTTTGAAACTCGAACTAACCCGATATGGGATGATAATGGAGGAGGGGATGTCTCAGAGGATGATGAGCCTCCCGAAGACAATGACCCGACCTGCCCTACTATTTTACTTTCTACGACGGAGAAGTGGATGCTTCAGGAGCCTTTGAGAAATGCTCTGATAGTCAGGATGTTTGACGGAGGAATGGGTTTTCTCCAACTCAAGCGAAGACTGAAAACCAAGTAGGCGCTAAAAGGGGATTTCTCCCTTATTGATATTGGCCATGACTATTATGTCACACAATTCTCGAATCCAGAGGACCATGACCATGTAATGACCAATGGCCCCTGGATGATTGGAGATAACTACCTTGTGATACGGGAATGGGTTCCTAACTTTGTCCCAAAGGAAGATCGCATTACCCGGTTGACAGCCTGGGTGTGGATTCCTAAGCTTAGTGTGGAGTATTTCAACAAAGACTTTCTCCTACATAAAATTGGGAGCAAAATTAGGAAAGTACAAAGGGTTGACAATACTACGACGAATGTAGAAATGGGACAATTTACAATACTAAGCATGGAGGTCAAGCTAACAAAGCCCCTTCTGTCCAAGTTTCGTCTTAACGGGAAGATTTGGAGGGTCCAATATGAGGGGCTTCGGATGATTTGCTTTAAGTGTGGCACGCAAGGTCATAAAGAAGATGCATGCCCTTTGGAGCAGCAAATGGGAATGGAAGCCAATCAACCTTCTGAGGGTTGGGAAGTAGTTACTAGTCGACCTCCTCCTCTGGTGGAGGAATCCACATATGGTAGCTGGATGATAGTTTGTAAACCGATGAGGAAGAAGACGACCAGGTAGCAACCACAACCTGGAGGCAGACCGGACGACGAGGCCGACTTGAACCGACATGATAACCCCAGACCGGTCCAACATAATTTGCGGCAAGGCTTTGTGCCCAATAAGGAAACAAGTGGACAACATGATATGGCAACTCAGTAGATTAGCACAAATCATGCTACGATTTTGGAAAATAACATAAATCAAGGAGACAATCTTGGCTCTCGTTTCAAAGCCCTAGCAAACCTTGACCTTAACTTGGAAATGGAAGGTGATTTACTAGAGGAGGAAAATACAATTGGGAAGGAGGATTTGTTACTGAATCTAGATGAGGAAAATCATGAGGTAATTATGGCAGTCATCGACCCGCTACCCAATTTGCCAACACAACGTGGGAAGGAAAATATTCCCCAGCAAAGAGCCCACCCCACAGGAAACCCGCAGACCATGCCACGACCCGAATCCCGTATGCCGAGTTCAAGCCCACAACAAGCTCAATTAAACAGAAGCCCGTTATAGTCACCCGCAAATATGGCGAGACCCATAATTACTGGGTCGATTCAGAGACCTCAGATGAACACCTACTTGCAGGGTGGGAATTTAAATCCCCTTTGGGCCCATCCCAACCAGCAAGAGAAGTGGCCTAATCGAGGGCACCTAGCTCAAGCTCCAACAACCAGCTTTGACCCCCCCGGTCGTCCTACCAACTTGTCAAAGGAACTTGCATACAAGACTGATGTTGCGAATTCATTGCAGGAGGTGGGACAACTTGTTAGTCGGGGTGGGGCGAGTCATTCAGGATTGATAGGAAGTCGAGATGCTAGGTCATCCAATGCTCGAAGAGGTGAAGAAAGAGTTGACTGATCTGGGTCCAATAATGTCAAGGGGGACCTCAGCTCCTGTTGGAGGTTACAATACGATAAAGTTTACAATGAACTCATTAGAATTGAAAATTCTAGTTTGGAACACACAGGGAGCAGGAAGTCTTGAGTTTCTGCTCACGCTCAAGGAACACGTGAGGATGCAGATACCTCAAATTGTTGTTTTGTTGGAGATCCATGTAAGCGGGGATCGGACAGATGAAGTCTGCAGAAATATCGGCTTCAAAGGCCAATTTAGAGTGGATGCTAGAGGGCACCATGGGGGCATCTGGGTGTTGTGGCTTGATGATGTACTTCATGTGCATGTTTTAGAGGCACATGACCAATTTGTGACGGTGGATATCACAGCATGAGGCAACCGGAGTTGGTGCTTCACAGCTGTATATGCAAACCCTCATCAGGCCGCGTGAGAAGAATTATGGCATAAGCTGGAAATGAGAGCGGCCAGATCCAACCATCCCTGACTCTTGGCGGGTGATTTCAACGAAACTCGCAGCCTTAACGAAAGGGACCATGGCGGCCCGGACATGGCACGACGGTGCACCAAATTTAATAATTGGATTGAGAATAATGCCTTAATTGACTTGGGCTTCTCTGGACCCAAGTATACATGGGTGCGAGGTCTTGGCCCTTCCACGAAGAAAAGTGCCCTTCTGGACCGCGCTTTATGCAACATTAAGTGAAGGACAAGATTTCCAGAAGGTGGCGTTAAACGCCTAGTCCGCAACCAATCGGACCACACGCCTATTCTCATTTCTATGACAGGCTTCTCACGACTAGTGGATAGCGTCAAACCTTTTAAGTTTCAAGCTGTTTGGCTACTGCATAGTGGGCTTCAGGAGCTTGTCTGGCGGACATGGAAGGCCATTGCCCCTTTGAATTGTGCATTGGATGAGCTTGCTAATAAGCTCAATCATTGGAACAAAGAGGTCTTCGGGAACTTATACCAAAGGAAAAGAACTATTTGGAGACGCATCAAAGGGATACAAGCGAGAATTGCAGGGGGCGGACCGAGGTACCTTTATAAGTTAGAACGGAAACTGCGTAGTCAGCTGGATAATACTTTGAACCAGTTAGAGCTCTTCTAGTTCCAAAAATCACAGGCAGACTATATCCAAGATGGCGATCGCAATACACGCTTTTTCCACCTGAGCACCATAATCCAAAGGACGTTTAACAGAATTAAGGGCCTGAATAATGGACAAGGAACATGGGTCATGGAGCCACAACAACTCCGGCAGTTCGTGACAGACTTCTACAAGAACCTTTTCAGGGATGACGTGGCCACGGAGCAAATCCCTATACCCCCGGAGCATTCTTTCCCAGGGCTTACATTGAATCAGTCCGTCAAACTTAGCAGGCCGTATAATGCGCAGGAGGTTTGGAATGCACTGAAAGCAATGAACCCGTATAAAGCTCTAGGCCCGGACGGCTTTCAGGCCTTGTTCTTCCAGCGTTTTTGGCACGTGGTGGGGGATAGTGTGACCAAGACGGTTTTAGGGGTCCCCAATGGTCAAGAACTTCCCGGTACAATGAATCATACACACCTGACACTTGTCCCGAAGGTGGAGAACCCACAGCTCATTACACAATTATGTCCGATTGGGTTGTGCAATGTAACGTACAAACTGATCACCAAGGTCATAGTTGAGCGTTTGAAGGAGATCCTTCCATTTGTGATATCTCCAACTCAAACCAGTTTTGTCCCGAAGCGGCAAATAAGCGACAATGTGATCATTATGCAAGAGGTATTGCATGCAATGCGCTATAAGAGAGGCAGGAAGGGCTACATGGATATTAAAATCGACTTCGAAAAAGCTTATGATCGAGTCCGTTGGGGGTTCCTCAAAGACACGTTACTCCTAATGCACTTGCCACGTTTTATGGTGGAGGTAATCTTTTCATGTGTCTCGACATGCTCAATGAGTGTGCTTTGGAATGGGGTACCAACTGAGCGTTTTCGACCTACGAGGGGTATTCAACAAGGGGACCCACTCTCCTCGTACCTGTTCATGATCTGCATGCAGCGCTTAGCCCATATGATTGAATGGGAAGTTGCCAGGGGCGGTAGAAACCAACGCCAGTGTGCCGAGGTGGCCCTCAACTATCAAACTTAATGTTCGCAGACGATCTTGTTTTGTTTGCTGAAGCCACGGTGGAGCAATCTCGGGTCATTAAAAGCTGTCTTAAGGGATTTTGCTCTATCTCGGGTCAGAAGATAAATAATGATAAGTCTCGAGTCATTTTTTCATCCAGTGTGTGTCCCTCGGGGGGGGGGAATCAGCGATGTCCTTGGAATCCCAGCTACGGAGGATTTGGGGCGTTATTTAGGGGTACCCACCTTATCGAAGCAAGTTACAAAGGCTACTTTCCAGTATATTGTGGATAGAGTTGATAAGCGTCTCACTGGATGGCGTACAAAGCATCTTTCACTTGCAGGTAGAACCACACTAATCAAAGCCAATCTGACAGCCATCCCTGCGTATGTTATGCAAACATGCTGAATACCAAGAGCGGTTTGTGACGATCTTGACCGGAAGGTGCGACGCTTCTTATAGGCGGGCGCTAACATGGAGCGCAAGCCACACCTGGTAGCATGCGCCACTGTCACTCGCCTGGTGGTGGAAGAGGGCTTAGGATAAAGCCGTGTGGGACCTTAATTCGGCCTCTATGGCCAAGCTGGGTTGGAAACTAATCCATGAACTAGATTCACTTTGGGCGAGAATCTTGCGACATAAATATTGTAAGGGGCGAATAGAAGTCCAAGCTTTCGAGCCTGGACCGCGGCCTTCCAATGTATGGAAGGGTATTACTGAGAGTAAGCTGATTTTACAGAAGGGTCTTGCACATGCTATTAGGGATGGGAAGCAAACCCACTTCTGGACCCAAAGGTGGGTGGCAAAACAACCTTTAGTTGAGGTGGCTACTGGATCAGTACCCATGCAAGAGCAACAGAAAATGGCAGTTGACTATTGGGAACCAGGCTTGGGTTGGAGATGGGGAGATTTTGCAGGGCTAGTCCCAGTAGAGGTACGAGCCCAAATCCAAGCTTACCAAGTTATCCTAATACAAGGGTCTAGGATAAACCGTTTTGGGGTGAGATGAGCTCGGGGATGTTCTCCATTAAATATGCCATTTCTTTAATGCGAGGGAACATGGCCCCGGATCATCAGAACCTATGGTCAATTATTTAGAAGAGTAAGGCGCCACAACGAATGAAAATGTTCTTCTGGTTGGTCCTTCATGAAGTCGTGATGACGAATGCAAATAGGGTGAGGACGCGCTTGGCTTCTAATGCCCATTGCGTTGTTTGCCCAGACCCGGTTGAGGACATTTTCCATGTGCTAAGGACGTACAGGATGGCTTGAGAAGTCTGGATTTTTTTTGCACAAGCTGCGCAAGGAGTTCACGACCTGAAGCTGGAGTTGGCAGAGTGGATCAAACGAAACTTAGGCTGTAAGGCCCTAGACATGCATTGGCCTACAAAATTCATGGTTGCTGTATGGTGGTTGTGGCGGTGGCGGAACATGTATTGCTTTGGGGCCCAATCGGCAATTCCTACTGATAAAATCCAATTCCTTCTGATCAAGATTGAGGAGACCATCAAGGCATTGACTAGGGAGAGCTTCGCCCTAGAGGGGCATGACCCTGTAAGCAAGGAACTTTGGATAGGGTGGGAACCACCACTGGCAGATTGGATTTTGTTAAACACGGATGGAGCCTCAAGATGTAACCAGGGCTTAGCGGGTGGAGGAGGTGTGTTTCGGGATTGGAGGGGGGTTGGCTAGGGGGTTTTGCAGAAAGAATGGGAGTGTGTTCCTCAGTTCGAGCGGACCTGCGAGCAGTGCTCCGCAGGCTTGAACTTGCCAAAGAGAAGGGGTTTTGGAAAGTCATCATCAACGTGGACTCGAGTGTGGTTGTGGGTATGCTACAAGGAAGTGAGCCACGTCATGCTCGCTATGAAGCAATTATCCAAAGGTGTAAGAACCTTATTGAGCCTTTGGAGTGGGCGGTGGTGATTTCGCACTGCTACCGAGACGCCAATCGGGCAGCGGATGCGCTAGCCAACATGGGTATTGATTTAACAAATGACTATACTTTCTTTGTGCACCCTCCTGGGGTAGTATCTTTCCTATTGTACGCAGACAATGTAGGGGCTAAGTCCCCTCGAATGATTGTGAATCAATAAATGTTACTTCGGGGCTAAGTCCCCTCTTATGCACCAAAAAAAAAAAAAAAACTCTTTTACATTATTTATTACAATTCTTTATGACTCCTCAGTCTTCTTGATTATTCATCTTCGTGACATTTTATTACTTTTTATTACTTACTAGTAATTTTAACGGCTACGAGCGGAAAACATGCAGTAGTGAATTCAGAATTCTATGGCTTCTTAGTCCTTGTCAAAGTCTGTACTTCACTTTCACACGAAGGGCGGGAAAAAGGGGGGGCGGGGTGGTTTCGCCTAATTTGGAGCCACGTGTTTCCTTG
>JACYFF010019584.1:107118008-107129069 GCA_017589665.1 Selenicereus undatus | reverse complement strand
AATTAATTTGTACAAATTTACTTACCTGTGAAATATAAACAATAGTACTAATAGCTCTATAAAATCTAGGGGTGTTCATCCGTGCAAATCTGGATGGAACTGGACTCGACAACTTCACTTATGAGCACCAATTAAAAGAAATAATTCAAATGTTAGATGGCTCCTATTTTACATGCTATAATGCTTAATTACTTAAGCATGTCACATTATTGGATTTAGGTAATATGAAATACAGTAGGTGTTTAATTTTAGAAAATATGATTATTAGTAAAATTGGATTCATTTTATATTTAAAAATATTATAAATTTCCCTTTTTTGTAAGGTTTATACAATATTCTTCGTATGCAATATAATTGCTTAATTGCTTAATAGGGCTTTCATTTTTAAAAACAAGATGATTATTAGCATGTCATATAATTGCTCAAGCATGTAATGAAACTGCATAACGTATACAATATTCTTCGTACTGATATCATTTACATCAATCATTCATTAGAAACTAATATTAAAGACGGACATGATAAGCGTTTCACTTATGAGCCTATTATTTTAACATTCCATATTAATATGTGCAATTAATCCACCTTTAAAGTTGCATAACTTATAAAAACGGCTATACAATTGAAGATTCACAATTTTAACCGAAATGCGTCAATCATTGAGAAATCAAATGGAGAGCCTTTGAAACTTAAATATCGGATAGTCAACATTCTATTATACTTGCAAAGGTTTCAATTGATGTTAATTTTGCATATAAATAATCTTGATTGTGGAGATAGTGGCCTAAGAGCTTCTCATACAAGGCCTTTAGGCGAGATTTAAATAGGCTCCCAAAAATAATTCCAGTATTTTTCTATTATGAAACGATACAAAAATGAGTCCTAACAAGTGTCGATTAACTATAAAGGAAGAATCTTATTCCTTTCTTGATCAATTAAACACTGAGAAAGATGACTCGATTATCAAAGTTAGAGTAGCTCGATTCTGGGAAGTCATCAGTTCAGGTTCAAGGGAGCCAATTAGTACAGATATGGTACTCATCGATGAAAGGGTATGTATATCCTTAATACAAAATATCATATTGTATATCTTATATAATTTTCTAACCTTTTTTCCATTATATGATTTAGGGTGTTCTAATACATGCCACCATCAAAAACACTTTTGGGCATAGATTTGTTGGATTGTTAACAAAAGGTGGTCTCTATGTCTTGAAGAACTTCTCTGCTGTGAACAACAAAGAACAATGGCGGGTTGTAGGTGACAACAAACTCATGATACAATTTTACTCAAGTACTATTGTCGAAGAGGTTCAAAAAGATGATGGCAAGATTTTGAGGCACAAATTTGAATTTATAGCATTCCACAAAATAGAATTGCGGATGGATAATCATTATGTTTTAACAGGTACATATTCTATTTGATCTATCTATTATATACAATTTAACCAACCATTTTGTTCCCGAACATTACTTATATATAACATTGTACTAGATCTCATTGGTCGAGTTGCCAGTGAGGGAAATGTGCAAACTAAGACAAGTCGGGAGAGAAAAAGGACTACTGAAACTATGATAATTGAGTTTGAAGACTTGAGGTAAATTTTTAATTATTTTCCAGCGATGATTGTGCACTTCCTTCAAATAATTTTGGTAATTTATGCAGAAATACAAGAATTAAAGTGACATTGTGGGGTGAAAAGATAGAGGAATACAAGAAGCAAGTTGCATCATTGGATGGAGATATGCGGATTATAATTGTCACATCAACCATTGTGAAAAAGTTCCTAGGTAAATTATTATTACTAATCAAGGATAAAGAAATTAAAATGGTTTTGTCTAATAGTTTTTCTCCTTGCAAATTCATATAGAACACCCTTCTGTATCTACATTTCCTTCGACAAGAATCAATCCAAACATTCCAGAAGTCGAAGAATATATGGAACAATTTAAGTCAGAATTATATATAACCGTACCTTGAATTGTATATTTTATAACTAAAGTTTTGTCCAGAAAATAAAGTAGATACGTTCATTGTAGGAAAAACAAGGATGATATGAAGATTGCTACTTTGGATGATACTTTCATCGGTATCAGTGTCGTTGAGATGCAAAATAAATATAAAAATATTTTTGCTTTGCTTGAATTTGTTGAAACCAACTACAGTGGGGTAAGTAAATAATTTCCAATTTCTATTTCAATATGACTTGAAGAGTATAATTTTTTTAAAAAAATACTAAACTTAATTATTGGACATGTTATTCAGGAACATACTTTCTTTTGCGCTGCTAGAATAATGGATTTTGTAGCAACAAAGAAGTCATGGTATTATTACATGTCATGTGAATGCAAGACAGGGCTTAGCAATTCTGGAGGCGGTTTTTATTGTCCCAAATGTGAGATTACAACTCAAGAACCTATACCAAGGTACAAAATTCAAAAAAGAAATATGCTCTTCTATACAAAGAGTCTAATACTTTCAATATTACCATATAATGGTTTTCCTTTGCTACTTTGCTCCCAACGTCAATATAGTTATTTCACAAAATCATTATCCCTTTGAACTTAAAAAAAAGACATGCACATCAAACCACATAGTAGATTAAAACCCAAAAAAAAGATAAACGATATTCACTAAAAGGATTTAAAAAGATAGACTACACATCAAAAATTCAAGTACATATAATTATTAAGTTGATTTCATATGAAATAAGGTTAGAAAAAATATGCTACCATAAAGTTTGTAGAAAACAATATAATACAGCACCAATAATAACATATAAGACAAAATACTGATACTTAACAACCGAGAAGTAATAATTATCGTGCAACGCACGGGTAAAAAACTAGTCCTCTATTAATTTGTCCTAAATTTTAGTATTCTCTTCGAATTTTGATCGGTCCCTTTGGTATAATGGAAATTGGCAAAGTTACAAGTCTGGCCCCTTTGGTATAATGGCAAATAGGCAAGCTTACAAGTCACCATAGAGAAGTCGCATGTTTGATACCTAGGTATTTCGACCCATGGAAAAACCCATTGGTACTTCCTTCGTTTGCAGAAAAGTCCATTAAAATTCGATGAAAATTAATCGTTATTTATTTTCTGTCCAAAAATTCTTTGATATAAAATAACTGTTTATGCGGATATAATACGCATGAGTAAGACCTCTTATATTTGGATTTTCCCAAATCCTGTGCAAATGTGACTGACAGTAGAAGTTATTCTTCTTGTTGTTGTTATAATGCAAATGTACATCACAAAGCATATTGCTATGTACAAGTCATTATTTTTTTTATTGAACATAATTTTTTTTTAATAAGAATCATACTCTCAAATGTCAAATAGCTTATTATTTTTTTTCAAGATACCATTTGAGATAATAAATTACAGTTGAAAGAAAAATCACTATTGCATAATTGAAGAGACAACAACATCATTATGTAGTAACTACTTTTAACATAATATAATTATACAATTGAATTTTTTTCATCACAAATCCAATTGGAAAGAATACATCTAATTAGACAATATGTGTAGAGAATAAAAAACATATACATCAATCAACAAAATTGTTTGCACATGTAAAAATGTTTGATCGTATCCTATATTTGGAGATTTATACAAACATTTATGGAAATGTGTCCTATTTTCTCACTATTTGGCCTTTGAAACTCTGAACTTTTATTATAATATTTTTTATTTTATTTTTTAAAAGGTAAGCACACAATAAATTAGACAATCCTCCTCTTAATGAGGAGTTCTGCTTATGTTATTTTGATTACATTAAGATGAATGTTAAGAAGACACGAGAAGGTGAATTAGATCTTTTCAGTATTTGGAAGCATTTGTTGACATTTAGCATATGCATCGCATATTATTTAGTATATATGCACATGGTTGCTTTCTCTTTATTTGTTGGAATACTGTTATATGCTTTATTGACTTGTATGACAGGGTATTAGGGTTAGGTGCTATTTTCTTACCCTTTTGAAAAGTCGTACTTACTAGAGATTATATGTTGGGATATCATGGATCCACCACTGTGATCTCCGATCAAACTCTAATACACTTGTTGAAATTAAGGTATTTCCATCACAATCTTATCGATTTAAGTTCTGATATCGCGTGTTGGGACCACAACTTTAGTAGTAGAATTTCGAACTAAGCTATGATACTACTCGTTGGAATTATGGACTCACCACTGTAATTTTGAACCTAACTTTGATACCACTTGTCGAGAACGAAAGTGAAATATAAAACTTGGCACATACACATCGAGAGGGATGACCTCCAACATAATTTAATCTGTGAACTTCTCTCCTACACTAAGGCTCTGTCTGGACCTCAGAAAATTTGGTGGAAAGAAACAAAAATTGGGAAAGTTACTTTTTTTTTTCATGTGTTTGGTTTAGAGAAAATCACAAAGAAAAAATATGGAGGAAAGTTAGCTAGGTGGAAAAACTGTTAGAAACAAGCGATAAAATTTTCTTTATAAAATTGTGAGGAAAGTTTGAGGAATATTCCCAACTTCCTCCTACCTTACATTGTTTAGATGATATCAACATGATTTAAATAGTTCGTCAATGTTCAAATTTCTCATCTAAATTCTTGTATTTTTTCCTCAATCCAAACAATAGAAAAAAATTCATTTTCATCCTACGTTTTTTTCCTTCACATTTTTTTCCTTTAATTTTTCATTTCATCAAATTTTCTAAAGATCAAACGGAGCATAAAAGAAAAACTACAGCATGATAGTTGTGAACAAATTGATTTAAGGCTATATTCGACAACAAAGGTTGCAATACGGGTTACTAGTTTGCAGTGGTCAAAATGTTATAAGTCACAACTTGTAAGTGTTCGATAAAGTAGTGGATACGGTAGGGGTTAATTGGAACCTCTATTTAGTGGTAGCATTACAAAATTACAAAATTTTTCTTTTTATTTACTCAAAACCTTCATTTATTATATCCTGTTTAGTCATTCTACATAAATCTACTGCTTCAACTGCTATATTTACGAAACACATTTATTTTAAATCGTTAGTTTGAACAACTGACTACTAAACATTAGTGGGTCACAGCTAAACACTAGTAAAATCGTTAACAGCTAGTAAAACAATTAACTTTTACTGAAATAGTTAATTTTATCAAACATGCCCTAAATAGATAGATTACAATCCAGTACAGTCAGATTAAGTAGCTAGCTACCAACTAGGATAAAAAGACTAAATGCTTATATTATTATATCGTATTAGACATGATAAAGTTGACTCCAAACGGATCCAAATCATCTAAACCCACACCTGATCCGACACTCCAGAACATCGCTTCTAAAGTTAATCAGAAGCTCAAATGACCCGAGCTAGCCTGAACTTTTTTTCCCAAACTTATTTAACTTTTCTTTGCAAAACAAGTTTAGCAGATCAAAAAATCAAGTGATTTGGTGTCAACTCAAGTCAAAAATGCCTTGACCCATAGCTAAAACCAAGCTAAATTTGATTGATCTGAACACAATCCAACCCCAAGTTAACGTAACCTAAGCTTTAACCGAATTGAGTTACCTATTTTCGAGGTCTATACAGTATGTAAAAACAAAAAATAATCGATAATATATAACCAGAATTGAAGTAGTAAGCATCTTGCCTCGGGGTTCAATGATTCTGAGCCACGAATAACGATAATCGAAGATTTAGATAGTGTTGTTTAATTTCCAGGTGCTGATCGATAAGACCAGATAAGATCATCACATTGAAAAAGGGCACCACCTAGTGGAGCTTTTCTCGCTGATTGGCATTTTGGTCTTAGGAATTAGGCCAAAGGGAATCTGGGAAATCCAAGCTACACACTAAATTAAATAATATGTGTTGCATGCCTATACTCGTGACCTAAGACCAGATAAAGCGTCATTTTTCATATTAATTATTATTTCTAGAGGGACCATCATGCATGCCTCAATTATGCCAAACCAGGTTTCTATATTCTCATTTTTCTTCCTTTTTATCATCAAAGTCTATGGGGTGTTTGGCAAACAGTTTTTTGAAAAAAAAATTGATCAAAAAGAACTTTTTTGACTAAAATTAGCTATTTGACTAAGTAAAAAACTTAATATGGGTGTTTGGTGAAAGAGCTTTTTACAAGAGCTTTTTGGATCTAAAAATCTAATTTAAAAAAGCTAATTCTATGAGTTTTTTGGAAAAGTTTTTTGAAAAATTAGCTTTTTGTTTCGTAACTTTATCAGAAACAATTAATTTTACCAAATAGTTTTTCAACAAACAGCTAATTCAAACAGCTAAATCTAACAGTTAACAACTAACAGCTAATACAAACAGCTAATAGCTGTTTGTCAAACAAGGCCTATATTATATTCCTATAAATCATGTCAACGCTACAAATTAAAAATTATCGATATGACAAATATATATTAGAAAAATATATATACGTGATAAATGAGAGTATATGCCCCTAGCTGCACTGCATGATGGACATTACCTTTGACATTGTGTACTCCTTATCTTTTGGCTACTACTTAGCTTGTTGACTAAATTAAGAGGTCTTTTTCTAATAATTAGTTATGAGATTTAAAATCAAGTAAAGACAGACCTGACTAGTAAAAAAAATACCAATTAAAAAGTACTCTTTTCTATTGAGAGAGATATTCATCGTGCGGGATCATCAATGTGTTGGCTTTGCCAACTAATTATCGGGGGAAAAAAAAGGTGGAGGACCATCAAATGAATGCAAGTCTCAAACTGAAGTTCACGAAATTGTTACAGGATGCTACCAGCTAGGTCATTAACCATTAATTTTGTATGGATAATTTATTCGTCATTACCCTAGTTGGATGCTCTTGAACTCCATGATTTTTGTCAATCTTGTTAATAATTTTGAAAAAAAAAAAGAGTTAAAAATTGATATGACAAAATTTACTCGAGATTTGAAACTCGAACTGAATGATTTGGATTTATACCCAACCCAACATTCGAAATAGGCTCACTCAAATGTGACTTAACCAAAGTCGTAGCTTATCCGAAATTATATAAAAATTTACTTCTTTTTACTTGACAAACCTATTGGAACAAATGCTAGTTGACCCGAACTGAAACTCACTTAATCCAAAGTGTCACTTGACCTGAAATATGATCTGACCAAAATTTAATCCAACCCGTACTAGCTTGAACTAAATGACCCGTTTGTCATATTTAGTTATAAACCTATAAATTTTTATTTTCATTGAAGATCTATAGACATAGATATATGAAGCAAGGAATTAATGGACAAAGGTGAACAACGGCTCCCCCGATAACGCATGTACAAGCTATATTTTGATGACAAAATACCAATAGTTAAGCTTGGATATTCCAGTTTAAATTTTAAATGTAGTTCAAGGTTCATCTAAAACCCAACTCTTAATGTGATGTTTAATTGAATGTAATGTGATGCAATCAACCTTGTAATACAATTATGATTATATTATTTGCGATAATCACAAATTAAAGATAATTTTGTTATTTGCAATGCTCTCTTATAGCTAAACAATATAATGAAAATATAATTATAAATTTATTTGCATTACAATATTATTTATGTTTTAGGACTTTCTTGTGTCGTTGAGGATGCCGTGGAATGAGAGCGGACTTAGTAATGGCACGTACGGAAAGCATGGTGATCTTCTCCTTGAACGTTGGGCCTGCAAAAAAGGCACCCCCGGGTTGAGGTCTGAAGAATGCCTCTCCGACGATGAAGTCAATAGAGAATCCCAGTAAAAGACAAAGTAGTAAAGAGAGAATTTATGATGAATGAGATAATGCGCTAGAAAAACCTCCCTTTTTCCGATATAGGTAGGGGGGAATTTATAGGTCCTGTAGCAAGAGGGCAAAATAGTAATTTTGTGCTGGGTGTTTCCCTGATGAGCCGCCGGATTGTTTTTTCATTGGGCTTCTAAATGGGTACACCTAAGAATCCCATAAGGACTAAGTGTACCCAGCTTGGCTTGGCCCACAATCGCACATATGGGACCTACCTGAAAAATCATATTTTCCGGATCAATTTATGTCCAACGAAACATTAAATGTAATTCATAACCCTCTTAAAATAACTCTAATTTCACCCTTGGTGAATTTTTTTTACTCTTATAGTATTTAATATGGTGTAAGGTTGGAAAATATTTTGGATTCCACATGGTGAGAGACGTATTGAGGTACTCTATTCTATGGATCTGGCTCTGGACATCAACAACAGAATAAAATAGAGTTAATTTGCGAGTACATATTTGTCAATGATTGCAATGGCAACCTGCCCTATTATTTCCAAAAATCACAAATAAATGATGGACAAATGAGAAGTAAGGGCCATTTGTGCGGGTCCTCGTAATTAATACCATAATTAATCATCATCAGTGAAATTGAGGCTCCCACCAACCTGCGTTTGCTGAGCTTCAAAAAGAGACGGCCACGTCGGAGATTTTATGAAAGCAAGTAGCAGAGTGTACCCAACACTACTTTCAGTCTGTTACTGTATAGAACCGTTCCTTTTTTCTTTAATTTCATGTCCAATGAAATAGGGCCAGCCTGATTTATTAGAAAAAAAATTCAATCCACATGTTATAAGGACCACTGAGTGGAAAGGAAATTATGGCAGCACACTGTAGTCATAGTACGGTGCAGCAGTTAGTCAAAATTTTTATCTTATGAAGATTAAATCATAATTCACAAGAAGGTAAATCTGGTAATAAACTTAGGTCTATTTGTGAAATTGGAGTACCTGTCTAGAAATTACATGATTTTTTCGAAGTTTACAATACCATCAGAAAATAGTGTTTGAAAATTATCTTGTTAAAAACAAATTATATTGATTAAATGTGAAAAATTGTTTTTTACTTTATATTAATACATCCCTCAAATAAATGTTAAGTGTGAATATTGTAAAGAATTATCCTCCGTTTTTTTAATTTAAGTTTAGTATTACTAAAATTTAAAATTTAAAACCAAAGGAACTGATAATATGATAAAAATAAACTCAACAGAGATTGAAGTATTAGGCAAATAATTAAAAGAAAAGAAAATAGCTAACACTTCAACATATTTTACATGCATATGTTAGCCGCCGGGGGGGCCCCCCCGAAAAAAAAAAAACAATCTGGAGACTGATTTTACAAATGAAACCTAAGTTGTGGACCTTTGGTTAGTGAAAAGATGATACAACACAAGTAGTCCTTTCCACGTGTACTCAACTAAAGTGTCCATTTTAAAAGCTTATGGTCACCCGACTTTTGTGTGCCTTTTCCTCTCTACTCCTCTTGAGTCTTAGCTGTTCGGCTTGTCGATTAGGCTTCATTTAGGTTCAGCCTATGTAGGGCCTGTATATATGTAAAATTTCATTGTTTACCAACCACTAACAGAATGGGGTACATTGGATTTGGAAAAAAAAAATTACAATTAAACATTAGCAATAACTTTGACATTTCGTATCAAAATTCAAATTAATAGTAGTATGGATAATAAAAGTCACAGTAATTTAGTCGTATATATATTTTTCCAACATGTAAAACAAAGCTTCTTGTTATTTGTATGTTTCTTTTTTCCTTATCTATATGCTTTAGTCTACGTACCTATAAGACACAAACATATTTTACAATAATAGTAAACAAATCAGCAGTGAAAGAACTTATGATGAATTAAGGGCCTGTTCTTTTCATGGATAAATTGAGTGGGTAAAAGGGTGAAGTAGGTTGAACTGGATTGAGGTGGATAAAGTTGGTATATTTTTTTTTTTTAAAGTGGTTTGAAATAGGTTGAAGTAGATTGATGCAGGTTGAAGTGGGTTGAAATTGGTATATTTTTTATGTGGTGGGTTGAAATGGGTTAAAATAATGAGAATGTAATTAATGTGTAATAATTTATGAAGTTATCAAAATTTTGTATAATTTTTGTTTATTCTGTTTTATTTTTTTATTTTTTATTTTTAATTCTTTATTTTTAATTTTTAATTTTTTAGTTTAAAATTTTTAATTTATTATTGTTTATTTTTTTATTTAGTATTTTTTATTTAGAATTTTTTATTTATTTTTTATTTTTTAAATTTTTAATTTTTATATTTTTAATTTTTAATTTTTAATTTTTAAATTTTTTATTTTAATTTTTTGATTTTTTATTTTAATTTTTTTTATGTTTTTATGTTTAAATTTTTTCATTTTATTTTTTATTTTTTTATTTTATTTTTTTGTTTTTTGTATTTTTTAATTTTAAATTTTAAATTTTTTTATTTTTTATACTTCATTTTTTATTTTTATATTTTTGTATTTTTTAAATTTTTTATATATTTTTAAAATTTTTTATATTTTTAGTTTTATTCCAAACAAAAGCTACAGAAAATTCCAAAAAAATAAAAATAAAAAAATAAAAAAATTAAAAATTAAAAATAAAAACAAAAAATAAAAAAAATACTAAATAAAAAAATAAAAAACAAACAATAAGCAATAATAAATAAAAAATTTAAAATTTAAAATTTAAAAATTTAAAAATTAAAAATTAAAAATTTAAAAAATTAAAAAAATTAAAAAAAAAATAAAAAAAATAAAAAATTAAATACAACAAATTAAATACAAAAAATAATTAAATACAAAAAATTAAATATTAAAAATTAAAAATTTAAAAATAAAAACTAAAAAAATACAAAAATAAAATAATTCCAAGGTAAGATAATTTACAAAAAAAGTAGTACTGTGAACTTTTTGGTGCAAGAATGATTAAATCTCATGTGATATTTTACAAATTATTAAAATTATGAAGGGGTGAGTTGAAGTTGGTTGAAGTAGGTTAAAGTAGGTTGAGGTGAGTTGAAGTTTGTATTTTTTTTTTTCAAGTGGGTTGAAGTAGGTTGAAGTAGGTTGAAGTGAGTTGAGGTTAGTAAATTACAATTGACCCACGAAAAGAATAGACCCTAAATGATATGGTTTGCTCATCTACAAACATTAGTTAAAATTGCCATTGTAATATATAAATATATATATATATAAATATATATATATATATATATATATATATATAAATATATATATATATA
>JACYFF010019584.1:107088058-107104354 GCA_017589665.1 Selenicereus undatus | reverse complement strand
TTAATCCAATTAGCTTAACTCTAAATTCCTCCTTATCTGATGTAGATGCATCCTTGGAGTCAAGTGGCAGTGCATTATTTCCCTTAGGGGTGATGAATCCAAATGCATTCAATGTTTCCACCAAACCGCGTTTTCACATTGCAGTGGGGCCAGATTCATTGAGCCATAACTCTTTTGTTTATGGTCTAAATTTGATGAATCAAATGTCATAGAAAAGCTTGAAAAGTCTATTTTCCAATGCAAAAGGTTTCACTAGATTTGGATAAACCGTTTGGGAGAAATCATCTGCACAAGCTAGGTGGTCGGAATTGGAACTGAAAAGTCAGTCAACCTAAAAGAAGAAACATTTATGCATATTGATGATTGATGTGGCTCGAAATTCTTTCCATGACCATGAAACCAACTCATATGGGTTCCTAAAAAATATATTTTCAGGTTCCTCAGTCAGTCCATAGTTAGAAAAAATGGACCCACAAAACTGGGTATCATTCTGGATTTTTGGACAGTTTCGGACAGTTGGACTTTGAGAGCTGATTTGGTGGGACAAATGAACTCCAAATGACTTGAAACTTGTTTTATTGGAAATTTAACTTCTTCAACTAAAGGGATAAGGTAAAAAGAATTACTTGAGTTGCCCATTAATTAGGCAACTAAAGTCAGAATGTTGCTGCATGTGCTGGACCGACGTAGGAAAAACTCACTTGGTCTTCTAGCTGGTTTCTCATGATTTTGAGGACTTGGGCCTGCTTTGAACGTTCATCCTCATCTTCATCTCTGACATGTAATCCTTCGTGCCCCTTCGAAGCACTGTTTGTTTTATATTATGTCGTCGTCTTGCTCATCCAGTAGGGACGTTCATGAAGGGATAACCAGCCCCCGAGTGGAGGGTCGGCACCCGTAATTCCCTAACCTCCCGACCCTTATTGATGGCCAGGTGGTAGCCGGCATCCCTCGAAAGAATAAGTCGAGGGAACCTAAAAAGATTCCCTATGAGGTGTCCCTGTTTGAACCAGGCACCCCCTTGTGGTCCAGTTGCGAGTATTCTTCTACCCCGAGCGTCCTTAGCCCCGAGGTGGATGTGACGTATCCGTGGAAGATAACCGTAGCTAATTATGTGACTGATTTCTAGGTTCACAGAATGGCGAGGACCAAGTCCACCCCTGGCATCAGATCCCCTGACGAATTGTTGGCCGATGGCACACAAGGTAATCCATGTTCAGCTCAACTCCAATCCAATCCAGAGGCTGAAGTGGCCTCTACTAGTTCTGGTGCTACCTCAGGGACGGGCTCGTCTGGCTCCTCCTCTGAGAGTTCGTTCGAGGAGTTCGTCTTCGGAGAGGGCGCCTTCGAGCACTTCGTCTTCTGAAGCGTCGTTGGAATCGGGCCAATCAGTACTCAAACGAAAGGGTCGTACAACAGAGATCGTGGCCGAAGGGTCAGTGTTCCCCGGGGCCCCAACCCGTTCGGACCCACAGGATGGTCCGGGCAGCCATTTCCCTGATCCCAAGGTCGTCATGAAGTTAAAAAGATCAACCTTCGAGAAGCAATACATTCTGCCTGCCGGATATACTTTTGTGATTCCCGAGGCTGACGCCACCGTAAATGAGCTGCCCGCCAAGTGCACAACGGTCTATCGTGCGGCCCTAAACTACGGTCTCCGTTTCCCCCTTCATCCCGTGATTGTGGAGATCTTGAATAAGTATGAATTAGCGCCCATGCAGGTGGTGCCTACCTCTTGGCACAATATTTGTTCTTTCATAGCAACTTGCGAGTTTGCGTGACCTTACCTGTTCGGCTCAAGCGTTCAGTCTAGTTCATGTCGCTCAAAAGGCTCCCATGAAGACTGAGGACTTAGGTTGGTATTACTTCAACAACAGGTCGGGCTTCATGACAACAATTGAAAAGAAATCTAAGGTGAAGCATTGGAAGTACGATTTCTTTTTCTTACGTCGGGAATCAAGTTGGGGGGACGTTCCTGACTGGAATGAGGGAAAACCCGTGAGGAACCCCTTCGGGGAGCCCACGACCGAAGAGAGGAGGACCACCCACTACTTCCAGTTCTATATAAGCAAGGACGATAAGCCTCGACCAATCCTTAAGTTCATGGCCCAAGCCATTGAGTCAGTGAAGGGTCCCGGGAGGAGGAGGAGCAAGTTCACTGACCGGGAGCCTTTGAATTGGCTCCCCAAGTTAAAGTTTTTCGCCAACGATTTCTTCCTTTCCGCGGATGGCCTCCTGATTCTTAAGAATTACACCAAGGGTACTTAGTCGTCCCAATACTTTTTAACTTTTTGTTTGGTGCTGACCTGACTTCCCTTTTGTTTCATGCAAATCAAGCGAGGTCGAGGTTAACGGTCTCTCAGACCGAGACGCCACCCCGGAACAGGTGTCGGCCGACGCCGAGCGTCGGCGAGAGGAGGAGAGGCAACGCCTTATTACCCAGCAAGCCAAAAAGGTATAGTGTACAGCCTCATTCGTCCCCACCCCCCCTTTTTTTGTAAGTTTTGGATAACACTGTACTTTTCCTGCAGGCACCCACCCTCGTCCCTCGTGGGAAGAAACCTGCCCTAAACCTGTTGGTCCGGAAGCGACAGTAGACTGAGGGTCAGCCTGCTGAGGCTGTGGTTGCCGCCCCATCACAAGTGGGGGATACGGGAGCTGAACGGTCGGCTCCTCCTCAATCAGGGAGCCAGTCGTTTGGAGACTGCAACGCAGCCATTCAAGAGCCCACCACCCCTTCTAAAGCTGTTGGGGCCGCTTCCCAGGCAGCTGGTGGTTCTTCGCCATTCGCCCAGCGGTCCTCTACCAACTTCATCAAGGTTGACCCTGCCGCCAGGCTCTCCCTTGTCCAGGACCTGGTTAAGTCCTGGGACTTGATAACCCCCCATACATCGGATCCTCCAACGGTAACCGAGGAGGAGATGGCCATAGGCGAGGTCTTTACTTGGGGGGGTGAGGACGGCAGCCGAATGCCAAAGATTGGAAAAACTGGTCACGCAGTACCAGTGACATTGTGAGAAGTTGCGAGCTAATCTGGATGCCCATGAGGCCAGAACGATCCCTTGGGTACCTTTGCAAGGTCTTAGTGACGCTGGCCAGCGATTTCCAGAAGGATAACTATTTTGAAGCTTACCTCTATTACGTGGACGAGCGTCGGCAGGCCGTCAATGAGGGTCATGACCCTGAGGAGGTGGAGTTTATCCCTCATCCCATTGAGGGTGATGATGCTGGGGACGAAGCCACCAACCCCACGAATGTCGAGAGCGAGGCTTCAGAGGAAAATGAGGAGCACGAGGACGGTGGGGAGCCTGATGTGTAACTCCCCACTCTCTACCCCCCCCCCCCCTCATTTTTGGGGGTTGAATTGGAGATTGTATTGCCTATATGTTAATGAAGAACATTCACTTTTGTCTGTTATCTTCTTTCATCGTCTGATCCTTTGCCTTATGCTTGTTGTGTCGTTTTAGCCTACACTTGTTCTTTCGCCTTAGTTTGTACTTCTTCTTCATGTCTTCATGTGCCATGGGGCAATAGTAGCCCCTAAGTGAAAGGACAAGGGAGGCGTTAGCTGGCCAGGAGAGTAGCGACCGGCCCGATGCCATACTCTAGGAATCTTAGCCCCCATTGGGGCTAAGAGTATAGCGACCGACCGTAAGACCTTGCTCTGGAAACCTTAGCCCCCAATGGGGCTAAAGGTGCAGCGACCGGCCGTAAAACCTTGCTCTGGGAACCTTAGCCCCCAATGGGGCTAAGGATGCAGCGACCGGCCACAAGGCCGTGTTCTGGGACCCTTAGCCCCAGTGGGGCTAAGAGTGTAGTGACCGGCCGTAAGGCCGTGCCTGGGATACTTTAGCCCCCATTGGGGCTAAAAATGTAGCGACCAGCCGTAAGGCCGTGCTCTAGAAACCTTAGCTCACAGTGGGGCTAAGGGTGTAGCGACCAACGATAAGGTCGTGCTCTGGGACCCTTAGCCCCCAGTGGGACTACGAGTGTAGCGACTTGCCGTAAAACCGTGCTCTGGGACCCTTAGCCCCCAGTGAGGCTAAAAGTGTAGCGATTGGCCGTAAGGCCGTGCTCTGGAAACCTTAGCCCCCAGTGGGGCTAAGAGCGTAGAGACCGACCACAAGGTCGTGCTCTGGGACCCTCAGCCCCTAGTGGGACTAAGAGTGTAGCGACCGACCACAAGGTTGTGCTCTGGGACCCTCAGCCCCTAGTGGGACTAAGAGTGTAGCGACCGGCCATATGGTCGTGCTCTGGGACCGTTAGCCCCTAGTGGGGCTAGGAGTGTAACGACCGACCGTAAGGTCGTGCTCTGAAAACCTGAGCCCCCAGTGGGGCTAAGAGTGTAGCCACCGGCCGTAAGACCGTGCTCTGGAAAGAAAAGTACATTCTTATTAGTGCAAAGGAAGCCACCGTGGACTGCTCGTTTTATTGCCTGTACGCAAAAGTGTACATCGGGGCTGGAGATAAAGAAAAACATAAGCTTAAGTATAGTACTTCCTCAGGTTGTTGCTATGCCAGGTCCGCGGTATTGGAGAGCCGATGAGGGTCTCAATACGGTAAGTCCTAGGGCGGATTTGAGAAACAACCTTTTAGGGGCCTTCCCAGTTGGCTGTTAGCTGTCCATGTTCGCTCGCCCATGTGACAACCTCTATGCGTTGAAGGACGAGGTCTCCCACCTAAATGGGCTGTAATCAAACCGTGCGGTTGTGCATTCGTGCGATTCGAAGTTTTTAGAGAGCTTTCCGAAGGAGAGCATCGCCTCAGACTGAGGAGAGAAGGTCGAGAGCTTCTTGGAGCGTTAATTCTTCAGCTCCTCTTGGAACGTAGTTAGCCGGTGAGTGTGGAGGGAGACCTCCACTGGTGATACGGCTTCAGAACCGTATGTTAGCGTAAAAGGGGTTTCGCCAGTACCGGTTTTCTCAGTTGTGCAGGAAGACTATAGAACACCATGTAATTTGTCGACCCATTTTCCCTTTGCATTGCCAAGTTTCTTCTGGAGGTTGTGGAGGATAGACTTATTGGCCGCCTCGGCCTAGCCGTTCATTTGAGGGTGAACCACAACTGTGAACCTCACTTGACACCCCGGATTGGTCAAATAGTCCGTGAGCTTACTGGTATCAAATTGCCTGCAGTTATCGAAGATAATGGCCCTGGGGATGCCAAAGCGGGTGATGATATTTCTCCAAATGAAATTTCGTACCTCAGTAGTGGTTATAAAAGCAACAACCTCAGCTTCTATCCATTTGGTGAAATAATCGACTGCCACGAAGAGATACTTGTGCTGTCCCATTGCTTTGGGAAAAGGACCGAGGATATCCATTCCCCAAGTGGTGAATGGCAGGGGGATGACAATAAGCGTCGTGGGTGTGGTGGGTGCTCGCTGGATGGGGGCGAACTTCTGACATTTGTCGCAGGTTCTTACTAATGTCACCGCATCCTCCCGCAGGTTGGGCCAATAGTAGCCAACCCGTACTACCTTGACAGCTAGGGCACGACCCCCAGCATGCGTGCTGCACATGCCTTCGTGCGATTCCTCCAGTACCCTTTTTCCTTCCTCGGGGATTATACAGTGTAAGAGAGGACAGGCAAAAGATCTTTTGTATAGGATCCCCTTGTAAAGGATAAACCAGTTTGATCTCTTCTTTACCTTGTCCGCCTCCTTGGGATCCAGAGGCAGGCTACCGTCCGTGAGGTACGTGCGGATGGGATCCGTCCATGTCGAGCTTCTGTCTAACCGTAGTACCTCATGCGGATCAATGCTTTCTCCGTGAGGGTTTCCCACCGAATGTTTTTGGGCTTCCCATCGCCAGATAAGCTTGCTAACTTAGACAAGGTGTCAGTCTAGCGGTTCTCTGATCTGGGTATGTGCGTGATTGCAAAATATTTCAGCAAATTGGTTGCTTGCCGTACCCACTGCACGTAGGCGCCCATAGTATCATCCTTTGCTTCATATGCATCGTTTGGCTTTCTAACGACTAATTGGGAGTCAGAAAAGGCTTGGACGGAGTCAGCTCCCACGGTGTAACATAACTCTATCCCTGCTTTGAGGGCTTCGTACTCAACCTCATTATTAGATGCCTTAAACATGAACTTGAGAGCATGCTTGTACTGTGTCCCTGCGGGACTTTCGATGATGAGGTCAGCACCATTCCCGTCCTTAGTGGATGAGCCATCCACATACAGGTTCCAAGGCCATGGGTGCGAATCCCCTTCTTCAGCGGACGTTGTGCTCTCAGCTAAGAAGTCTGCCAACGCCTGGGCCTGGATGGTCCACCGTGGCTCAAAGGCCAGGTCATAGCGGGAGAGTTCGACGACCTATTTCAGGAGTCATCCCAAGGCGTCCAGCTTCTGAAGGACATTCCTCAAGGGCTGATCTATGAGGACTAAGATCTTGTGAGCCTCGAAGTAGGGCCTCAGCTTTCGGCTGGCCATAACTAAGGCGTACGCGAATTTTTCAATGAAGGATTAGTTCGCCTTCGCCCCTGCCAATGCGTGGCTTATGTAGTACACTGGGATCTGCTCCTTTGCTCGTTCAAGCATGAGGACAGTGCTGATGGCGTGCTTTGAGACAACCAAATAGAATATCAAGACCTCCCCTTCTAGGGGACTGGCAATTTTGGGTAGCTGAGCAAGGTAGGCTTTCAATGCTTGGAAGGCCTCGTCCGCTTACTGATCCCTATTGAAATTGGCCCACTAGCGTAGGATACGGAAAAACGACTGGTACTTGTCCGCGGATCGAGACATAAACCGTCCGAGGGCGGCTATGCGACCAGTTAGGCGTTGCACTTCTCGGATATTTCGAGGCGGTTTCATATTGAGGATGGCTTAGACTTTGTCTGGGTTAGCTTCGATGCCGCGGCTACTGATCATGAAACCAAGGAACTTGCCCGACCGAACCCTTAAGGCACACTTCTTTGGGTTGAGCTTCATGTTGAACGCTCGAAGTATGTCAAACGCCTTTTGCAGATCCCCACGATGATCCCTTTAGTCTTACTTTCACAATCATGTTATCGACGTAGACTTCCATGATCTGATCAATGAGGGGCTCGAACAACTTGTTGACCAGGAATTGGTAGGTGGCCCCTGCGTTCTCTAGTCCAAAGGGCATCATTTTATAACAGTGGAGGTCGCGGTCCGTGATGAAAGCTGTTTTCCCTTGGTCTTCCGGGCAGAGGGATATCTGGAGATACCCAGAGAAGGCATCCATAAAACTCAATAGGGCGTGTCCCGCCATGGCGTCCACCAACTTGTCAATCTTTGGCAAAGGGTAACTATCCTTTAGGCAGGCCGTATTCAAGTCCGTGAAATGCACGCACATTCTCCAGGCCCCGTTGGACTTCTTAACTAACACCACATTCGAGATCCTCTCGGGGTACTGACACTCTCGAATGAAACCGGCTTCTGGCAGCTTTTGAACTTCAGCATTTGCCACAACCGCCCTTTCCGGGCCCATATGATATTTCTTCTGGATAACCGGCCTATGGCAGGGGTCTACGTTCAACCGATGCTTCATCACCTTCGGAGCAATGTCGGGCATTTCTTCGGGTTCGAACGCAAAAACATCCTTGTATTCCTGTAAGAGGGAAACCAGTGATTGCCGATCAAGGGTCGTGATGTCGCGACCAAGCTGCACAGTGCGCTCAGGCCGCTCCTCTTCGAGCAAGATGTGCTCCATCTCATTCGTGGCTTCTGGTCGAGGCCGCGGAAGTTCTGATGAAGTAAGGGTGTGGATAGCCAAAGCCTCTGGGGCCGGAGCAACTGGTCTCGCCTTTGCTCGCTTCTCCATCTGGGACGGTTCAGCGGGTTCGCGCTCCCGAGTCTGTTCTACGAGGGGTTTTATGCTTACTAGGTAGCACTCCCGGGCCGTCCGCTGGTCTCCCTGAATTTTACCAACACTGCCGTCATCTGCCTCGAACTAAAGCTGGAGGAGGTAAGGGGAAGCAATGAAGGCCTTCACCTTGTAGAGGGTTGGCTGTCCTAAAATCACATTGTAGGCCGTGGGCACATGAATCTTGGACTTGGTCTTATCACCAAAACACACTGGAAGACGGATCATCCCCATGGGATTCACCTCCTGCCCCCGGAAGCCCAGGATAGGGTGTGCCGAGGGGACGACGTCGCATCCGGGGTGCGCAAGTTTCTGCAGGCAATCCCAAGTTATAATGTCCACAAAGCTTCCCGTGTCCACCAAGATTTGTCGTACAATCGCGCTGGTTATCTTCATTTCAACGACCAGAGGGTCATTATGGAAAGAGGTAAAGCGTGAAGCCTTCTTTCCCCCAAACACCATTGTGGGCACCGTCAACCAAGGTCCCTGCTCCACGGTAAGCACTTACTGTGCATTTCTAAGCTAGGCTTTCCAAGCTGACCGAGTTATTCCTTCCTCATAACCGCCGGCTATGCTGGCCACGACTTCCGTCGAGTACTCCTCATCTTGTGGTTGAGGTTGAGCGGGCACTTGCTCCCGTCGAAGGAAGCGCGACCCCCTTTTTAGGAACCGATCAATCTGACCCTTATCCGCCAATTCGTGAAGAGCTTTCTTCAACTCTCGGCACTCGATCGTGGTGTGTCCGGTTTGCTCGGGGAATTCACAATATTTCCACGCATTCTGCGGCTTAGGGGGTGCGGTCATAGGGGGCGGTCGTTGGAGCATGGGGTGTCACATCACCTCCATGAGAATGCTCCTAGCGTTAGTGGTGAACCGATGATCAGCTGCCTCAAACTGCGACCTCCTATCCTGAGGGGCAGGGTTTCTGTCTCCATGATTAAAGTTCTTATCCCCTGGGATCCTAATATTCTTCGGGGCGTCAGCGCTGTCGACACAAATTTTAGTGGCACGAATAAACTTCGCGGCTTTCCTCGGGGCTTCAACCAGCGTCGTTCCTTCTGTTTAGCCAATGAAAACTTGAAGTGACCACTCTTGAGACTGTTCAGGAAGGAGGTATAGGCCACCCCGTTTTCCAGATCTGGGATCAGTACCGCCTCCCAGTGAAAGCGCTTGACAAACTCGGCGAGGGACTCTTGCGACCCCTGCTTGATCTTTGAGAGGTAGATGCTGGTCCTCCTTTCCTTTCGGCTGGCGATGAATTGGCTAACGAATTTGTCAGCCAGCTCTTAAAAGCAAGCGATGCTCCCCAATGGCAAACCGTGAAACTAAGACTGCGCTACTCCCTTCAAAGTGGCAAGGAAATAGCTGCAGTACGCGACATCGTCTATATCCTGCACATACATCTGTGCCTTGTAGACCCCTAGATGCTCTTCAGAGTCTGTCGTCCAATCATAGAGGTCCAGTGTGGGCATTTTAACCTTCCCACAGCGCGGAGCGTTGATTATGCCTGCACTGGACGGAGTGGAGAAGGGAAGAGTGTTCGGCTGAGCGACCGTGCCTGACACCTTGATAAGGGTTTCAGGCTGATGCTCGACCTCAACGACAGAAGGACTCGCTCTCCCTTGTCCATGCCTGGAAGATCTAGGGGGCGATCGATCTATGTGACGCGGCTCCTGATCACGCGCTTCCCTTAGGGGTGGACTTCGAGTGCGCTCCCTCCGAATGGGGCGTTCCTGGCTAGATCGGTGCCTACCCAAGGCCTGGAGGTCTATTCTTGTTCCTCATACCAGGCGGTCCGCCAGGAATGAGTTGCATAAGGCGTGGAAGAAGTTGTTGAGAGCGGAGCGGCCAGCTGGCCCCAACGTCGCGCATCGACCTAATGGCCCCTCATAAAGCCAACCGCTCCAGTCTGATCGAGACACTTCTCGCCCCCGCTCCGTATGACTAGGGGACAGTATTCGATCCGGCAGGCGGGAGGGGTCGCCACCATGAGCCGGTAAGTAGTCAAAGTGGGGAAGCGGCCTAGCCGAGTTAGCCGCCTCCATTGCTCTTTTGACCTGTTCTATAACCTGGCGGGTGATGGCGTCTGTCATGGTGGACATGAAGTTTTTTAGAGCGTCCACCGTGACGTAACGCCTCCCGTGCAGGGGGAGGCGGGCTAACCGCTCGTGGGTTTGCCCGTGAACTCTGGGAAGCATCTTGCACCTCAGGAGGTGCAGAGGTATTACCCGCGGAGGCCTTGTCTTTACTAGTCCATGCCCGAGTTGCCTCGCTCACTACCATCGCTACCGTCCCTTCCCCACAGACAGTGCCAATCTGATTCTGGATTGAATCTCTAGGGTATGGTAGGTGGTGACGTGGGATACAGGAGCGGGTTTATCTGACAGCTGGTGTGCAACACCTGACGTCCTTCTCGTAGAGCGGCCCCACCTGCAAAAAGGGCAAGCCTGGGTTGTGGATCGGAGAACGCCTCTCTGACGGTCAAGTTAGCTTGGGGTCCACGTCGAAGGTTAGAGAGAGAGAGAGAGAGAGTAAGTGTTCAATGAATCAATCTACTAGCCCTTTTCCCGAGCTAGGTAGACGACTATTTATAGCGTTTTCGTGAAAAGGGTAAAACAGTAATCTTGCCTGTGATGTCCGTGTAGGCCGCTGGTCTCGGTATGGAAAGGCCCTAGGGGGAGCCCCTAGGGTTGCGCCTCAAAGCCTTTTATCTTAGATATGTGCCCGAGGAAGACCACAGAGAAGGCCCACTATCCCAGATATAGGCCTGGTTAGCGGGTCCGACTTGGTTAGGCCAATTTGGGAAAAATCGAATTTTTCCTCAATCACTTATCCCCCCATATTTTACCTACACGTCAAGTCAGACAAGTAGTTAGGTAGAATGTGGAGCACCGTTGATAGTCGGCGCGCATCCTAGGGTCCTTGGAAATTGGGCCTTTGAAATGGTCAGTCATGGAGCCACCGTCCATAGATGCACAGGTAACGAGGCCTGAATGGAAATTGTGTGAAACCGTCGCTTTTCTCATTATAAAAGGCGATAGACAGGACAGGGTGTCGCACTCTTTCTTATTTGGAAATAGGCTAATAACTGCTATCAGGTGTTCCTCCCATGGCCTTTCCACGTTCTCTCGATACTAGGGCAATGAGTGAGTACATTACTAGCCATTTTGTGTGGGACCAACGTGGGATCGCCTTTCCCCCATCGCCCCTACCAAAAGATTTTCTGACCCTCTGTCCAGACTTCGAGCTGGCTGTGACGAAGGAGGCCGCCGAGTGCTACAAACTACCGGAATTGCCGCAGGTGATCTTCTATGCGATGCTTCTGAATGATGCCGAAAAGCTTGGAGTAGTGCATGGGTGGGCGCTCCAGTCATTGGAGTCGACCCTCACTGAGCTCCGTTGGAGCGCTTTTGAGTCATGGATCTGGTTATTTGGCGACTGGATCTACGAAGCTCGATTCCGCCCAAATGGCGGATAGGGGGAGAGTTCAGGAGCCGGTCGACCAAAAGAGGGTTCAGGAGTGGAGATGGCAGATGCAGACGCATCCACTGATAAGGCGGCCTCCCCTTAGGAGGGCGATGAGCCAGACCGTTAAGCCTATTAATGCGCGGCCCTCCCACTAGTGTTTTCCCCTACTTCTCCTTTGTACTCGTTTATGCTAATCAGTAATAAAAGACCATACTTTCATATTTCCCCGAATAATCTTTACTTTGCTTGTAATCAATTTATGCCGGTTGGATGGACACGCATTCGAGATGGATTGGTCATTAGGCTCTTGGGAATTTCCCTTCTTTCCAGCTCTCCCAATTTCTCCTCTATAAATACAACATCATTCTCTCCCCTAGGATATTCAAGTATTTCATTCTTCTAGAGGAGTAATAGAGGTCATAGGTGGTGGTATCTGTCTTGTAATAAAATACCTATTAAGTGTTTTGTCTTAATTGAAGTTAACATCTTAAATGATTTAAAATGATCAAATTTTCAACTATTCGAATCGATTATGATTGATAAGGTTATAAATTTATAATATATGCTAGTTACATAAGATGGGTACAAAATAACACCCCAATCAGATCAACCTCATTCACAATGCATAGTATATCACACTTATAATTTTGAAATCATGGAAAAATATGAATAAAAGATAATTTTTTACAATTCCAACAAAACCCCAACTCAATCCCCCCAAAACCCAACTCAATCCCCCTATAAATCAACATTTATTAATCAAGTCCTACTCTAACTCAATGAAGGTGCTTTTAGAGCAAGAACCTATAGAGGTGGTGGTATCTGTCTTGTAATAAGACACATATTAATTGTTTTGTCTTAATTAAAATTAACAGCTTAAATGATTTAAAATGATCAAATTTTCGACTATTCGAATTAATTGATTATGATTGATAAGGTTATAATATATGTTAGTTGCATAAGATGGGTACAAAACAACACCCTAATCAGATCAACCTCATTCACAATGCATGATATATCACACTTATAATTTTCAAATGATGGAAAAATATGGATAAAAGATAATTTTTTACAATTCATAAATTATAATACTTTTCTGCTATTTAATCATACAGTTTTTTTTAAAAATTTTGATACATAATAATATGACTTTATGTCCAAATAAAACACTTAGAAAGTATCTTGTGACAATACATTTATGATTTTACAAATCTACATATAGTAGTCCTACTCTAACTCAATGTCTGAAGCGGCAACTCAGTTATTAATCGAGTCAAATCTCTACTTCCCCCCAAAACCCAACTCAATCCCCCTATAAATCAACATTTACGTAACCCCATCACAATCGCATCTCCATTCATCACTTAATTAGCTTCTTGATTGATTTCTCTTTCGCTTGAATTTCTCTCAATCCTCCTCCTCCTCGATCGTTTTCCTTCACTGCGCGCCATGGCGGTCGCCGATCCTCCCGCACCGCCTAACTTAGGTTCAACACATACACCCATGAACGGCATACAATCTCTAATGGTGGTGTTGCTGACTTGTTTCCTGTTGGCCGTCCTCATCCTCCACCTCCTCAAACTCTACGAGTGCCTTTTCTCCCTCCTTCCCAACCCCATTGCTGGTACGAGTCTCATTCCCATAACCCACCATCGTGAAGATTGCCTTACCCAACGTGAGACGATGAGGATCAAGAAGGTCACGGAGAATTGCACCGAGTGTGCTATTTGCTTCGAAGGTTTTACTGATGATGATGGTGATCGGGACCGTAACAAGAAGAACACAGTGGTGCGGGTTCTACCAGAATGCGGCCATAAGTTCCATGAACGTTGCCTTGCACCCTGGCTCAGCATCTGCCGCTCTCACCCTACTTGCCCTAAATGCCGCTGTCCCTTAAAACCACATGATGGCTTCACTACTCTTGATCATCATCATCATCATCACCAGATTGAGATTACAATGCCGCCTGAGCGTACCAGGAGTACTGTGCCTCTGCCACATGAAATTATGATAACGAGGGTCAGAGTCTCATCGTTTACTGTAGCTCATCAATTTCAGTCTCCTATCAATTTTGAACTGAGTTTTTATATCGACTTTTATAGGGATGTTTGTAAGGCACTTAGTCAAATTAGGCGCAATTAATGTTCGTATATATTATGTGCTTCACTTGCCCACAATTCGTCTATTCTTCATCACTTCTATTTGTATGTTCTCCCCCTATATATGTGTTCTGGAATGTTAGAATTCATCGTTGTGCAATCTTTTAAACAATTTTCTTTGCTCAATGATGACATTCTTGCTATGAACCATCAAACTAAAGTTTCTACTTGATCATGATATCTTTTAATTCTTCTTATTGTTATATGGAATTCTTGAAAAGATAGATTACAATTCCTCAAGTACAATGCATTATTCTCCTCCTAGTTTTACCTTTGCCAAATTTAAAACACACACACACACACACACACACACACATATATATATATATATATAATTATTGAGTTCTTACAATTCTCAAATTTCATACCTTTGATCTTATAATGTCTTTTGTTCAAAAAAAAAATTCTCTGATGAAGTTGGAGATCAATTGCCTCCAGTAAAACAAACTTTTATTACTAAGTATAATAGCATATATAAAGGTATAGTACATCACTCTAGTAAATATCTCATAACAACGGATGCTTTAATTATATTATTAACTCTAACTAGTCTGTGCCCATGTTAGCTCTTGCACAAGTGTTTAATATTAAAAAGCAATATATAAATATTGTTAGGTTTTCTTTATTCAGGACTTTATGTAGTACTGCTGCAACCTTGCATAGTGTTTTACATTGATTAAGCTTCTAATTTGATTGGTTATATACGTACGATTGACATTGTATTCTTTATAAGTATGGGATAGAGAAACAAACATGTTACATTTAGAATTAAAGGTGTGTTTAATTGGACCTTTTTTTTTTTTTTACAATATTGTCTCAATTTTTTTTGAAAACAGTGAACCTATAAACTTGTTGGAGGTTCTACAAATTTATACAATTATACGATTCTTACGAAATGTTTATTAATTTCCTAATAGTTCAAGGTGTGCAAATTATTACTAAAACAATTGTGTGCCAAAGAAATAATTGATTAAGCCTGAATTGCATGTACAATTGACATTGTTATCTTTAGAAGTAAGGGATAGAGAAATAAATATGTCACGTTTAGAATTAAGATGTGTCTAATTCGATGATTTTTTTTACAATATTTTCTCAATTTTTATGTAAACAATGGACCTATAAACTTGTTGGAAGTTCTACAAAATTATGCTATTCTTACTAAATGCTTAGCAATTTCCTAAGATTTTCAGATATGTAAATTATCACTAAAACGGCTGCAATAAATCTTGGGTTAAAGATTTGATTTTTGAGCCAAAGAAAGAATTTACGTTTAAAATAGCTTACATCAGTTCATATGCCTCGTTCGCATAAAAAAAAAGCTCTTACAACTTAGATAATTCTTTGAATTTGTAATGGTATTTTTTTGTCTTCTCCTCAAATAGATTGAAAAACTATTTTATCGTCACCTTCTATTGCAGCATGCCTGAAGCCTATGTTAGTAGCCTCGCCCTCTCTTCCCACACATGTATGTTCGTATGTAGTCTGTATAAGTGTATACCATCAAAATTAATTACAATAAAAATAGCAAAGGAATGCCTCTTAATTTTCAGCCAGCTACAAATAACTATATCCTTGTGAAAGGGATAAACGATTGGCCGAACAGCAATGTTACCAACTCAATGTTCTTAGGGTCCATTGTTTACCACTCGTATGTGCACATGCTCTGCACAAGAGTGATAGCTGTCGAAGCAAGAATTTAGCGGCCCTTAGTTTTATTAAATGTAATATGTACTGTTATATCTGGGTATCATTTCAAAGAACTCTTTACATTAATAATCCATTTATACTGAAAGAAAAAGAATTGAAAGCTAATGTTCTCCAGAACCCATTAACTTGGATCTCCGCCTTGGCCATAGTCATCTCCGGCAATTCAGAGAAACATCCATAAAAAGGGGAGGAGAAGTGGAGGAGGAGGGAATACATGGCTAAAAGCCAACCACAGTGGGAGTCGAACCCACGACCTTTTGATCCGAAGTCAAACGCGCTAATCCACTGCGCTATGCGGTCCCTTGGTGCCGGTTCTCTGTACTATGGCATATTGGAAGACAATCCGTATATGTTTTAGTTTTAGATTTTTAGAATTATTTAGACATGAATTGACAACTGTTATTCGTTCTTCTTGACTTAGGCCCTGTTCTTTTCGTGGTTTAATGAATCCAACCCACTCCTTCCCACACCCACTCACTCCTTCCCCCTCTTCCTACTGTTTTAAGCACTTAAACAAAAATACCACTCCTTCCTCCCTGTTCCCCCACTCCTTCCCCTCATTTCTCACACTCCTTCATTCAACTCCTTCAACTCCTGCCCGCTCTCACC
The DNA here is from genome assembly GCA_017589665.1 of Selenicereus undatus. Classification (NCBI taxonomy): domain Eukaryota; kingdom Viridiplantae; phylum Streptophyta; class Magnoliopsida; order Caryophyllales; family Cactaceae; genus Selenicereus; species Selenicereus undatus. The sequence continues at coordinate 107,088,580 of JACYFF010019584.1, read as the reverse complement.
CATTCCTTCTTCCCCTTTCCCACACTTAAAAAAAAAATACCACTCTTACCAACTCTCACCCACTCCTCCCCCTCTTTCCCACACTCGCTCATCCCACACTCATCATTTCTCATTGAAAAGAACAGGGCCTTAATCTCACTCACATTAGGGAGAAAATTAATGAAAATTGTCGTTTGCTAGACTTGAATTTGAAAAGAGGCTATGATATTCACGAATAGACACAAAAAATCATTCTTGTAAATCTTGCTTGTTTTAAGAGTTGATATCACTAGTTATTTGAAAAATGATAATAATAGCAGCCGTGTTTTGTAATAAAAGTAATCTTAGATCATATGAACTCATGTCTAAAAGTTCTAAAACATACATAATGGTTATTAAACATAAACTCATTTCTAAAAGTTCTAAAATATACATAATAATTATTAAACATACAATTTTGTAACTTGATCAAAACAAATAATACATAAAATTGTCACTTTCAATAATTAGCATAGAAAATGATTTAATTCTCCATATAGTGTG
>JACYFF010019584.1:107065845-107078058 GCA_017589665.1 Selenicereus undatus | reverse complement strand
CAATTAATATGTGTCTTATTACAAGACAGATACCACCACCTCTATAGATTCTTGCTCTAAAAGCACCTTCATTTTGAAGCGGTGATAAAAATTTTGCCGGATAGATTTCAGGATCCAATAGGCATAGTCGTTGCTTTGGACTCTAGAAAGCTTCTTTCTGATGCCATTAATACTTGGGCAACTAACACCTCATATCAACATTGTCTTTTCTTTTTTTTTTTGGTTCCAACAAAATAAAAATAAAAATAAAAATCGAGATTCATTTTTTAATTAATTATAGTTCTATGATTATTTTTTATCAGATAGTCCTATGATATTTATATTTAAGATCAAATCCAACAAAATATAAACCTAAAATATCTAATTACTGGCTACTCTTTTCAATTTTTTTTTTAAAATACGTTCAATTGAATTTAGTTCAACTTATAAAAAAAAATTAAGTTCAATTAATTTCAATTTAATTCAGTAATATAAGTTAATTTTAGTTTAATTCAGCAAAAATACGTCTAGAGTTCAACATACTTAGGTAAATGCTAAATTCAATTCAGATAAACTCATTTCAAATAATTTTAATAAAATTAAGTTAAAAAGAACAGTGTCCTACATATGTGAGAATTAGCTTGTTCCTCTTTTTGACTTTTGGAGGGGCTTTTGGCAAAAATATAGTGCATCAACTGTATAGAATGGGACTCTCTCTCTCTCTCTCTCTCTCTCTCTCTCTCTCTATATATATATATATATATATATATATATATACTCAGGTAGGATGAGGTTTTGTGTAGGATGAATAGGATGAGGTGATCAATAAGTGTTGTTTTAGAGATCGTTAGTGTGGAATCATCTTTTTATTCATAAATTTGGACAATTATAAAATTACACATGTAATATATCCTCGTCGATAGGATTGATCCGATTAGGATCATTAGTACTTATCGGTGTAACAAAAGAATATTAAAACTTCACAACTCATAATTAATTGTAACTACTAAAAAAATTTTAGGAAGACCTACAGCATCACCCTTATTCTTACTATTCTTGTTTTGTTAGAATATAAAATTTTCTAAATAATTACCGTGTAGACATCCTTGATCTTATTGAAATTAATTTTTCAGACACCAGGCAACACCAGTGGTCTACTCGCTGGCCATTGACTCCGCCTCTAGCGTTGTGGGCCACCAATGAGTCTACTGTCTAACAATGGTGGTGGCATCGACACTACTCCATTCTCTCTGGTTTCCACTCTCCCCCTTCTTGCTTTTCTACCTTATTTTCCTCTTTTCCCGTATCATCTCAAACATAGAGTCACTACCAATAGGTTTTTCCCCTCTTTCCCTCTCTTTCCCACCTACTGATCTTCAATTATGGCAACATAAGATTTAAAGTCGTCATTGTGGTTAAGATCACCATACTCACTTATTTGCTCCTCTATAAGTATTATTATTGGTGCTTCGAAAAAAGTACTATTTTTGACAATAATTAAATAGCTTATTCATATATTCAAACCTTCTTTATTTTGTTGGTCTTCTGATGTATTAATTGTAATTATGTTTATACTGATGATAATTATGTTCATACTAATGAAAAGTATACTAAGCACACCGGTATATTGTAATTAATGTGCGTTAATTTTCATCATTAAGACCCCATATTTTCTTGGTGAAGCATTCATCTAATTATACTACATCATATTAGTGTAAATTTAATATTCATTTTATTAGCATACATAGAGTGGTTTAGAAACTTTAATTTCATAATTTATAGCAAAAACTCACTGTGCAAAGAACATTTTTTAAAAGATAGGACAATGATATATAGAATCTAATTAACATTACAAAACACATAGATGATATAACACATATGTTGAGATTATACAAATAGAATTGATAAAGAATAATCCAATTCTCAATGAGTGAGTCATATACATATTTAAATGTAGTGCTTAATTTCGCTAATTTGGCTACAAAGATCCGTCTAGCTTTACCAAAGAATATACAAAAAAATCCATTCACAAATTGATGAGGCAACAATGGAGGAGGACTCTGTGATCTAATGAGGCAGCAGTGGTGACAAACCAAGCTGTGGAATTGAAGTGGACGTCTTCTTACCATTGTTTCAGCAGGATCAGTCACCCTAATCACAATTTCATGAGATGGCATTGGATCAGTCACCCTCCTCATCGTAATTCTACTCACAATTTCACGAAGCAACGTCGGGAAGAGCTAGACACCCTTGTAATTGAAGGCGGCACTGCAACCAAATCTTGAAGGTTTACAGAGCATCGGCAATTAGGGCAAGTAGCATTGAAGCGGCAAATCTTAACCCAGGGAGCAAGGCACTGCCTGTGGAACTTATGACCGCATTCCTTGATGTTGACCCTTTCCTTGTGTAAGGTTTTGATGATGTCAAACACAAATGTATTAGTCCTTATAATAATTCTTGAATTTGTGCTATGCTTGGTTAATAAAGTTGGTTGAGAACAGTGATTAAGAACAGAGCTTGAACGATTAGATGAAGTTCCAGAAACAGTTTCTAAAACAGCAATGCTTCAAATCTAAGAGCAACATGAAGTTTCAGGAACAATCTTCAGGAACAGTTTTTAGCAGCATCAAGTTTGTCGAAATTGCAAGTCATCTGCTACATCAACAAGAAGTCATGGGTTTGGTAGTATTTTTTCTTTATTAGACTTCTGTTAATATGCCAGTGAGAGGATCCCAATTTCATGTTCGCTTTTGAAAAATCTTTTTGACACTCTGGGAACAGGTCCTGATCCTGACTGGGAACAGTTCCTGGTAAAGCACCCTGAGTGTTCTCAGCAAACGTCTGGCAAAAGATTTTACAATTCTTTTTATTTTTGGGCTGATAATTTTTTGCTACTTGATAAAGTATTTTTCAACTGCAACCCAACAAATTTTCAAAACGTAAAATCTCTAAATTTTTGGGATAAGATTTGGATAAGATTTCACTAAGTCAAATTTTATCTTCTTTCTCCTATTTTTAGCAAAGTCCTAAGACTATGGAAAATGCTGGACGTTGGCTGCTGGAATATGTGGATTTTGTTTCACGTTAGTAGTGAAAGAAGCGCAGCCACAAAAACTCTCATCTAGCTGTTTTGTTTCAAGCTATAAAAAAGAGTTTTTGCCAACGTTTTGGGATGTGGTTTTTCAGATTTTGTGAGTTGTACTGAGCCAAATTTTCAGAGTGAAAAACCTGTAAAAGAGAGCAAAAATTGAGTCTTCCTCATTGGCATACTAGGCGCTTCATTGTACCTTACACTTGCTTTATTAGAAGTTGCTAAGTAAGGTGTCTTCGTTTTGTTTGTGTAAACGAATAGAGTTGTCCTAAGTTTAAGGTAACTAAGGACGTGGGGTGATTGTCTAGGGTAGACAATCACGTGTTGTTGCAAGTTGTAACGTGGGGTTACTTTTGTAACGTGTTCAGCCCGTTAGTAGAATTTTTGTGAAAATCCTACAGAGGTAGGTCATGGTTTTCCCACCTCAGATGGGCTAGAGGTGGTTTTCCACGTAAAAATCTTGTGTCTTCATTCTTATTTTTGCATTCATTCTTACCCCGAACACATTACGAAAGCTTGGCAGGAACAGTTCCCTGCTAACCATACGTTGTTCCGAAACTGTTCTCCACGAGTGTTTTCAAAAGTGCAAAAATTTATCACACACAATTCACCTCCCCCTCTTGTGTGAGTAACCTCATAAATATAACAAGTGGTATCAGAGCAGGTTTTCAATCACAAAGACTAACCTCTTGAGAGATCCGAAAAATGAGTACTCCACAAGGCATGCTTGAAGGACAATCAGTGACTCGACCTCCGTATTTCAATGGGCAACACTACAGCTGGTGGAAAAACCGCATGGAAAATTATATCCAAGCGGATGACTATGAGCTGTGGTTAATTATCAAAGGAGGTGCACTTGTTCCCACAAAGGCTAATGAAAAGGGACAAAAAGTTCCCAAAACACCTGACGAATTCAATGCTGAAGACTTCAAGAAAATGGAGAAAAATGCCAAGGCCAAAAAACTGTTGTACTTTGGCCTTGGACCTGATGAATACTCACGCATCTATGAGTGTGAAACTGCCAAGCAAATTTGGGACGCATTGGAGATAGCTCATGAAGGAACAAGCCAAGTGAAGCAATCGAGGATTGAGCTACTCATGCGGAAGTATGAGTTGTTTGAAATGGGTGACAAAGAATCAATTATGGAGATGTACACCAGATTCACCCATATTACCAATGAGCTCAAATCCTTGGGCAAAGCTTTCACTACCGAGGAACTTGTAAGGAAGATTTTGAGATTCCTAACACAGACTTGGGAAGCTAAAGTGACCGCAATACAGGAAGCCAAAGATATGAAAAGTATCTCTCTTGATGAGCTCATAGGGAATCTTCAAACCTATGAACTCAGAAGGAGCTCGCAGCAAAAGGAAGAAAACAAGAGAGATAGAGGGCTGGCTTTAAAAGCCTTAGAAGAAGACAGCTCGGACATGGATGAAGAAGATATGGACCTAATAACTCGGAAATTCAAAAAATTCTTCAGAAAATCCAAGGAGCTGTCGAAAAAGAAAAATCCTGTCAAAACCAAGAACAGTGACAAGGAACAGTTCCCGGGATGTTTCAAATGTGGTAAGCGTGATCACTTTGTCAAAAACTGTCCCCTGCTAAAAGAGGAACAACCTCAGGAACAGTTCCGAAATCAAGGAAGGAAACAGTACCCGAACAAGGCTGCCAAGCGGTTCTCACGTGCAATGTTAGCAGCATGGGGAGAAACAACTGAAGAGGATGAGAACTCAGATGAAGAAGAGGCTGAACTGGCACTGATGGCCAGAAGTGACTCAGAATCTGAGAATGAACCTATGGACAGCCTTGCTGAACTTAAAGGAAAGGTATGTAGACTGAGTAAGCTTAAGCTTGAGGAATTACTTATTACTCTAATGGATGAATATGATGCTTTAGATACTGAAAATGTCATGCTAAAAGACACATGTTCTGAGCTAAAAAGAGACATTAGCGTAGTTGAGTTTGCAAATGACATCCTTAAAGAAGAAAAAGTCAAGTTAGAGGAACAGACCGCAGTAGTAAGCCACGACCTTGACGTAGTAAACAACAAAATGAAGGATCTGGAAGGAGAGTGCCTTCAGCTGAAACAAAAGATAGAGAACTTGACCATGGAGAATGCTCAGCTTCTTGAAAAACTCAATGAAACCGAGTCAGACCTAGCCAGGAACAAGCAATGGAACAGTTCCTCAATGGCCCTCAAGTGGCTGAACACACACCATAATAGGAATAAAAATGGTCTAGGCTTTATGGCTAAGCATACTGACTACCCAGTGAATAGGAAGTATATAAGTTTACCTGAATACATTGTTTGTTATCACTGTGGTAAAACCGGTCACTATCGTTATACTTGCCCGTCAAGAAGGAAGGCCATGGAAAGAACTATGATTTATGTAAAACAGATATGGGTTAAGAAAAATGAGATTTACTTGTCAAAAAGAATGGGACCCAAGTGGATATGGGTTCCCAAAACTAACCCGTAATCTGTTTTGTAGGCTAAAGTGAGAGGGAACAACCTAGGAAACAAGCTTGGGAACAAGCAGATGTGGTATGTAGACAGTGGTTGTTCAAGGCACATGACCGGTGAAAAATCAAACTTCCTCTCACTCACAGCCTCTGAAGGGGGAAGTGTGGCCTTTGGAAACGATAAGTCAGGGACCATTACCGGTATAGGCAAGATTGGTGAGTCACCTTCCCACTCGATTGAAAATGTGTACTTGGTTGATGGTTTACAACATAACTTGCTAAGTGTATCTCAACTATGTGATAAAGATAATTTAGTAGTATTTTCTGCTAAACATTGCTTGGTAGTCAATATCAATTCTGGAGATGTTGTGTTGAGGGAGAAGCGTCACAAAAATGTTTATAAAGTCTCTATTCTTCCCCTTTCCCAAAGTAACCTGACTTGCCTAAGTGCTATAAGTGAAGATGTCTTACTCTGGCACAAAAGACTAGGTCATGCAAGCCTTTCTCTTTTGAACAAGTTGGTTTCAAAAGATCTAGTGATTGGCCTACCTTCCATCAAATTCAATGATGACAAGGTATGTGATGCTTGTGCCAGAGGCAAGCAAGTCAGGACCTCTTTTAAATTAAAAAATAAAGTTAGCACTACTCGTCCTCTAGAAATATTGCATGTTGATTTGTGTGGACCCATGAGGGTCATGAGTAGAGGTGGAAAGAAGTATGTGCTAGTAATAGTGGATGATTACTCTCGTTTCACATGGACCTTGTTTTTAGCTACCAAAGATGAGTCATTTGAAAAATTTATTGTGTTTCTTAAAAAGGTTGAAACGAGAGTAGGACACTCATTGGTATGTCTAAGGTCTGATCATGGCGAAGAGTTTGAGAACTCAAATTTTATGGATTATTGTAATAAGCATGGTGTTGAACATAATTTTTCTGCCCCTAGAACACCCCAACAAAATGGGGTAGTTGAACGTAAGAACCGTACTCTAGAAGACATGTCTAGAACCATGTTGATTGCAAGTGGTCTCTCTAGAAGCTTTTGGGCAGAGGCATTAAACACATCATGTTATATTATTAACAGATGCATGATTCGACCTATTCTCAATAAGACACCCTATGAACTTTTCAAAGGTAGAAAACCCAACATTATGCACTTGAGAGTATTTGGTTGCAAATGTTATGTGCATAATAATGGGAAAGATGCCTTGGGAAAGTTTGACCCAAGAAGTGATGAAGCCATATTTTTAGGGTACTCTTCACACAGTAAGGCTTATAAAGTGTTCAACAAAAGAACCTTATGTGTTGAAGAAAGTATACATGTATTGTTTGATGAAACTAACTCTTTACTTGAGAAAGATATTCAGGATGAGGAATATGAGCTTGGTCTTACAAGAAAAGAACAAAATGTCGTAGTGCATGAAGGTAAGTCCGGCAGAAACGATGGTATGGAGAATGATTAGACAGGGGGAAGTAATTCCCAACCTGATCTGAAACGGAGTCAAGCTACGGAGCCAAACTCTCCACGAACAGATCTGAGAACTGATTTAGGAATAGTTCCAGGAGCTTGCTCAGGAACAGTTCCTGACCCAGCGTCACCAAGCATCCAAGTTAGAGTAGAAAGTTTGACAATGGATCCTCTGACCCCAAGACCTTGGAAGCATCAGAGTTCACACCCTCTTGACCAGATATTATCAGATTTAAATAAGGGAGTGCAAACCAGATCCAAGCTTAAGAATTGTTGTGCTTTCTATGCTTTCCTTTCTTACATTGAGCCAAAAAATATTAATGAAGCTCTTGCAGATTCTGACTGGGTTATTGCAATGCAAGAAGAACTGAATCAGTTTGAAAGGAATAAAGTATGGCATCTTGTACCACGACCCAAAGAGAGATCAATCATTGGTACCAAATGGGTGTTTAAGAACAAGCTGGATGAGGTAGGAACAATCACCAGGAACAAGGCCCGGCTAGTGGTCCAAGGGTACAACCAAGAAGAAGGGATTGACTATGAAGAGACTTTTGCACCTGTTGCTAGAATTGAAGCTATCCGAATTTTAATAGCATTTGCAGCTCACATGGGGATTAAGCTATACCAAATGGACGTCAAGAGTGCATTTCTCAATGGGTACCTAAAAGAAGAAGTTATTGATTTAGTCGGATATGCAGACGCTGATTATGCAGGATTCCTGGTAGACAGGAAAAGTACTTCAGGTATGGCTCACTTTCTTGGTCCGTGTTTAGTGTCATGGGCAACTAGGAAACAGCACTCAGTTGCCATGTCCACAGCAGAGGCAGAATATGTTGCAGCAGCTTCATGTTGTGCCCAACTGCTATGGATAAGGCAACAACTCAAAGACTTTCATGTTGACACAGGATGCATACCAATTTTTTGTGATAACACTAGTGCAATAAATATTGCCAAAAATCCCTGTCAACATAAGAGGACCAAACACATTGACATCCGACACCATTTTCTGCTAGACAATGTGGAAAAAGGGCTTATTTCAATGCAATTTTGTGCTACTGAGAATCAAATTGCTGACATTTTCACCAAGGCCTTACATAGGGATCAGTTTGAGAAAAATCGGTTGGAACTGGGCCTGATTAAGAATACTTAGGCAGACTTGACCACTCTCAGTGATTGACTAGGAACAGACCCCTGATCACCGATCTTGTGGATTCTCTTAACTTACTGTACAAGGCACATGTGTGCTATATGAATTGCTGAAATCTGCTTGAGCTATATGAATTGCTGACATCTGCTTGAGATTTATTGCTATTGCCCATATTTTCCACTGTCTCTAATTTAAGTCGTAAGAACAAGCGAGAGGAACAGACCCTTCCTTCATCTATTGGCACGTTTTTCAATTTATGGGAAACGAGGAGAAGACAAGCCCATCATTTGCCCCTTCCTCTTCTTAGGAACTATTTCTTCCTTTTCCCGATTCTGTTTTTCTTTTTCTCTGGTTGGCTGTTCTTGATGTATCCGTTTCTGTTTTGCTATAAAATGGTTACATTTGCAATGCTTGTCCCTCTTGCTTGTTCCTAACCTAACCTTGTTTGTTCTTTTTCGATGATGTCAAAAGGGGGAAGCAAGCATGACCCACCATTCATTCATTGACCCCCATTCATTCATTGACCCTTTCAAATTGGCATGAATCGTTTATCTTGGGCTTAATTGATTTCGTTTATCTTGGGCTTAATTGATTTGGGCTAAAGCTAAATTTTCTCCCAAATTTTCTTTGGGTCATTTGGTTTATCATCATCAAAAAGGGGGAAATTGTTGACCCTTTCCTTGTGTAAGGTTTTGATGATGTCAAACACAAATGTATTAGTCCTTATAATAATTCTTGAATTTGTGCTATGCTTGGTTAATAAAGTTGGTTGAGAACAGTGATTAAGAACAGAACTTGAACGATCAGATGAAGTTCCAGAAACAGTTTCTAAAACAGCAATGCTTCAAGTCTAAGAGCAACATGAAGTTTCAGGAACAATCTTCAGGAACAGTTTTTAGCAGCATCAAGTTTGTTGAAATTGCAAGTCATCTGCTACATCAACAAGAAGTCATGGGTTTAGTAGTATTTTTTCTTTATTAGACTTCTGTTAATATGCCAGTGAGAGGATCCCAATTTCATGTTCGCTTTTGAAAAATCTTTTTGACACTCTGGGAACAGGTCCTGATCCTGACTAGGAACAGTTCCTGATCCTGACTAGGAACAGTTCCTGGTAAAGCACCCTGAGTGTTCTCAGCAAACGTCTGGCAAAAGGTTCCATGTGGGACAACAAAAGAGATAGGAAGAGTAAGTGAACACCCTTTTGGGGTGCCATTACTCCAACAAAACTTACCCGTATACCTTAAGTCATGCAATCCATAATCCATTACACATTGAACAAAAGATCTAATTTCTGCTTTAGTTGGCACATTACCCCCAACTCTCCCAGTGGCAAACATGACATTATTAAAAACCATTCAAGGCTTCGCCATTCTACTACCATACCTTCCTAAAATATCCCAAAGAGATAACATCTCTTCATCATCATTAGACCCATATACGAGGGTCAAACAGAAACACTTGCCATACATATGCATGTGTAACGTAGCTATGAACATGCTGCAAGGGCATCCCCAAAATGCAAACATGAAACTCATTTTGAAGCCATGCCAACCAAATCCTACCTCTTCTACTCCAAGTCCAGGGGCGTAGCCAAGGGGGGGGATTTAGCAGCATCAAGTTTGTTGAAATTGCAAGTCATCTGCTACATCAACAAGAAGTCATGGGTTTGGTAGTATTTTTTCTTTATTAGACTTCTGTTAATATGCCAGTGAGAGGATCCCAATTTCATATTCGCTTTTGAAAAATCTTTTTGACACTCTGGGAACAGGTCCTGATCCTGACTGGGAACAGTTCCTGGTAAAGCACCATGAGTGTTCTCAGCAAACGTCTGGCAAAAGATTTTACAATTCTTTTTATTTTTGGGTTGATAATTTTTTGCTACTTGATAAAGTATTTTTCAACTGCAACCCAACAAATTTTCAAAATGTAAAATCTCTAAATTTTTGGGATAAGATTTGGATAAGATTTCACTAAGTCAAATTTTATCTTCTTTCTCCTATTTTTAGCAAAGTCCTAAGACTGTGGAAAATGCTGGACGTTGGCTGCTGGAATATGTGGCTTTTATTTCACGTTAGTAGTGAAAGAAGCGCAGCCACAAAAACTCTCATCTAGCCGTTTTGTTTCAAGCTATAAAAAGGAGTTTTTGCCAACGTTTTGGGATGTGGTTTTTCAGATTTTGTGAGTTGTACTGAGCCAAATTTCCAGAGTGAAAAACCTGTAAAAGAGAGCAAAAATTGAGTCTTCCTCATTGGCATACTAGGCGCTTCATTATACCTTACACTTGCTTTATTAGAAGTTGCTAAGTAAGGTGTCTTCGTTTTGTTTGTGTAAACGAATAGAGTTGTCCTAAGTTTAAGGTAACTAAGGACGTGGGGTGATTGTCTAGGGTAGACAATCACGTGTTGTTGCAAGTTGTAACGTGGGGTTACTTTTGTAACGTGTTCAGCCCGTTAGTAGAATTTTTGTGAAAATCCTACAGAGGTAGGTCGTGGTTTTCCCACCTCAGATGGGCTAGAGGTGGTTTTCCACGTAAAAATCTTGTGTCTTCATTCTTATTTTTGCATTCATTCTTACCCCGAACACATTACGAAAGCTTGGCAGGAACAGTTCCCTGCTAACCATACGTTGTTCAGAAACTGTTCTCCACGAGTGTTTTCAAAAGTGCAAAAATTTATCACACACAATTCACCCTCCCTTGTGCGAGTAACCTCATAAATATAACACTTGAGAACCCACACTGACATCACTGTTGTCTTCTGCTCATTATTGTCTAAATCATCACAGTCATCATCATCACTAAAAACTTCAAAGCAAATAGCGCACTCTGTGCAATTCTCCCTGATATTCTTCATCTTCTCCTGCTGTTGCTCATCTTCTCCTTCTTCATTATCTGTGATCCTAATCTCACGTAGGGGAAGACGCTCTTCCTCATCTTCCCATTCTTCATTATCTGTGATCCGCATCTCATGTTGTTGAAGGCGCTCTTCCTCCTCCTCATCATCTTCTTCTACTTCTTTTTCTTCATGATTATCTACTGCTTCTTGACGATGGTCGTGGGTTCTGGGAATGGCAATGGGACTGGGAGGGAGGGAGAAAAGGCAGTCGTAGAGTTTGAAGAGGAGGCGAGCAAATAAGAAACAACCCAGGGTATCATCAGGCTTGTGGCATTCATCTCCATAGACTCCGATCCATTGGTGTTGAATGGTGAAGGAGGATTGAATTGTGCGGGCTTGATGTTGAGTTTGTAGGGTTAGTTGGGATTTGAGAAAGAGAGTTTTTACTTGATCAATAAGCTAAGCTGCCGCATTAAAACCTTGGGTTTGAGTTAGAGCAGGAGACTAGGGGCAGACCTCGTAGATTCTTCCCCTAACATCACCTTCCTTCTTAGGCGGTGACAAAATTTTACGAAGCAGATAGGACGCCTTTTCATTTATTTGTGCTCCACAAAGCCTTTTTCTTGGCCCATTCCATTAACACTCGGCCAACTACAGCAATCATACGCCACATCAACATTGTTTTTAAAAAAATAAATAAAAGTAAAAATACATATTAGAATTCTAATTAAGTAATTGTCCTACGATAATTTTCCATTCATTTGTAAACAAAAAACAAAAATCCTATGAAATTTATAGTTAGTAAGACTTGCATAGATTTGTTTGGTAAACAGTTGTTAGTTGTTTATAATTAGTTGTTTATGTTAGATGTTCTCATTAGCTATTTCAAGAAATTAGCTACTTTGAAATAGTTGTCTGATAAATTTTCTTTTATTTCCCTAGCTTTATTTTAATAGTCATTGTTGAAAAATCATTTAATTTATAGTCTGTAAAAAAAAAAAATCAAAACATTTGATATTAGCTAATATTACACCTACCTGGAACAATTAAAAATAAATTAAAAGAAGAGATCGAGTTAAGGAAGGGGTTGGAGTTAATGTGAATTAGGGATGGCAACGGGGTGGGTCGGAGACGGGGGAATATTCCCCGCTCAACCCCGCCCCGCCCCCCCCACCCCGGTTAGGGGTGGTTTTGCCCCCTTCCCCGCCCCATCGGGGACCCATTCCCCGCCGG
>JACYFF010019584.1:107049844-107065745 GCA_017589665.1 Selenicereus undatus | reverse complement strand
GACATGGCTCTCCCACTCAGGGTGAAGACATGTCCTGAGGTTAACTTAGACTCATCTGAGTTACGACCCCAATCAAAATTTGAGCATCCTCTCAACTTGAGGCCTGCTCCTTGATAGCAAAATGCTGAGTTATCAATACCACGAAGGTAGCATTTGATTCTCCTGATGACTTGTCAATCAGGAAGTCTTGGGTTACTTTCATAACGACTTATCAAATTATCCGCAAAGCAATATCAAGTCATGTACATAACATGACTTTCATTAAGCTTACTATGATACTAGGGTTAAAGACATTGTTCATTATCTATATTTTGTCATCTGTTTTCTAGTATTGAGCAAGACTCAAGGTTGAACCCTTCTCAATTGGAGTATCTATGGGTTAGGAATTATAAACCCAAAATCGTTCCAAGGCATTTTTGATGTATGCTTCTTGGGACGGCTTTGGATTATTTCCACTCCCAGGACATACCTGGTTTCACCCATGTCCTTTGTTTCAAAGACATGGAATGGCTACCTTTTAGTAGCTTTAATCATCTCCAAGTTGTTCTTAGTCAACGGTATGTCATCAACGTGAGGAACGCAATCCCCATGTTGATATTTTGACATACACAATGGCCTTCTGAAACCATAGATAAGCCAAGATGGCTTTATGGAATCTAGAGTACTAAGAACCGGAAGATTGCTTAAGATCACATATGGACCTTTTAGAATGACACATATTGTCCTCTCGTCCCTTTGATACAAAATCAATGGGTTAGTCCATATAAATCTCCTTCTCAAGATCATCATTGAGAAAAAATTTTTTTACTCCATTTCGAACAACTCAAAGTCCGAATGGGAAACCAGGGTTAGGAGTATCCGGTCCTGAACTTATCAATTGAAATATCCATTCGATGTTTTATCTTGAAGACTTACATCGGAGTGGAGTTTCAACGAGTTCTCAAACCTTATCAGTGAGTTCATTTCATCCCTTATGACATCCAGTCACTTTTTGTGATTTAGTGAGCCAATCGACTCTTGATAAGAGGTAGATCCCTAATCTCCCGATAGAGTGCATGAGAATATTTCTTTTTCAATTTTGAAAAAACGTCGAGGAATTCTTCCACGCTTAGTCCTTGGGATCCTGGGACCTTCATTATTTGTCTGCCTTGGTGAGAAATCCCTCTCCCTCTCTCTAAGAGGTATGGGACCAGGAGTTTCTCCCCCTTTCTCTAAGAGGTATAGAACCTTGATTATGGAGAGAAGATTACTCCCACTATCCATTGGAGATGGGATCCTGAATATGGGGACTAACTGCATGTTCAGGAATAACTCTCCTCAATAGGAGAAGATTACTCCCACTATCCATTGGAGATAGGATTCTGAACATGGGGACTAACTACATGTTCAAGAATAACTCTCCATTTGGAGATTGAGGACGAACCTCATTCTCCTTGACAGACAAACCTTCACCATTCTTACCAAGTAAGGAATGTGTACCATCCTCGGTGACTTAGTGAGAATTCAAATGCTCCCCCTCACCGAGAGGTGGTTGAAGGTCTTGTTGTAACGCATACAAATTGAGGGCCTTTTAGATTTCACCAAATGCTAAGAAACTCATCCTTAAGAAAATCAACATTGGGGGATTTTGTTTCACGAAGAAAATATTCACGATCTCAATTGGTTTGAAGAGTTTTAATATTTCGTACCAATTGAGTCCTACTACCGCTATAAAGTATATGAATGCATCGAGTACTTAATAACAGTGGGATAGTAGGTACATATACCTATATCATGAATATATCCAGCTCCATGATATGCTTTCATATTCATGGACCCGCAGATGTCTAAAGTGAACGAATGCTAAGAGATTTGATGGATTCGAAATCTTACAAAAAAGATTTCCTATTGCTTTACTAGCTAGGCACAACTCACATTGTGCAACTGAAGCCCAGTGAGTTGGTCTTAAAAGGCCATCTTCACCTAGTTAACTCTATCTTGACCCTTATGGTCAAAACGAGCACGTCTAAAACAGATTCAAAAAATGAGACAAGGATGGAAGATGTTCTATTTCGTCCATTGAAAACACCTTTTAGTGTGACATGGCCAAACAAATCACCATGCCATATGATGTCTAAGACATCTAGACGAAAATTAAAGAAAATTGTCCTGAGGGACATAAGACATAAGGAAACATCGCACCTTAGTTGCATAGAGAGCATCAGGAAGAGACAACGTAGTCTCTTCAAGGAGTCTCAAATGATTTGTCCTTAATTCAATGACATCTTTTCTATTGTCGTTACCCAAAATGACAATTTGTGAACCCGTTGTGTTGTGGTGAAAGTTCACAAGGATTAACTCGTTCCTGAACTATGCGCTTGGTTGCTCCCGTATCTGTGATCCACTAAAGATCCCAGTTAGCAACAAATGCTTGGCAGCGCACACATTATCCAGGAGGGGCTGTGGAAGGAGGTACCTTAATCCACTTAAGACAATCCTAAGCATAAGATGCCTAATTTCCACAATTATAGCACTCACACGTGCTATATGCTTCTCTTTATTTCCTTAGCCTTTTTCCCTTTCGCAATACCATTCTTAGGTCCAGAACCTTATGAGGGAATGGATACGGATGAACCTAATGCTAAGCTAATTCCACTCGTACTCAACAGTGGGGTGATTTTTAATTCCCCCACTAGATCGACATTGATATAATATGACAAAGTATAACATCTTGATCAATCTATTCTCGAACCACTTTTGGTACGCTTTTAAGTTTTCTAGAGACTGTTCACTAACAGTTTCATCTTTGCCATCCTATGAGACCTAGAACCTAATGATTGTCCTAACATTTCACGTTCATTCAGAAGAAACTCAATCTTCTAACATTATGTATCACAGTCAGCGCTATCAAGTTCTTTGTTGGTAAACAAATTACCAACCTTATTTTAATTGCCATATCTAAAGGTTTATATTCTGTAAAGTGGACACTAGGCATATCTTCAAATAAATAAATTATCAAAAACTCCATTATCCATGTCGTATGATCGAAAATTTCGGTAAGCTCATAATCATCTCATACAAGCATGAATTAGAAGTTTTTATAACTTATTTATCACAATTTTCTATGAAACAAAATTTATGGAGAACATTATGGTCAAACATATTAATATTCCAGAAATATCACGAAGATATCAAACTTTATGTAACAAATTTATATGAAGTTATCTCATTATATATAACTTTTAATATGTCATTTAGAACTCTATCAATGACATCTCAAACATGAAATTTAGATTATTATATAAAACACATTTATATAATAAAATGAATCTATAATGCGAAACATATTCGAAATATAACATGTTACAAAAGAAGTTCATAAAAGGCCCAAATAGTATTATATAAAACACATTTATATAATTATATAAAATGAAACTTATTCAAATGTTACTCGCAAATTATAAACGTATCTATAATATTACAAATTTAAATTTCATGAAACCAATTCATAAAGTACCGCTAAATTACATAATTAGCAGGTAACATGAAACGAATCCACATTCATTAATTTGGGCAAGAAAAAAGTGCTAAAACAATTAGCAAATTTACTACAACTCATGCAATTCGCACATATAAAACACATTTATATAACGCTGCTAATTATTGGCTGACATGAAACCTATTCATGTATCGAATGCAACATACTTTGTAACATAAAATATATCTAAATATTAATCACAATTAATCATACATAGAACAAATCTATATAATATTAAAATTTGGATGAAACAAGTTCATAATAAAGCTCGCAAATTATATAAAACGTATTCATATAATATTGCAAATTTAAATTTCATGAAACAAATTCATAAAATAATTAAATATACTATACTTTCGAAATAATAGCATGAAACTTGTTCATGTAAAGCTTAATGAATCATTTATTAACTATAACAATGACAGAACAATTAACTAATTTACAATTGCTCATGTTTTGCATAAAATTATTAAATCATGAAACATATTCATGTGACGGGATATTATATAAAACATATTTATATAATATAACTTATGAAACATATCCATTTGCCGACCAAAGAAATCTTTATATCACATAGATATTTATTGAGTTCAAGTAAAACAAATTTACGTCATACACACTAATCGTATATATGAAACGAATTTATATAATTTCAACCCAATTGGTCGATAACAAGTTACTCGGCATGAAAATTTCAAGTCGATACATATATAAAACAAATTTGTATACGACATTAAACATATTAATGTTTTTAGAACGAAATCATGCATTCAGGATTAAAACTAATTCGAAATCTTAATTCAACTAATGAATTAAATGCATGAAACTTTATCAACCTGAATATCATTATAATCCAATTAAAATCATGTCATGACTAATGATAATAATTAAACAATAATGACTGAAAAATAATTCGATCCAAAACAGGCAAAATATAGCCTGACCCATATCATTGAAATATGACAGGAAGCAAACCGGCCCAAAAAGAAAAACTATTCAAAACCAAAACTTGGGCCAAAAAACCGGCCCACTAAACCGGGCCTCTGTAGGCCAGGCCTTGTGGTGCCAGGCCCGATGGCCACGCGAGTTGCCTAGGGCAACAATCTTGACTGTACCCCAACTTATATAAAGATGGTTTAGGGGTCAGTCAACATACACAACACAAGATCTATTCCCTTACATATTCTCTCGCTTTCTCTCTCACGGCTAGAATACCATCTATTGAGTTCTCGGGTTTAGGACGTGGACATCTCTAAATCGACTCTAGAAGCCGCTTGGTATTCTGATTAGCGAAGACTGGTATTCTTATTATTGTGGACTATTACCGACAGTGTACTTTCTCATCTAGGTTAGCCCTAATTCATCCTACAGTCAAAAATAGCCTGACCTATATTATTGAAATATGACAAGAAGCAAACCGGTCCAAAAAGAAAAACGATTCAAAACCAAAACTTGGGCCACTAAACCGGCCCACTAAACCGGGCCTCCCCTTCTCTTTTATTTGATAATTCAACCCAAAAAAGGGGGGGATGTTTAAAGGTCTGGCCGAGCCCTCTCTCTTTCCTTGGTTTGCTTCCATAAGCTTTCCTCCCTGACTCTCTTCTCCTCTCGACCCTTCTCGACTCCTCGCCATGCTTATGGAGCACTGAGCTCCATCGTTCCTTATCCATGGAAGGCTCTCTGCCTTTCGAATTCCCCTCTCTTCCTCACGCCCCATGTCGCCACCCTCAACCCTGTGGTGGATGATGAGCGTTTGGCTGAGAAACCCATATGAGGAAAACCCCCCACCCGCTGTCGAAAGCCAAGGATAACCCCATCAGCGTGTAGATCGGCCGCAACTGAGCCGGAAAACACTACCTGAGCATCGAACGCGCCTCTCACGTGGTGGCGCGTGACCCACATGCGCCGCCAATTCTGGTGGATTTCGCGGATCCTTTGCAGGATTTGGGTAGATCGGCGATCAAGGGTGTGGTTGGATGAAGAAGAATGACCATTTAAGCATTCGTCGGCGGCGCGTGCGCCACACGCGCCACCCTTCCCCAGTGGTTTCTGATGGGTTAGGTTTTGATTTCAGTCTCTTTTACCCCTTTACCTTTTTTTTTTCTTTTTAGCCGAGGCCATGTTTCAGGTTGAGGGGAAGTTAGGGTTAGGGTTTTGGGTTTCACAATCATGCTATCAAGAATTCAACGGGCATAAGAACAAATCCAAATAGGGTTTTAATACGCACACATAGTCACATACTAATAGTACTTTTATGAAATCAATTTATCATAATTTGTACTCAGTAGTATAAATAATCAAGCCTTTCTGATTCCATCATAATTCGGTTTATTCACGAATTTGACCAATTGGAATCATGAGTTATCAGTCAAAAATTAACCCCTTTTGGTAATAGATGACTTAACTGGGCATGCTAATTGTACAAGGCATAGGCAGATTTAAGCATGAACTTGATTAATTTGGGCATACTTCGATTAACATATAATCGCATAAAGAATCATGCTTGCAGAATATAAACATGTTAAGCGTTCTTGGCATACATGTTAATCAGTTATCATGACTAAACTTTCAATCTTGTTATTCCAACACTGTGTGGTTATAAAATAATCAATTTGGGTAGGATGGCTTAACACATAATCAGTGAGCATGACTAAAAAACTAATCATTAGCCAATCGATATAAAGGACACAGAAGCATGCTTTTGGAATTAACAGATTTGCATAATCACGAAAATTAAGCAAATAATGACATAAACAAACATAACTTAGGTTTTGAGAGTTTGTTAAAGAATCAGGACTAATCCGAACAGTTTAGGCTCTGATACCACTATAGGATAAATTAGGACTAACATGGATGCGGAAGTACACTGTCGGTAATAGTCCACAATAATAAGAATACCAGTCTTCGCCAATCAGAATACCAAGCGGCTACTAGAGTCGCTTTAGAGATGTCCACGTCCTAAACCCGAGAACTCAATGGATGGTGTTCTAGCCGTAAGAGAGAAAGCGTGAGGGAATAGATCTTGGGTTGTGTATGTTGACTGACCCCCTAAATCCTCTTCATATAGATTGGGGTACAGTCAAGATTGTTGCCCTAGGCAACTCGCGTGGTCGTCGGGCCTGACACCACAAGGCCCGACCTACAAATGCCATGTCCCTAATTCTCAATTTCTGTTCTTGGCTTTGAGTAAAGTTTTAGTAGCTTTGATGGATGGTTTCAGACTTGCCATAAAACTCGCATTTTGGGAGCTTATGTGCAAGTGGATGCTCTTCTCCAATGTTGCCTTTTGGGATCCAGGTTAGGATATGCATTTGCTCTCAGTGTCATGTGCATATCCTCTACAATTTCTCTGTTCTATTTTTGCTTATTGTTCTTCATGTGTTAGAGACGAGATTGAGAAGAACCTTTACTTTGATAAGTTAAAGGTTGTAACTTTAGTGTTGACATCCAAAAAATGAGGTTGTAACATTGTTGTAAGATATTTTTTTCAATATATAATTTCCCCGAACTTAGACTGTATATCTAAATTAACCAGTGAGGAAAGACTAATCTAGGTTACTTTTAAGGTTTTTGTTTTTCTTAGGTTGACATGTTTAATTTAAGTGTTTTTTGATTCTTGGGCTTTATTTTTGATTACCATCTAATTTTATAATCAATTAGAATATATATCCTAATTTTGCATTGTTTGTTTCTTTAAATGGTGAACTGTTATGATTTCAGATTTTCAAACTATTACTATGCCACCATTGGAAGCACATGTAATTTACCCTACCCTTGCTCTTTAAATGTGTATTCTGCTGGCCAAGTTCAGTCTCATGTGTTTAGCTGCCCAAATATCAGTGAATATGCAGTAGAAAATCTAAACAAGTGAGTTTTGTCATGCTACTCTACGTGTGAACAAACACTTGATAGACCTTATTGCCTTTTCGTATTTGTCATTGAAGATTGTTTGACTGCATGTCTTTTCTGTACCTTTGCATAAATTTCGAGCCCATTTCTCAGCTCTTCCCGCTTTGCGCTTAGTGTCATTGGGTTCCATGACTATTTGAATAAATGAAAATTTTACATGATCTTGCTTTAGCTCAAAGATATCAACTGTTTAACCATTTCAAATCTTTTCAAATAATAAAGACTGTATTTTTTTTCGCTCACGGTATTAAGTTAAGAGTTAACTTGCTTTCAAACGCGTGCTAGGTTGAATGTATCTGTAGTGGTTACCATTACCTTTTACTTTTGTGCACTATTGGATAATGTCCAGAATGCAATGCTGGGCTTCATTGTAACTTCCCTTTACTCCGATTCGCAAGTCTTGAATAATTAACATCGATTATGTTGATAAACAAGTCTTTTACCTGTGTATAGTTCAACCCTAAATTATGTTTATTTATTTAATTACCTTATGTTAATGATTTTCTCAAATTTATTTATCGCATTTAATAATCCTGGTGGGAAAAAATTTATTTGGGCCATCAGTTGGCAATTCGGGTTTTATTTATTTATTTAATTATTAACAAAAACTTTAGAAGGATTGATAGTAGGCCCTAACAAGTTTAATCTAAGTAATTTATTTTGTTTTCTGTAACATTACAAAAATTTAAATTTGAGTACGCAAAAACCTTATCATTACGAAGCATGTTATTCCCGAATCCAACTTTCTTCGACCCAAGTTAAAGCCCAACATGTTTACTTTCTTAACCTAACTAATTACCAGGATTAAGCTTAACTATGGTTAACCAAAAAGTCATTTTGAAGATAAAAACTCAGCCAAGTTGATTTGATTAGTCAGGAAAACACAACACAACCCAACCCAAAACCCATCTTCTCTCTCTTTGCTCTGTCTAGCACACCAAACCCCTCCTCCAGCTGCTGTTTGGTGTTTTTCAGCCAGTCTCGGTTGCCTCCAACGCCTTGACTTTCTAGTACCACTAGCCACCATCCTCCATCATCAAAACCACTAAACATTACCTCCAGCTCTACTTTTATCAAGCTTGAGGTAAGTAGCCTTAATCTTGATCTTGTTGGTTTTGATTTTTATCTTAGTTTTGATTCTTGTTTTGATGCTTTTGATTGTTGATTATGATATTTTGATAAGAAATAAGAGTTATTTTGATGTTGATCATGGTGGAGTTGAGTTGGGAGCATGTTAGGGTTGGGTTATTCATATTCATGCAAGCTTTAAGTGGGAAGTTTGTTTTTCTTGGATTCTTATATTTGATTTAGTGATTTTAATCTCTAATAATGTTATGAGGATGTTTTTGGTGATCTTGGATGAAGTGGAAGTTGGCCAAAAGTTACGGGTTTATTGATTATGCAAGGGTTTAACCTTCCTTTGATAGCAAGCATGTTATTAGTGTATATTTGATTGAAAAATGATATTTGATGTACATGATTTTGAAGAGAAGTTGAGTGTAATGGTTTTGTATGGTGATGAGAAGGACCAACACCTTGTTACATGACTTTAAGGTGTGATTTGGAATGGGGAATTGTATGAAAAGAAAGGGGAAAGCCTTGATAGTAAAGGCTGAAAAATTTCAGAAAACAAGGCAAGTTTTGTGATTAAACTGTTAATTATCGACCCACTAAAAAATTATGAATTTTTGTGGGTTAGTTCAGTGTGTTAGCCTTCAGATGCCTTTTGAATCGCCTTAATATGAGATCTGTGAAAAAAGTTATGGTCGTTTTACCAGAGCTGTGCAGGTTAGAACAAAACTGACATACTTGTGTTCTAGTCCCATTTTGGGAATCCTATGGTGGGAATCGTGTTTGGTGTTCCAAATGAAAGTTTTTCGGCAATTCTTAAGTTTCAATATTGGGGTTTTGATTCTCAATCAGAGATTGGAGGACTAAGTTACGAGTTATTCTTTCTAAGCCCTTGTTATGCTTTTACTTTTCTTTTACTAAATTATTAACTATGAAAATAAAAATATTTGCTAACTATATGTTACTATAACGATATTTTTGTTCAGAATTAGGGCATAATCTATCATTTTGTTCCCTTTTGTGCATAAACTGATTCAGTGACACTTCATTAAAAACCCCAGGTACGTTTATTGCCTATATCAAAATTAATAATATTTTGGTAAGTGTATCAATGAATCAGTTTAATCCATGATTTATTACATAATAAGTGACCCCATCAATTATCAATTACAGGGCATTGCTTTTCAGTTACCCGCACGACTTTTGGCAAGGTCCTTCGATTAACTTGGCAGGTGTACACTTATCACAGATCGTAACAGTTATCAGGAGTTCACTATCAGATAATAATTAGCAATGCAGTTTTATATTTATCTTATTCTCTCTTTTTAATTAAAATGAATTGCAATATAGGTCCAACCAGTTTTTTTTCCTTTCCCCCATGAACTTTAACAATACAGGAGTGCATGTACTGAACTTCAGCTCACAATTCGAAATATTTTCATGTTTTGTTTTAGGAAAATGCTCAATAAATCGCCTTCGGGCTGACAGGCTGACTGGAGAAGACAAGTGACCGAGAAAGTCAAAATGAAATAGTGGTGTTTTAGTGCTGAAACTTTTAGAGCACTGTATTGTAAAATATTTTGATGTTAAAGCTATATACTCTACAAGAGTTATTATATTTTGATGTAAACCCTGGCATATTTAAATGGTTTGACGTTAGAACTGTTTATATGCCTTGATGGGTTGTAATTGTGTGAATGCCTTTTGATGCAAATAATTGATTAGCGTTGCTAAAATTTATCATTTACAAGCAAAGACTTGTCTTTTTGAACGATAGTAACTCCCTGATAATTTGGGATATTACTTCTAATTGGTGAAACTATTTAAGAAAATGCAAACAGTGAATTATGTGCATTTGAGGCATTACAGATTTGGCATCAGAGCCAGGTTTTGATTTTTTCTGATGGGATACGGAGTATGGAGTTTAAATATATGAGGGCAAAAAGGGTTATTAGTAAGGAATATCGTATATTATTAGAGACTTGTAATATTAGAAATGCATATTGCTTATCTTCTATATACTCCTCATTTGTGTTTTCCTTGCTACATGGATCCCTACATATTGCTTAAATCAACATGACTGCTCACATTTTACTATTGCATGCTAGTATTATAACTCATGCACAGGACCCTTTTTCTGAGTTTCATAGCATCACGGTCCGTGCACATAGATTGCTATGGTCCTTACCAACAGTTGATTCGTGGGTAGAATTTAGACTCCATTATCATCATTTCACGATAACGAGAAACCTAGGCTGGGACGGACCCAGGTTTCAAGTTTAGGGGGCTTGGGCTACCATCACTTCGGAGTTGTTGTTGAGGGAGGAGTTTGAGCAAAGGGAGCTCACTATGGAGACACTTCAGCATGCCTTTCCGTCATATCAGGCACATCCCCTGACTGCACCACCTGCACCAGCACAGGGACCACTTTCGCTGCCTCCTCCAGGTACCCCACTAATGCCCAACAGTTCTGGGGAGGCTCACATGGTGGTGGATCTCCCTAATACACCAAAGATTGTGGTAGTTAGTTCTGAGGACGAGGCCATGGAGGATGATCCCGAGGAGGATCAGGATACTAATGAGGCAGTGGTGGAGGAACAATGGGATCAGGAGATTGAAGAGATAATAGTGGAGCAGCAAGTTGAGCAGGAGGCTGACGAGGTATAATCAGGAGTGTCGGACAGTAGTTTCGACTCGGGTGAGGAGCCGGAGGATGAGTCCGACCCACATTACGATTCGTCTAAGGATCGTTAGGTTGTTTCAGGATTGTACCTGAGTGTGTTACATTTTGAGCCCTATATGTATATATATGGTATGATCGGATTGGATACTTATATTTTATATAGTATATGACATTGTATATAGCTAGTCCAATCCTCTCCGATTGTGATGCCATGGTCCGTTTCTCTTTTTGGTCACGTGATGGATCTGGTGTCTTGGGGTTAGTTAGTGTTTGGGGTTGAGGTAGGAGTCAAAACTGACTTTGCCTAGTTAGTTAGATGTGATATGTTTTGCTAATCATATATATAAACCGGTAGCTATGTATGTAAATAAGTAGTTACGAAATGATATAATGAAGCTTTGTGTTTGTTTTCAATAATATTTAAGTTATATTAACTGCATTTGTTGGACATGCTTATCTTGCATGTTTGGGTATTCCAGTGATTGAATTGTTTCGTTTAATGTGTGATCAGAATGTTCGAATCAGTCCATAACAATGCAGAGGTTCATATAGAGGAAATCTCGGATCATGGCCAAGGATCGGGTGATCAAGCCTCCCATCATGTGCCACCAAATTTTGGCCAAATGCCACCAATCCCTCTTGAGTTAGCTAACAACATTGGGGACTCGAACTATTGGCCGGCCTTAGTAGCTGAACTGATAAAGCGAATTCCCCAAGTACCTACTGAAACCCTCTTAAAGAAGATAAATTAGCAGATAGGGTAGCATGACGCAACCCTAAAGTGCATGATGAAACTTATGATTCAATAGTATTGGAGGAATGGGTAAGGGGGATGGAGAAAATTCTTACAGCGGTAGAGGTACCAGAAGAAAAGAAAGTGAACATTATGACGTATTACTTGACTGGTGAAGCTGATATTTAGTGGAATACTGTTAAGGATAAGCTCATAGGGCCTGAATTCACCTAGACTAAATTCCTGAGTGAGTTGAGGGCAAAATTTTACCTAGTTGTGGTCTAAAGGCACAAGGAGAAAGCGTTCCTGCAGCTGAAAATGAGTGGCAATATGACTGTGATGCAGTATGCCAGTAAGTTCACAAAATTATCCAGGTTTGTTCCTAAGTTTGTATCATTTGAAAGGTCAAAGATGAGAAGGTTTGAAGAGAGTTTGACCTTCTATATTCAAAATCAGTTAGCCAGATAACCAATTTTGACCTACCAAGAGCTATACGATCGAGCAGTTGAAGTAGAGCAAGTAAAGATAGAGTTGAGAGTCTGAACCCTGTAATAACCTGACCCTAATCCATATTTATTTATTTAAATAATATTTATTTATTTAATTAATCATGTTTATTCATTTAATTTATCATGTTTATGGATTTAATCACTCATAGTTATTTGCTTAATAAAATCATGTTTATTAATTCAATTGCACTCAATTTATATATTTACCGAATTAACTTATGTCATTCAAATTTTTTACTTTCATTTATCGTATTTAATCATCCTGGTTGGAGGATATTTCATTTGAGTCCCATTTTACAATTCAAGTTTCATTGATTGTTAATTCAAGTTTTGTTGATTAATTAAATATCGGGTGAATTATGGTTTAAGAAATTATTATTGTTATTATCATTATTATTATTATTGTTATTATTATTATTGTTATTATTAATTTTATAACATTACAAAAAATTAATTTTGAGTTACGCAAAAACGTTATCGTTACGAAGCGTTTTATTTCCGAATCCAACTTTTTTTGGGCCCTATTTGAAACCCAACAAGTTTGCTTATTAACCTAACTAATTATCATGGTTAACCTAACTAATTATCATGGTTAGCTTAAAATGTGGCATTACTAGATAAAACTTCAGCCCAAGAGAGTTGATTAGTCTAAACACACATCTTAATCTTCAAACTCCACTTTCTCTCTCTCCTCTCCCTACCCCACGATAGCAGCACTAGCAGCCCTTCTTGGGTGTTTTCTGGTGAGCCCTGGTGGTTTTCGACTCCCCCTAACATTGTAGTACCTCAAGCTATCATCCTCAATCATCAAAACCACTAAACAATACCTCCATCTCTACTTATCTTCAAGCAAAGTGAGTAATCTTGAAACTTGATCTTGTTGGCTTTGCTCTTTAATCTTAGTTTTGATCCTTGTTTTGATGTTATTGATCATTGATCATGATGTTTTGATAAGAAATAAGAGTTATTTTGGTGTTAATCATGGTGGAGTTGAGCTTGAATCGTGCTAAGGTTTAGGGATGATCATGTTCATGCAAGTTTAAGTTAAAACCATGTTTATGGATTGATTTGTATTTGATTTTATAATATTTAGTTTTATTGATGATTATGATGATGTTTTTGGTTATTTGGAATGATTTCAAGTGAGTATTTATATGAAAAAGAGAGGCAAAAGTCAAAACACTGAGGCTGAAAATTTCAGCAAAACAGGGCAGAGTTTACGATTAAACTGGTAATGATTGGCCCATTGAAAAATTATGATTTTTGGTGGGTAGATAGTTCAGTGTATTAGCTTTCAAATTCCTCTTGAATCGCCTTAATCCGAGGTCTGTGGAAAAATTTATGGTCATTTTACCGATACTACGCAGAATGGACTAAAAACGGACACACTTGTATTTTAGCCCCATTTTGGGAACCCTATTGTGGGAATCATATTTTGTGTTGTAAATGAAAGTTTTTCGGAACTTTTTAATCTTTTCATATTTGGGCTTTAGGTCTCCATTTGAGGTCTAGAGTGAAAGTTATGAAGTTTTGAAGTGAACTGACTTGCTTTGGTGCAAATTGGGTTGTTATTCTAATTTCTGTACAGCGTATACTTGGAGGAAAATTCAGAAAATTGTACTGTAGATTTTCCATATTATTTTTGAATTTCCTATAAGATTTCATGAATTTTGGTTGAATATTTTGAGTTTGGTGATTTTTGGAAACATTTTGAGTAATTGTGTAAAAAGCAATAATAA
This sequence comes from Selenicereus undatus, assembly GCA_017589665.1. Lineage (NCBI taxonomy): Eukaryota > Viridiplantae > Streptophyta > Magnoliopsida > Caryophyllales > Cactaceae > Selenicereus > Selenicereus undatus. The sequence continues at coordinate 107,051,581 of JACYFF010019584.1, read as the reverse complement.
AGATTAAGTGAGATTGATCATGCACTCATTTTGTATATTTTGGGCCAAGTAAGGTTATTTTGGGCCAAGAAGAAGACAAGTATATAATTTGGGAGCTTGTTTATAAGCTTTGAATCATTTATGAATATTACAAACAAAGTACCAAGTTTGGGGAGTTTAATAGCTTTCATTGGGGTCAATAATCTCTTTGTGGTGAAAAACTGTATTGAATGGACTTGTGAATGAAATATGAGAAGTCGGGAGAGTTTTGACTTAGAAATCATATTTATCAGACCAAGTTATTGCAATTTATGCTATTTTGAACCAAGATACATCTCTCTTAGCCTCAAACCTTTATTACTTACTCAATTCAGAATATATAAAGTGTATTGATCGAGCCAATCTAGTGTACTCGTTGTTACCATGAACCAAGCTATACATCAGCGAGCATTAAACCCGTATCAACAACTTATCTCAGAAAAGGCCACAACCACTCCCTCATTTGTCATCATCAATGCCTTTTTTTCCTTTGTAATCTCATTTATCTCACTATTGTCTATTTTACTTTCATTTACTTTATATCAAATTTAATTACTTTCACCAATTCAGTTTTAAAATTATATTGAACCCAAGTTATGTATACCATTTAATTACTCAATTTCTGTTACACATACTTGTATTTACTCAATTATGCGAGTAATGATCATTTACTGACTACACATACCTACAATGACATTTATGAAATACAGTCGAGCATTCCCTATTATACATAAGTGTTATCAACTCAGAACACATTTATGAAGTCATATTATATTTCTGAAGACTCAAGGTACGTCCATTGCCTGTATCTTCAGAAAGTAGGACATATTTATCAAGTTACAACTCTTAATGAGTTTATCAATGAATTAATTTATACAGTGATTTTTCATTTAACTTGTGACCCCGTCAGTTATCATCTATAGGGCGTCAGCCTATCATTTACCCGCGCGGCTTTAGGTCAACTTTTGATCGGATTGGCAGGTGTACACCTATGTATAGATCATATCATTGTAAGGGGTTCACATCCAAATAATAATTAGCAATTCAGTTTCATATCACTTTTATTTTCATTGTTATTACCAACTAAAAGAATTGCAAAGACGGGTACCCATCAACAGTGTTTCTATGCTCATTTTACAATATACAGGAATGCATGTATTGAGTTTTTGCTCACATTTTCGAATTGTTTTCATGCTTTTCATTTTAGGTGATGAAGCATCACATGTTTCTCCTTTTAGCAAGCCCTTTTGGAAGTCATCAGATGCTCATAGTGGATTCAGCATAACATGAATGTTGGAATCGACCTCAGAGTCAAGTTGGGTCTATATTCAATATACTTGCATAGTGTGGAGTGCGAGTTAGCACATGGTATGATTAAGGGCCTGTTCTTTTCGTGGGTAAATTGGGTGGGTCAAAAGGGTGAAATGGGTTGAAGTTGGTTGAGGTGGGTTGAGATATGTTGAAATTTGTATTTTTTTTTTAGGTGGGTTGAAGTGTGTTGAAGTGGGTTGAAGTGGGTTGATGTTGATTGAAGTAGGTTGAAGTTGGTATATTTTTTATGTGGTGGGTTGAAATGGGTTAAAATAATGAGAATATAATTAATGTGTGATAATTTATGAAGTTATCCAAATTTTGTTAAATTTTTGTTTTTTATTTTTCATTTTTTATTTTTTTGATTTTTAATTTTTAATTTTTAATTTTTTAATTTTAATTTTTTTT
>JACYFF010019584.1:107013911-107043459 GCA_017589665.1 Selenicereus undatus | reverse complement strand
TATGTATAATACATGAATGATCGACATGGGGGATGCTATATAGGATGCCATCTAAGGTGGATGCAGGTTAATTAATACAATTTTAATTCAATTTAATGTTATGTTATATGTTATGACTAATTAGTAATTAAATTTTGTCTTAAAAAACTTAAATATAGAACAAAGAAATGATTTAGATGTTACCCAAGAAAACGATTGAAGTGTGTTGAACATTATTTTTGAAGCAAGTATTGGATATATAAATCTAATTACATATTTATTTTTATATATTTATTTTTGAGTGAATATTTCATGAGTTGTCACTTAAATGCTAATTGGGCTACTTATTTTAATTTGCATATTGTCAAGCTTGGCTTAAGTATGTCACATAATTGGATTCAGATAATATGAAATATAGTAGGACCTTAATGTGACTGTCGGTTTCGCTTACGAAAACTTTAAGTTGGAATAATATTTAGTTTCTTTTCAAACGTATAACTTATGTTCATGATATTAAAAAAAAAACATTTCAGTGATTTATTCAATTTATGTTTCACTTGATATTATATTTTGCCCTTATAAATCACATAGTATAATTACTTCTTTTAGCAAATTAAATTTAAATTTAATAGAAAAATTAATATATAAGAGCAGTTTGTCTACGTTCCCACAATGGACCATAACTGACTTCAAAAGTAATACTCCCCCACCCAAAAAAAGAACGTTATAAGTTTTCCTAAATTCAAATGGTGCTAAAATTTCTTCATCTGTTACTAATCTCCCTTTTTTCTTTTTAAAATTTTTTCATTTTTCCTTTGTTGGTTTTTTTTAAATAATTATACAGCAAAGAGGTAAGATTAAGGTTAAAGACTTATCTGTTTTTTTTTTTTTTTGTTACTACTACCAACAAATTTTCCATGTTTTATTTATAATGAGAAAAATTAATCAAATTATTGACATAATATGCAATGGACATATGAAGGACCATCAACACTAATAAATAATATCAAAGGTGGCCATTAGACTATTGACATAATAAGTAATGAACATATAAAGTACGTGCATATATAATGAATACAATTAAATCAATAGGAATCTCTAGAGGGAAAAACATACCTTTTAGTTAAGACCTTTCCTATGATACTTTTATTTTTTTAATTTTAGAATTGTCAATTAGCTTATTTTCTGTATTTGTAAGTATAATGCTCCAATTCAATTATATATACTATCTTACTTTCTATTATTATGAATTTTTTTCAATAACGTGAACTACAGGCTCAAACTAATAAAAATAAATGTTATACAATCTAAAATTAGAACCGTTTTAATCACCAGTTGGTCAACTACCACAAGGCCCGTCTTGCAAGTATATAGCAAAATATTCTAGAATGGTCAAATGAAAAGGTACCAGATTAAAAGAAATATATACACAATTTAAAATTCCTACTTAAATTTGATCCCTTCAAATAAGATTACAATATATAATTAAGATAATGTCATGACTCTAAATATTGGCCTTACATACCAAAAAATGAAATTATGTACATCTGCAATTCATTCTCACCCGTACGTAACACACATTACATTACCATATGATGCATTTTTAAAAATAAAACCCAAGTTTGAGAAAGACAACAATAAATTACTGAAAATATTATGTTTTCCTTTACTCCTTTGTTCTCACCGTTAATATGGTTATTTCACATAATCATGATCCTTTTAAACCTAAAAAAATCATGCAGCGACAAATCACATAATATCTTAAAACAAAAATAAAAATAAAAAACTTATTGACTAACAAGATTAAAAAAGATAGACTACACATCAAAAATTTAGATACATATAATTAAGGTGACTTCATAGAAAATAAAGGAAAAAAAGAGGCGCTGCCATCATGTTCATAAAACTCAGTATAGTATAGCACCACCAACAACAAATACAACAAGATACTGATACTTATCAATCGAAACTGATAGCTATCGTGCAACGTACAGGTAAAAAACTATATATATTAAAAGTTGGATGGAACTTAGTTATAAGCATGTAAGCTTACCATGTAGGATGCTATGTACGAGAGAATAGCCATGTGAGATACTTTAATGCAACATATGATGCTACATGATATTTAAAATAAAAAGAAAAGACTATGTATGTGGATGTAATTTTAATACAATATTAATTATATTTACTAAGGTAACTTCTTACATACCTTCCTATTATTCAATAATAAAATTTAATTAAAGTATGTTATTAGCAGGGGAAAAAAACTAAAGAAGACTTACTTTACTTTTGCATCAACAAAATAATATAATACATCAATTTATTGTTTGCTTTTTTATTAAAAAATCTTTTCTCTTAATAATCTATTAAAAAATTATTTAACTCATACTCTTACATCATAAGGCTATAACCTATATTATATATTATGCAATATACTGTATATAATGTAGGTCTAATTCTTTTAAATTGGGATTCAATTATGTTAAAATGGATTCTAATTCATTTATAAAGTTTTAGTTTTGCATCCCAAAAAAAAAAAAAAACTTACTTTACATGTGGTCAAATCTAGTTGATATAAAAACTTAACATCTCCATCATAACACGCAAAGAGTTCCTAGTCTGATAAGTGAGATCATGCCCCCAATACGCAACTAGTCTTCTTGCAAGCCCTTATGCGTCATCAACGATTCAACATCAGTGATTACCAAACTCTTTCAGCTATTGCTCTTGAAAACTAAGAATTCAGATTCCAGAATCAGTCCTCTTCGTCAATTGATTTCAATTAAAGCATGAAAAAAAGTAAAATCAAATCAAAAGATTTAAGTTACAATCCACATCTTTAATCGTTGAACTCAAAGAAATAAAACAGAGAATATGAAAGAATTGACAGAGGAGGATGACCCCAGTTAACATAATAATGGACATAAAGGCTTTCAGATTCTAGCCTCTAATTATATGCTACCCTGAAAAATTTGAGTTGGCCTAACTTTGATCTATCTTGCCCAATTATCAATGACCCTAGAAGATAGCCAAAATTAATGACATTAAAAATTCTAACAGAAAATAATGAAGAAAGGCAAGAAGTTGGTAGTTTAGTGGCATATGAAACAAACCATATGAAATAACAACCCATACCGGTTGTCCCAAAAATATCAACCCCTACCTTAACTCCCTTTTCCTTGCAACAAAACTAACTTCACCTGTATACATAAGAACCCCCTGAGTTTTCTCTTTTCTTCACCTTCCACATAATTCTTCTCCAAAAATTTAACAATGAGCGCAGCTGAAACCCTTAAAAATCAACTCCTTACAATTTCTACGTCAATAAGTGCGTTGTTACTTATCATCGTGCTCGTCTGCACATTCGTGGCCTTCCTCATCCTCCTCACCATCGATCTCTACAGGCGTCTTTTCGCTCGATTGCCATCCCTGAGAAGACGACAGGAACAAGAAATTGAGATTGAGAAAGTGGTTGTGATTGTGGAGGGAAAGAAGGTTGAGAAGGTGGCGGAAAATTGCACAGAATGCGCAATTTGCCTTGAGGATTTGCATGTTGATTTCAACGAGGAGGCAGCAGAGAATGATAACAATAATAACAACAATAGCGTTAACAACAACAATGATGATGATGATAACGATAGCAACAAGATTTTAAAGTGGGTTCTGAGACAATGTGGGCACAAGTTCCATGCGAGCTGCCTTGCTAGATGGTTCGACTTTGGTGGTAAAAGTTGTCCAATTTGTCGGGTTGACATCCCAATCATACGTTTCCCTTTGATGCCTCAGGATGTGATAAGAGTTGAAGCTTGAACCAAAGTTTGATCACGAGAGGAGAATAGGAAGAAGAACAAGAATGTTAATACTGATTAACTAGACAGAGATTAGTGATAAAAGGATAAGATTAACTAAACATCTCTATGGGAGAATTAGGAAGACGCAAGACGGCGAGCAGTTTATTACATGCATGCCGCAAAATTGGTAGATTGTTGGGGCTAATTACATTATTATTAGTTTCAACAAACCATTACAAAGGTAATTACTAAGTAATCTAGTTGGTTACGTCGTGAATAAAAATGACGTACATTCTGAATAGTCAATATTATGAAAAACCATCAATTGATAATTGATGTGATGGTTTTAGTGAAACTATACATCTACAATTTGTTTGTACAGCCCATGTCTCAGTGGAGGACATGTCATTAGTTGTACTAGTGAAAACGACATTGTAAATAAGCCATGTGTATTACAGATATCTATGTTGTTAATGAAGTCTAATTTCAAAGTGTAATTAAGGAGATTTTCTTTTTTTTTTTGGGTGGGGGTTGGGATGTTGGTCCTGAATGAGTCATAAACTGCAATTCTTTTTAATGCAATTTTAAGAGGGATTTAATGTGACATCTAATGCAATAAAGATTTTAATCAGTCGGAACCACTAAATCAAGATCTTATTAACTGCTAGAATTAGACACTTAAAAAGTGTCTTGTAACAAGACATTTATCATTTTGTTATATTAAATTTTGTAGACTCTGAAAAACTTAACAAAAATGTTACCTTTGAAGTTTTAAATGTTATGTCAATAGACTAATCTTAGAGTGTTCATAGAATTTTCAAAGTTTTTCTTGACAAAATTTGAATATGTTTTTCAATAATAGCCGCAAATACGTTTTAAACTTGAGGTATAAGCCAATATTAATACAAAAGACACTCTAATAGAATTATCTTGCCAACAAAAAGAGTACATGTAAATTTACAAAAGTAAAACAATTAAAAGTAATAAGGTAAAGTTTTACAGAATATATGAAAAGTTTCACTCTTCCAATCCCACATTACATGTCTTGTCGTTAGAACAGGATTGTTATCTTTATTTTATTTTATTTTCAACCCTTTACTATGAATTTATGCCATAGTCTGCTTTTTATATTTAAATTTTTTGCCTTCTTGCTGACACAAATATGTCAATGGGTCTTGGTTACGTTGTTCAGCTGATAGGAAGTTGCCCCTTCACAGTATCTCAGAATCCAACTTTTCTCTTTCCCCTGCCTCACCGCTATATTTCATGAGATTCCAACGTAACCTAGGTCACTAAATAAAATACTTCCCATAAAACCCAGTAACCCACCACTATTTATATTTAATTACATTGTTCCCTTATTTTTTGTTTTTATTTATGTTTATAAGTTGTAATAATAATTTTTTATTTTCCAAAAAAATTAAATAATTAATATATGACACCAAAATTAATTTAAAAATACCAAAAAACAATAAAGTAACTTTAGTATAATTCCACCTTGGAGACTAAGGTATTTTTATAGAAATAATCTCCTCAAAAAAGAAAATTAAATTAATAAACCCAAACTAGCCCCTGCTAGTTGGGTCCAGTAAAGCCCAAAATTAAACATCCAACGCAAAATTCAAAACGTCAGGCCTACTTCGTTTTTTTTTTTCCCCTTTCCTTTAGACTCTACTTCGTCCTTAGAAAATTTAATGAAAAAAAAAGTTGAAGTAAAAAAATTTGAAGGAAAAATGACTAGAGAGAAAATTTGATGAATTACTTGAATAATGTTGATATCTTCTAAGCAATGTAAGGTTGGAGGAGGTCGGCAATTCTTTTGAGAACATTTCCCAAACTTTTCTCATAATTTTATATATGAGAAAAATTTTATTACTTGTCTCTAATAATTTTTCCATCAAATTTTTCCCCATATTTTTTTCTTTATAATTTTCTCTAAACCAAACATAAGAAAAAAAAGTCACTTTCCTAGATTTTTTTATTTTCACCAAAATTTTCAATGTCCAAATGGAACCTTAATGCTCAACCGAAAATACGTGCAATTGCACACTGTTCAACCGCATCTTTTAAAACAGCGCATTTCACTTCCATGGCAAACAAAAATGGAGGAACACGTGATGCATTGTTCAGCTACTAAGGACCCGTTCTAATTTCCTACATGTATTGGTAATCTAAGATTCCGTTTAGTCCTTAAAAAATTTGATGGAAAAAAAAGTTTAAGGGGAAAAAAAAGTTTAAGGGGAAAAAATAAGTTTTTTTTCTCTTGTTTGAATTGAACAAAACATACAAGAATTTGGATGAGAGTTTGAATGTTGATGAATTATTTGAATCATGTTGATATCATCTAAGCAGTGTGAGATTGGAAGAGGTTGGGAATTTTTTTGAAAATTTTTCTCTAACTTTCCTTACAAGTTTATGAGGAAAATTTTATCAATTGTTTCTACTAATTTTTTCACCTAATTTTCCTCCATATTTTTTTCTTTGTAATTTTCTCCAAACTAAACACAAAAAAAAAAGTTATTTTTCAAACAAAAATTCTTTATACTAAATTTTTTAATGTCCAAACGGAATCTAAGAGAAATTTTATACTTGACGAAATTTTGAAACAAGTAAAGAAGACCAATGCGGGAATAATTATCCAATAGGAAACTTGTAAACCGCTTAGCTCCAAGGCGAGGATAAATAGGTCGCGCGGCAACGGCAACATAGGCATGATGAATTGATGACTGTCCGAGATGAATTCTGATTTCTTGCATCACAAATTACACACATATAACTACGCACCCCGACTCCGACAGCATATCAATTAAACCGATCCTCTTCAAATTCAATTATTGTACAAGTTAAAGTCGCTCTAATTAAGCCATATTAACTAATTACTACAATGGGGATTGAGGTAAGTGTGTTGTTAGCTGCGATCCTATGGATCTTTGTCGCGGTGCTTGTTTGTGTTTCCACTTGTTGCACCTCTGACTCTGCCTCATCCGAAATAATGGCTACTATGACGGTGCACCCTCTTCAAGATACAACCGCCCCACCACGGCCACCCCCATCCATGGAGCTTGATTATGATATAGAGGCGGCAGTGGTCATAGACGATGAGAAGCTACGTGAAATCGCTAAAAACGTCCTAGACTGTTTGATTTGCTTGGATGGCTTAGAGGATGAAGATGGTCATGATATTGGTGGAATTAGGGTTTTGGAGTGTGGGCATAGGTTTCATGCTGCATGTATCGATGAATGGCTGATCAAATATCGTCGAGTTTGCCCTATTTGTCGACACCCTGCTTCTCGAGGTTTTCACGCTCAGATTGCCCAATGTTCAACCTTCTGGACAAGGGTTCTTGCGGAGCAGCCCACGGTGTGAGTTAATTTGGTTATGTACGTTGCACTAGTGATATATAATGTAGTTGGTCCTGATCCCTTAGTTTGCAGGGTACTTTGCTTGAAAAATATTCAAGTTCAGTTTTCAAGTCTAATCTGAGTTATTCATCCATGCATGAGGTTGATCTTTAGGGCCTGTTCTTTTCGTAGGTAAATTAGGGTGGGTAAAAAGGTGAAGTGGGTTGAAGTAGGCTAAGGTAGGTTGAAGTAGATTGACGAAGGTTGAAGTGGGCAGAACGTTTTTTATGTGATAAATTAAACTTAGTTAAAATAGTGGAAGTGCGTTTATGTAGGTTTAAGGCCCTGTTCTTTTCAGTGGAAAATGAGGCGTGTGGGATGGGTGATTGTGAGAAAGGGGGGAAGGAGTGGGTGAGTGTGGTTCTTTTTTTTAAGTGTGGGAAAAAGTGGGTGAGTGTGGGTCAAAGTTAAATGTAGTTGAATGAAGTTGAAATATTAGTTATTAATATTTTTTTGTTTTATAATGTAATAATTTTATTGTGAAAGTAATTAATGATGATGAATTTTTTTTGTTTTCGTTTATTCTGTTTTGTTCTGTTTTATTTTGTTTATTTTTTATTTTTTATTTTTGTTTTTTTGCATTTGTATTTTTTATTTTTTATTTTTTTATTTTTTTATTATTATTATTTTTTTATTATTATTTTTTTATTTTTTACTTCTTATTTTTTATTTTTTATTTTTTGTTTTTTATTTTATTTTTTATTTTTTATTTTTTATTTTTTTATTTTCTTTTTTTTTTTATTTTTTTATTTTTTTTATTTTTATTTTCTTAATTTTTTTGTTTTAATTTTTTTTATTTTTTTGTATTTATTTTTTATTTTCTTATTTTTTATTTTTGTATTAATTATTTATTTTTTATTTTTTTGGAATTTTTCGTTGGTTGTTTTTCTAGAAAAAAAAAACAAAAAAATACAAAATACAAAAAAAAAATTATAATTTAAATTTTTTTTAAAAGAATAAAAATAAATACAAAAAAATTAAAAAATTTAACATTTAAAATTTAAAATTTAAAATTTAAAAATTTAAAAATTTAAAAATTTAAAAATTTAAAAATTAAAAAATTGAAAATTAAAAATAAATACAAAAAAATTAAAAATTAAAAAATTAAAAAATTAAAAATTAAAAAATAGAATCAAAAAATTAAAAAAATAAAAAATTAATGAAAAAGAAAAAAAATAAAACTGTTCCACAACATCCGAAAAATTAAAAATTAAAAAATTAAAAATTAAAAATTAAAAAATTAATGAAAAAGATAAAAACAAAACTGTTCCATAACATCCGAAAAATTAAAACTGCTCATAATTGCTATCAGATTATTCGTACACACAATTACGTAAATTATAAAAAAAATTTAAATATGGGAAATGGTTGTTTTATGTAGGTGTGGGAAGAAGTTGGTGAATGTGGGAAGGAGTAGTATTTTTTTTAAAGTGTGGGAGAGAGTGGGAAGAGGGGGGAAGAAGTGGGTGGGTGTGAGGTGAGTGGATTTCTTCACGAAAAGAACAGGACCTAAGTAGGTTGAAGTGGGTTAATATTGACATTTTGAAATTGACCCATGAAAAGAATAGGCCCTTGATGTTTGGAAAATATTCTTTCAAAGGAACTTCTTGATGTCCCTTCAAGAGGAAAATTGCCACAAAATGTTCACTGTTTCATAGTTTCATCAATTGAATAGTACTCGTCAGACCACCCAAAAGAAAAAGAAAAGAAAAAGAAGAGTAGTATTGATCATGCAAGCAAAGTTTCATTATGATTTAGGGAATAGAGTTGATTCTTGAACACTCTTCTTTTATCCAATTTTATTGTGTAAACCTAACATTTGTTAGGCGATAAATTATCGCATTTTACATGCCTTTTTCATCTGATTTTAGCTCGTGTAATAATCTAATCTTTAGAATTTTTCTTGTTTTATTAAGTAATCTTTAGGATTTTTACTTGTTTTATTTACTTTTGCAGATAATAAGTTCAATCGGACAAGTGCCGCAAAAAGGAGTGAAAATGGTCAAAAACGAACGGAAAAAGTGCGCGTAGGCAGAAAAACGGCATGGGTACCTCATGCCAGGCGGCATGGGCATGCCACCTGTCCAGTTTCAGCCAGTTTCGACTTCTATTTAAAGGGCTTGCTTTGTAATTTTCACGGGGGGTCGCTCGGGGTCGCTTGGTGCTTATCTCTGGCGATTCTTAGGTTAGATTATAGGTTAGTTTATCAAATAAAACCTCAATAGGAAAATTAGTTTAGGATTGAAGATTGTAATCTTGGATTCAACCTTTGGATTTCAAGTTCCTTCTATCAATTCAAGACTAAGTTTTCTCTTTCTTTCTCTATTTAGTTTATATGTTGTTCTTGTTTATGTTTTGTTAGTTTTAATTCTTGTATTTGTTTTGTTTAGTTTATATGTTTAGTTTTTGTTGTTAATTCATGTTATTTAGTTGTTTAGATTTGTTTTATTTCATCCTCTTTGTTTTGTTCTTCAGGTTTACGTTCTTGTTTGTTAGTTTAGGTTTTCATGTGTTTGTGATGTTTTGTTGGTAGATTGTGTTGGCTTGGATTGTGATTAGTTTCTTGATGGCTAATTAGTCTTGTATTTGGCCTAACTATACCCAATCTATGCCTAGAACTTAAAGTTTTCCTTCACGCCCGCCAAGTGTTCGATGAAATGCTTGAGAGAGCTTTCATCTATATTTTTGGGCGATTGACTTATGCTGAGAGGTGAGGTCAATTAGCTAGTGTGGGAGAGGGAATAGCCGAGTTCGGGACATAAAAATAGTATCCGAATCGAGTTAGGTCCGGGGTTGCTAGTTTTGTGGTCTAATTGGGCTAACCCCATGAAAATAGGTGGTTAGACTAATTAGACTAGCTCATGACCCTTGAGAGAGGGCTTGGGTAGTCCTTGATGGTGCAACCGATCATCTCTAGTTTGTGATGTAGTTTGGATAGGTTAGTACTCGTCTCGATTTGTTGGCTCGTCCATTGGTCAAATCACAACTCCAAGTAGGGGTGTTCATCGGTCCAAACCCGGACCGGACCGGGTTAGACCGAAGACCGAATAAGAGGGAAGTTACGGACCGTGGACCAGACCGAATAAGTCAAGGATCGGACCAGGACCGAACCGAAAAAAGTAGGTTCGGACCGGACCGGACCAAATTGTAAAGCTATCAAATTTTTACAATATGAACATCTTATATTTATTTCAATATGAACAATTTCTACATATTTTCACCATGAAAAACAAATCAATATTCTTGAATGTTTGAAAAATTATAAGTTGCAAAAGAAAATTAAAATTTAGTAAGTAAAAAATCGGTTTTTAAATTTTTTTATTCGGTCCTCGGTCCGGACCGGTGGACCGGACCGGACCGGACCGAAGACCGAATAAAAAAAAATTGTGAACTGTGGACCGGACCGAATTCATTCGGTTCGGTTCGGTCCGGTCCGGTCTAGGCCGGTTTTCGGTCCAGTCCGGGTTTGGACCGAATAATGAACACCCATAACTCCAAGTCGTTTTTTCTATGTTTGTTAGCGTAGTTTAGTTTTCCTCTTTCACCTTTGATCTCGCCTAGATTGATACGCTCCATTGAACTCTGGTAGTTGGAAACACAATTCCCTGTGGATGACACCCAAAGTACTCAACGATACACCTTGCAGTTGGGGTTTATAAATATTAAAACTGTGTTTTTTTCCTAACAACATTGTTTTGGGGATTCAAGTTTTTTATTGAAAAATTTGTGCGAATAATTAAATGGGAATAGAAGATGATGAATTAGGGATCAAAATTGTTTCCTTTTTTTTTTAACAATGGTAAATGTTAGGCACATAACTAAGGATCACAATCAAGAAATAAGAAGTCGTAAACATATTTCAAACAAAAATTCTTGACACAATGGGATATGAGTTCTAAAAAGTGACGTTCAAGAAATTAACGTATAGGTCAACTCTCAACATAACTAAGGACCATAATCAAGAAGTAAGAAGAGTTGCTTAATAATGTATAAAATGTGTAGCCAAATAAACTACATATATAGGCCCTGTTCTTTTCATGTAAATTTTGATTATCAACCTCAACTCACTTCAACCCGTTTCTATTCACTTCAACATATTTCACCAACTTTAATAAAAAATACTCACTTCAACTCACTTCCCACTATTTTAATCAACTTCTATCCATCATTATAAAAAAATTTAAAAAAAAATTCAACCCACTTCAATCAACTTTAACCAACTTCAACCAACTTCAACAATTTCAATCCAATTCAACAAAAAAATACCCACCTCAACATACTTTACAACAAGGCTCTTCAATGGTATTCGACAATTCACGCACAATCTCTCATACAAGATCAATATTTCATTCACGAAGTCTAGACTAGATCAACATATCTATAATATGAAGAAGAAAAGAATGGATCTGTGGATCTCTTTCCCATGTTATATATTTGGAAAACAACAATTTACATGGAAAGACGAACGTTCAGTATGTACCAAATTAGATTTCGTGAAGTTAGAATTTTATTTTTGTAAGAAATATGGTATTTATTTTGTTCGAATTTTTATTGTAGATGTTTGATGGCTCCTTAATTTTTAATGAAATTATCGCTTTCTTTCTTACAAAAAAAAAAATAAAGATAATATATCTTTATCGAATGCATTTATTAACCAAGTTTTATGAAATTTTAATTTTAAAATCAGATTAAAACTCTAACCACCTGGAGAAGATTTTAATCTATAAATAATGATATAAATAGAGATAATATTTCTTTATCTAATATATCCATTAGTGGATTTTCTGAAATCTAAATTCAAAAATCAGATGAAAACTCTAACTAGCAGCAGCATTTTGGCTGTTTATATGAAGTAGTTGGGTTGAAGGAGGGAAGGTTTACTGACCCCCATGAATTTTTACAATTAAATCCTGTGTGAGACCATCTTACATAACCGTACCATATTATGACACCAATGTTTTTATGGTGACTTTTAATAATAATTGGAGTGACGGTAATAAAAGTCTCTGCTAGATGAACTATTAGTCACCTCTAAATTAAAAAGTCACTCCAAATATATCATTAGTTACAGCAAAACATCAAAAAAGTCACCCTAGTTGAAAATTTGTGTATGTATATAAACTATCAAGATCTATAAAGACTATAAAAATCTTTATATTATAAATGCTAGAATGTGTAAGGGGTTGAGTGTTGAGAAAATGGAAAATGCTAACATGGAAGTAAATTTAGGGTATATGTTGCTTCACAGCCGTTAGATCAAAATCTTAAACAATCCTAACATTTGGATTTATCTTTACTAGCCACATTAGGTCTCAGGTTCGATTCCCCCCTCCCACATTGTATTGTACTATTTACTATGCACATTAGGTCTCAGGTTCGATTCCCTCATCCCCCATTATATTGTATTGCCCATTGTGGCTCTTACGGACCAAAACGTTTTTAATTTTCGTCATTATTATTATTAATATTTTGTATTTTTCAATACAAATATAAATTTGAGCATGTGTTATTAGAGATAATAGAATAATAAATACGATTTCCATTATTATTTCTATTATTACTATTGTTGTTGTTGTCGTTATTATCGCTGTCGTCGTTGTTATCTTTCCGTTTGAATTTGATAACATAGTCAGTATTAATAGTGATCATCAAATTATCAAAGAGAGATTAAGAGATTATAATAGATATAAAAAATTTTATTAGTTCATTATTATAAAATACATTAATAATTTAGAAGTTTTAACTTAATGAAACGAAATTATAATTACTGAACAAGTCATAAAACCTTATATGACACCTTATTATTAACACATAATATAATATACACAATTATAAAGAAACAATAAATATTTTTTATTTCCATTATTATTATTATTAATATTTTGTAGTTTTCGATACAAATATAAATTTGAGCATGTATTATTAGAGATAATAGAAAAATAACTATGATTTCCATTATTATTATTGTTGTTATTGTCGTCATAGTCGTTGTCGGCGATTTTATCTTTCTCCTTGAATTTGATAACATGGTCAATATTAATTATGACCATCTAATTATCAAAGAGAGATTAAAGGAGTATAATGGATATAAAAGTTTTTATTATTTCATTATTATGGAATAAGTTCATGTTTTAGAAGTTTTAACTTAAAGAAACCGAATTGTAATTACTGAACAAGCAGTAAAACCTTAGGTGACACCTTATTATTATCACATAATATAATATACAAATTTATATAGAAATAATAAAAAAAATTTATTTCCATAATTATTATTATTATTTTGTCTTTTTCGTTACAAATGTACATTTGAGCATGTATTATTAGAGATAATATAAATATAAATATGATTTCTATGATTATTTCCATTCTTACTATTGTTGTTGTTGTCATTGTAGTTATCATCGCTGCTATCGTTCTCTTTGAATTTGATAACATAGTCAATATTAATTATGATCATATAGATGTAAGGGTTGTGCTGAAAAATTACATATTGTAAGCATGATGTAACATATTGCAAGGGTTGAATGTGAAATATAAAAAAAATTTAAAATAAAACACAATCATCATATTAGGCCCGTGAAACTGAATTTCTTTCATATTTAATATGATCTATTTAACAGAAGGAAATAAACGAACTATTTTTCTTTTTATTTCAAAGCATATATATCTTACAATTAAATTTAATTCATTTAAATCTTAAATGTATAATTAATTTTTTAACATTTCAAATAAATTGACCAAAATCTAATCTATTTAATGCACACAAAAAATTGAAATCACTTTCGTTTTCTTTTAAACCATACAAATTCAATAATCAAATTCTCTTTATAAAACACCTAAAATTATAATTAATGTTTAACCGTTTAAAATAAAATACCCCAAATTGCCATAACACTTCAAACTAAGAAATATCTCAACCTACAAATCTGAACTCAACCCATCTCTTGCAAGACAACATAAGGGCATGGGAAGTTTATATCAAAGTCCATGAAACTATTCAGTTGACATGAAAGCCAAATGTACAAAGTATGAACACTTAATTATATTAGCGTCCCCTAATTGGCCATTTTAAATAGCCAAAAAAGTTATGTATTAGCATAAATACAATGTTCAAATTATTTTCGTTGAAAGACAAATTTTATTTCTGTTACATGTAAAACTGAAACTAAACTGACTTCAAAATAGTTTATACCTAAATTCACTAGATAATTAGCCACTTCATAAATTTTTACTCAACAACAAGAGGAGAAGGTAGATTTTTCATCATTGGCATCATAGATTGACTTATCATCACCCAATTTAGGCCCTATTCTTTTCAGTGGGAAATGAGGGGTGTGAGATGAGTGGGTGTGGGAAAAGAGGGGAAGGAGTGGGTGGGTGTGGTATTTTTTTTTTTTTAAGTGTGAGAAGGAGTGGATGAGTGACTGAGTGTGGGTGACAGGTGAATGCAGTTGAATGAAGTTGAAATATTGGTTATTAATAGTTTTTTATTTTCTAATGTAATAATTTTATTGTGATAGTAATTAATGATGATGAATTTTTTATTTTTTTTCATTCTTTTTTATTTTTTTTATTTTTTATTTTTTATTTTGGTATTTTTATTATTTCATTTTACATTTTTAATTTTTAATTTTAAAATTTTAAAATTTTTGATTTTTTTAAAATTTTAAAATTTTAAAATTTTTAATTTTTAATTTTTAATTTTTTATATTTTTAAAATTTTTGAATTTTTATTTTTGAATTTGTAATTTGTAATTTTTGTAATTTTAATTTTTATTAAATTTTTTAAATTTTTTCAGTTTTTATTTTTTTATTTTTTTGTATTTATTTTTTTTTCTTATTTTTTTCTTTTTTTTTTTTTTTTGGAATTTTTCGTTGGTTGTTTTTCTGGAATAAAAAAATGAAAAATAAAAAATAAATAGATATAGTAAAATAAAAAATAAAAAAATAAATACAAAAAATTGAAAAATGTAAAAATTTATAAATAAATAAATAAAAAATAAAAATAAATGCGAAATATTTAAAATTTTAAAATTTGAAGTTAAAAAATAGAAAATTAAGAAATTAAAAAATTAAAAATTAAAAAATGAAAACAAAAATAAAAATAAATACAAAAAAAATAAAAAATAAAAAATAAAAAATAAAAAATAGAAATAAAAAATAAAAAATAATGAAAAATTATAAAAATAATGAAAAACAAAAAAAATAAAACTGTTTCATGACATCCGAAAAATTAAAACTGCTTATAATTGCTATCAGATTATTCATACACACAATTACGCAAATTGTAAAAATTTTTAAAATATGAGAAATTGTTGTTTTATGTAGGTGTGGGAAGGAGTGGGTGAGTGTGGGAAAGAGTGATATTTTTTTTAAAGTGTGGGAAGGAGTGGGAAGAGGGGGGAAAGAGTGGGTGAGTGTGGGTTGAGTTGATTTTCCAACGAAAAGAACAGGGTGTTAGCATGGTTTGTGACAAATTCACTATCTACTATCTCCTATCTCCATCATACTTATATAGACTTTTGTCACAATCATATACTTTTTAATTATTAATCCAATTAGTTATGCACGAAGTTGCTGTATATTTAACTTTTTCATTGAATTTTTTCATTATCTCCTCTAAATTATAATATTAATCATGTCTATCATAACTATTTGTTTATTATTTCGATAACATATCTACAGAATATCTATTTGAATATACTCCGTGCAAAGCACGAGCCCAAACTAGTTTATAAAATATAAATTAGATTTAGAAAAAAATTTGTATGAGAGATGATGGCTGTCTTTTTCATAAGAGAGGAGTAATTAATCTCCAAGTCGGTGTCATATATTTGGGAAGAAAAGGAAACCATCAAGATTAACTATTTGGCAAATTTTCCTTGAATGAATTTTGCCCCAATTAAATCGCAACCGCCAAGATCAATTATTTGGCAACAAACGGTAAGATAAGTATAAAGGTCTCTCCTCATAACCATACATGAAACCAAACCCAACAGGAAAGAGGCGACCAGACTAAAAACAATGGATGGCGATGACCTATTTGGACTGCCACATATGGTGATAGCATTCGTCCTCATGCTCTTATGGGTTTGCAGCCCTCCCGATCCCGCATCCTCCTCCTCAGTAGACGGGCAATCCGATGATTCGAGCAGCAGTACGAGCAGCTACATCAGCACCCGCAGCCAGTTCCAAGACGAACCCGAGGTGGCTTCAGTGGAGCCTGATTATAAGTTGGAGGCTGTGGTCATTGACGTAGACAAGGTTGCTGAGATTGCTGAGAGTTGTGCCGAGTGTGTAATCTGTTTCGAGAGCTTATCGTTAGATTTAGAACAGGGAGGTGGTAGTCACAGTGGGAGCGGAGTCAAGATATTGGGGGAGTGCGGCCATAGATATCATGCTGTTTGTATCAATCAATGGCTGACCAAGCATAGAGACTGCCCTCTGTGCCGCCGTTACGTACCCCGGAGTAGCAGACGCTGACCAAGCATAGAGACTTCTATTCTTTTGCTTTTTTTATTTGGTTAGATCGGGCTTTATGAGTTATAAACGATGTATTTTGTTATGTGATTGCATTCACGCCGTCCACTTATTTGCCGATATGCCTCCGTCCATGGCATCACTTAATGGTTGCTTTTTAGGTTATTTTTAACCTAATTGTGTGGTAACTTAACGGCCACCAAGGGTTTTTAGGGGTTCATTCTTGGAAGGTTGTATACAGAGTTATTACCTTATTTATCGAGATATTTTCTTCACCTTTGGTGTGCTTAAATTTGAGAGCTATTCCATTGTGGGTGAGATTCAGAGTTTGGTGATTGTGAGATTTTATATGTGTGGATTGGTATATCTCTATGGTTGATCTCTTGGATTGAGATCATTCGTTGTATACTCTTTCTCAATTAGTGGATTTGTTGTGTTCGTCGCCACCCATGATTCTCCCATTTGGGTTTCCCCAAATTAAAATCTTGTCTCTTAATTATCATCGACCTTTTTCTCTTCCTCAATTTGTTTGTCATCCTATATTTCGCTTCAACTAAATGACCGCTCGAATACTACTCCTACCACATCGTATCAAAGCCAAGTTATAGGATGATTATTGTCACAAAGTTTAATATTGGCAGGATCAGTTTCAGTTTGTGGAAGGTCAAGGTGAGAACTATTATCACACAGAAACGGGTCGAAAAGGAGTTGTGAACTAAGTCCGCCTCTACAATCAAAGAGAGTGGGAAGACATTAATGAAAAGACACTTACCACAATTCAATTTTGTCATACATATCAAGTTCTTTGTGAGGCCGTTCATTGTACTACCACTATGGTTCTTTGGCTAAAGTTAGAACAACTTTGCATGACTAAAAGTTTCATTAACAAAATTCATCTCAAGGAGCATTGTTTGTATACAATCTACATTGCAAACGATACTCTTCTGGATCTGAAAAATTTGGAAGTTGCGATTGGCGATGAGGATAAAGCCATATTGTTGGTTGTTTTTCTACCCCTTTCGTACAAGAACTTTAAAGAAATCTTACTATATAGTAGTACTAAAGTTCTAAGTTATAAGGATATCAAGTCTACCTTGTTCTCCAAATAAAAATTTGACTATGAAATGCATTCTGATGAGCAAGCTAAAGGCCCTTTGTTAGGGGTGGTTTTGGGAAAAAGAATTTTAAGTCTAAGTTTGAGGGAATATGTTATTATTATGTATTAGACTATATGTAAATAAATCCTTTTATTTACAGTATGTATATTATTCTAAGATTAGTTTCCTCATTCTTAGCCTAGATTATTGCCTTGCTCCTAGCCTAGAATGACTCTTGTACTTTACTATATAATTGTAATCAAACCAATGGACAAGGCAGGGAATTACATTATTACATGATATCAGAGCCCTAATCTTCCTACTGCCCAAAATCGTGCTCCTTCTTTCCCCATTCGTCCTCCCCTCCCATCTAAATCTTTGCCTCTTCCATGGCTCCTTCTTCAAGCTTCCATCCCGCCCTTGCTCTCACAAGTATCTAGAACTTCATCCTAATTACTCTAGAGATGGAAAAGGTTCAATATTCTTCATGGGTAGAATTGTTTAAAATCATGTATACCCAGTCCTCGACAACATCATCATATCCCTCCTACAAAAACCCCGACAGCCACAGCACAAGCTATCACCGAGGATGTGCAAGCTGCTGAGATTGACCCTGAACTTTGGTCTCGTCTCGAAGCAGTAGTCCTACAATGGATTTACAGCACAATCTCGAATGACCTTCTACACACCATCATTGAAACCAATGTCAAAGCCCAACAAGCATGGGAACGGCTAGCAAGCATTTTCCAGGACAATAAAAATGCTCGTGCGCTATATCTGGAAAACCAATTCAGCCAAGTCAAGCTTGATGATTTCCTGAATGTGTCTGCTTTTTGTCAAGAACTCAAAAATGTTGGCTGATCAACTTGCCAATGTTGATGTCCCGGTTTCACAACAACGATTAGTCCTTCAATTAATTGCAGGTTTAAATGACAACTATGATGGTGTTGTCTCAATTCTTCAACAAAGTACTCCTCTACCTTCATTTTATGAGGCCCGATCGAGGCTTATTCTCGAAGAAACCCATAAGGCTAAACAAGCCTCCACTGCCGCTAGCCTGACAGGAGTTGCTTTTCTCACCACTGCCTTTGCTGCTGACTCATGGTACACCACATTTGAGTCTAGGCACCCAGCAAACCGCAATCCCATCACCAAAAACCCCACTATCGCAACCACTATAGAGGTAAAAATAATAGTGGCAAAAGTCGCGGACGTGGTGGTAACCATCAAGGGGGTGGCGACCCTCGAGGCTAGGGACAGCCATCACCGTGGGCAGCATATCCACCATGGTCAGTTTGGGCGCCATGGACAATACCTCATTGCCCTTACCCGAGCTCACCTTCAGCTCGGCCTCCCACCTGTCAGCCGGGAATTCTTGGTAGTCGTCCGCAAGCTTACATTGCTAAATCGACACCCTTTTCCAATTATGCACCTACTGACATTGAGGCCACGATGCACACAATGACCATGAATGCTCCCGATGAAAATTGGTACATGGATACCGGTGCAACATCGCATATGACGGCATCTCAAGGTCCTCTCTCCCCCTGTTTTAATATGAGCAAAACCAAACATATTATTGTTGGTACTGGTCATGCAATTCCAATTCATGGCTTTGGACTAGCACACCTTCCCCCTCCTCATTCACCTTTAGTCTTAACCGATGTCCTTCATGCACCAAAACTTATTAAAAACTTAATATCGCTACGTCGTTTTACTACTGATAATAATGTTTCTATTGAGTTTGATCCTTTTGGGTTTTCTATGAAGGATATTCCGACGAGGATACAACTCATGAGATGTGATAGCACATGGAACCTCTATCCTCTTCCTACCTCCACGACAAAGCCAACTATATCTCATACCAATTTTGCTGCTATTTTGCCAACCTTATGTCATAACCGTTTGGGACACCTGGGAGTTTCTGTTTTACACTCCCTGAGAAATAATAATTTTATTTATTACAAACAATTATCGTCTTCTTCTGTATGTCAATCCTGTGTTTTTGGAAAACAGGTTAAGTTGCCAATTTATGATTCTTCAAATTGCACTTATATGCCCTTTGATATAATTCATGGTGATTTATGGACATCACCAATTTTGAGCTCCGCTGGTCATAAATACTACATGCTTTTATTGGATGATTACTCCAATTTTCTATGGGCTTTTTCAATTGGCAAGAAATCCTAAGTTTATTCAACATTCCAATCATTTAGTGCTTTAATTCGCAATCAATTTGATACGAGTATCAAATGCTTCCAATGTAATAATGGGAGAGAATTCGATAATGACTCTTTCAAATTATTTTGTAAAAAAAATGGTATGGTTTTCCGTTTCTCTTGCCCTCATACCTCCCAACAAAATGGAAAAGCCGAACGAAAAATTTGAACCATAAATAACTTGATTCGAACTCTTCTAGCTCATGCTTCTGTTCCACCATCTTTTTGGCATCATGCTTTGCAAATGGCCACTTATCTCCTAAACATACTACCTAGCAAGTTACTCAATCACTATTCCCCAACAAAAATTATCTACCAACAGAATCCCTCATACACACATCTATGAGTGTTTGGTTATTTATGCTACCCTCTATCTCCCTCTACCACAATAAATAAACTTCAATCCCGCTCCACTCCTTGTGTCTTCTTAGGATACCCACACAATCATAGGGGATATAACTGTTTCGACTTGTCTAGTGGTAAAATAATTATTTCTCGGCATGTTGTCTTTGATGAGTCCCAATTTCCTTTTGCCACAATAAATTCTCCCACAAATCAATCTAATCTTATGATTTCTTGGATGAAGGCTTCAACCCCTTTCTTCACCACTATTTGGCACACACACAAACTCCAGATTCTCCTTCCATAGAGGTCCCCACCTCTACTACATCTCAGCCCACTACCTTCCAAGCCCAACTGCTCACAGCCCACCTCAGTCCACTGCCCACCTCAGCCCCCTACAAACCACCCCTGACCAGCCGGGCCCAGCTCCCCGACACCCAACTCAACCTACACCAACACCCACACCTAGGTCCTCCTCTTCCTAGGCCATCATTTCCCCACCACCTCTCCTAAATTTCCCACGGCCCACCCACACACCTATAGCCCAACCACCATCAAACCAGCCTGGCCCAACCACAACTCGGACAATGGCCACCCGTAGTGTGTACGGGATATTTAAGCCCAAATAGACCTGGCAAATGGGTCATTCGGTTCAGGTACGGGTCGGGTCATGTTCGGGTTAAGTGACATTTCGGGTCGTTTCGGTTTGGGTCGGGTATGGTTCGGGTCAGGTCGATTTCGGGTCAACCAATTTTTGGTGAAATACGCTCGTCATGCCAAAACAAGCAACTTTGCTGAAAATTTCGGGTCGGGTATGGTTCGGGTCGGGTCAATTCGGGTTTCGGGTCTACCTTCGGGTGAGCATATTTCGGGTGTCGGGTCGGGTATGGGTCCGGGTTATTCGGTTCAGGTTTCGGGTCTCGGGTCCGTTTTACCAGGTCTAAGCCCAAATGTCCACGAAATCATTTCACCACAATCACCTCTTCCCCTCTACCTTGTAACCCAAAAGTTGCCTTGTCTGACCCGAATTGGAAAGTGGCCATGACCGATGAATTTAATGCTCTTATTAAAAATAAGACATGAGAGTTCGTACCCCGTCCGTCTAATGTGAATGTTATTCGGTCTATGTGGATTTTTCGTCATAAAAAGAAATCTTATGGTTCTTTTGAGAGGCACAAACCCCGTTTTGTTGGTGATGGCAGGTCTCAAGAAGTTGGCGTGGATTGTACTGAAAACTTTAGCCTAGTGGTTAAACCGACTACGATTCGAACTGTTCTCAGTATTGCATTATCCAAATCATGGCCCATTCATCAATTGGATGTCAAAAACACCTTCTTGCATGGCAAGCTTAATGAAGCCATTTACATGCATCAGCCCATAGGATTCAGATATTTGAATCATCCTGATTATGTATGCCTATTGAAGAAATCACTCTATGGCCTCAAGCAGGCTCCTAGAGCATGGTATCAACGGTTTGCTGATTTTATCTCCACCATTGGCTTCACTCATAGCACATCTGATCATTCCTTATTCATTTATCGAAAACATCATGAAGTGGCATACATTCTTCTTTATGTTGACGACATCATTCTCACAACCTCATTTGACACTCTTCGTCACTCTATTATGTCCCTTCTTGCTTCTAAATTTGCTATGAAGGATTTGGGCCCGTTGAGCTATTTTTTGGGAGTTACAGTCACTCGGCATAATGGCGGATTATTTCTTTGTCAAAAGACATATGCCGAGGAGATTATTGAGCGAGCCGGGATGGCCTCATGTAAACCTGCGCCCACAACAATTGATACAAAAGGCAAACTGGTTGCCTCATCTGGCTCACCGTATCATGATCCCTAACAATATCACAGTCTAGTTGGGGCATTGCAATATCTCACCTTTACGAGACCCGATATCTCATATGCTGTGCAATAGGTTTGTCTCCATATGCATAACCCAATGATTGCTCACATGGCCGCTCTCCAGAGAATTTTGCGATACATTCAAGGTACCCTAGACTTCGGCTTACATATTTACAAGTCTTCAATCTCTGGACTGGTGTCATATACTGATGCTGGTTGGGGTGGATGTTCGGATATAAGACGGTCCACCTCTGGGTATTGTGTGTTTTTGGGTGACAACTTGATATATTGGTCTTCTAAGAGACAACCCACCTTATCTCAATCGAGTGATGAAGCTGAGTACAGAGGGGTCGCCAATGTTGTGTCTAAGTGTTGTTGGATCTGAAATCTTCTATTGGAATTACACTGTCCGATCGACAAGGCTACCTCAGTCTACTGTGATAATGTTAGTGCTATATATCTCTCCGGTAATCCCATCCAACGTCAACACACTAAGCACATTGAAATAGATATACACTTTGTATGCGAGAAAGTAGCACGTGGTCAAATCTGTGTTCTTCATATCCCATCATGCTATCAAATTGCAGATATCTTCACTAAAGGGTTTCCACACATACTCTTCAATGGTTTTCGGGACAGTCTCAGTGTACGACAACCTCCCGCTTCAACTGCGGGGGTGTATTAGACTATATGTAAATAAATCCTTTTATTTGCAATATGTATATTATTCTACGATTAGTTTCCTCATTCTTAGCCCAGATTACTGCCTTGTTCCTAGCCTGGAATGGCTCTTGTACTTTACTAAATAATTGTAATCAAACCAATAGAAAAGGCAGGGAATTACATTATTACATTATCATCAATCCGGACATAAAAATTATGATTGTCGTATTTAACAAGGATAGAGGGAAAATCTCACATTTCTACTTAAGCCGCCTTTTGTTGAAATAGAGTCATATGGTAATATTTTCCTTGCAACTTCTCATCAAAAAGGAAGTTCTTTAAATGGATCTTAAATTTTGGATGTATCATATATGTCCTCATAAGAACCTATTTTCTACATATGATCATGCTGATTCTGGCATTAATTGTTAATATAGGCAATGACGCCCAACGTAAGATTGCTTGAATCAGTATCATTCAGATCAACACTCATGACGGTATTGTCAGTACTTTGACAAAATTAAAGTTTGGTATGTTACTAATTTGAATTGCAATCTGATTTCTTTGGGTACCATTGAAGCCAAAGTATTTGGGTATTCAGCTGAAGGTGGAGTTCTAAAGATATTTAAAGATGCTTCGTCTTGTTGAAGGGTTTGAGATATGAAAGCCTCTATATTCTGCATGGTTCTGTTATAACAAGCTCTACAACTATTTTAGTTACCACTTCTAATGGTGACTTCGCTCATCTATTTCGTGTGTAGTTGGATGACGAGCATATAAGAAAGAAAGGTTTGATAAGTCAGCTCGTTTAGCTAAGTCCAAAGGATGTTTGGACTTAGTTGGTAATCTTAGTTTTCGATTGCCCTTCAGGGATGCTACGTAACTCTTCAAGGGTTTGGTGGTGGTGACGGGTGTCGTTCTTGATGAATTTTCGTCCGACGTGGAGATTTTTGGAAAGTGGACCAAAATCATAATTTGAAGTTAGTGTAATTTGAAGTTAGCAAGATTGCATTCACGTGGCCCAACTTACTTGCCCATGTGCCTCATTTACTTGCATCGTAAACAGGGGCAGAGCCAGGATTCAAAGCAAGGGGGGCGAGATTAATAATACACAAATTTGCCTAAAGTCAATAAATTTAACACAAATAAACAAACAACAACCAACAAATTACCCCAATTTTAATTTCCAAATTCTCAATCAAGAAAGGAAAAATCTAATTTTTTAATTGATGAGTAAATCTCTAAATTAACAACTTATTCAACACAAATTTAATAAAAATTAGTAAACTAAACATAAACCAAGAAGCAATTACAAACAAAATTAGCCAAACTTTAAATCTTCAACTAAGAACAACCAAGAAGACAATTAGGTTAAAATCCTCATTTTTCAATTCATGAATCATGAGTAATTCACTAAGTTAATCAATTATTTAACATAAATCTAACTAAAATCAGTAAAATAAACATAATTATTTACAAAATAACAAAATTAAAAACAAAGATTGAGAATTTTTGGAAGTTACCTCAAATTGGGATTTGGGACTTAGGAGTTAGGAAGAGAGCTGAGGGGGAGTGGAGGCGGCTACCGGCACAAGTGGGGCACTAGTGGCAGGCCTGGCGGCCGGCGGCGTCGGCCGGTCGGCGACTGGGTTGGGCAGACTGCAGAGAGTGAGAGAGAGTGTGTGTGGGCGGTGGGCTGGGTAGAGAGAGAGAATGCGTCTGAGGAGTAAAGCAAAACAAGACTAGAGAGTCGAGAGACAGAAATTAGAGAAAATAAATAGCCAAAACTTAAAAAAAAACTTACAAGGCACCGCAGAAAGAGAGTGATAAGAGTCAAACCCGTGACCCCCTGATACAAGTAAAGAGTAACTAACCATCCTGCTAAGCACACGTTTGCAAAATGTATGTGAACTAATTAATATATATCTATTTTGTTTATTCACAAAAATATCCCATATTTAATTTTTTTTTTCCAAAAAGTTGGGGGGTCAATTGACCCCCTTTGCCCCAATATAGCTCCTCCCATGATTGTAAACCAACATTCATGTCCATGAATCACTTCAGTCCGTGGCATCAATCCATGGTTGCTTTTTAGGTTATGTTTAACATAATTGAGTGACAGTGGTCACCAAGGATTTTAAGGGGGCTAATTTTTGGAAGGTTGTATTTAGGGTCTTTACCCTATGTATAAAGGGGTTTCTTCACCTTTTGTATGTTTAAATTTGAGAGCTATTTCATTGTGGATAAGAGGAGACTTTGGTGATTTTGAGAATTTGCATCTGTAAGCTACTATCTCTTGATTTGAGATCGTTCATTGTCGTCTCTCTCTTTCTCTTCAATCTTTTTTTTCTTTTTCAGAAAATGGGTAAATAATAGAACTTAAATAGTTTTTCTCACAAGAGTCTTACCTAAATTATCATCCAACATAAGAGAACCAGAGGAGGAAGAAAAGTTGAAATCCTGAATAATCAGTTGGGAAGAGGTGTGGCCCATGCTAGCCATCCAGTCTATCACCCTGTTGGCTTCTCTGTATATATGCTGTATGGAGAAGCTTATGGTTGTATCCATAAAAAACTTGATGTCTTTGACTAAATGGTCAATTTGCCATGGAGGGTGGTTGTGTCCCTTTACCGCGTCGATGATGATTTTGTTGTCCCTTTCAATTTCAATAAACTTGTATCCTCTCTTAATCTCTTCTTGGATTCCCCATCTTAATGCCAAGGCTTCAGCTGCTAGTATAGGTTTTGCCCCAAAGTTGCACGCTCCTACCTGAAGTAGTTGACCTTTCCAATCCCGAATAACATAGTTGCCAGCTGCGTTCTGATTGATGAGAAACCCATCAAAATTAAGCTTAACAAAACTTTTTTGCGATTTCTTCCACCTGGCAAGTTGATCGATAACGTGCGCGGTTGGTGCAGGAGACAGGAGGGGAAGTATGAACTAGGTCTGAGAGTTGATTCCTTGATCTCCACTTGGCGATTGCTTTTTTTGCTCTGATGATAGCTTGAATTGGATTGAGGATTTTTTGTTTGAAAACAATGGCATTTTGTTCCTTCCATATTCTCAAGAGTAGGTTGGAGGCTTTGTGTAGCATAGTAGCGTTGAGAGAGGAATGGAGGAAAGATAGAATGCGTCACCCATCTATATTCGCAAGCAATGCGAGTCTTGTGATCCATTCATGAGAGTGTGCCAATGCGCATATCTTTTGGGTCAATGGGCACTAGATAAAAAGGTGGTCAAACCTCTCGATGTCTCCTTGACATAAGGGACATGTTGCATCAATGTGCATCCCCTTTCTAAGAAGTGTACCTTTAATGGGTAAGCTATTATAGTAGATTTGCCATGGGAAAATCTTTATTTTGGGGGGAAGATTGGTTTTCCAAATCCACTTTCCTTCCCAAGTTGAAGTTTTATCTAAATCATGGCACATCCATGCTGCAAATTTAGAGGAAAACATACTATTTCCAATGAGACCCCAACACCATTAATCTTTCAAATGATGAATAGGTAAAGGAATGTTGGAAATGATGTCGATAATCTGGTGTGTTGCTTAAGCTTAGGGATATCCCAACATCTATTAGGTAAAATAAACTCATTGATCCTAGTATCCAAATTGATTGCACATGGGTCAATATTCGTAGGATGATTGGGAACCTTATCATGACACCAATTATCAATTCAGAATTTGTTATCAGTTCCCTCACCAATTTTCCATCTTATTCCTTTACAAAAGATGTGAAGACTCTTTGTCAAAGTTTTCCACACCCAAGAGTCAGTGCTCTTCGTTGTTCTATCAAAAATGTTTGTACAGTGGCAATATTTGTGATGCATAAGTTGCACCCATAGGTTAGTAGGTTCATTGAACATTTTTCATATTAGCTTGCACTGGAAGGCAATATCAGTTGGGCCTTCTTGTCCAAGTGCCAGTCCTCCTTGGGATTTTGGTCTACAAACTTTGTCCCAGGCTATTAATGGCACCCCTTTAGGGCTTGTTCTTATCGTAGGTCAATTCCAAAATACCAACATCAACCCACTTCAACCTACTTCAACCTACTTTAACCCACTTCAACCTACTTCAACACACTCCCACTATTTTAACCAAGGTCAATTTATCACATAAAAAAATTCTAGCCACTTCAACGTACTTCAACCCACTTCAATCTACCTTAATCTACTTCAACCCAATTCACCCTTTTATCCACCCCAATTTACCCACGAAAAGAACAAGCCCTTAGTACATGATTTCCCAAAAAAAAAAATCTCTATTAATATTATCTAATTTTCGACAAGTAAGATTAGGCAATTTGAAGCATTGCATCGTGTACGCAATGAGTGATTCCATATTGGACTGGATAAGAACTACAATCCCCACTTTAGACATAGTGTTAGCTTTCCAAGATCTGAGTTTCTATTTTGCCCTTTCAATAAGTGGTGCCAAAAGGGCCAGTTTTTTCACACCAAAAATTGTGGGACATCTAGGTACTTACCGAGTGAGTCATTCACAAGGATGTTAAATACCCCTTTAGCCATATTAATATCATTGCGTGAAGCATTAGGAGAAAAGATCAAGGACAATTTCTGATAATTGATAGATTGCCCAAAACAAGCACAAAAGTAATCTAATATCTTTTTTACCTTTTGGTAAGCCTGGAGATTTCCTTTATAGAAAAGTAGACTATCAGCAGCAAACAGTAAACACAGAATTTGAGGTGTCCGAGAGCACACTTTGACCCCACACCCCTTTTCTTATTATCAATACTGTTGGTTAGCATTGTCGTTAAAGCCTCCATACAAACTAAAAACAGATACGATGATAACGGACCTCCTTGCCGAAGACCACAAGATGGCTTAATAAATCCACAAGGTTGGTCATTAACTAGTATAGAATATGTTACGGTCGTAATGCATTATTGTATCCATTCAATCCATTAATTGTGGTGGAAAATTAAACTTGAGAAAACAATGGATTAGAAAGTCTCATTCTACTCTATCGTATGCTTTTTCCATATCAAGCTTTAGAGCAAACCAAGCTTGTTTACCTTTTGTATTTTTAATCTTCTTCATAATTTCGTGCGCTATAAGGATACTGTCATGACTCATGAATTTGTCTACCTGGAACAAAGGCACTTTGGTATGGACGAATAATGCTTTCCAGATAAGGTCTTAATCTATTGATTAAGCATTTGGCGATAATTTTATAACATGTTGCAAAGTGGATTTGTTGTGCTCATCGCCGCTCGCTGTTTTTCTCATTTGGGTTTCCCCCATTAGAATCTTGTCTCCTATTTTGTGTTTGATCCACTTTTATTTTTCTCAATTTATTTACCATTATATATTTTGCTGTAACACATCATGCCGATAGGTTTGCATATGGGTACTAATTTCGAAAACCCAATCTATGTGGTACAGGTATGAACCCGATTTTCAATAATAGGCATGATTATGGGTACGACTCAACAACCTTGAATCTGCACCATTGCCTTCCCTTCACATAACCGTCCACCCTTAGGTTGAAATCTAGCTACAAAAATGAGCAACTATGTTCTCCCTTCATGAATAGTGAGTATTTTATATTTTTTTAAAATTTTAAACTATTTGATTTAATACAATTAATGGCTTGTGTATCATTATATTAAATTCATAGCGCTTAAATTTTAAAAAAAATTAAAATTTAAAGATTTTGAAAATCAAAATCTTTTCAATAGTAAATCTATAATACCAAAACAAATCTTTATTTCAACAAGTTAATGGCGAATGTAGTTCTAATCCGCCTCTATACTTGCACTATCATTCTGGCTGCAAAACGCAAGCTTCAACCTCAATCTGTCTTCTTTAAATGTTAGGGATCTCTATTATAATTTCGTAAAGCAAGTATTTGTGTTATACAACATCTCTAACTTGATAAATGATATCTTGATCGAGCCACACAAATTGTTATTGTTGAATCATTAATTCTTAATCAAACCCAATGAAACAAACTGATAAAACCAAAAACTCTAACTAGATCAATAATTTGATAAAAACTTACACTAATAGGTAAGAGAAATAACTCCTGCAAAAGATGACAACCAAAACCTTATAAAGAGGAATCCTAAGTCTCACAAGAATAAAAATCCTAACTCTCACAAGGAGAGAAGACTTATTTAAAATGAATATTATCACTAAATATTTAGATCGATTGAACAAATCAAAGTCAAAGGGGCTTACTATTGACTTAATTAGGCTAGTAGCAGCCTCAACAAATTAGAAAATGACAGAAAAGATTGGATATAAAACTAGGGTTGAAGGAGGTAGACCAAAATATTTTGGAGTCTATTAGAGTCTGACCTTTTTTGGTCGCTGTTAGAGACCGAAAGCCTTAGTCTCTATTGGAGTCCAAATTCTGATGGTCTCAATTTGAGACTGTCAAAGCCGGTCTCCACTGGAGACCGATTCCTCAGTCGCCATTAGAGACCATTTTCAGCTTATCCTCACGACCCCACTCCACGGCAAGGTTCAGAGAAAACTACCCGAACTTTTGTAAAAGAACTGCAGGAACAAAATATAATTAATGTTTATAAAAATTGTATGAGATCATAGACGCCTTTTACATAATACCAGAGTAGTCTTCAAGTCATATTACATTCACCTTGAATAAATTTTATTCCACTTAAAACGTAACCAACAACGTTAAGTATTTGGCAAGGATATATATATATATATATATATATATATCCTTG